>MU269993.1:0-600000 GCA_021432705.1 Caranx ignobilis | reverse complement strand
CTGTGAGATGTGGGTGTGTAACACTAACGTTAGCATAAACTGCCGATGCTAATCCGGTGGCTTTCACGCAATCGAGGATGCCATTTGTTTAAAGATTTGCTTAGACAAAGTGGACTTTGCACTGCCAAATAGTAAGCAGCATTATCAGGGATGTGGTTTCATTGTTTAATCGCTTATCCGACCAGTGACGGTGCAGCAGCTAACGCTAGCTAGCTTGTTACCTAGCCCGTTTAATGCGCTTTACATGGCTAGCTTCAGCAGATACGTTTCCCTAGCCTGTTACCGTGCGATAACGATAATGGCTTTAGCTGCTGTGGCCTATTTAAGCTTAAAACTCCAAAGTTGAGTTATGTCCTCCTCCGATGGAGCCTAATGATAAACGTGGTTAGCGCTGATCATATCGTCTCATGGGTGGATATACTGCACAGTCATGTCACTGACGGAACATACCGTTACCGCTGTTCACCCTACATCAAGACTTCAGCCTTGATGAATTGTAAAATGAAAAAACAGACACAAGATAAAACGTAAAAATATTAAGATTGAGACACTTCTCGTATTACGGAAGAAACATATCGTATGAATGAGTTAAGAAAAAATTCAAGTTCATTAGACTGCATATAGGTAATAGTTTCACACTGACATCTTAATCGGCTGAATGTGAAATTCATCCCAGGAGACACACCTGTCCTTGACAGGGTTTGAGGTGAAATTACACTGGTTGATAGTCTGGTGTGTAATGTGTAAAAATTTCTGTGCCCAGGCTCAGGAAACGGCCCAGCTGGAGGAGCAGCTGCAGGGTTGGGGTGAGGTGATCCTAGCTGGGGATCGCGTCCTGCGCTGGGAGAAGCCTTGGTTCCCTGGGGCCCTGATGGGCGCTACCACCGTGCTCTTCCTGTGAGTCCATTTTACTGCACCCTGTGTCACAGGGGTATACACAGCTGGGCACATAGTTGGCATAGCATAGATTTCCTGCCTCTCAGCAGTGAAACATTGCTGCAACAAAGACGAGGAGTATCTGAACTAACTGTGCTTCTTTCTAACGAGTTTAAGATTTAGGTGGAAGGGCTCTGGCCCAAGTGTTATGCTAAGCTTTCTCACACTGCTTCAAAGAAGGAAACTTTATAGATTATACTAGATTATTTTACAGCATTCTTTAGTTTTTCAAAGTCATTTTGAAGCAAACACTCTGGGTGAAGGATCCACACCAGAACAGTAACAGACTGTTCTCGTAATCCACCGAGTGCTGTTTTGCTAATACAATGCTTTCCTTTTTTTTTTTTTTTTTATATATATTGCCTAAAGCGGTTCCTAAAGTCACAGTTCAAGCATGCAGGGGTCCCTCAGACTCAAGAAGCAGCCATTAAAAAAAAAAAACAAAAAAAAAAAAAACACTAAGATCATGGAAACTGCTTGTGCATACCTGATACAAAATGCTCTTGTTTCAGTCTGAGCAGTTTCGAACTGTGACTGACGACTTTGTCTCCCTCCTCCAGACTGATTTACTACCTGGACCCATCAGTGCTGACTGGGCTCTCCTGCACCGTCATGTTGCTCTGCTTGGCCGACTACCTGGTGCCCACCCTCGCACCCAGAGTCTTCGGCTCCAATAAGTGGTGAGTGCTTCACGATGAAGGTCATACTCCAGGGGACACATCAAAATGGGCTTCTCCATTACATCATAAAATATATTTATGTGTCGGTAAGACATGGAATAATGGGAGTTCTCTCTTGAGTGCATACTTAATTTTGCTGTAACTAATATGACAGCCTGAAAGCTGTCACCTGAGACCAGTCCTATACAGTGTCCAACCACCTCATGGAGCTTTGACATTATACAGTGCTTACAACAGCCCCTTTGCTCAGCTGTGTGTTTGATCTGGAGAACCAGACACTCAGAACAGGATAGAGTAACAGGCTGCAGTTGGCAGTGTGTTGGACGCCCGTTCCCCACCAGACACCTTCAGCCTCAATATATAACCCTGCTTCAGCAGAGTGTGGCCTGCAACCTTTTACACCACTGCACATTCCTCTGACTTGCAGGGTCCCTTCTGCAAAAAGCAGCAGGGTCAATGTTGTGTAAACGGTGGAGTTAAAAGTTTTCAGTGTGTTTTTTGCATGGTAATGTTTATGTGACAGAGTTAAGTTAGAGAGGAATTGAGTTTGGATTGGTCTGGGTACTAACTTGCACAGCTGGGTTCAAAAGTCAGCTTGATGTTATCAGATGCAGCTCAGGAAAATGTTGCTATTGATTATTTCAGTCTGAATAGTATTTGACATTTTATATTGCAACTTGCTAAGTCTCCTGCAAAGTGGTCCAGATATAGCTGGAGTGTCTGTGCTTCGGTTAAACGGAGCTGTCAGAGTCTGGTCACAGCTATCGTTTGGCTCGCTCTCAACAAGGACTGAAATAGGGAACGATGGCTAAGCAGAAAATGAAGGCCACTTTTCCCAGCTGCCCCACTTCCCTCTTCTTGTCAGGCCCTTCTCTCGCCCCTGCCTGTGGCTCATACCAGCAGTGGTCTTTTAGACACATGTTACACCTCAGTCAGGTCCTCCCAGGTTCCTTCATGAGAAATTGATTCAGTTAATAGTTGCTAATAATTGTAGCTCTAATGGAGATGACTCATGGTGAACAACTGGATGAAACCAGGGATTTCTGTTCTTTGGTCACATGGTGAAATAAGTCGATGCAGCAGCACTAGATTTTGAAGTTGCCACAGTCATTTTTTTTTAATCAGGTTAAAAAAAAAAAAAAAAAAAAACAGCTGTTGACAAACGAGAGCTGTTTGATGTGACAAACCACAGTGGCTTTATTAAGCTGACAGATTTCCTCTTGTCTCTAAACATCCTCCTGCTTTAACTGATCACAAGCCCTCATAGGTTTTTATGTATTTATTGATGTTTTAACTCACACCCATTGTCCTCATGTGCAGGACCACTGAGCAGCAGCAGCGTTTCCATGAGATCTGCGGTAACCTGGTGAAGACCCAGCGTCGTATTGTGGGCTGGTGGAAGCGTCTCTGTGCCCTGAAGGAGGAGAAGCCCAAAATGGTGCATTTTTAAACTCTTACCTCTTTCAACTCTAACACACAAGCTGGCTAAATCAGCTGAGCATCACCTACTGTAGACATGAAACTGAGCTGTGTGCGGCGATGCACTGGCTGCAGCATTGCAGTAAATGGAGCCATATCTGTTTGTAACAATGGTGAGCTTTCTCTGTGCTCCGGATAAAAATATCCTCAGCTGATTTGGCTTTGCTGCTCCACTTAGCAGAGCTCAAACTGGGTTACAGGCTGTGCTAACCGGGTTTTTCACAGCGTGCTTTAACACTGTTAGACACACTCTCTGTTAAACCACCTTTAATTCAATGACAGCTTTGTTGGTTCCTTCAAAACAGCATATGGAGCACATCTGAAGAATGGTTCCTTTAAACTCACTGATGCTCTGCGCTGCATGCAGCCATGATGGTTTGTGCTGAGACACTGATGTGGCTTGTCTGTAACATGATCTCCTTGCTTTTCACAGTACTTTGCCTCAGTGATCAGCAGCCTGCTGGCAGTGGCATGGATTGGGCAGCAGGTGCACAACCTGTTTCTCACTTACCTGATCGGTGAGTATTTTACAACTTGGAGTTATTCTACCGTTTCTGCCTTCCTGTGTGGAAGGACTCGGGTTTCAGTGCCACAGTTGCTACCAGCCCGTGATCATTCGGTCTGTCACACGTGCGAGCTTCTCAACACAAAATGAAATGCACAAAGACTTCCTCGTGAAGTCTGTGGTGTGGTTTTGCTTGTTGTGCTGCGTCACAATGGAGTCGACCTTAATCTGCTTCTACAAAGATTTTGCTTCCAAGTTGGATTATCCATCTTTATTCATGAGTTTGCTAATTTTGTTGGATCGAAAGACAAAAACACTTATTTTTCCTTTATTTGTAAAACTTGAAATGTCGTTTACAAAAGGAAAAAGGAGATGCCAACAAATGTTAAGAATCTTTGTCTGTGTTGTGCTTTGATTCATCAGGATCAAGGATTGATAAAGTTTATTAGCAGAACATCACATGTCTTTTTCCAATCAACCTTTTGTTTAAAATCACGGTTTTATTTTATACCATATCTTATTTATTGTCGACTGGCAGAGGAATGTTGTTTTCCAAGACAAAAATCTCACCATCCTAAAACGGTTCTTGGGATTAAACATTTTTTCCCAGAAATATTAATCTTTTTACCCAGAGGCCATTTTAAAGCAGATAAAGTCTTTGACTGTCAAGAAGTTGTAGCTGTTCACGCAGTAATGGAGCTGAACCTCAGACCTCGCTGGAGGGTTGGTGTAAGAAATTCAGTCTATTGATTAAAGGAACCTTTCATCACACAAAGTAAGGAAGTGCCTCTTTCCTCTGCTGCTGTGGTGAACGACAGATGTGACGTGTCGCCTGACATGGCAGAAACAGGAAGCGGCGTTTGTCAGTCGCTTGTTTCTGTGTGAGAGGTTATTCAACACGTCTCATGCTGGACTCAGATGTGGCCGTTTGGCATAAATGTTGTAACAATGGAGAGGAAACTTGCAGCACTGATGCAGCAGGAGTCAATGACCTCTGCCCATTTATTGCCAATCTTCCTGGCACTATGACTCAGAATTACAGCAATAATGTGAATCAATACCCACTAACAAAGTGATGCTGTTCTCTAATGTATAAATGGCAGACAACTGGGGAGTTGTTCGTGCCTTCAGTCTGCAGAATAAGACAGAAACAAGAGTGACACGTAGAACGAAACCTAAAATCTCCTCTCTGTTCACTGTTCATTTTAAATGCACAGTAGAAGCAACTGTAAGCAGCACAACAGTCCCTCAGGGAACGAGGCAGTTGGTGTGTCAGCCGGTCGTAGGAGCCAGTTATATAAGCAGCCTGAGATATGTCAAGTATTCATCTGACAGGAAAACCATAGAGTAGGAATGACAGTGAAAGAAAGTATTCTGTATTTTAATCTGAGATTAAGTAAGTAGTGACTCACAAGTCTTAAAAGCTTCAGACTCGTGAGTCACTATTAACTTTGCTGTGTCAAGGACTTAAGCTCCAACAATACTGTCAATGTGGCTTTAAAAACACTGTTCATCAACACCAACCTGTTATAGAGTAGTAATGCTGATGTGACGCCTTCATACCAGATGAAGCAAACCCACCGCTGCTGCTGAGGCATTTTGTGTGAAGAGCTTTCTGATAATCTTATTTCCTGAACTGTCTGCTCTCTTGTTGCTCATCATAGTGTTGGAATGCAGAAAACATCATTTGATAAAATGTCAAGTTATGTTTATGGTGTGCTGTCCATTACTTGTCAGTTGCCTAGCAGCAGTGTTCCTGTGATAATCTGTCAACACCAAGCAGATCAGGCACTTGGCTTCTTCCTGTGTTTATATTAATGAGGAAACAAACAAAAACTCAAGCTTATTTTGATGCAGAAAGTCAAACTGTAGTTTTCTGTAGCCCATAGCTTAAGGTCTAACCCTGGAGTACAGAAACGTTGGTTCATTTCATAGAGAAGCTTTTGGTATATTTTGGTACATACAACTGTGTGATTAAAATCTTGTCTTTGTTTGTTTGTTTACTTCGTCTCGCTCAGTGAGTTTCCTGCTGCTGCTGCCTGGCCTGAACCAGCACGGCATCATCTCAAAGTACGCTGGCATGGCCAAGAGGGAGATCAACAAACTGCTCAAACAGAAGGAGAAGAAGAACGAGTAGATGAAGGTGTGGAGACAGAGAGGGGAACCTCCGAAAGAAGAAGAACCACCACACAAAATGGAAGGTGGAAGGAAGTTTTAAGAGAAAGACCGAGAGCCTCCTCGGTCTCAGCCACAGAGCAAGATGCACTTTTTTTTTTTTTTCTTCACACGTTCAGTGAGTTTAATTTCTCTCTCCCACCACTTGACATTTCATCATCACCCACTCGATTATTTTTTCTTTTTTTTTTTTGTTTATCTGCCATGCATGCTGCCTCCACATCAAGGTTATCAATTCAATATTGTCACGAGTTCATACACAACACTGAAACATTCAGCAACATGTGCACCCCCCCCCCCCCTCCCCAAATCATGTACACAAAGTTAAAATCTTCCTTCCGTTTCTTAGTTTAGGTGTGCTGCGTTTTTAAGGTGTCAGTAATGCTTTTAAGCCATTCCCTCTACTTAGACAAAGTGACTACTGAGCAGTTTTTGTAGCATTACTGCATCATTATGAACCTCTCAGATTCCTCAGTGTTGACTTTTGTGTCACAGCAGGTCATGAAAGTTTTACTTTTTTTTTTTTTTTTTTTTTTTTTTGCTTACTCTACTTAGGTTGTATTTAAACAGCGCTGAAAACAAAACTGGATTTTTTAAAGCAGAGCTCATCAGGAGTGAAACTGTCTCTAGTTCCAAGCCTACTGCTGTACCGCTGCTAGCTGGACTCTGTGGTCTATTAGCTCTTGTATTAAAAGCCCCCGTGTTACAGGCATGGGGCATCTGTGTAAATAGACCTGTCCCTCACTCTGTTCCTGTCGGTCATCCTTTTTATTTATGTGTTCTTCCCTCCTCCAGTCTCCTTTATTTCTGGTCTGTTTTTCAGCTCATGTCATTATTTGTCTTTATTGGAAATCTTTACGAAAACAAATAAAATTTGATTTAAATGAATTTCCACTGGTCTTGTGTGTTTGACTTGGATGATTGGGAGTGTGATGAAAGTTTCCAGGGTTTGATTTCACTTTTTTTTTGTGTGTATTTAAAATTCAAGAAGTTATAAGATGTCCTGTAGACAGACTTCACCATTTGGTAAATACAGTATAGTCACTTTTATTCAATAAACAAGGACTCTTAGTCATCACAAACAATGAAGCGTGTGCATCTGATTTCAGTAATATGACTGCAGTTTTGGGTCAGCTGCTCGGATCTGTCACATTTTGGTTTTGGTCAATCTTATAACAAACATACAACTAATATTTAACAAACTGAACCAAGAGATGTGAATGTTTAACAAGGATGATTTAAGTATGATTTCATTCATACTTATCACATTGGTTCTTGAATTAGCTGTCTGCTTTTTCCACTTTCTGTTTGCACAGACAGTCCAAACCCTGTCCTTCATTTAAAGCAGCACAGAAGCGTATGTGATTGCTGAATGACCTTTAAAACTGATAGTAATTTCTGTTGTAGCTGTATGTTACATCACTGAGACTCCATGTTATTTTACCCCCAGGGTTGTTCTGTTGCACAACGAGTTCTCGGAGGAAAATACCCAGTGATGTTCCACACTTGAAGATTCGTTGTAGTCTGTTTAATGTCTGACACACAGCCTGCATATAAAGTTTATGTTTAACCTCTTCCACTCCCGCCCTATTTTGAAGCAAAAACGCTTAAAATTCCATCCTCATATTATAATGGCTGTAGTTTCTGAACCAATTTGACTACATGCATGAATGAGGGCTTGCCAGAAAGGGGACACTATAGAGTTTCTTGTGAAAGTGTCAAAAACACTTTAGATATTACTGGAACAGAGCAGTGGGCCAGAACGTGAGCAAAAAATTCAGATTTTCTGTCCGCCTAAAAAAAAATAATTAAAAAAAACAAAAAATTGTCTCTGTGGCTTTATCCATAGGTAAATGACAGTATAGGCCTGTAAGCACACTATCAGTGAACACCTGGTTCAAATTTGAAGAAGATAGCACAAAGTATTCATACTTTCTGCTATTTTCCTCGGACATCCAAGGTTCTGGGTTAGCCTGGCTGTAGTCTCCACGGTCCGGTCCGGCTCCCCGTAGCTATCACAGCGGTCAGCTGCCCAGCTGACTAATATGGGTGTGTGTGTGACTGAGCATACGCGGCTGAGGGTCCCCCTGTCTGAGGTTCTGGGTTAGCCTGGCTGAGCCTCTCGGCTGAGTCGGGCCCGGCCAGCGTGGCTCACTTACTATTCTCACCGGGGGCCAGCGGCTGTGGCCAGCTGCCCCCGCCCCCCTGATTCCTGCTCTGTAGAGTGTGGCCCAGTGTTTGAGCGGGTGGCTGAGCCTCTCGGCTGAGTCGGGCCCGGCCAGCGTGGCTCACTTACTATTCTCACCGGGGGCCAGCGGCTGTGGCCAGCTGCCCCCGCCCCCCTGATTCCTGCTCTGTAGAGTGTGGCCCAGTGTTTGAGCGGGTGGCTGAGCCTCTCGGCTGAGTCGGGCCCGGCCAGCGTGGCTCACTTACTATTCTCACCGGGGGCCAGCGGCTGTGGCCAGCTGCCCCCGCCCCCCTGATTCCTGCTCTGTAGAGTGTGGCCCAGTGTTTGAGCGGGTGGCTGAGCCTCTCGGCTGAGTCGGGCCCGGCCAGCGTGGCTCACTTACTATTCTCACCGGGGGCCAGCGGCTGTGGCCAGCTGCCCCCGCCCCCCTGATTCCTGCTCTGTAGAGTGTGGCCCAGTGTTTGAGCGGGTGGCTGAGCCTCTCGGCTGAGTCGGGCCCGGCCAGCGTGGCTCACTTACTATTCTCACCGGGGGCCAGCGGCTGTGGCCAGCTGCCCCCGCCCCCCTGATTCCTGCTCTGTAGAGTGTGGCCCAGTGTTTGAGCGGGTGGCTGAGCCTCTCGGCTGAGTCGGGCCCGGCCAGCGTGGCTCACTTACTATTCTCACCGGGGGCCAGCGGCTGTGGCCAGCTGCCCCCGCCCCCCTGATTCCTGCTCTGTAGAGTGTGGCCCAGTGTTTGAGCGGGTGGCTGAGCCTCTCGGCTGAGTCGGGCCCGGCCAGCGTGGCTCACTTACTATTCTCACCGGGGGCCAGCGGCTGTGGCCAGCTGCCCCCGCCCCCCTGATTCCTGCTCTGTAGAGTGTGGCCCAGTGTTTGAGCGGGTGGCTGAGCCTCTCGGCTGAGTCGGGCCCGGCCAGCGTGGCTCACTTACTATTCTCACCGGGGGCCAGCGGCTGTGGCCAGCTGCCCCCGCCCCCCTGATTCCTGCTCTGTAGAGTGTGGCCCAGTGTTTGAGCGGGTGGCTGAGCCTCTCGGCTGAGTCGGGCCCGGCCAGCGTGGCTCACTTACTATTCTCACCGGGGGCCAGCGGCTGTGGCCAGCTGCCCCCGCCCCCCTGATTCCTGCTCTGTAGAGTGTGGCCCAGTGTTTGAGCGGGTGGCTGAGCCTCTCGGCTGAGTCGGGCCCGGCCAGCGTGGCTCACTTACTATTCTCACCGGGGGCCAGCGGCTGTGGCCAGCTGCCCCCGCCCCCCTGATTCCTGCTCTGTAGAGTGTGGCCCAGTGTTTGAGCGGGTGGCTGAGCCTCTCGGCTGAGTCGGGCCCGGCCAGCGTGGCTCACTTACTATTCTCACCGGGGGCCAGCGGCTGTGGCCAGCTGCCCCCGCCCCCCTGATTCCTGCTCTGTAGAGTGTGGCCCAGTGTTTGAGCGGGTGGCTGAGCCTCTCGGCTGAGTCGGGCCCGGCCAGCGTGGCTCACTTACTATTCTCACCGGGGGCCAGCGGCTGTGGCCAGCTGCCCCCGCCCCCCTGATTCCTGCTCTGTAGAGTGTGGCCCAGTGTTTGAGCGGGTGGCTGAGCCTCTCGGCTGAGTCGGGCCCGGCCAGCGTGGCTCACTTACTATTCTCACCGGGGGCCAGCGGCTGTGGCCAGCTGCCCCCGCCCCCCTGATTCCTGCTCTGTAGAGTGTGGCCCAGTGTTTGAGCGGGTGGCTGAGCCTCTCGGCTGAGTCGGGCCCGGCCAGCGTGGCTCACTTACTATTCTCACCGGGGGCCAGCGGCTGTGGCCAGCTGCCCCCGCCCCCCTGATTCCTGCTCTGTAGAGTGTGGCCCAGTGTTTGAGCGGGTGGCTGAGCCTCTCGGCTGAGTCGGGCCCGGCCAGCGTGGCTCACTTACTATTCTCACCGGGGGCCAGCGGCTGTGGCCAGCTGCCCCCGCCCCCCTGATTCCTGCTCTGTAGAGTGTGGCCCAGTGTTTGAGCGGGTGGCTGAGCCTCTCGGCTGAGTCGGGCCCGGCCAGCGTGGCTCACTTACTATTCTCACCGGGGGCCAGCGGCTGTGGCCAGCTGCCCCCGCCCCCCTGATTCCTGCTCTGTAGAGTGTGGCCCAGTGTTTGAGCGGGTGGCTGAGCCTCTCGGCTGAGTCGGGCCCGGCCAGCGTGGCTCACTTACTATTCTCACCGGGGGCCAGCGGCTGTGGCCAGCTGCCCCCGCCCCCCTGATTCCTGCTCTGTAGAGTGTGGCCCAGTGTTTGAGCGGGTGGCTGAGCCTCTCGGCTGAGTCGGGCCCGGCCAGCGTGGCTCACTTACTATTCTCACCGGGGGCCAGCGGCTGTGGCCAGCTGCCCCCGCCCCCCTGATTCCTGCTCTGTAGAGTGTGGCCCAGTGTTTGAGCGGGTGGCTGAGCCTCTCGGCTGAGTCGGGCCCGGCCAGCGTGGCTCACTTACTATTCTCACCGGGGGCCAGCGGCTGTGGCCAGCTGCCCCCGCCCCCCTGATTCCTGCTCTGTAGAGTGTGGCCCAGTGTTTGAGCGGGTGGCTGAGCCTCTCGGCTGAGTCGGGCCCGGCCAGCGTGGCTCACTTACTATTCTCACCGGGGGCCAGCGGCTGTGGCCAGCTGCCCCCGCCCCCCTGATTCCTGCTCTGTAGAGTGTGGCCCAGTGTTTGAGCGGGTGGCTGAGCCTCTCGGCTGAGTCGGGCCCGGCCAGCGTGGCTCACTTACTATTCTCACCGGGGGCCAGCGGCTGTGGCCAGCTGCCCCCGCCCCCCTGATTCCTGCTCTGTAGAGTGTGGCCCAGTGTTTGAGCGGGTGGCTGAGCCTCTCGGCTGAGTCGGGCCCGGCCAGCGTGGCTCACTTACTATTCTCACCGGGGGCCAGCGGCTGTGGCCAGCTGCCCCCGCCCCCCTGATTCCTGCTCTGTAGAGTGTGGCCCAGTGTTTGAGCGGGTGGCTGAGCCTCTCGGCTGAGTCGGGCCCGGCCAGCGTGGCTCACTTACTATTCTCACCGGGGGCCAGCGGCTGTGGCCAGCTGCCCCCGCCCCCCTGATTCCTGCTCTGTAGAGTGTGGCCCAGTGTTTGAGCGGGTGGCTGAGCCTCTCGGCTGAGTCGGGCCCGGCCAGCGTGGCTCACTTACTATTCTCACCGGGGGCCAGCGGCTGTGGCCAGCTGCCCCCGCCCCCCTGATTCCTGCTCTGTAGAGTGTGGCCCAGTGTTTGAGCGGGTGGCTGAGCCTCTCGGCTGAGTCGGGCCCGGCCAGCGTGGCTCACTTACTATTCTCACCGGGGGCCAGCGGCTGTGGCCAGCTGCCCCCGCCCCCCTGATTCCTGCTCTGTAGAGTGTGGCCCAGTGTTTGAGCGGGTGGCTGAGCCTCTCGGCTGAGTCGGGCCCGGCCAGCGTGGCTCACTTACTATTCTCACCGGGGGCCAGCGGCTGTGGCCAGCTGCCCCCGCCCCCCTGATTCCTGCTCTGTAGAGTGTGGCCCAGTGTTTGAGCGGGTGGCTGAGCCTCTCGGCTGAGTCGGGCCCGGCCAGCGTGGCTCACTTACTATTCTCACCGGGGGCCAGCGGCTGTGGCCAGCTGCCCCCGCCCCCCTGATTCCTGCTCTGTAGAGTGTGGCCCAGTGTTTGAGCGGGTGGCTGAGCCTCTCGGCTGAGTCGGGCCCGGCCAGCGTGGCTCACTTACTATTCTCACCGGGGGCCAGCGGCTGTGGCCAGCTGCCCCCGCCCCCCTGATTCCTGCTCTGTAGAGTGTGGCCCAGTGTTTGAGCGGGTGGCTGAGCCTCTCGGCTGAGTCGGGCCCGGCCAGCGTGGCTCACTTACTATTCTCACCGGGGGCCAGCGGCTGTGGCCAGCTGCCCCCGCCCCCCTGATTCCTGCTCTGTAGAGTGTGGCCCAGTGTTTGAGCGGGTGGCTGAGCCTCTCGGCTGAGTCGGGCCCGGCCAGCGTGGCTCACTTACTATTCTCACCGGGGGCCAGCGGCTGTGGCCAGCTGCCCCCGCCCCCCTGATTCCTGCTCTGTAGAGTGTGGCCCAGTGTTTGAGCGGGTGGCTGAGCCTCTCGGCTGAGTCGGGCCCGGCCAGCGTGGCTCACTTACTATTCTCACCGGGGGCCAGCGGCTGTGGCCAGCTGCCCCCGCCCCCCTGATTCCTGCTCTGTAGAGTGTGGCCCAGTGTTTGAGCGGGTGGCTGAGCCTCTCGGCTGAGTCGGGCCCGGCCAGCGTGGCTCACTTACTATTCTCACCGGGGGCCAGCGGCTGTGGCCAGCTGCCCCCGCCCCCCTGATTCCTGCTCTGTAGAGTGTGGCCCAGTGTTTGAGCGGGTGGCTGAGCCTCTCGGCTGAGTCGGGCCCGGCCAGCGTGGCTCACTTACTATTCTCACCGGGGGCCAGCGGCTGTGGCCAGCTGCCCCCGCCCCCCTGATTCCTGCTCTGTAGAGTGTGGCCCAGTGTTTGAGCGGGTGGCTGAGCCTCTCGGCTGAGTCGGGCCCGGCCAGCGTGGCTCACTTACTATTCTCACCGGGGGCCAGCGGCTGTGGCCAGCTGCCCCCGCCCCCCTGATTCCTGCTCTGTAGAGTGTGGCCCAGTGTTTGAGCGGGTGGCTGAGCCTCTCGGCTGAGTCGGGCCCGGCCAGCGTGGCTCACTTACTATTCTCACCGGGGGCCAGCGGCTGTGGCCAGCTGCCCCCGCCCCCCTGATTCCTGCTCTGTAGAGTGTGGCCCAGTGTTTGAGCGGGTGGCTGAGCCTCTCGGCTGAGTCGGGCCCGGCCAGCGTGGCTCACTTACTATTCTCACCGGGGGCCAGCGGCTGTGGCCAGCTGCCCCCGCCCCCCTGATTCCTGCTCTGTAGAGTGTGGCCCAGTGTTTGAGCGGGTGGCTGAGCCTCTCGGCTGAGTCGGGCCCGGCCAGCGTGGCTCACTTACTATTCTCACCGGGGGCCAGCGGCTGTGGCCAGCTGCCCCCGCCCCCCTGATTCCTGCTCTGTAGAGTGTGGCCCAGTGTTTGAGCGGGTGGCTGAGCCTCTCGGCTGAGTCGGGCCCGGCCAGCGTGGCTCACTTACTATTCTCACCGGGGGCCAGCGGCTGTGGCCAGCTGCCCCCGCCCCCCTGATTCCTGCTCTGTAGAGTGTGGCCCAGTGTTTGAGCGGGTGGCTGAGCCTCTCGGCTGAGTCGGGCCCGGCCAGCGTGGCTCACTTACTATTCTCACCGGGGGCCAGCGGCTGTGGCCAGCTGCCCCCGCCCCCCTGATTCCTGCTCTGTAGAGTGTGGCCCAGTGTTTGAGCGGGTGGCTGAGCCTCTCGGCTGAGTCGGGCCCGGCCAGCGTGGCTCACTTACTATTCTCACCGGGGGCCAGCGGCTGTGGCCAGCTGCCCCCGCCCCCCTGATTCCTGCTCTGTAGAGTGTGGCCCAGTGTTTGAGCGGGTGGCTGAGCCTCTCGGCTGAGTCGGGCCCGGCCAGCGTGGCTCACTTACTATTCTCACCGGGGGCCAGCGGCTGTGGCCAGCTGCCCCCGCCCCCCTGATTCCTGCTCTGTAGAGTGTGGCCCAGTGTTTGAGCGGGTGGCTGAGCCTCTCGGCTGAGTCGGGCCCGGCCAGCGTGGCTCACTTACTATTCTCACCGGGGGCCAGCGGCTGTGGCCAGCTGCCCCCGCCCCCCTGATTCCTGCTCTGTAGAGTGTGGCCCAGTGTTTGAGCGGGTGGCTGAGCCTCTCGGCTGAGTCGGGCCCGGCCAGCGTGGCTCACTTACTATTCTCACCGGGGGCCAGCGGCTGTGGCCAGCTGCCCCCGCCCCCCTGATTCCTGCTCTGTAGAGTGTGGCCCAGTGTTTGAGCGGGTGGCTGAGCCTCTCGGCTGAGTCGGGCCCGGCCAGCGTGGCTCACTTACTATTCTCACCGGGGGCCAGCGGCTGTGGCCAGCTGCCCCCGCCCCCCTGATTCCTGCTCTGTAGAGTGTGGCCCAGTGTTTGAGCGGGTGGCTGAGCCTCTCGGCTGAGTCGGGCCCGGCCAGCGTGGCTCACTTACTATTCTCACCGGGGGCCAGCGGCTGTGGCCAGCTGCCCCCGCCCCCCTGATTCCTGCTCTGTAGAGTGTGGCCCAGTGTTTGAGCGGGTGGCTGAGCCTCTCGGCTGAGTCGGGCCCGGCCAGCGTGGCTCACTTACTATTCTCACCGGGGGCCAGCGGCTGTGGCCAGCTGCCCCCGCCCCCCTGATTCCTGCTCTGTAGAGTGTGGCCCAGTGTTTGAGCGGGTGGCTGAGCCTCTCGGCTGAGTCGGGCCCGGCCAGCGTGGCTCACTTACTATTCTCACCGGGGGCCAGCGGCTGTGGCCAGCTGCCCCCGCCCCCCTGATTCCTGCTCTGTAGAGTGTGGCCCAGTGTTTGAGCGGGTGGCTGAGCCTCTCGGCTGAGTCGGGCCCGGCCAGCGTGGCTCACTTACTATTCTCACCGGGGGCCAGCGGCTGTGGCCAGCTGCCCCCGCCCCCCTGATTCCTGCTCTGTAGAGTGTGGCCCAGTGTTTGAGCGGGTGGCTGAGCCTCTCGGCTGAGTCGGGCCCGGCCAGCGTGGCTCACTTACTATTCTCACCGGGGGCCAGCGGCTGTGGCCAGCTGCCCCCGCCCCCCTGATTCCTGCTCTGTAGAGTGTGGCCCAGTGTTTGAGCGGGTGGCTGAGCCTCTCGGCTGAGTCGGGCCCGGCCAGCGTGGCTCACTTACTATTCTCACCGGGGGCCAGCGGCTGTGGCCAGCTGCCCCCGCCCCCCTGATTCCTGCTCTGTAGAGTGTGGCCCAGTGTTTGAGCGGGTGGCTGAGCCTCTCGGCTGAGTCGGGCCCGGCCAGCGTGGCTCACTTACTATTCTCACCGGGGGCCAGCGGCTGTGGCCAGCTGCCCCCGCCCCCCTGATTCCTGCTCTGTAGAGTGTGGCCCAGTGTTTGAGCGGGTGGCTGAGCCTCTCGGCTGAGTCGGGCCCGGCCAGCGTGGCTCACTTACTATTCTCACCGGGGGCCAGCGGCTGTGGCCAGCTGCCCCCGCCCCCCTGATTCCTGCTCTGTAGAGTGTGGCCCAGTGTTTGAGCGGGTGGCTGAGCCTCTCGGCTGAGTCGGGCCCGGCCAGCGTGGCTCACTTACTATTCTCACCGGGGGCCAGCGGCTGTGGCCAGCTGCCCCCGCCCCCCTGATTCCTGCTCTGTAGAGTGTGGCCCAGTGTTTGAGCGGGTGGCTGAGCCTCTCGGCTGAGTCGGGCCCGGCCAGCGTGGCTCACTTACTATTCTCACCGGGGGCCAGCGGCTGTGGCCAGCTGCCCCCGCCCCCCTGATTCCTGCTCTGTAGAGTGTGGCCCAGTGTTTGAGCGGGTGGCTGAGCCTCTCGGCTGAGTCGGGCCCGGCCAGCGTGGCTCACTTACTATTCTCACCGGGGGCCAGCGGCTGTGGCCAGCTGCCCCCGCCCCCCTGATTCCTGCTCTGTAGAGTGTGGCCCAGTGTTTGAGCGGGTGGCTGAGCCTCTCGGCTGAGTCGGGCCCGGCCAGCGTGGCTCACTTACTATTCTCACCGGGGGCCAGCGGCTGTGGCCAGCTGCCCCCGCCCCCCTGATTCCTGCTCTGTAGAGTGTGGCCCAGTGTTTGAGCGGGTGGCTGAGCCTCTCGGCTGAGTCGGGCCCGGCCAGCGTGGCTCACTTACTATTCTCACCGGGGGCCAGCGGCTGTGGCCAGCTGCCCCCGCCCCCCTGATTCCTGCTCTGTAGAGTGTGGCCCAGTGTTTGAGCGGGTGGCTGAGCCTCTCGGCTGAGTCGGGCCCGGCCAGCGTGGCTCACTTACTATTCTCACCGGGGGCCAGCGGCTGTGGCCAGCTGCCCCCGCCCCCCTGATTCCTGCTCTGTAGAGTGTGGCCCAGTGTTTGAGCGGGTGGCTGAGCCTCTCGGCTGAGTCGGGCCCGGCCAGCGTGGCTCACTTACTATTCTCACCGGGGGCCAGCGGCTGTGGCCAGCTGCCCCCGCCCCCCTGATTCCTGCTCTGTAGAGTGTGGCCCAGTGTTTGAGCGGGTGGCTGAGCCTCTCGGCTGAGTCGGGCCCGGCCAGCGTGGCTCACTTACTATTCTCACCGGGGGCCAGCGGCTGTGGCCAGCTGCCCCCGCCCCCCTGATTCCTGCTCTGTAGAGTGTGGCCCAGTGTTTGAGCGGGTGGCTGAGCCTCTCGGCTGAGTCGGGCCCGGCCAGCGTGGCTCACTTACTATTCTCACCGGGGGCCAGCGGCTGTGGCCAGCTGCCCCCGCCCCCCTGATTCCTGCTCTGTAGAGTGTGGCCCAGTGTTTGAGCGGGTGGCTGAGCCTCTCGGCTGAGTCGGGCCCGGCCAGCGTGGCTCACTTACTATTCTCACCGGGGGCCAGCGGCTGTGGCCAGCTGCCCCCGCCCCCCTGATTCCTGCTCTGTAGAGTGTGGCCCAGTGTTTGAGCGGGTGGCTGAGCCTCTCGGCTGAGTCGGGCCCGGCCAGCGTGGCTCACTTACTATTCTCACCGGGGGCCAGCGGCTGTGGCCAGCTGCCCCCGCCCCCCTGATTCCTGCTCTGTAGAGTGTGGCCCAGTGTTTGAGCGGGTGGCTGAGCCTCTCGGCTGAGTCGGGCCCGGCCAGCGTGGCTCACTTACTATTCTCACCGGGGGCCAGCGGCTGTGGCCAGCTGCCCCCGCCCCCCTGATTCCTGCTCTGTAGAGTGTGGCCCAGTGTTTGAGCGGGTGGCTGAGCCTCTCGGCTGAGTCGGGCCCGGCCAGCGTGGCTCACTTACTATTCTCACCGGGGGCCAGCGGCTGTGGCCAGCTGCCCCCGCCCCCCTGATTCCTGCTCTGTAGAGTGTGGCCCAGTGTTTGAGCGGGTGGCTGAGCCTCTCGGCTGAGTCGGGCCCGGCCAGCGTGGCTCACTTACTATTCTCACCGGGGGCCAGCGGCTGTGGCCAGCTGCCCCCGCCCCCCTGATTCCTGCTCTGTAGAGTGTGGCCCAGTGTTTGAGCGGGTGGCTGAGCCTCTCGGCTGAGTCGGGCCCGGCCAGCGTGGCTCACTTACTATTCTCACCGGGGGCCAGCGGCTGTGGCCAGCTGCCCCCGCCCCCCTGATTCCTGCTCTGTAGAGTGTGGCCCAGTGTTTGAGCGGGTGGCTGAGCCTCTCGGCTGAGTCGGGCCCGGCCAGCGTGGCTCACTTACTATTCTCACCGGGGGCCAGCGGCTGTGGCCAGCTGCCCCCGCCCCCCTGATTCCTGCTCTGTAGAGTGTGGCCCAGTGTTTGAGCGGGTGGCTGAGCCTCTCGGCTGAGTCGGGCCCGGCCAGCGTGGCTCACTTACTATTCTCACCGGGGGCCAGCGGCTGTGGCCAGCTGCCCCCGCCCCCCTGATTCCTGCTCTGTAGAGTGTGGCCCAGTGTTTGAGCGGGTGGCTGAGCCTCTCGGCTGAGTCGGGCCCGGCCAGCGTGGCTCACTTACTATTCTCACCGGGGGCCAGCGGCTGTGGCCAGCTGCCCCCGCCCCCCTGATTCCTGCTCTGTAGAGTGTGGCCCAGTGTTTGAGCGGGTGGCTGAGCCTCTCGGCTGAGTCGGGCCCGGCCAGCGTGGCTCACTTACTATTCTCACCGGGGGCCAGCGGCTGTGGCCAGCTGCCCCCGCCCCCCTGATTCCTGCTCTGTAGAGTGTGGCCCAGTGTTTGAGCGGGTGGCTGAGCCTCTCGGCTGAGTCGGGCCCGGCCAGCGTGGCTCACTTACTATTCTCACCGGGGGCCAGCGGCTGTGGCCAGCTGCCCCCGCCCCCCTGATTCCTGCTCTGTAGAGTGTGGCCCAGTGTTTGAGCGGGTGGCTGAGCCTCTCGGCTGAGTCGGGCCCGGCCAGCGTGGCTCACTTACTATTCTCACCGGGGGCCAGCGGCTGTGGCCAGCTGCCCCCGCCCCCCTGATTCCTGCTCTGTAGAGTGTGGCCCAGTGTTTGAGCGGGTGGCTGAGCCTCTCGGCTGAGTCGGGCCCGGCCAGCGTGGCTCACTTACTATTCTCACCGGGGGCCAGCGGCTGTGGCCAGCTGCCCCCGCCCCCCTGATTCCTGCTCTGTAGAGTGTGGCCCAGTGTTTGAGCGGGTGGCTGAGCCTCTCGGCTGAGTCGGGCCCGGCCAGCGTGGCTCACTTACTATTCTCACCGGGGGCCAGCGGCTGTGGCCAGCTGCCCCCGCCCCCCTGATTCCTGCTCTGTAGAGTGTGGCCCAGTGTTTGAGCGGGTGGCTGAGCCTCTCGGCTGAGTCGGGCCCGGCCAGCGTGGCTCACTTACTATTCTCACCGGGGGCCAGCGGCTGTGGCCAGCTGCCCCCGCCCCCCTGATTCCTGCTCTGTAGAGTGTGGCCCAGTGTTTGAGCGGGTGGCTGAGCCTCTCGGCTGAGTCGGGCCCGGCCAGCGTGGCTCACTTACTATTCTCACCGGGGGCCAGCGGCTGTGGCCAGCTGCCCCCGCCCCCCTGATTCCTGCTCTGTAGAGTGTGGCCCAGTGTTTGAGCGGGTGGCTGAGCCTCTCGGCTGAGTCGGGCCCGGCCAGCGTGGCTCACTTACTATTCTCACCGGGGGCCAGCGGCTGTGGCCAGCTGCCCCCGCCCCCCTGATTCCTGCTCTGTAGAGTGTGGCCCAGTGTTTGAGCGGGTGGCTGAGCCTCTCGGCTGAGTCGGGCCCGGCCAGCGTGGCTCACTTACTATTCTCACCGGGGGCCAGCGGCTGTGGCCAGCTGCCCCCGCCCCCCTGATTCCTGCTCTGTAGAGTGTGGCCCAGTGTTTGAGCGGGTGGCTGAGCCTCTCGGCTGAGTCGGGCCCGGCCAGCGTGGCTCACTTACTATTCTCACCGGGGGCCAGCGGCTGTGGCCAGCTGCCCCCGCCCCCCTGATTCCTGCTCTGTAGAGTGTGGCCCAGTGTTTGAGCGGGTGGCTGAGCCTCTCGGCTGAGTCGGGCCCGGCCAGCGTGGCTCACTTACTATTCTCACCGGGGGCCAGCGGCTGTGGCCAGCTGCCCCCGCCCCCCTGATTCCTGCTCTGTAGAGTGTGGCCCAGTGTTTGAGCGGGTGGCTGAGCCTCTCGGCTGAGTCGGGCCCGGCCAGCGTGGCTCACTTACTATTCTCACCGGGGGCCAGCGGCTGTGGCCAGCTGCCCCCGCCCCCCTGATTCCTGCTCTGTAGAGTGTGGCCCAGTGTTTGAGCGGGTGGCTGAGCCTCTCGGCTGAGTCGGGCCCGGCCAGCGTGGCTCACTTACTATTCTCACCGGGGGCCAGCGGCTGTGGCCAGCTGCCCCCGCCCCCCTGATTCCTGCTCTGTAGAGTGTGGCCCAGTGTTTGAGCGGGTGGCTGAGCCTCTCGGCTGAGTCGGGCCCGGCCAGCGTGGCTCACTTACTATTCTCACCGGGGGCCAGCGGCTGTGGCCAGCTGCCCCCGCCCCCCTGATTCCTGCTCTGTAGAGTGTGGCCCAGTGTTTGAGCGGGTGGCTGAGCCTCTCGGCTGAGTCGGGCCCGGCCAGCGTGGCTCACTTACTATTCTCACCGGGGGCCAGCGGCTGTGGCCAGCTGCCCCCGCCCCCCTGATTCCTGCTCTGTAGAGTGTGGCCCAGTGTTTGAGCGGGTGGCTGAGCCTCTCGGCTGAGTCGGGCCCGGCCAGCGTGGCTCACTTACTATTCTCACCGGGGGCCAGCGGCTGTGGCCAGCTGCCCCCGCCCCCCTGATTCCTGCTCTGTAGAGTGTGGCCCAGTGTTTGAGCGGGTGGCTGAGCCTCTCGGCTGAGTCGGGCCCGGCCAGCGTGGCTCACTTACTATTCTCACCGGGGGCCAGCGGCTGTGGCCAGCTGCCCCCGCCCCCCTGATTCCTGCTCTGTAGAGTGTGGCCCAGTGTTTGAGCGGGTGGCTGAGCCTCTCGGCTGAGTCGGGCCCGGCCAGCGTGGCTCACTTACTATTCTCACCGGGGGCCAGCGGCTGTGGCCAGCTGCCCCCGCCCCCCTGATTCCTGCTCTGTAGAGTGTGGCCCAGTGTTTGAGCGGGTGGCTGAGCCTCTCGGCTGAGTCGGGCCCGGCCAGCGTGGCTCACTTACTATTCTCACCGGGGGCCAGCGGCTGTGGCCAGCTGCCCCCGCCCCCCTGATTCCTGCTCTGTAGAGTGTGGCCCAGTGTTTGAGCGGGTGGCTGAGCCTCTCGGCTGAGTCGGGCCCGGCCAGCGTGGCTCACTTACTATTCTCACCGGGGGCCAGCGGCTGTGGCCAGCTGCCCCCGCCCCCCTGATTCCTGCTCTGTAGAGTGTGGCCCAGTGTTTGAGCGGGTGGCTGAGCCTCTCGGCTGAGTCGGGCCCGGCCAGCGTGGCTCACTTACTATTCTCACCGGGGGCCAGCGGCTGTGGCCAGCTGCCCCCGCCCCCCTGATTCCTGCTCTGTAGAGTGTGGCCCAGTGTTTGAGCGGGTGGCTGAGCCTCTCGGCTGAGTCGGGCCCGGCCAGCGTGGCTCACTTACTATTCTCACCGGGGGCCAGCGGCTGTGGCCAGCTGCCCCCGCCCCCCTGATTCCTGCTCTGTAGAGTGTGGCCCAGTGTTTGAGCGGGTGGCTGAGCCTCTCGGCTGAGTCGGGCCCGGCCAGCGTGGCTCACTTACTATTCTCACCGGGGGCCAGCGGCTGTGGCCAGCTGCCCCCGCCCCCCTGATTCCTGCTCTGTAGAGTGTGGCCCAGTGTTTGAGCGGGTGGCTGAGCCTCTCGGCTGAGTCGGGCCCGGCCAGCGTGGCTCACTTACTATTCTCACCGGGGGCCAGCGGCTGTGGCCAGCTGCCCCCGCCCCCCTGATTCCTGCTCTGTAGAGTGTGGCCCAGTGTTTGAGCGGGTGGCTGAGCCTCTCGGCTGAGTCGGGCCCGGCCAGCGTGGCTCACTTACTATTCTCACCGGGGGCCAGCGGCTGTGGCCAGCTGCCCCCGCCCCCCTGATTCCTGCTCTGTAGAGTGTGGCCCAGTGTTTGAGCGGGTGGCTGAGCCTCTCGGCTGAGTCGGGCCCGGCCAGCGTGGCTCACTTACTATTCTCACCGGGGGCCAGCGGCTGTGGCCAGCTGCCCCCGCCCCCCTGATTCCTGCTCTGTAGAGTGTGGCCCAGTGTTTGAGCGGGTGGCTGAGCCTCTCGGCTGAGTCGGGCCCGGCCAGCGTGGCTCACTTACTATTCTCACCGGGGGCCAGCGGCTGTGGCCAGCTGCCCCCGCCCCCCTGATTCCTGCTCTGTAGAGTGTGGCCCAGTGTTTGAGCGGGTGGCTGAGCCTCTCGGCTGAGTCGGGCCCGGCCAGCGTGGCTCACTTACTATTCTCACCGGGGGCCAGCGGCTGTGGCCAGCTGCCCCCGCCCCCCTGATTCCTGCTCTGTAGAGTGTGGCCCAGTGTTTGAGCGGGTGGCTGAGCCTCTCGGCTGAGTCGGGCCCGGCCAGCGTGGCTCACTTACTATTCTCACCGGGGGCCAGCGGCTGTGGCCAGCTGCCCCCGCCCCCCTGATTCCTGCTCTGTAGAGTGTGGCCCAGTGTTTGAGCGGGTGGCTGAGCCTCTCGGCTGAGTCGGGCCCGGCCAGCGTGGCTCACTTACTATTCTCACCGGGGGCCAGCGGCTGTGGCCAGCTGCCCCCGCCCCCCTGATTCCTGCTCTGTAGAGTGTGGCCCAGTGTTTGAGCGGGTGGCTGAGCCTCTCGGCTGAGTCGGGCCCGGCCAGCGTGGCTCACTTACTATTCTCACCGGGGGCCAGCGGCTGTGGCCAGCTGCCCCCGCCCCCCTGATTCCTGCTCTGTAGAGTGTGGCCCAGTGTTTGAGCGGGTGGCTGAGCCTCTCGGCTGAGTCGGGCCCGGCCAGCGTGGCTCACTTACTATTCTCACCGGGGGCCAGCGGCTGTGGCCAGCTGCCCCCGCCCCCCTGATTCCTGCTCTGTAGAGTGTGGCCCAGTGTTTGAGCGGGTGGCTGAGCCTCTCGGCTGAGTCGGGCCCGGCCAGCGTGGCTCACTTACTATTCTCACCGGGGGCCAGCGGCTGTGGCCAGCTGCCCCCGCCCCCCTGATTCCTGCTCTGTAGAGTGTGGCCCAGTGTTTGAGCGGGTGGCTGAGCCTCTCGGCTGAGTCGGGCCCGGCCAGCGTGGCTCACTTACTATTCTCACCGGGGGCCAGCGGCTGTGGCCAGCTGCCCCCGCCCCCCTGATTCCTGCTCTGTAGAGTGTGGCCCAGTGTTTGAGCGGGTGGCTGAGCCTCTCGGCTGAGTCGGGCCCGGCCAGCGTGGCTCACTTACTATTCTCACCGGGGGCCAGCGGCTGTGGCCAGCTGCCCCCGCCCCCCTGATTCCTGCTCTGTAGAGTGTGGCCCAGTGTTTGAGCGGGTGGCTGAGCCTCTCGGCTGAGTCGGGCCCGGCCAGCGTGGCTCACTTACTATTCTCACCGGGGGCCAGCGGCTGTGGCCAGCTGCCCCCGCCCCCCTGATTCCTGCTCTGTAGAGTGTGGCCCAGTGTTTGAGCGGGTGGCTGAGCCTCTCGGCTGAGTCGGGCCCGGCCAGCGTGGCTCACTTACTATTCTCACCGGGGGCCAGCGGCTGTGGCCAGCTGCCCCCGCCCCCCTGATTCCTGCTCTGTAGAGTGTGGCCCAGTGTTTGAGCGGGTGGCTGAGCCTCTCGGCTGAGTCGGGCCCGGCCAGCGTGGCTCACTTACTATTCTCACCGGGGGCCAGCGGCTGTGGCCAGCTGCCCCCGCCCCCCTGATTCCTGCTCTGTAGAGTGTGGCCCAGTGTTTGAGCGGGTGGCTGAGCCTCTCGGCTGAGTCGGGCCCGGCCAGCGTGGCTCACTTACTATTCTCACCGGGGGCCAGCGGCTGTGGCCAGCTGCCCCCGCCCCCCTGATTCCTGCTCTGTAGAGTGTGGCCCAGTGTTTGAGCGGGTGGCTGAGCCTCTCGGCTGAGTCGGGCCCGGCCAGCGTGGCTCACTTACTATTCTCACCGGGGGCCAGCGGCTGTGGCCAGCTGCCCCCGCCCCCCTGATTCCTGCTCTGTAGAGTGTGGCCCAGTGTTTGAGCGGGTGGCTGAGCCTCTCGGCTGAGTCGGGCCCGGCCAGCGTGGCTCACTTACTATTCTCACCGGGGGCCAGCGGCTGTGGCCAGCTGCCCCCGCCCCCCTGATTCCTGCTCTGTAGAGTGTGGCCCAGTGTTTGAGCGGGTGGCTGAGCCTCTCGGCTGAGTCGGGCCCGGCCAGCGTGGCTCACTTACTATTCTCACCGGGGGCCAGCGGCTGTGGCCAGCTGCCCCCGCCCCCCTGATTCCTGCTCTGTAGAGTGTGGCCCAGTGTTTGAGCGGGTGGCTGAGCCTCTCGGCTGAGTCGGGCCCGGCCAGCGTGGCTCACTTACTATTCTCACCGGGGGCCAGCGGCTGTGGCCAGCTGCCCCCGCCCCCCTGATTCCTGCTCTGTAGAGTGTGGCCCAGTGTTTGAGCGGGTGGCTGAGCCTCTCGGCTGAGTCGGGCCCGGCCAGCGTGGCTCACTTACTATTCTCACCGGGGGCCAGCGGCTGTGGCCAGCTGCCCCCGCCCCCCTGATTCCTGCTCTGTAGAGTGTGGCCCAGTGTTTGAGCGGGTGGCTGAGCCTCTCGGCTGAGTCGGGCCCGGCCAGCGTGGCTCACTTACTATTCTCACCGGGGGCCAGCGGCTGTGGCCAGCTGCCCCCGCCCCCCTGATTCCTGCTCTGTAGAGTGTGGCCCAGTGTTTGAGCGGGTGGCTGAGCCTCTCGGCTGAGTCGGGCCCGGCCAGCGTGGCTCACTTACTATTCTCACCGGGGGCCAGCGGCTGTGGCCAGCTGCCCCCGCCCCCCTGATTCCTGCTCTGTAGAGTGTGGCCCAGTGTTTGAGCGGGTGGCTGAGCCTCTCGGCTGAGTCGGGCCCGGCCAGCGTGGCTCACTTACTATTCTCACCGGGGGCCAGCGGCTGTGGCCAGCTGCCCCCGCCCCCCTGATTCCTGCTCTGTAGAGTGTGGCCCAGTGTTTGAGCGGGTGGCTGAGCCTCTCGGCTGAGTCGGGCCCGGCCAGCGTGGCTCACTTACTATTCTCACCGGGGGCCAGCGGCTGTGGCCAGCTGCCCCCGCCCCCCTGATTCCTGCTCTGTAGAGTGTGGCCCAGTGTTTGAGCGGGTGGCTGAGCCTCTCGGCTGAGTCGGGCCCGGCCAGCGTGGCTCACTTACTATTCTCACCGGGGGCCAGCGGCTGTGGCCAGCTGCCCCCGCCCCCCTGATTCCTGCTCTGTAGAGTGTGGCCCAGTGTTTGAGCGGGTGGCTGAGCCTCTCGGCTGAGTCGGGCCCGGCCAGCGTGGCTCACTTACTATTCTCACCGGGGGCCAGCGGCTGTGGCCAGCTGCCCCCGCCCCCCTGATTCCTGCTCTGTAGAGTGTGGCCCAGTGTTTGAGCGGGTGGCTGAGCCTCTCGGCTGAGTCGGGCCCGGCCAGCGTGGCTCACTTACTATTCTCACCGGGGGCCAGCGGCTGTGGCCAGCTGCCCCCGCCCCCCTGATTCCTGCTCTGTAGAGTGTGGCCCAGTGTTTGAGCGGGTGGCTGAGCCTCTCGGCTGAGTCGGGCCCGGCCAGCGTGGCTCACTTACTATTCTCACCGGGGGCCAGCGGCTGTGGCCAGCTGCCCCCGCCCCCCTGATTCCTGCTCTGTAGAGTGTGGCCCAGTGTTTGAGCGGGTGGCTGAGCCTCTCGGCTGAGTCGGGCCCGGCCAGCGTGGCTCACTTACTATTCTCACCGGGGGCCAGCGGCTGTGGCCAGCTGCCCCCGCCCCCCTGATTCCTGCTCTGTAGAGTGTGGCCCAGTGTTTGAGCGGGTGGCTGAGCCTCTCGGCTGAGTCGGGCCCGGCCAGCGTGGCTCACTTACTATTCTCACCGGGGGCCAGCGGCTGTGGCCAGCTGCCCCCGCCCCCCTGATTCCTGCTCTGTAGAGTGTGGCCCAGTGTTTGAGCGGGTGGCTGAGCCTCTCGGCTGAGTCGGGCCCGGCCAGCGTGGCTCACTTACTATTCTCACCGGGGGCCAGCGGCTGTGGCCAGCTGCCCCCGCCCCCCTGATTCCTGCTCTGTAGAGTGTGGCCCAGTGTTTGAGCGGGTGGCTGAGCCTCTCGGCTGAGTCGGGCCCGGCCAGCGTGGCTCACTTACTATTCTCACCGGGGGCCAGCGGCTGTGGCCAGCTGCCCCCGCCCCCCTGATTCCTGCTCTGTAGAGTGTGGCCCAGTGTTTGAGCGGGTGGCTGAGCCTCTCGGCTGAGTCGGGCCCGGCCAGCGTGGCTCACTTACTATTCTCACCGGGGGCCAGCGGCTGTGGCCAGCTGCCCCCGCCCCCCTGATTCCTGCTCTGTAGAGTGTGGCCCAGTGTTTGAGCGGGTGGCTGAGCCTCTCGGCTGAGTCGGGCCCGGCCAGCGTGGCTCACTTACTATTCTCACCGGGGGCCAGCGGCTGTGGCCAGCTGCCCCCGCCCCCCTGATTCCTGCTCTGTAGAGTGTGGCCCAGTGTTTGAGCGGGTGGCTGAGCCTCTCGGCTGAGTCGGGCCCGGCCAGCGTGGCTCACTTACTATTCTCACCGGGGGCCAGCGGCTGTGGCCAGCTGCCCCCGCCCCCCTGATTCCTGCTCTGTAGAGTGTGGCCCAGTGTTTGAGCGGGTGGCTGAGCCTCTCGGCTGACTCGGGCCCGGCCAGCGTGGCTCACTTACTATTCTCACCGGGGGCCAGCGGCTGTGGCCAGCTGCCCCCGCCCCCCTGATTCCTGCTCTGTAGAGTGTGGCCCAGTGTTTGAGCGGGTGGCTGAGCCTCTCGGCTGACTCGGGCCCGGCCAGCGTGGCTCACTTACTATTCTCACCGGGGGCCAGCGGCTGTGGCCAGCTGCCCCCGCCCCCCTGATTCCTGCTCTGTAGAGTGTGGCCCAGTGTTTGAGCGGGTGGCTGAGCCTCTCGGCTGAGTCGGGCCCGGCCAGCGTGGCTCACTTACTATTCTCACCGGGGGCCAGCGGCTGTGGCCAGCTGCCCCCGCCCCCCTGATTCCTGCTCTGTAGAGTGTGGCCCAGTGTTTGAGCGGGTGGCTGAGCCTCTCGGCTGACTCGGGCCCGGCCAGCGTGGCTCACTTACTATTCTCACCGGGGGCCAGCGGCTGTGGCCAGCTGCCCCCGCCCCCCTGATTCCTGCTCTGTAGAGTGTGGCCCAGTGTTTGAGCGGGTGGCTGAGCCTCTCGGCTGAGTCGGGCCCGGCCAGCGTGGCTCACTTACTATTCTCACCGGGGGCCAGCGGCTGTGGCCAGCTGCCCCCGCCCCCCTGATTCCTGCTCTGTAGAGTGTGGCCCAGTGTTTGAGCGGGTGGCTGAGCCTCTCGGCTGAGTCGGGCCCGGCCAGCGTGGCTCACTTACTATTCTCACCGGGGGCCAGCGGCTGTGGCCAGCTGCCCCCGCCCCCCTGATTCCTGCTCTGTAGAGTGTGGCCCAGTGTTTGAGCGGGTGGCTGAGCCTCTCGGCTGAGTCGGGCCCGGCCAGCGTGGCTCACTTACTATTCTCACCGGGGGCCAGCGGCTGTGGCCAGCTGCCCCCGCCCCCCTGATTCCTGCTCTGTAGAGTGTGGCCCAGTGTTTGAGCGGGTGGCTGAGCCTCTCGGCTGAGTCGGGCCCGGCCAGCGTGGCTCACTTACTATTCTCACCGGGGGCCAGCGGCTGTGGCCAGCTGCCCCCGCCCCCCTGATTCCTGCTCTGTAGAGTGTGGCCCAGTGTTTGAGCGGGTGGCTGAGCCTCTCGGCTGACTCGGGCCCGGCCAGCGTGGCTCACTTACTATTCTCACCGGGGGCCAGCGGCTGTGGCCAGCTGCCCCCGCCCCCCTGATTCCTGCTCTGTAGAGTGTGGCCCAGTGTTTGAGCGGGTGGCTGAGCCTCTCGGCTGAGTCGGGCCCGGCCAGCGTGGCTCACTTACTATTCTCACCGGGGGCCAGCGGCTGTGGCCAGCTGCCCCCGCCCCCCTGATTCCTGCTCTGTAGAGTGTGGCCCAGTGTTTGAGCGGGTGGCTGAGCCTCTCGGCTGACTCGGGCCCGGCCAGCGTGGCTCACTTACTATTCTCACCGGGGGCCAGCGGCTGTGGCCAGCTGCCCCCGCCCCCCTGATTCCTGCTCTGTAGAGTGTGGCCCAGTGTTTGAGCGGGTGGCTGAGCCTCTCGGCTGACTCGGGCCCGGCCAGCGTGGCTCACTTACTATTCTCACCGGGGGCCAGCGGCTGTGGCCAGCTGCCCCCGCCCCCCTGATTCCTGCTCTGTAGAGTGTGGCCCAGTGTTTGAGCGGGTGGCTGAGCCTCTCGGCTGACTCGGGCCCGGCCAGCGTGGCTCACTTACTATTCTCACCGGGGGCCAGCGGCTGTGGCCAGCTGCCCCCGCCCCCCTGATTCCTGCTCTGTAGAGTGTGGCCCAGTGTTTGAGCGGGTGGCTGAGCCTCTCGGCTGACTCGGGCCCGGCCAGCGTGGCTCACTTACTATTCTCACCGGGGGCCAGCGGCTGTGGCCAGCTGCCCCCGCCCCCCTGATTCCTGCTCTGTAGAGTGTGGCCCAGTGTTTGAGCGGGTGGCTGAGCCTCTCGGCTGACTCGGGCCCGGCCAGCGTGGCTCACTTACTATTCTCACCGGGGGCCAGCGGCTGTGGCCAGCTGCCCCCGCCCCCCTGATTCCTGCTCTGTAGAGTGTGGCCCAGTGTTTGAGCGGGTGGCTGAGCCTCTCGGCTGACTCGGGCCCGGCCAGCGTGGCTCACTTACTATTCTCACCGGGGGCCAGCGGCTGTGGCCAGCTGCCCCCGCCCCCCTGATTCCTGCTCTGTAGAGTGTGGCCCAGTGTTTGAGCGGGTGGCTGAGCCTCTCGGCTGAGTCGGGCCCGGCCAGCGTGGCTCACTTACTATTCTCACCGGGGGCCAGCGGCTGTGGCCAGCTGCCCCCGCCCCCCTGATTCCTGCTCTGTAGAGTGTGGCCCAGTGTTTGAGCGGGTGGCTGAGCCTCTCGGCTGACTCGGGCCCGGCCAGCGTGGCTCACTTACTATTCTCACCGGGGGCCAGCGGCTGTGGCCAGCTGCCCCCGCCCCCCTGATTCCTGCTCTGTAGAGTGTGGCCCAGTGTTTGAGCGGGTGGCTGAGCCTCTCGGCTGACTCGGGCCCGGCCAGCGTGGCTCACTTACTATTCTCACCGGGGGCCAGCGGCTGTGGCCAGCTGCCCCCGCCCCCCTGATTCCTGCTCTGTAGAGTGTGGCCCAGTGTTTGAGCGGGTGGCTGAGCCTCTCGGCTGACTCGGGCCCGGCCAGCGTGGCTCACTTACTATTCTCACCGGGGGCCAGCGGCTGTGGCCAGCTGCCCCCGCCCCCCTGATTCCTGCTCTGTAGAGTGTGGCCCAGTGTTTGAGCGGGTGGCTGAGCCTCTCGGCTGACTCGGGCCCGGCCAGCGTGGCTCACTTACTATTCTCACCGGGGGCCAGCGGCTGTGGCCAGCTGCCCCCGCCCCCCTGATTCCTGCTCTGTAGAGTGTGGCCCAGTGTTTGAGCGGGTGGCTGAGCCTCTCGGCTGACTCGGGCCCGGCCAGCGTGGCTCACTTACTATTCTCACCGGGGGCCAGCGGCTGTGGCCAGCTGCCCCCGCCCCCCTGATTCCTGCTCTGTAGAGTGTGGCCCAGTGTTTGAGCGGGTGGCTGAGCCTCTCGGCTGACTCGGGCCCGGCCAGCGTGGCTCACTTACTATTCTCACCGGGGGCCAGCGGCTGTGGCCAGCTGCCCCCGCCCCCCTGATTCCTGCTCTGTAGAGTGTGGCCCAGTGTTTGAGCGGGTGGCTGAGCCTCTCGGCTGACTCGGGCCCGGCCAGCGTGGCTCACTTACTATTCTCACCGGGGGCCAGCGGCTGTGGCCAGCTGCCCCCGCCCCCCTGATTCCTGCTCTGTAGAGTGTGGCCCAGTGTTTGAGCGGGTGGCTGAGCCTCTCGGCTGACTCGGGCCCGGCCAGCGTGGCTCACTTACTATTCTCACCGGGGGCCAGCGGCTGTGGCCAGCTGCCCCCGCCCCCCTGATTCCTGCTCTGTAGAGTGTGGCCCAGTGTTTGAGCGGGTGGCTGAGCCTCTCGGCTGACTCGGGCCCGGCCAGCGTGGCTCACTTACTATTCTCACCGGGGGCCAGCGGCTGTGGCCAGCTGCCCCCGCCCCCCTGATTCCTGCTCTGTAGAGTGTGGCCCAGTGTTTGAGCGGGTGGCTGAGCCTCTCGGCTGACTCGGGCCCGGCCAGCGTGGCTCACTTACTATTCTCACCGGGGGCCAGCGGCTGTGGCCAGCTGCCCCCGCCCCCCTGATTCCTGCTCTGTAGAGTGTGGCCCAGTGTTTGAGCGGGTGGCTGAGCCTCTCGGCTGACTCGGGCCCGGCCAGCGTGGCTCACTTACTATTCTCACCGGGGGCCAGCGGCTGTGGCCAGCTGCCCCCGCCCCCCTGATTCCTGCTCTGTAGAGTGTGGCCCAGTGTTTGAGCGGGTGGCTGAGCCTCTCGGCTGAGTCGGGCCCGGCCAGCGTGGCTCACTTACTATTCTCACCGGGGGCCAGCGGCTGTGGCCAGCTGCCCCCGCCCCCCTGATTCCTGCTCTGTAGAGTGTGGCCCAGTGTTTGAGCGGGTGGCTGAGCCTCTCGGCTGAGTCGGGCCCGGCCAGCGTGGCTCACTTACTATTCTCACCGGGGGCCAGCGGCTGTGGCCAGCTGCCCCCGCCCCCCTGATTCCTGCTCTGTAGAGTGTGGCCCAGTGTTTGAGCGGGTGGCTGAGCCTCTCGGCTGAGTCGGGCCCGGCCAGCGTGGCTCACTTACTATTCTCACCGGGGGCCAGCGGCTGTGGCCAGCTGCCCCCGCCCCCCTGATTCCTGCTCTGTAGAGTGTGGCCCAGTGTTTGAGCGGGTGGCTGAGCCTCTCGGCTGACTCGGGCCCGGCCAGCGTGGCTCACTTACTATTCTCACCGGGGGCCAGCGGCTGTGGCCAGCTGCCCCCGCCCCCCTGATTCCTGCTCTGTAGAGTGTGGCCCAGTGTTTGAGCGGGTGGCTGAGCCTCTCGGCTGACTCGGGCCCGGCCAGCGTGGCTCACTTACTATTCTCACCGGGGGCCAGCGGCTGTGGCCAGCTGCCCCCGCCCCCCTGATTCCTGCTCTGTAGAGTGTGGCCCAGTGTTTGAGCGGGTGGCTGAGCCTCTCGGCTGAGTCGGGCCCGGCCAGCGTGGCTCACTTACTATTCTCACCGGGGGCCAGCGGCTGTGGCCAGCTGCCCCCGCCCCCCTGATTCCTGCTCTGTAGAGTGTGGCCCAGTGTTTGAGCGGGTGGCTGAGCCTCTCGGCTGAGTCGGGCCCGGCCAGCGTGGCTCACTTACTATTCTCACCGGGGGCCAGCGGCTGTGGCCAGCTGCCCCCGCCCCCCTGATTCCTGCTCTGTAGAGTGTGGCCCAGTGTTTGAGCGGGTGGCTGAGCCTCTCGGCTGACTCGGGCCCGGCCAGCGTGGCTCACTTACTATTCTCACCGGGGGCCAGCGGCTGTGGCCAGCTGCCCCCGCCCCCCTGATTCCTGCTCTGTAGAGTGTGGCCCAGTGTTTGAGCGGGTGGCTGAGCCTCTCGGCTGACTCGGGCCCGGCCAGCGTGGCTCACTTACTATTCTCACCGGGGGCCAGCGGCTGTGGCCAGCTGCCCCCGCCCCCCTGATTCCTGCTCTGTAGAGTGTGGCCCAGTGTTTGAGCGGGTGGCTGAGCCTCTCGGCTGAGTCGGGCCCGGCCAGCGTGGCTCACTTACTATTCTCACCGGGGGCCAGCGGCTGTGGCCAGCTGCCCCCGCCCCCCTGATTCCTGCTCTGTAGAGTGTGGCCCAGTGTTTGAGCGGGTGGCTGAGCCTCTCGGCTGACTCGGGCCCGGCCAGCGTGGCTCACTTACTATTCTCACCGGGGGCCAGCGGCTGTGGCCAGCTGCCCCCGCCCCCCTGATTCCTGCTCTGTAGAGTGTGGCCCAGTGTTTGAGCGGGTGGCTGAGCCTCTCGGCTGAGTCGGGCCCGGCCAGCGTGGCTCACTTACTATTCTCACCGGGGGCCAGCGGCTGTGGCCAGCTGCCCCCGCCCCCCTGATTCCTGCTCTGTAGAGTGTGGCCCAGTGTTTGAGCGGGTGGCTGAGCCTCTCGGCTGACTCGGGCCCGGCCAGCGTGGCTCACTTACTATTCTCACCGGGGGCCAGCGGCTGTGGCCAGCTGCCCCCGCCCCCCTGATTCCTGCTCTGTAGAGTGTGGCCCAGTGTTTGAGCGGGTGGCTGAGCCTCTCGGCTGAGTCGGGCCCGGCCAGCGTGGCTCACTTACTATTCTCACCGGGGGCCAGCGGCTGTGGCCAGCTGCCCCCGCCCCCCTGATTCCTGCTCTGTAGAGTGTGGCCCAGTGTTTGAGCGGGTGGCTGAGCCTCTCGGCTGACTCGGGCCCGGCCAGCGTGGCTCACTTACTATTCTCACCGGGGGCCAGCGGCTGTGGCCAGCTGCCCCCGCCCCCCTGATTCCTGCTCTGTAGAGTGTGGCCCAGTGTTTGAGCGGGTGGCTGAGCCTCTCGGCTGACTCGGGCCCGGCCAGCGTGGCTCACTTACTATTCTCACCGGGGGCCAGCGGCTGTGGCCAGCTGCCCCCGCCCCCCTGATTCCTGCTCTGTAGAGTGTGGCCCAGTGTTTGAGCGGGTGGCTGAGCCTCTCGGCTGAGTCGGGCCCGGCCAGCGTGGCTCACTTACTATTCTCACCGGGGGCCAGCGGCTGTGGCCAGCTGCCCCCGCCCCCCTGATTCCTGCTCTGTAGAGTGTGGCCCAGTGTTTGAGCGGGTGGCTGAGCCTCTCGGCTGAGTCGGGCCCGGCCAGCGTGGCTCACTTACTATTCTCACCGGGGGCCAGCGGCTGTGGCCAGCTGCCCCCGCCCCCCTGATTCCTGCTCTGTAGAGTGTGGCCCAGTGTTTGAGCGGGTGGCTGAGCCTCTCGGCTGACTCGGGCCCGGCCAGCGTGGCTCACTTACTATTCTCACCGGGGGCCAGCGGCTGTGGCCAGCTGCCCCCGCCCCCCTGATTCCTGCTCTGTAGAGTGTGGCCCAGTGTTTGAGCGGGTGGCTGAGCCTCTCGGCTGACTCGGGCCCGGCCAGCGTGGCTCACTTACTATTCTCACCGGGGGCCAGCGGCTGTGGCCAGCTGCCCCCGCCCCCCTGATTCCTGCTCTGTAGAGTGTGGCCCAGTGTTTGAGCGGGTGGCTGAGCCTCTCGGCTGACTCGGGCCCGGCCAGCGTGGCTCACTTACTATTCTCACCGGGGGCCAGCGGCTGTGGCCAGCTGCCCCCGCCCCCCTGATTCCTGCTCTGTAGAGTGTGGCCCAGTGTTTGAGCGGGTGGCTGAGCCTCTCGGCTGACTCGGGCCCGGCCAGCGTGGCTCACTTACTATTCTCACCGGGGGCCAGCGGCTGTGGCCAGCTGCCCCCGCCCCCCTGATTCCTGCTCTGTAGAGTGTGGCCCAGTGTTTGAGCGGGTGGCTGAGCCTCTCGGCTGACTCGGGCCCGGCCAGCGTGGCTCACTTACTATTCTCACCGGGGGCCAGCGGCTGTGGCCAGCTGCCCCCGCCCCCCTGATTCCTGCTCTGTAGAGTGTGGCCCAGTGTTTGAGCGGGTGGCTGAGCCTCTCGGCTGACTCGGGCCCGGCCAGCGTGGCTCACTTACTATTCTCACCGGGGGCCAGCGGCTGTGGCCAGCTGCCCCCGCCCCCCTGATTCCTGCTCTGTAGAGTGTGGCCCAGTGTTTGAGCGGGTGGCTGAGCCTCTCGGCTGACTCGGGCCCGGCCAGCGTGGCTCACTTACTATTCTCACCGGGGGCCAGCGGCTGTGGCCAGCTGCCCCCGCCCCCCTGATTCCTGCTCTGTAGAGTGTGGCCCAGTGTTTGAGCGGGTGGCTGAGCCTCTCGGCTGACTCGGGCCCGGCCAGCGTGGCTCACTTACTATTCTCACCGGGGGCCAGCGGCTGTGGCCAGCTGCCCCCGCCCCCCTGATTCCTGCTCTGTAGAGTGTGGCCCAGTGTTTGAGCGGGTGGCTGAGCCTCTCGGCTGAGTCGGGCCCGGCCAGCGTGGCTCACTTACTATTCTCACCGGGGGCCAGCGGCTGTGGCCAGCTGCCCCCGCCCCCCTGATTCCTGCTCTGTAGAGTGTGGCCCAGTGTTTGAGCGGGTGGCTGAGCCTCTCGGCTGAGTCGGGCCCGGCCAGCGTGGCTCACTTACTATTCTCACCGGGGGCCAGCGGCTGTGGCCAGCTGCCCCCGCCCCCCTGATTCCTGCTCTGTAGAGTGTGGCCCAGTGTTTGAGCGGGTGGCTGAGCCTCTCGGCTGAGTCGGGCCCGGCCAGCGTGGCTCACTTACTATTCTCACCGGGGGCCAGCGGCTGTGGCCAGCTGCCCCCGCCCCCCTGATTCCTGCTCTGTAGAGTGTGGCCCAGTGTTTGAGCGGGTGGCTGAGCCTCTCGGCTGAGTCGGGCCCGGCCAGCGTGGCTCACTTACTATTCTCACCGGGGGCCAGCGGCTGTGGCCAGCTGCCCCCGCCCCCCTGATTCCTGCTCTGTAGAGTGTGGCCCAGTGTTTGAGCGGGTGGCTGAGCCTCTCGGCTGAGTCGGGCCCGGCCAGCGTGGCTCACTTACTATTCTCACCGGGGGCCAGCGGCTGTGGCCAGCTGCCCCCGCCCCCCTGATTCCTGCTCTGTAGAGTGTGGCCCAGTGTTTGAGCGGGTGGCTGAGCCTCTCGGCTGACTCGGGCCCGGCCAGCGTGGCTCACTTACTATTCTCACCGGGGGCCAGCGGCTGTGGCCAGCTGCCCCCGCCCCCCTGATTCCTGCTCTGTAGAGTGTGGCCCAGTGTTTGAGCGGGTGGCTGAGCCTCTCGGCTGACTCGGGCCCGGCCAGCGTGGCTCACTTACTATTCTCACCGGGGGCCAGCGGCTGTGGCCAGCTGCCCCCGCCCCCCTGATTCCTGCTCTGTAGAGTGTGGCCCAGTGTTTGAGCGGGTGGCTGAGCCTCTCGGCTGAGTCGGGCCCGGCCAGCGTGGCTCACTTACTATTCTCACCGGGGGCCAGCGGCTGTGGCCAGCTGCCCCCGCCCCCCTGATTCCTGCTCTGTAGAGTGTGGCCCAGTGTTTGAGCGGGTGGCTGAGCCTCTCGGCTGACTCGGGCCCGGCCAGCGTGGCTCACTTACTATTCTCACCGGGGGCCAGCGGCTGTGGCCAGCTGCCCCCGCCCCCCTGATTCCTGCTCTGTAGAGTGTGGCCCAGTGTTTGAGCGGGTGGCTGAGCCTCTCGGCTGACTCGGGCCCGGCCAGCGTGGCTCACTTACTATTCTCACCGGGGGCCAGCGGCTGTGGCCAGCTGCCCCCGCCCCCCTGATTCCTGCTCTGTAGAGTGTGGCCCAGTGTTTGAGCGGGTGGCTGAGCCTCTCGGCTGACTCGGGCCCGGCCAGCGTGGCTCACTTACTATTCTCACCGGGGGCCAGCGGCTGTGGCCAGCTGCCCCCGCCCCCCTGATTCCTGCTCTGTAGAGTGTGGCCCAGTGTTTGAGCGGGTGGCTGAGCCTCTCGGCTGACTCGGGCCCGGCCAGCGTGGCTCACTTACTATTCTCACCGGGGGCCAGCGGCTGTGGCCAGCTGCCCCCGCCCCCCTGATTCCTGCTCTGTAGAGTGTGGCCCAGTGTTTGAGCGGGTGGCTGAGCCTCTCGGCTGACTCGGGCCCGGCCAGCGTGGCTCACTTACTATTCTCACCGGGGGCCAGCGGCTGTGGCCAGCTGCCCCCGCCCCCCTGATTCCTGCTCTGTAGAGTGTGGCCCAGTGTTTGAGCGGGTGGCTGAGCCTCTCGGCTGACTCGGGCCCGGCCAGCGTGGCTCACTTACTATTCTCACCGGGGGCCAGCGGCTGTGGCCAGCTGCCCCCGCCCCCCTGATTCCTGCTCTGTAGAGTGTGGCCCAGTGTTTGAGCGGGTGGCTGAGCCTCTCGGCTGACTCGGGCCCGGCCAGCGTGGCTCACTTACTATTCTCACCGGGGGCCAGCGGCTGTGGCCAGCTGCCCCCGCCCCCCTGATTCCTGCTCTGTAGAGTGTGGCCCAGTGTTTGAGCGGGTGGCTGAGCCTCTCGGCTGACTCGGGCCCGGCCAGCGTGGCTCACTTACTATTCTCACCGGGGGCCAGCGGCTGTGGCCAGCTGCCCCCGCCCCCCTGATTCCTGCTCTGTAGAGTGTGGCCCAGTGTTTGAGCGGGTGGCTGAGCCTCTCGGCTGAGTCGGGCCCGGCCAGCGTGGCTCACTTACTATTCTCACCGGGGGCCAGCGGCTGTGGCCAGCTGCCCCCGCCCCCCTGATTCCTGCTCTGTAGAGTGTGGCCCAGTGTTTGAGCGGGTGGCTGAGCCTCTCGGCTGACTCGGGCCCGGCCAGCGTGGCTCACTTACTATTCTCACCGGGGGCCAGCGGCTGTGGCCAGCTGCCCCCGCCCCCCTGATTCCTGCTCTGTAGAGTGTGGCCCAGTGTTTGAGCGGGTGGCTGAGCCTCTCGGCTGACTCGGGCCCGGCCAGCGTGGCTCACTTACTATTCTCACCGGGGGCCAGCGGCTGTGGCCAGCTGCCCCCGCCCCCCTGATTCCTGCTCTGTAGAGTGTGGCCCAGTGTTTGAGCGGGTGGCTGAGCCTCTCGGCTGACTCGGGCCCGGCCAGCGTGGCTCACTTACTATTCTCACCGGGGGCCAGCGGCTGTGGCCAGCTGCCCCCGCCCCCCTGATTCCTGCTCTGTAGAGTGTGGCCCAGTGTTTGAGCGGGTGGCTGAGCCTCTCGGCTGACTCGGGCCCGGCCAGCGTGGCTCACTTACTATTCTCACCGGGGGCCAGCGGCTGTGGCCAGCTGCCCCCGCCCCCCTGATTCCTGCTCTGTAGAGTGTGGCCCAGTGTTTGAGCGGGTGGCTGAGCCTCTCGGCTGACTCGGGCCCGGCCAGCGTGGCTCACTTACTATTCTCACCGGGGGCCAGCGGCTGTGGCCAGCTGCCCCCGCCCCCCTGATTCCTGCTCTGTAGAGTGTGGCCCAGTGTTTGAGCGGGTGGCTGAGCCTCTCGGCTGACTCGGGCCCGGCCAGCGTGGCTCACTTACTATTCTCACCGGGGGCCAGCGGCTGTGGCCAGCTGCCCCCGCCCCCCTGATTCCTGCTCTGTAGAGTGTGGCCCAGTGTTTGAGCGGGTGGCTGAGCCTCTCGGCTGACTCGGGCCCGGCCAGCGTGGCTCACTTACTATTCTCACCGGGGGCCAGCGGCTGTGGCCAGCTGCCCCCGCCCCCCTGATTCCTGCTCTGTAGAGTGTGGCCCAGTGTTTGAGCGGGTGGCTGAGCCTCTCGGCTGACTCGGGCCCGGCCAGCGTGGCTCACTTACTATTCTCACCGGGGGCCAGCGGCTGTGGCCAGCTGCCCCCGCCCCCCTGATTCCTGCTCTGTAGAGTGTGGCCCAGTGTTTGAGCGGGTGGCTGAGCCTCTCGGCTGACTCGGGCCCGGCCAGCGTGGCTCACTTACTATTCTCACCGGGGGCCAGCGGCTGTGGCCAGCTGCCCCCGCCCCCCTGATTCCTGCTCTGTAGAGTGTGGCCCAGTGTTTGAGCGGGTGGCTGAGCCTCTCGGCTGACTCGGGCCCGGCCAGCGTGGCTCACTTACTATTCTCACCGGGGGCCAGCGGCTGTGGCCAGCTGCCCCCGCCCCCCTGATTCCTGCTCTGTAGAGTGTGGCCCAGTGTTTGAGCGGGTGGCTGAGCCTCTCGGCTGACTCGGGCCCGGCCAGCGTGGCTCACTTACTATTCTCACCGGGGGCCAGCGGCTGTGGCCAGCTGCCCCCGCCCCCCTGATTCCTGCTCTGTAGAGTGTGGCCCAGTGTTTGAGCGGGTGGCTGAGCCTCTCGGCTGACTCGGGCCCGGCCAGCGTGGCTCACTTACTATTCTCACCGGGGGCCAGCGGCTGTGGCCAGCTGCCCCCGCCCCCCTGATTCCTGCTCTGTAGAGTGTGGCCCAGTGTTTGAGCGGGTGGCTGAGCCTCTCGGCTGACTCGGGCCCGGCCAGCGTGGCTCACTTACTATTCTCACCGGGGGCCAGCGGCTGTGGCCAGCTGCCCCCGCCCCCCTGATTCCTGCTCTGTAGAGTGTGGCCCAGTGTTTGAGCGGGTGGCTGAGCCTCTCGGCTGACTCGGGCCCGGCCAGCGTGGCTCACTTACTATTCTCACCGGGGGCCAGCGGCTGTGGCCAGCTGCCCCCGCCCCCCTGATTCCTGCTCTGTAGAGTGTGGCCCAGTGTTTGAGCGGGTGGCTGAGCCTCTCGGCTGACTCGGGCCCGGCCAGCGTGGCTCACTTACTATTCTCACCGGGGGCCAGCGGCTGTGGCCAGCTGCCCCCGCCCCCCTGATTCCTGCTCTGTAGAGTGTGGCCCAGTGTTTGAGCGGGTGGCTGAGCCTCTCGGCTGACTCGGGCCCGGCCAGCGTGGCTCACTTACTATTCTCACCGGGGGCCAGCGGCTGTGGCCAGCTGCCCCCGCCCCCCTGATTCCTGCTCTGTAGAGTGTGGCCCAGTGTTTGAGCGGGTGGCTGAGCCTCTCGGCTGACTCGGGCCCGGCCAGCGTGGCTCACTTACTATTCTCACCGGGGGCCAGCGGCTGTGGCCAGCTGCCCCCGCCCCCCTGATTCCTGCTCTGTAGAGTGTGGCCCAGTGTTTGAGCGGGTGGCTGAGCCTCTCGGCTGACTCGGGCCCGGCCAGCGTGGCTCACTTACTATTCTCACCGGGGGCCAGCGGCTGTGGCCAGCTGCCCCCGCCCCCCTGATTCCTGCTCTGTAGAGTGTGGCCCAGTGTTTGAGCGGGTGGCTGAGCCTCTCGGCTGACTCGGGCCCGGCCAGCGTGGCTCACTTACTATTCTCACCGGGGGCCAGCGGCTGTGGCCAGCTGCCCCCGCCCCCCTGATTCCTGCTCTGTAGAGTGTGGCCCAGTGTTTGAGCGGGTGGCTGAGCCTCTCGGCTGACTCGGGCCCGGCCAGCGTGGCTCACTTACTATTCTCACCGGGGGCCAGCGGCTGTGGCCAGCTGCCCCCGCCCCCCTGATTCCTGCTCTGTAGAGTGTGGCCCAGTGTTTGAGCGGGTGGCTGAGCCTCTCGGCTGACTCGGGCCCGGCCAGCGTGGCTCACTTACTATTCTCACCGGGGGCCAGCGGCTGTGGCCAGCTGCCCCCGCCCCCCTGATTCCTGCTCTGTAGAGTGTGGCCCAGTGTTTGAGCGGGTGGCTGAGCCTCTCGGCTGACTCGGGCCCGGCCAGCGTGGCTCACTTACTATTCTCACCGGGGGCCAGCGGCTGTGGCCAGCTGCCCCCGCCCCCCTGATTCCTGCTCTGTAGAGTGTGGCCCAGTGTTTGAGCGGGTGGCTGAGCCTCTCGGCTGACTCGGGCCCGGCCAGCGTGGCTCACTTACTATTCTCACCGGGGGCCAGCGGCTGTGGCCAGCTGCCCCCGCCCCCCTGATTCCTGCTCTGTAGAGTGTGGCCCAGTGTTTGAGCGGGTGGCTGAGCCTCTCGGCTGACTCGGGCCCGGCCAGCGTGGCTCACTTACTATTCTCACCGGGGGCCAGCGGCTGTGGCCAGCTGCCCCCGCCCCCCTGATTCCTGCTCTGTAGAGTGTGGCCCAGTGTTTGAGCGGGTGGCTGAGCCTCTCGGCTGACTCGGGCCCGGCCAGCGTGGCTCACTTACTATTCTCACCGGGGGCCAGCGGCTGTGGCCAGCTGCCCCCGCCCCCCTGATTCCTGCTCTGTAGAGTGTGGCCCAGTGTTTGAGCGGGTGGCTGAGCCTCTCGGCTGACTCGGGCCCGGCCAGCGTGGCTCACTTACTATTCTCACCGGGGGCCAGCGGCTGTGGCCAGCTGCCCCCGCCCCCCTGATTCCTGCTCTGTAGAGTGTGGCCCAGTGTTTGAGCGGGTGGCTGAGCCTCTCGGCTGACTCGGGCCCGGCCAGCGTGGCTCACTTACTATTCTCACCGGGGGCCAGCGGCTGTGGCCAGCTGCCCCCGCCCCCCTGATTCCTGCTCTGTAGAGTGTGGCCCAGTGTTTGAGCGGGTGGCTGAGCCTCTCGGCTGACTCGGGCCCGGCCAGCGTGGCTCACTTACTATTCTCACCGGGGGCCAGCGGCTGTGGCCAGCTGCCCCCGCCCCCCTGATTCCTGCTCTGTAGAGTGTGGCCCAGTGTTTGAGCGGGTGGCTGAGCCTCTCGGCTGACTCGGGCCCGGCCAGCGTGGCTCACTTACTATTCTCACCGGGGGCCAGCGGCTGTGGCCAGCTGCCCCCGCCCCCCTGATTCCTGCTCTGTAGAGTGTGGCCCAGTGTTTGAGCGGGTGGCTGAGCCTCTCGGCTGACTCGGGCCCGGCCAGCGTGGCTCACTTACTATTCTCACCGGGGGCCAGCGGCTGTGGCCAGCTGCCCCCGCCCCCCTGATTCCTGCTCTGTAGAGTGTGGCCCAGTGTTTGAGCGGGTGGCTGAGCCTCTCGGCTGACTCGGGCCCGGCCAGCGTGGCTCACTTACTATTCTCACCGGGGGCCAGCGGCTGTGGCCAGCTGCCCCCGCCCCCCTGATTCCTGCTCTGTAGAGTGTGGCCCAGTGTTTGAGCGGGTGGCTGAGCCTCTCGGCTGACTCGGGCCCGGCCAGCGTGGCTCACTTACTATTCTCACCGGGGGCCAGCGGCTGTGGCCAGCTGCCCCCGCCCCCCTGATTCCTGCTCTGTAGAGTGTGGCCCAGTGTTTGAGCGGGTGGCTGAGCCTCTCGGCTGACTCGGGCCCGGCCAGCGTGGCTCACTTACTATTCTCACCGGGGGCCAGCGGCTGTGGCCAGCTGCCCCCGCCCCCCTGATTCCTGCTCTGTAGAGTGTGGCCCAGTGTTTGAGCGGGTGGCTGAGCCTCTCGGCTGACTCGGGCCCGGCCAGCGTGGCTCACTTACTATTCTCACCGGGGGCCAGCGGCTGTGGCCAGCTGCCCCCGCCCCCCTGATTCCTGCTCTGTAGAGTGTGGCCCAGTGTTTGAGCGGGTGGCTGAGCCTCTCGGCTGACTCGGGCCCGGCCAGCGTGGCTCACTTACTATTCTCACCGGGGGCCAGCGGCTGTGGCCAGCTGCCCCCGCCCCCCTGATTCCTGCTCTGTAGAGTGTGGCCCAGTGTTTGAGCGGGTGGCTGAGCCTCTCGGCTGACTCGGGCCCGGCCAGCGTGGCTCACTTACTATTCTCACCGGGGGCCAGCGGCTGTGGCCAGCTGCCCCCGCCCCCCTGATTCCTGCTCTGTAGAGTGTGGCCCAGTGTTTGAGCGGGTGGCTGAGCCTCTCGGCTGACTCGGGCCCGGCCAGCGTGGCTCACTTACTATTCTCACCGGGGGCCAGCGGCTGTGGCCAGCTGCCCCCGCCCCCCTGATTCCTGCTCTGTAGAGTGTGGCCCAGTGTTTGAGCGGGTGGCTGAGCCTCTCGGCTGACTCGGGCCCGGCCAGCGTGGCTCACTTACTATTCTCACCGGGGGCCAGCGGCTGTGGCCAGCTGCCCCCGCCCCCCTGATTCCTGCTCTGTAGAGTGTGGCCCAGTGTTTGAGCGGGTGGCTGAGCCTCTCGGCTGACTCGGGCCCGGCCAGCGTGGCTCACTTACTATTCTCACCGGGGGCCAGCGGCTGTGGCCAGCTGCCCCCGCCCCCCTGATTCCTGCTCTGTAGAGTGTGGCCCAGTGTTTGAGCGGGTGGCTGAGCCTCTCGGCTGACTCGGGCCCGGCCAGCGTGGCTCACTTACTATTCTCACCGGGGGCCAGCGGCTGTGGCCAGCTGCCCCCGCCCCCCTGATTCCTGCTCTGTAGAGTGTGGCCCAGTGTTTGAGCGGGTGGCTGAGCCTCTCGGCTGACTCGGGCCCGGCCAGCGTGGCTCACTTACTATTCTCACCGGGGGCCAGCGGCTGTGGCCAGCTGCCCCCGCCCCCCTGATTCCTGCTCTGTAGAGTGTGGCCCAGTGTTTGAGCGGGTGGCTGAGCCTCTCGGCTGACTCGGGCCCGGCCAGCGTGGCTCACTTACTATTCTCACCGGGGGCCAGCGGCTGTGGCCAGCTGCCCCCGCCCCCCTGATTCCTGCTCTGTAGAGTGTGGCCCAGTGTTTGAGCGGGTGGCTGAGCCTCTCGGCTGACTCGGGCCCGGCCAGCGTGGCTCACTTACTATTCTCACCGGGGGCCAGCGGCTGTGGCCAGCTGCCCCCGCCCCCCTGATTCCTGCTCTGTAGAGTGTGGCCCAGTGTTTGAGCGGGTGGCTGAGCCTCTCGGCTGACTCGGGCCCGGCCAGCGTGGCTCACTTACTATTCTCACCGGGGGCCAGCGGCTGTGGCCAGCTGCCCCCGCCCCCCTGATTCCTGCTCTGTAGAGTGTGGCCCAGTGTTTGAGCGGGTGGCTGAGCCTCTCGGCTGACTCGGGCCCGGCCAGCGTGGCTCACTTACTATTCTCACCGGGGGCCAGCGGCTGTGGCCAGCTGCCCCCGCCCCCCTGATTCCTGCTCTGTAGAGTGTGGCCCAGTGTTTGAGCGGGTGGCTGAGCCTCTCGGCTGAGTCGGGCCCGGCCAGCGTGGCTCACTTACTATTCTCACCGGGGGCCAGCGGCTGTGGCCAGCTGCCCCCGCCCCCCTGATTCCTGCTCTGTAGAGTGTGGCCCAGTGTTTGAGCGGGTGGCTGAGCCTCTCGGCTGACTCGGGCCCGGCCAGCGTGGCTCACTTACTATTCTCACCGGGGGCCAGCGGCTGTGGCCAGCTGCCCCCGCCCCCCTGATTCCTGCTCTGTAGAGTGTGGCCCAGTGTTTGAGCGGGTGGCTGAGCCTCTCGGCTGACTCGGGCCCGGCCAGCGTGGCTCACTTACTATTCTCACCGGGGGCCAGCGGCTGTGGCCAGCTGCCCCCGCCCCCCTGATTCCTGCTCTGTAGAGTGTGGCCCAGTGTTTGAGCGGGTGGCTGAGCCTCTCGGCTGACTCGGGCCCGGCCAGCGTGGCTCACTTACTATTCTCACCGGGGGCCAGCGGCTGTGGCCAGCTGCCCCCGCCCCCCTGATTCCTGCTCTGTAGAGTGTGGCCCAGTGTTTGAGCGGGTGGCTGAGCCTCTCGGCTGACTCGGGCCCGGCCAGCGTGGCTCACTTACTATTCTCACCGGGGGCCAGCGGCTGTGGCCAGCTGCCCCCGCCCCCCTGATTCCTGCTCTGTAGAGTGTGGCCCAGTGTTTGAGCGGGTGGCTGAGCCTCTCGGCTGACTCGGGCCCGGCCAGCGTGGCTCACTTACTATTCTCACCGGGGGCCAGCGGCTGTGGCCAGCTGCCCCCGCCCCCCTGATTCCTGCTCTGTAGAGTGTGGCCCAGTGTTTGAGCGGGTGGCTGAGCCTCTCGGCTGACTCGGGCCCGGCCAGCGTGGCTCACTTACTATTCTCACCGGGGGCCAGCGGCTGTGGCCAGCTGCCCCCGCCCCCCTGATTCCTGCTCTGTAGAGTGTGGCCCAGTGTTTGAGCGGGTGGCTGAGCCTCTCGGCTGAGTCGGGCCCGGCCAGCGTGGCTCACTTACTATTCTCACCGGGGGCCAGCGGCTGTGGCCAGCTGCCCCCGCCCCCCTGATTCCTGCTCTGTAGAGTGTGGCCCAGTGTTTGAGCGGGTGGCTGAGCCTCTCGGCTGACTCGGGCCCGGCCAGCGTGGCTCACTTACTATTCTCACCGGGGGCCAGCGGCTGTGGCCAGCTGCCCCCGCCCCCCTGATTCCTGCTCTGTAGAGTGTGGCCCAGTGTTTGAGCGGGTGGCTGAGCCTCTCGGCTGACTCGGGCCCGGCCAGCGTGGCTCACTTACTATTCTCACCGGGGGCCAGCGGCTGTGGCCAGCTGCCCCCGCCCCCCTGATTCCTGCTCTGTAGAGTGTGGCCCAGTGTTTGAGCGGGTGGCTGAGCCTCTCGGCTGAGTCGGGCCCGGCCAGCGTGGCTCACTTACTATTCTCACCGGGGGCCAGCGGCTGTGGCCAGCTGCCCCCGCCCCCCTGATTCCTGCTCTGTAGAGTGTGGCCCAGTGTTTGAGCGGGTGGCTGAGCCTCTCGGCTGACTCGGGCCCGGCCAGCGTGGCTCACTTACTATTCTCACCGGGGGCCAGCGGCTGTGGCCAGCTGCCCCCGCCCCCCTGATTCCTGCTCTGTAGAGTGTGGCCCAGTGTTTGAGCGGGTGGCTGAGCCTCTCGGCTGAGTCGGGCCCGGCCAGCGTGGCTCACTTACTATTCTCACCGGGGGCCAGCGGCTGTGGCCAGCTGCCCCCGCCCCCCTGATTCCTGCTCTGTAGAGTGTGGCCCAGTGTTTGAGCGGGTGGCTGAGCCTCTCGGCTGACTCGGGCCCGGCCAGCGTGGCTCACTTACTATTCTCACCGGGGGCCAGCGGCTGTGGCCAGCTGCCCCCGCCCCCCTGATTCCTGCTCTGTAGAGTGTGGCCCAGTGTTTGAGCGGGTGGCTGAGCCTCTCGGCTGACTCGGGCCCGGCCAGCGTGGCTCACTTACTATTCTCACCGGGGGCCAGCGGCTGTGGCCAGCTGCCCCCGCCCCCCTGATTCCTGCTCTGTAGAGTGTGGCCCAGTGTTTGAGCGGGTGGCTGAGCCTCTCGGCTGACTCGGGCCCGGCCAGCGTGGCTCACTTACTATTCTCACCGGGGGCCAGCGGCTGTGGCCAGCTGCCCCCGCCCCCCTGATTCCTGCTCTGTAGAGTGTGGCCCAGTGTTTGAGCGGGTGGCTGAGCCTCTCGGCTGACTCGGGCCCGGCCAGCGTGGCTCACTTACTATTCTCACCGGGGGCCAGCGGCTGTGGCCAGCTGCCCCCGCCCCCCTGATTCCTGCTCTGTAGAGTGTGGCCCAGTGTTTGAGCGGGTGGCTGAGCCTCTCGGCTGACTCGGGCCCGGCCAGCGTGGCTCACTTACTATTCTCACCGGGGGCCAGCGGCTGTGGCCAGCTGCCCCCGCCCCCCTGATTCCTGCTCTGTAGAGTGTGGCCCAGTGTTTGAGCGGGTGGCTGAGCCTCTCGGCTGACTCGGGCCCGGCCAGCGTGGCTCACTTACTATTCTCACCGGGGGCCAGCGGCTGTGGCCAGCTGCCCCCGCCCCCCTGATTCCTGCTCTGTAGAGTGTGGCCCAGTGTTTGAGCGGGTGGCTGAGCCTCTCGGCTGACTCGGGCCCGGCCAGCGTGGCTCACTTACTATTCTCACCGGGGGCCAGCGGCTGTGGCCAGCTGCCCCCGCCCCCCTGATTCCTGCTCTGTAGAGTGTGGCCCAGTGTTTGAGCGGGTGGCTGAGCCTCTCGGCTGACTCGGGCCCGGCCAGCGTGGCTCACTTACTATTCTCACCGGGGGCCAGCGGCTGTGGCCAGCTGCCCCCGCCCCCCTGATTCCTGCTCTGTAGAGTGTGGCCCAGTGTTTGAGCGGGTGGCTGAGCCTCTCGGCTGACTCGGGCCCGGCCAGCGTGGCTCACTTACTATTCTCACCGGGGGCCAGCGGCTGTGGCCAGCTGCCCCCGCCCCCCTGATTCCTGCTCTGTAGAGTGTGGCCCAGTGTTTGAGCGGGTGGCTGAGCCTCTCGGCTGACTCGGGCCCGGCCAGCGTGGCTCACTTACTATTCTCACCGGGGGCCAGCGGCTGTGGCCAGCTGCCCCCGCCCCCCTGATTCCTGCTCTGTAGAGTGTGGCCCAGTGTTTGAGCGGGTGGCTGAGCCTCTCGGCTGACTCGGGCCCGGCCAGCGTGGCTCACTTACTATTCTCACCGGGGGCCAGCGGCTGTGGCCAGCTGCCCCCGCCCCCCTGATTCCTGCTCTGTAGAGTGTGGCCCAGTGTTTGAGCGGGTGGCTGAGCCTCTCGGCTGACTCGGGCCCGGCCAGCGTGGCTCACTTACTATTCTCACCGGGGGCCAGCGGCTGTGGCCAGCTGCCCCCGCCCCCCTGATTCCTGCTCTGTAGAGTGTGGCCCAGTGTTTGAGCGGGTGGCTGAGCCTCTCGGCTGACTCGGGCCCGGCCAGCGTGGCTCACTTACTATTCTCACCGGGGGCCAGCGGCTGTGGCCAGCTGCCCCCGCCCCCCTGATTCCTGCTCTGTAGAGTGTGGCCCAGTGTTTGAGCGGGTGGCTGAGCCTCTCGGCTGACTCGGGCCCGGCCAGCGTGGCTCACTTACTATTCTCACCGGGGGCCAGCGGCTGTGGCCAGCTGCCCCCGCCCCCCTGATTCCTGCTCTGTAGAGTGTGGCCCAGTGTTTGAGCGGGTGGCTGAGCCTCTCGGCTGACTCGGGCCCGGCCAGCGTGGCTCACTTACTATTCTCACCGGGGGCCAGCGGCTGTGGCCAGCTGCCCCCGCCCCCCTGATTCCTGCTCTGTAGAGTGTGGCCCAGTGTTTGAGCGGGTGGCTGAGCCTCTCGGCTGAGTCGGGCCCGGCCAGCGTGGCTCACTTACTATTCTCACCGGGGGCCAGCGGCTGTGGCCAGCTGCCCCCGCCCCCCTGATTCCTGCTCTGTAGAGTGTGGCCCAGTGTTTGAGCGGGTGGCTGAGCCTCTCGGCTGAGTCGGGCCCGGCCAGCGTGGCTCACTTACTATTCTCACCGGGGGCCAGCGGCTGTGGCCAGCTGCCCCCGCCCCCCTGATTCCTGCTCTGTAGAGTGTGGCCCAGTGTTTGAGCGGGTGGCTGAGCCTCTCGGCTGACTCGGGCCCGGCCAGCGTGGCTCACTTACTATTCTCACCGGGGGCCAGCGGCTGTGGCCAGCTGCCCCCGCCCCCCTGATTCCTGCTCTGTAGAGTGTGGCCCAGTGTTTGAGCGGGTGGCTGAGCCTCTCGGCTGACTCGGGCCCGGCCAGCGTGGCTCACTTACTATTCTCACCGGGGGCCAGCGGCTGTGGCCAGCTGCCCCCGCCCCCCTGATTCCTGCTCTGTAGAGTGTGGCCCAGTGTTTGAGCGGGTGGCTGAGCCTCTCGGCTGAGTCGGGCCCGGCCAGCGTGGCTCACTTACTATTCTCACCGGGGGCCAGCGGCTGTGGCCAGCTGCCCCCGCCCCCCTGATTCCTGCTCTGTAGAGTGTGGCCCAGTGTTTGAGCGGGTGGCTGAGCCTCTCGGCTGACTCGGGCCCGGCCAGCGTGGCTCACTTACTATTCTCACCGGGGGCCAGCGGCTGTGGCCAGCTGCCCCCGCCCCCCTGATTCCTGCTCTGTAGAGTGTGGCCCAGTGTTTGAGCGGGTGGCTGAGCCTCTCGGCTGACTCGGGCCCGGCCAGCGTGGCTCACTTACTATTCTCACCGGGGGCCAGCGGCTGTGGCCAGCTGCCCCCGCCCCCCTGATTCCTGCTCTGTAGAGTGTGGCCCAGTGTTTGAGCGGGTGGCTGAGCCTCTCGGCTGACTCGGGCCCGGCCAGCGTGGCTCACTTACTATTCTCACCGGGGGCCAGCGGCTGTGGCCAGCTGCCCCCGCCCCCCTGATTCCTGCTCTGTAGAGTGTGGCCCAGTGTTTGAGCGGGTGGCTGAGCCTCTCGGCTGACTCGGGCCCGGCCAGCGTGGCTCACTTACTATTCTCACCGGGGGCCAGCGGCTGTGGCCAGCTGCCCCCGCCCCCCTGATTCCTGCTCTGTAGAGTGTGGCCCAGTGTTTGAGCGGGTGGCTGAGCCTCTCGGCTGACTCGGGCCCGGCCAGCGTGGCTCACTTACTATTCTCACCGGGGGCCAGCGGCTGTGGCCAGCTGCCCCCGCCCCCCTGATTCCTGCTCTGTAGAGTGTGGCCCAGTGTTTGAGCGGGTGGCTGAGCCTCTCGGCTGAGTCGGGCCCGGCCAGCGTGGCTCACTTACTATTCTCACCGGGGGCCAGCGGCTGTGGCCAGCTGCCCCCGCCCCCCTGATTCCTGCTCTGTAGAGTGTGGCCCAGTGTTTGAGCGGGTGGCTGAGCCTCTCGGCTGAGTCGGGCCCGGCCAGCGTGGCTCACTTACTATTCTCACCGGGGGCCAGCGGCTGTGGCCAGCTGCCCCCGCCCCCCTGATTCCTGCTCTGTAGAGTGTGGCCCAGTGTTTGAGCGGGTGGCTGAGCCTCTCGGCTGACTCGGGCCCGGCCAGCGTGGCTCACTTACTATTCTCACCGGGGGCCAGCGGCTGTGGCCAGCTGCCCCCGCCCCCCTGATTCCTGCTCTGTAGAGTGTGGCCCAGTGTTTGAGCGGGTGGCTGAGCCTCTCGGCTGACTCGGGCCCGGCCAGCGTGGCTCACTTACTATTCTCACCGGGGGCCAGCGGCTGTGGCCAGCTGCCCCCGCCCCCCTGATTCCTGCTCTGTAGAGTGTGGCCCAGTGTTTGAGCGGGTGGCTGAGCCTCTCGGCTGACTCGGGCCCGGCCAGCGTGGCTCACTTACTATTCTCACCGGGGGCCAGCGGCTGTGGCCAGCTGCCCCCGCCCCCCTGATTCCTGCTCTGTAGAGTGTGGCCCAGTGTTTGAGCGGGTGGCTGAGCCTCTCGGCTGACTCGGGCCCGGCCAGCGTGGCTCACTTACTATTCTCACCGGGGGCCAGCGGCTGTGGCCAGCTGCCCCCGCCCCCCTGATTCCTGCTCTGTAGAGTGTGGCCCAGTGTTTGAGCGGGTGGCTGAGCCTCTCGGCTGACTCGGGCCCGGCCAGCGTGGCTCACTTACTATTCTCACCGGGGGCCAGCGGCTGTGGCCAGCTGCCCCCGCCCCCCTGATTCCTGCTCTGTAGAGTGTGGCCCAGTGTTTGAGCGGGTGGCTGAGCCTCTCGGCTGAGTCGGGCCCGGCCAGCGTGGCTCACTTACTATTCTCACCGGGGGCCAGCGGCTGTGGCCAGCTGCCCCCGCCCCCCTGATTCCTGCTCTGTAGAGTGTGGCCCAGTGTTTGAGCGGGTGGCTGAGCCTCTCGGCTGACTCGGGCCCGGCCAGCGTGGCTCACTTACTATTCTCACCGGGGGCCAGCGGCTGTGGCCAGCTGCCCCCGCCCCCCTGATTCCTGCTCTGTAGAGTGTGGCCCAGTGTTTGAGCGGGTGGCTGAGCCTCTCGGCTGACTCGGGCCCGGCCAGCGTGGCTCACTTACTATTCTCACCGGGGGCCAGCGGCTGTGGCCAGCTGCCCCCGCCCCCCTGATTCCTGCTCTGTAGAGTGTGGCCCAGTGTTTGAGCGGGTGGCTGAGCCTCTCGGCTGAGTCGGGCCCGGCCAGCGTGGCTCACTTACTATTCTCACCGGGGGCCAGCGGCTGTGGCCAGCTGCCCCCGCCCCCCTGATTCCTGCTCTGTAGAGTGTGGCCCAGTGTTTGAGCGGGTGGCTGAGCCTCTCGGCTGACTCGGGCCCGGCCAGCGTGGCTCACTTACTATTCTCACCGGGGGCCAGCGGCTGTGGCCAGCTGCCCCCGCCCCCCTGATTCCTGCTCTGTAGAGTGTGGCCCAGTGTTTGAGCGGGTGGCTGAGCCTCTCGGCTGACTCGGGCCCGGCCAGCGTGGCTCACTTACTATTCTCACCGGGGGCCAGCGGCTGTGGCCAGCTGCCCCCGCCCCCCTGATTCCTGCTCTGTAGAGTGTGGCCCAGTGTTTGAGCGGGTGGCTGAGCCTCTCGGCTGACTCGGGCCCGGCCAGCGTGGCTCACTTACTATTCTCACCGGGGGCCAGCGGCTGTGGCCAGCTGCCCCCGCCCCCCTGATTCCTGCTCTGTAGAGTGTGGCCCAGTGTTTGAGCGGGTGGCTGAGCCTCTCGGCTGACTCGGGCCCGGCCAGCGTGGCTCACTTACTATTCTCACCGGGGGCCAGCGGCTGTGGCCAGCTGCCCCCGCCCCCCTGATTCCTGCTCTGTAGAGTGTGGCCCAGTGTTTGAGCGGGTGGCTGAGCCTCTCGGCTGACTCGGGCCCGGCCAGCGTGGCTCACTTACTATTCTCACCGGGGGCCAGCGGCTGTGGCCAGCTGCCCCCGCCCCCCTGATTCCTGCTCTGTAGAGTGTGGCCCAGTGTTTGAGCGGGTGGCTGAGCCTCTCGGCTGACTCGGGCCCGGCCAGCGTGGCTCACTTACTATTCTCACCGGGGGCCAGCGGCTGTGGCCAGCTGCCCCCGCCCCCCTGATTCCTGCTCTGTAGAGTGTGGCCCAGTGTTTGAGCGGGTGGCTGAGCCTCTCGGCTGACTCGGGCCCGGCCAGCGTGGCTCACTTACTATTCTCACCGGGGGCCAGCGGCTGTGGCCAGCTGCCCCCGCCCCCCTGATTCCTGCTCTGTAGAGTGTGGCCCAGTGTTTGAGCGGGTGGCTGAGCCTCTCGGCTGACTCGGGCCCGGCCAGCGTGGCTCACTTACTATTCTCACCGGGGGCCAGCGGCTGTGGCCAGCTGCCCCCGCCCCCCTGATTCCTGCTCTGTAGAGTGTGGCCCAGTGTTTGAGCGGGTGGCTGAGCCTCTCGGCTGAGTCGGGCCCGGCCAGCGTGGCTCACTTACTATTCTCACCGGGGGCCAGCGGCTGTGGCCAGCTGCCCCCGCCCCCCTGATTCCTGCTCTGTAGAGTGTGGCCCAGTGTTTGAGCGGGTGGCTGAGCCTCTCGGCTGACTCGGGCCCGGCCAGCGTGGCTCACTTACTATTCTCACCGGGGGCCAGCGGCTGTGGCCAGCTGCCCCCGCCCCCCTGATTCCTGCTCTGTAGAGTGTGGCCCAGTGTTTGAGCGGGTGGCTGAGCCTCTCGGCTGACTCGGGCCCGGCCAGCGTGGCTCACTTACTATTCTCACCGGGGGCCAGCGGCTGTGGCCAGCTGCCCCCGCCCCCCTGATTCCTGCTCTGTAGAGTGTGGCCCAGTGTTTGAGCGGGTGGCTGAGCCTCTCGGCTGACTCGGGCCCGGCCAGCGTGGCTCACTTACTATTCTCACCGGGGGCCAGCGGCTGTGGCCAGCTGCCCCCGCCCCCCTGATTCCTGCTCTGTAGAGTGTGGCCCAGTGTTTGAGCGGGTGGCTGAGCCTCTCGGCTGACTCGGGCCCGGCCAGCGTGGCTCACTTACTATTCTCACCGGGGGCCAGCGGCTGTGGCCAGCTGCCCCCGCCCCCCTGATTCCTGCTCTGTAGAGTGTGGCCCAGTGTTTGAGCGGGTGGCTGAGCCTCTCGGCTGACTCGGGCCCGGCCAGCGTGGCTCACTTACTATTCTCACCGGGGGCCAGCGGCTGTGGCCAGCTGCCCCCGCCCCCCTGATTCCTGCTCTGTAGAGTGTGGCCCAGTGTTTGAGCGGGTGGCTGAGCCTCTCGGCTGACTCGGGCCCGGCCAGCGTGGCTCACTTACTATTCTCACCGGGGGCCAGCGGCTGTGGCCAGCTGCCCCCGCCCCCCTGATTCCTGCTCTGTAGAGTGTGGCCCAGTGTTTGAGCGGGTGGCTGAGCCTCTCGGCTGACTCGGGCCCGGCCAGCGTGGCTCACTTACTATTCTCACCGGGGGCCAGCGGCTGTGGCCAGCTGCCCCCGCCCCCCTGATTCCTGCTCTGTAGAGTGTGGCCCAGTGTTTGAGCGGGTGGCTGAGCCTCTCGGCTGACTCGGGCCCGGCCAGCGTGGCTCACTTACTATTCTCACCGGGGGCCAGCGGCTGTGGCCAGCTGCCCCCGCCCCCCTGATTCCTGCTCTGTAGAGTGTGGCCCAGTGTTTGAGCGGGTGGCTGAGCCTCTCGGCTGACTCGGGCCCGGCCAGCGTGGCTCACTTACTATTCTCACCGGGGGCCAGCGGCTGTGGCCAGCTGCCCCCGCCCCCCTGATTCCTGCTCTGTAGAGTGTGGCCCAGTGTTTGAGCGGGTGGCTGAGCCTCTCGGCTGACTCGGGCCCGGCCAGCGTGGCTCACTTACTATTCTCACCGGGGGCCAGCGGCTGTGGCCAGCTGCCCCCGCCCCCCTGATTCCTGCTCTGTAGAGTGTGGCCCAGTGTTTGAGCGGGTGGCTGAGCCTCTCGGCTGACTCGGGCCCGGCCAGCGTGGCTCACTTACTATTCTCACCGGGGGCCAGCGGCTGTGGCCAGCTGCCCCCGCCCCCCTGATTCCTGCTCTGTAGAGTGTGGCCCAGTGTTTGAGCGGGTGGCTGAGCCTCTCGGCTGACTCGGGCCCGGCCAGCGTGGCTCACTTACTATTCTCACCGGGGGCCAGCGGCTGTGGCCAGCTGCCCCCGCCCCCCTGATTCCTGCTCTGTAGAGTGTGGCCCAGTGTTTGAGCGGGTGGCTGAGCCTCTCGGCTGACTCGGGCCCGGCCAGCGTGGCTCACTTACTATTCTCACCGGGGGCCAGCGGCTGTGGCCAGCTGCCCCCGCCCCCCTGATTCCTGCTCTGTAGAGTGTGGCCCAGTGTTTGAGCGGGTGGCTGAGCCTCTCGGCTGACTCGGGCCCGGCCAGCGTGGCTCACTTACTATTCTCACCGGGGGCCAGCGGCTGTGGCCAGCTGCCCCCGCCCCCCTGATTCCTGCTCTGTAGAGTGTGGCCCAGTGTTTGAGCGGGTGGCTGAGCCTCTCGGCTGACTCGGGCCCGGCCAGCGTGGCTCACTTACTATTCTCACCGGGGGCCAGCGGCTGTGGCCAGCTGCCCCCGCCCCCCTGATTCCTGCTCTGTAGAGTGTGGCCCAGTGTTTGAGCGGGTGGCTGAGCCTCTCGGCTGACTCGGGCCCGGCCAGCGTGGCTCACTTACTATTCTCACCGGGGGCCAGCGGCTGTGGCCAGCTGCCCCCGCCCCCCTGATTCCTGCTCTGTAGAGTGTGGCCCAGTGTTTGAGCGGGTGGCTGAGCCTCTCGGCTGACTCGGGCCCGGCCAGCGTGGCTCACTTACTATTCTCACCGGGGGCCAGCGGCTGTGGCCAGCTGCCCCCGCCCCCCTGATTCCTGCTCTGTAGAGTGTGGCCCAGTGTTTGAGCGGGTGGCTGAGCCTCTCGGCTGACTCGGGCCCGGCCAGCGTGGCTCACTTACTATTCTCACCGGGGGCCAGCGGCTGTGGCCAGCTGCCCCCGCCCCCCTGATTCCTGCTCTGTAGAGTGTGGCCCAGTGTTTGAGCGGGTGGCTGAGCCTCTCGGCTGACTCGGGCCCGGCCAGCGTGGCTCACTTACTATTCTCACCGGGGGCCAGCGGCTGTGGCCAGCTGCCCCCGCCCCCCTGATTCCTGCTCTGTAGAGTGTGGCCCAGTGTTTGAGCGGGTGGCTGAGCCTCTCGGCTGACTCGGGCCCGGCCAGCGTGGCTCACTTACTATTCTCACCGGGGGCCAGCGGCTGTGGCCAGCTGCCCCCGCCCCCCTGATTCCTGCTCTGTAGAGTGTGGCCCAGTGTTTGAGCGGGTGGCTGAGCCTCTCGGCTGACTCGGGCCCGGCCAGCGTGGCTCACTTACTATTCTCACCGGGGGCCAGCGGCTGTGGCCAGCTGCCCCCGCCCCCCTGATTCCTGCTCTGTAGAGTGTGGCCCAGTGTTTGAGCGGGTGGCTGAGCCTCTCGGCTGACTCGGGCCCGGCCAGCGTGGCTCACTTACTATTCTCACCGGGGGCCAGCGGCTGTGGCCAGCTGCCCCCGCCCCCCTGATTCCTGCTCTGTAGAGTGTGGCCCAGTGTTTGAGCGGGTGGCTGAGCCTCTCGGCTGACTCGGGCCCGGCCAGCGTGGCTCACTTACTATTCTCACCGGGGGCCAGCGGCTGTGGCCAGCTGCCCCCGCCCCCCTGATTCCTGCTCTGTAGAGTGTGGCCCAGTGTTTGAGCGGGTGGCTGAGCCTCTCGGCTGAGTCGGGCCCGGCCAGCGTGGCTCACTTACTATTCTCACCGGGGGCCAGCGGCTGTGGCCAGCTGCCCCCGCCCCCCTGATTCCTGCTCTGTAGAGTGTGGCCCAGTGTTTGAGCGGGTGGCTGAGCCTCTCGGCTGACTCGGGCCCGGCCAGCGTGGCTCACTTACTATTCTCACCGGGGGCCAGCGGCTGTGGCCAGCTGCCCCCGCCCCCCTGATTCCTGCTCTGTAGAGTGTGGCCCAGTGTTTGAGCGGGTGGCTGAGCCTCTCGGCTGACTCGGGCCCGGCCAGCGTGGCTCACTTACTATTCTCACCGGGGGCCAGCGGCTGTGGCCAGCTGCCCCCGCCCCCCTGATTCCTGCTCTGTAGAGTGTGGCCCAGTGTTTGAGCGGGTGGCTGAGCCTCTCGGCTGACTCGGGCCCGGCCAGCGTGGCTCACTTACTATTCTCACCGGGGGCCAGCGGCTGTGGCCAGCTGCCCCCGCCCCCCTGATTCCTGCTCTGTAGAGTGTGGCCCAGTGTTTGAGCGGGTGGCTGAGCCTCTCGGCTGAGTCGGGCCCGGCCAGCGTGGCTCACTTACTATTCTCACCGGGGGCCAGCGGCTGTGGCCAGCTGCCCCCGCCCCCCTGATTCCTGCTCTGTAGAGTGTGGCCCAGTGTTTGAGCGGGTGGCTGAGCCTCTCGGCTGACTCGGGCCCGGCCAGCGTGGCTCACTTACTATTCTCACCGGGGGCCAGCGGCTGTGGCCAGCTGCCCCCGCCCCCCTGATTCCTGCTCTGTAGAGTGTGGCCCAGTGTTTGAGCGGGTGGCTGAGCCTCTCGGCTGACTCGGGCCCGGCCAGCGTGGCTCACTTACTATTCTCACCGGGGGCCAGCGGCTGTGGCCAGCTGCCCCCGCCCCCCTGATTCCTGCTCTGTAGAGTGTGGCCCAGTGTTTGAGCGGGTGGCTGAGCCTCTCGGCTGACTCGGGCCCGGCCAGCGTGGCTCACTTACTATTCTCACCGGGGGCCAGCGGCTGTGGCCAGCTGCCCCCGCCCCCCTGATTCCTGCTCTGTAGAGTGTGGCCCAGTGTTTGAGCGGGTGGCTGAGCCTCTCGGCTGACGGGCCCGGCCAGCGTGGCTCACTTACTATTCTCACCGGGGGCCAGCGGCTGTGGCCAGCTGCCCCCGCCCCCCTGATTCCTGCTCTGTAGAGTGTGGCCCAGTGTTTGAGCGGGTGGCTGAGCCTCTCGGCTGACTCGGGCCCGGCCAGCGTGGCTCACTTACTATTCTCACCGGGGGCCAGCGGCTGTGGCCAGCTGCCCCCGCCCCCCTGATTCCTGCTCTGTAGAGTGTGGCCCAGTGTTTGAGCGGGTGGCTGAGCCTCTCGGCTGACTCGGGCCCGGCCAGCGTGGCTCACTTACTATTCTCACCGGGGGCCAGCGGCTGTGGCCAGCTGCCCCCGCCCCCCTGATTCCTGCTCTGTAGAGTGTGGCCCAGTGTTTGAGCGGGTGGCTGAGCCTCTCGGCTGAGTCGGGCCCGGCCAGCGTGGCTCACTTACTATTCTCACCGGGGGCCAGCGGCTGTGGCCAGCTGCCCCCGCCCCCTGATTCCTGCTCTGTAGAGTGTGGCCCAGTGTTTGAGCGGGTGGCTGAGCCTCTCGGCTGACTCGGGCCCGGCCAGCGTGGCTCACTTACTATTCTCACCGGGGGCCAGCGGCTGTGGCCAGCTGCCCCCGCCCCCCTGATTCCTGCTCTGTAGAGTGTGGCCCAGTGTTTGAGCGGGTGGCTGAGCCTCTCGGCTGACTCGGGCCCGGCCAGCGTGGCTCACTTACTATTCTCACCGGGGGCCAGCGGCTGTGGCCAGCTGCCCCCGCCCCCCTGATTCCTGCTCTGTAGAGTGTGGCCCAGTGTTTGAGCGGGTGGCTGAGCCTCTCGGCTGACTCGGGCCCGGCCAGCGTGGCTCACTTACTATTCTCACCGGGGGCCAGCGGCTGTGGCCAGCTGCCCCCGCCCCCCTGATTCCTGCTCTGTAGAGTGTGGCCCAGTGTTTGAGCGGGTGGCTGAGCCTCTCGGCTGACTCGGGCCCGGCCAGCGTGGCTCACTTACTATTCTCACCGGGGGCCAGCGGCTGTGGCCAGCTGCCCCCGCCCCCCTGATTCCTGCTCTGTAGAGTGTGGCCCAGTGTTTGAGCGGGTGGCTGAGCCTCTCGGCTGACTCGGGCCCGGCCAGCGTGGCTCACTTACTATTCTCACCGGGGGCCAGCGGCTGTGGCCAGCTGCCCCCGCCCCCTGATTCCTGCTCTGTAGAGTGTGGCCCAGTGTTTGAGCGGGTGGCTGAGCCTCTCGGCTGACTCGGGCCCGGCCAGCGTGGCTCACTTACTATTCTCACCGGGGGCCAGCGGCTGTGGCCAGCTGCCCCCGCCCCCCTGATTCCTGCTCTGTAGAGTGTGGCCCAGTGTTTGAGCGGGTGGCTGAGCCTCTCGGCTGACTCGGGCCCGGCCAGCGTGGCTCACTTACTATTCTCACCGGGGGCCAGCGGCTGTGGCCAGCTGCCCCCGCCCCCCTGATTCCTGCTCTGTAGAGTGTGGCCCAGTGTTTGAGCGGGTGGCTGAGCCTCTCGGCTGACTCGGGCCCGGCCAGCGTGGCTCACTTACTATTCTCACCGGGGGCCAGCGGCTGTGGCCAGCTGCCCCCGCCCCCCTGATTCCTGCTCTGTAGAGTGTGGCCCAGTGTTTGAGCGGGTGGCTGAGCCTCTCGGCTGACTCGGGCCCGGCCAGCGTGGCTCACTTACTATTCTCACCGGGGGCCAGCGGCTGTGGCCAGCTGCCCCCGCCCCCCTGATTCCTGCTCTGTAGAGTGTGGCCCAGTGTTTGAGCGGGTGGCTGAGCCTCTCGGCTGACTCGGGCCCGGCCAGCGTGGCTCACTTACTATTCTCACCGGGGGCCAGCGGCTGTGGCCAGCTGCCCCCGCCCCCCTGATTCCTGCTCTGTAGAGTGTGGCCCAGTGTTTGAGCGGGTGGCTGAGCCTCTCGGCTGACTCGGGCCCGGCCAGCGTGGCTCACTTACTATTCTCACCGGGGGCCAGCGGCTGTGGCCAGCTGCCCCCGCCCCCCTGATTCCTGCTCTGTAGAGTGTGGCCCAGTGTTTGAGCGGGTGGCTGAGCCTCTCGGCTGACTCGGGCCCGGCCAGCGTGGCTCACTTACTATTCTCACCGGGGGCCAGCGGCTGTGGCCAGCTGCCCCCGCCCCCCTGATTCCTGCTCTGTAGAGTGTGGCCCAGTGTTTGAGCGGGTGGCTGAGCCTCTCGGCTGACTCGGGCCCGGCCAGCGTGGCTCACTTACTATTCTCACCGGGGGCCAGCGGCTGTGGCCAGCTGCCCCCGCCCCCCTGATTCCTGCTCTGTAGAGTGTGGCCCAGTGTTTGAGCGGGTGGCTGAGCCTCTCGGCTGACTCGGGCCCGGCCAGCGTGGCTCACTTACTATTCTCACCGGGGGCCAGCGGCTGTGGCCAGCTGCCCCCGCCCCCCTGATTCCTGCTCTGTAGAGTGTGGCCCAGTGTTTGAGCGGGTGGCTGAGCCTCTCGGCTGACTCGGGCCCGGCCAGCGTGGCTCACTTACTATTCTCACCGGGGGCCAGCGGCTGTGGCCAGCTGCCCCCGCCCCCCTGATTCCTGCTCTGTAGAGTGTGGCCCAGTGTTTGAGCGGGTGGCTGAGCCTCTCGGCTGACTCGGGCCCGGCCAGCGTGGCTCACTTACTATTCTCACCGGGGGCCAGCGGCTGTGGCCAGCTGCCCCCGCCCCCCTGATTCCTGCTCTGTAGAGTGTGGCCCAGTGTTTGAGCGGGTGGCTGAGCCTCTCGGCTGACTCGGGCCCGGCCAGCGTGGCTCACTTACTATTCTCACCGGGGGCCAGCGGCTGTGGCCAGCTGCCCCCGCCCCCCTGATTCCTGCTCTGTAGAGTGTGGCCCAGTGTTTGAGCGGGTGGCTGAGCCTCTCGGCTGACTCGGGCCCGGCCAGCGTGGCTCACTTACTATTCTCACCGGGGGCCAGCGGCTGTGGCCAGCTGCCCCCGCCCCCCTGATTCCTGCTCTGTAGAGTGTGGCCCAGTGTTTGAGCGGGTGGCTGAGCCTCTCGGCTGACTCGGGCCCGGCCAGCGTGGCTCACTTACTATTCTCACCGGGGGCCAGCGGCTGTGGCCAGCTGCCCCCGCCCCCCTGATTCCTGCTCTGTAGAGTGTGGCCCAGTGTTTGAGCGGGTGGCTGAGCCTCTCGGCTGACTCGGGCCCGGCCAGCGTGGCTCACTTACTATTCTCACCGGGGGCCAGCGGCTGTGGCCAGCTGCCCCCGCCCCCCTGATTCCTGCTCTGTAGAGTGTGGCCCAGTGTTTGAGCGGGTGGCTGAGCCTCTCGGCTGACTCGGGCCCGGCCAGCGTGGCTCACTTACTATTCTCACCGGGGGCCAGCGGCTGTGGCCAGCTGCCCCCGCCCCCCTGATTCCTGCTCTGTAGAGTGTGGCCCAGTGTTTGAGCGGGTGGCTGAGCCTCTCGGCTGACTCGGGCCCGGCCAGCGTGGCTCACTTACTATTCTCACCGGGGGCCAGCGGCTGTGGCCAGCTGCCCCCGCCCCCCTGATTCCTGCTCTGTAGAGTGTGGCCCAGTGTTTGAGCGGGTGGCTGAGCCTCTCGGCTGACTCGGGCCCGGCCAGCGTGGCTCACTTACTATTCTCACCGGGGGCCAGCGGCTGTGGCCAGCTGCCCCCGCCCCCCTGATTCCTGCTCTGTAGAGTGTGGCCCAGTGTTTGAGCGGGTGGCTGAGCCTCTCGGCTGACTCGGGCCCGGCCAGCGTGGCTCACTTACTATTCTCACCGGGGGCCAGCGGCTGTGGCCAGCTGCCCCCGCCCCCCTGATTCCTGCTCTGTAGAGTGTGGCCCAGTGTTTGAGCGGGTGGCTGAGCCTCTCGGCTGACTCGGGCCCGGCCAGCGTGGCTCACTTACTATTCTCACCGGGGGCCAGCGGCTGTGGCCAGCTGCCCCCGCCCCCCTGATTCCTGCTCTGTAGAGTGTGGCCCAGTGTTTGAGCGGGTGGCTGAGCCTCTCGGCTGACTCGGGCCCGGCCAGCGTGGCTCACTTACTATTCTCACCGGGGGCCAGCGGCTCTGGCCAGCTGCCCCCGCCCCCCTGATTCCTGCTCTGTAGAGTGTGGCCCAGTGTTTGAGCGGGTGGCTGAGCCTCTCGGCTGACTCGGGCCCGGCCAGCGTGGCTCACTTACTATTCTCACCGGGGGCCAGCGGCTCTGGCCAGCTGCCCCCGCCCCCCTGATTCCTGCTCTGTAGAGTGTGGCCCAGTGTTTGAGCGGGTGGCTGAGCCTCTCGGCTGACTCGGGCCCGGCCAGCGTGGCTCACTTACTATTCTCACCGGGGGCCAGCGGCTCTGGCCAGCTGCCCCCGCCCCCCTGATTCCTGCTCTGTAGAGTGTGGCCCAGTGTTTGAGCGGGTGGCTGAGCCTCTCGGCTGACTCGGGCCCGGCCAGCGTGGCTCACTTACTATTCTCACCGGGGGCCAGCGGCTCTGGCCAGCTGCCCCCGCCCCCCTGATTCCTGCTCTGTAGAGTGTGGCCCAGTGTTTGAGCGGGTGGCTGAGCCTCTCGGCTGACTCGGGCCCGGCCAGCGTGGCTCACTTACTATTCTCACCGGGGGCCAGCGGCTCTGGCCAGCTGCCCCCGCCCCCCTGATTCCTGCTCTGTAGAGTGTGGCCCAGTGTTTGAGCGGGTGGCTGAGCCTCTCGGCTGACTCGGGCCCGGCCAGCGTGGCTCACTTACTATTCTCACCGGGGGCCAGCGGCTCTGGCCAGCTGCCCCCGCCCCCCTGATTCCTGCTCTGTAGAGTGTGGCCCAGTGTTTGAGCGGGTGGCTGAGCCTCTCGGCTGACTCGGGCCCGGCCAGCGTGGCTCACTTACTATTCTCACCGGGGGCCAGCGGCTCTGGCCAGCTGCCCCCGCCCCCCTGATTCCTGCTCTGTAGAGTGTGGCCCAGTGTTTGAGCGGGTGGCTGAGCCTCTCGGCTGACTCGGGCCCGGCCAGCGTGGCTCACTTACTATTCTCACCGGGGGCCAGCGGCTCTGGCCAGCTGCCCCCGCCCCCCTGATTCCTGCTCTGTAGAGTGTGGCCCAGTGTTTGAGCGGGTGGCTGAGCCTCTCGGCTGACTCGGGCCCGGCCAGCGTGGCTCACTTACTATTCTCACCGGGGGCCAGCGGCTCTGGCCAGCTGCCCCCGCCCCCCTGATTCCTGCTCTGTAGAGTGTGGCCCAGTGTTTGAGCGGGTGGCTGAGCCTCTCGGCTGACTCGGGCCCGGCCAGCGTGGCTCACTTACTATTCTCACCGGGGGCCAGCGGCTCTGGCCAGCTGCCCCCGCCCCCCTGATTCCTGCTCTGTAGAGTGTGGCCCAGTGTTTGAGCGGGTGGCTGAGCCTCTCGGCTGACTCGGGCCCGGCCAGCGTGGCTCACTTACTATTCTCACCGGGGGCCAGCGGCTCTGGCCAGCTGCCCCCGCCCCCCTGATTCCTGCTCTGTAGAGTGTGGCCCAGTGTTTGAGCGGGTGGCTGAGCCTCTCGGCTGACTCGGGCCCGGCCAGCGTGGCTCACTTACTATTCTCACCGGGGGCCAGCGGCTCTGGCCAGCTGCCCCCGCCCCCCTGATTCCTGCTCTGTAGAGTGTGGCCCAGTGTTTGAGCGGGTGGCTGAGCCTCTCGGCTGACTCGGGCCCGGCCAGCGTGGCTCACTTACTATTCTCACCGGGGGCCAGCGGCTCTGGCCAGCTGCCCCCGCCCCCCTGATTCCTGCTCTGTAGAGTGTGGCCCAGTGTTTGAGCGGGTGGCTGAGCCTCTCGGCTGACTCGGGCCCGGCCAGCGTGGCTCACTTACTATTCTCACCGGGGGCCAGCGGCTCTGGCCAGCTGCCCCCGCCCCCCTGATTCCTGCTCTGTAGAGTGTGGCCCAGTGTTTGAGCGGGTGGCTGAGCCTCTCGGCTGACTCGGGCCCGGCCAGCGTGGCTCACTTACTATTCTCACCGGGGGCCAGCGGCTCTGGCCAGCTGCCCCCGCCCCCCTGATTCCTGCTCTGTAGAGTGTGGCCCAGTGTTTGAGCGGGTGGCTGAGCCTCTCGGCTGACTCGGGCCCGGCCAGCGTGGCTCACTTACTATTCTCACCGGGGGCCAGCGGCTCTGGCCAGCTGCCCCCGCCCCCCTGATTCCTGCTCTGTAGAGTGTGGCCCAGTGTTTGAGCGGGTGGCTGAGCCTCTCGGCTGACTCGGGCCCGGCCAGCGTGGCTCACTTACTATTCTCACCGGGGGCCAGCGGCTCTGGCCAGCTGCCCCCGCCCCCCTGATTCCTGCTCTGTAGAGTGTGGCCCAGTGTTTGAGCGGGTGGCTGAGCCTCTCGGCTGACTCGGGCCCGGCCAGCGTGGCTCACTTACTATTCTCACCGGGGGCCAGCGGCTCTGGCCAGCTGCCCCCGCCCCCCTGATTCCTGCTCTGTAGAGTGTGGCCCAGTGTTTGAGCGGGTGGCTGAGCCTCTCGGCTGACTCGGGCCCGGCCAGCGTGGCTCACTTACTATTCTCACCGGGGGCCAGCGGCTCTGGCCAGCTGCCCCCGCCCCCCTGATTCCTGCTCTGTAGAGTGTGGCCCAGTGTTTGAGCGGGTGGCTGAGCCTCTCGGCTGACTCGGGCCCGGCCAGCGTGGCTCACTTACTATTCTCACCGGGGGCCAGCGGCTCTGGCCAGCTGCCCCCGCCCCCCTGATTCCTGCTCTGTAGAGTGTGGCCCAGTGTTTGAGCGGGTGGCTGAGCCTCTCGGCTGACTCGGGCCCGGCCAGCGTGGCTCACTTACTATTCTCACCGGGGGCCAGCGGCTCTGGCCAGCTGCCCCCGCCCCCCTGATTCCTGCTCTGTAGAGTGTGGCCCAGTGTTTGAGCGGGTGGCTGAGCCTCTCGGCTGACTCGGGCCCGGCCAGCGTGGCTCACTTACTATTCTCACCGGGGGCCAGCGGCTCTGGCCAGCTGCCCCCGCCCCCCTGATTCCTGCTCTGTAGAGTGTGGCCCAGTGTTTGAGCGGGTGGCTGAGCCTCTCGGCTGACTCGGGCCCGGCCAGCGTGGCTCACTTACTATTCTCACCGGGGGCCAGCGGCTCTGGCCAGCTGCCCCCGCCCCCCTGATTCCTGCTCTGTAGAGTGTGGCCCAGTGTTTGAGCGGGTGGCTGAGCCTCTCGGCTGACTCGGGCCCGGCCAGCGTGGCTCACTTACTATTCTCACCGGGGGCCAGCGGCTCTGGCCAGCTGCCCCCGCCCCCCTGATTCCTGCTCTGTAGAGTGTGGCCCAGTGTTTGAGCGGGTGGCTGAGCCTCTCGGCTGACTCGGGCCCGGCCAGCGTGGCTCACTTACTATTCTCACCGGGGGCCAGCGGCTCTGGCCAGCTGCCCCCGCCCCCCTGATTCCTGCTCTGTAGAGTGTGGCCCAGTGTTTGAGCGGGTGGCTGAGCCTCTCGGCTGACTCGGGCCCGGCCAGCGTGGCTCACTTACTATTCTCACCGGGGGCCAGCGGCTCTGGCCAGCTGCCCCCGCCCCCCTGATTCCTGCTCTGTAGAGTGTGGCCCAGTGTTTGAGCGGGTGGCTGAGCCTCTCGGCTGACTCGGGCCCGGCCAGCGTGGCTCACTTACTATTCTCACCGGGGGCCAGCGGCTCTGGCCAGCTGCCCCCGCCCCCCTGATTCCTGCTCTGTAGAGTGTGGCCCAGTGTTTGAGCGGGTGGCTGAGCCTCTCGGCTGACTCGGGCCCGGCCAGCGTGGCTCACTTACTATTCTCACCGGGGGCCAGCGGCTCTGGCCAGCTGCCCCCGCCCCCCTGATTCCTGCTCTGTAGAGTGTGGCCCAGTGTTTGAGCGGGTGGCTGAGCCTCTCGGCTGACTCGGGCCCGGCCAGCGTGGCTCACTTACTATTCTCACCGGGGGCCAGCGGCTCTGGCCAGCTGCCCCCGCCCCCCTGATTCCTGCTCTGTAGAGTGTGGCCCAGTGTTTGAGCGGGTGGCTGAGCCTCTCGGCTGACTCGGGCCCGGCCAGCGTGGCTCACTTACTATTCTCACCGGGGGCCAGCGGCTCTGGCCAGCTGCCCCCGCCCCCCTGATTCCTGCTCTGTAGAGTGTGGCCCAGTGTTTGAGCGGGTGGCTGAGCCTCTCGGCTGACTCGGGCCCGGCCAGCGTGGCTCACTTACTATTCTCACCGGGGGCCAGCGGCTCTGGCCAGCTGCCCCCGCCCCCCTGATTCCTGCTCTGTAGAGTGTGGCCCAGTGTTTGAGCGGGTGGCTGAGCCTCTCGGCTGACTCGGGCCCGGCCAGCGTGGCTCACTTACTATTCTCACCGGGGGCCAGCGGCTCTGGCCAGCTGCCCCCGCCCCCCTGATTCCTGCTCTGTAGAGTGTGGCCCAGTGTTTGAGCGGGTGGCTGAGCCTCTCGGCTGACTCGGGCCCGGCCAGCGTGGCTCACTTACTATTCTCACCGGGGGCCAGCGGCTCTGGCCAGCTGCCCCCGCCCCCCTGATTCCTGCTCTGTAGAGTGTGGCCCAGTGTTTGAGCGGGTGGCTGAGCCTCTCGGCTGACTCGGGCCCGGCCAGCGTGGCTCACTTACTATTCTCACCGGGGGCCAGCGGCTCTGGCCAGCTGCCCCCGCCCCCCTGATTCCTGCTCTGTAGAGTGTGGCCCAGTGTTTGAGCGGGTGGCTGAGCCTCTCGGCTGACTCGGGCCCGGCCAGCGTGGCTCACTTACTATTCTCACCGGGGGCCAGCGGCTCTGGCCAGCTGCCCCCGCCCCCCTGATTCCTGCTCTGTAGAGTGTGGCCCAGTGTTTGAGCGGGTGGCTGAGCCTCTCGGCTGACTCGGGCCCGGCCAGCGTGGCTCACTTACTATTCTCACCGGGGGCCAGCGGCTCTGGCCAGCTGTCTTCTTCTTCTTCATCTTGTACACATTTACGATTGAATCTTTATTTACACTGTCCATTATAATACATCAATGTCCAGCACCCTCCCTTCAACATCCGTGTCGTACACTAACTTCAAAATAAAACCGAGGGAACGTCTCCCTCGGTTGAAATGGGGAAAACGATCACGCTTCGGACTGTAGATATTCCGTATATTCTTGTGCAAAAATAAATGAGAAACAAAATAAAATCGATACTGAATTAGCAAAACAACCTAATGAAGCCACAGATACCAAATACGCCACGTTTACCAATGTAGTAAGCCCGCGCAAGCTGAAACTGCAGAAGAGGAGCGGCTCGGGGACGCCGGTGTCCCCGCGGAGTTGAAGAGGTTAACTACCCATTACTGTATCATTTGTGTATGTTAATGTATGTTCTGAGTGAATCTGAGTACAGTCTCCCACGGCTTGTAGCTGGTCTTCTCTGGTCCAGCCATCTGATTGCGTTCAGGTCACTTTAGCTCATAGGGTCGAACAGAAACATGAAAACCTAAAGATTATACCACAGGAAAAATAACATCAGTCTGCACAGTAATATTTTACTGCTTCTGTCACATCTAAATAAGACATTCATCCAACAGGACCAGCAGCTGATGCTATAAGAAAGCAATATGGATGAGATCCTCTGGGTGTGTATCCCTGCAGCTTGTGAAGAGTTTGGTTTGGTGTGTTCACGGCCCTCAGGTGGTCACAGTAGTGAACTGCAACAACATTTGAATAAGTGGATAAAGGAAAATTAGCCCTATAAATAAATTACCAATATGTCAAACTCATACTTCATGTGATAATTGCTCTCATTAATGACTGATATAACAATATTAGTGATAATTACGGAAATTATGGTCATGACATGGTACGTATTCAGGGTATTAGCACTTCTTTGTCGTTTAATTCAACATACAGGCCAGTTGTTGTGAATAATTCAGGTTAAACTTGACCCATACAGAGCGACATTTACAGCCCTGATGTGAAGTGAACCACTTAGACATACAATACCGTGAACATAGTCTTAATTCAAAGCAGATATTTATATACACATACACTTTTATCTCCTTAGTTTTAATAGATAAAAATAAATAAATAAACTATTATTATCATTATTAATAGCATTGACATTATTGAATATGAAGCACTCTGAACTGAAAACAATAGAATACAGACGACACAGTTACTCCATTGTTTCGTGTGAAATGTGGCAGGGCTACATCAATCAACTTTCATCACTGCTTTTTCTTCTTTGTTGCTTGTTCACTGTAGAAACCATAGACTGGTAGAAACACACTTCTCTGCGCCACTCTGCGGCCTCCAGAGGAACTGCAGCGCTCCGGACACCGGCGCTCGTGCATCTTCCTCCCCCTCCTCCTCCTCTTCTTCTTCGATCCATTCAGTCCGTGATCAACTCGCCGTTCGATCGAGTGTCACCAACGGCTCTTCAACGTCCGTCCTAATGGCGTCCAACGGTAAGAAACGCGGCTAAGCTTTGAAAAAAATAACATTTGTCCAGCGTTTGGAGGTCGGTGAAGGTTGAACCTGGTTAGCTAACACTGGAGGCATATTTACACCGAGATGAGCCGACACCGGTACCGGTGACTTAGCCTGTTACAAGAAGCTAGTTAGCAGTCAACACCGAGGTCGACTTATTATGCAGTGTTTAAGCTAGCTGTTCAATATAGCGGTATTTGCAACGGCAGCCGTTACTGTGTATGTTTTGAATTGCACCGTTACGGTTCATGAGCACGTCTGTCCGGCTGGAACCGGGTCGCTAACACCGAGCCAACGTGCTCGTGGCGTCGCGTTAAAACAAGCCAACTGCCTTTTTTTAAATTTATTTATTTATTTATTTTTTTGTTAACATTTAGCTTGACGAGCTAGCGGGTCGTCTGTGCTACTGACCCAGTTTGTGATGGTGACCCCGCCTCACGCTGTGGGTGGAGGTGCAGCCTGTATGGAGCCTATACATTCAAAAGACAGGCAGCACTGTGTTTACATTTATAATGGAGCCATCTTATCATAACAACAAGGTCTAGTTGTACAATGATAGAGGATTATAATAGTGGTTTTGCTTGTTGATCATAAAACACACTGTGCATCCCAACCATGTTATTGTCCTCCTGTGTCTAACCCTACAGGATAATAAGATTTTGTAGACTCAGGCTTAAAGGCACACATGAAATCACTAATAATATTTACACACATTGAAGCACACAATAGGATATGAATATTTACACGGGTGTGGGTGTGGGTGGCTGAGGATGAGGGAGGAATGAAGTGCGCTTAGTGCGAGTCACAAGTGAAGGGTGGTGGTGAGTGAGTGATTGTCAGCAGGGGTGTATAAATAAAGGTGTAAAGATGAATAAATCAATATTACACGACCAAATCCAGTTTGGTTACTGAGTATCGCAGGTGCCTGTAGCTAGAAAAAACAAACAACATATTCCTGTCTATTTTGTTGATGCTGAATCAGCCCTATGTGATGAATGTTTTTAAGCACGTTGTATTGTAATTTTTAACATTGACACCTTGTTTTGTTTATTCCCCAGATTATTCCCAAGCGTCTGCCCAGGGGTGAGTAATGTAACCTGCATCTGATCATAAACAGAGACTCTATTCATACATTAGAAGTATATGATACAAACCCTCAGGTTTAACAAATAAATAATAATGACCACTGAAAATGAATGGTCCTCATTTGTAGCTAATCCTCTCTGAACTGTCTTTGCAGCTATGGGTCCTATGGCGGAGGTGGTGGTGGTGGTGGTGGTGGTGGAGGTGGAGGTGGCGGGGCGAACCAGGGCTATGGTCAGTCCTCCGGCCAGAGTTACAGCCAACAAGGCTACGGCGGCTACAACCAGGGCTCTGACAGCTCTGGCTCCTACAGCCAGGGAGGTTATGGCAGCTATGGCCAGTCCCAATCAGGTAGAGGCAGACTCACTGACAGCCCAGAAACCACAGAGCTGTTGAGTCACACATGTTTTGGAATTTAATTGAATGTCTCCTGTCTCCTCCTCGCTCCCAGGAGGTTACGGTTCTCCACCCTCTAACCAGGGTGGTGGGGGTGGTTATAATCATTCCAGTCAGCCCTATAGCTCTGGCGGATACAGCAGCAGCAACCAGCCCCCCAGCATGAGCTACAACCAGCAGTCCTCCTTCTCAGGTTACAGCCAGCAGCAGCCTCCTCCATCCTCTGCAGGGTGAGACACTGTCAGCCTCTACTTTTAATCAACTGAACTGAAAACTCACCTTTTTGTCTGAACTTGACAAAGTATAAACAACCAAAGATAGGGTTGAACCAGGTTGTGATGCCTTGCTATGTTTGTGCATTCTTGGCCACATTGTGTTCTCTCAAGTGATCTTCAAGTCTTCTTCTCCTCATCTTCAACAGCTATGAAGGTAACTCACAGGCCCCTGGATACAGCCAGCCACCCAGCGGTGGACAGAGCGGAGGTGGTTACGGGGGCAGCGGAGGTCAGACAGGTGGATATGGTGGCAGCGGGAGTCACCAACAACCATCCCAACATGGAGGTGGTCACTACAACCCGCCTCCGAGCTACAACTCCCCTCCTTCACAGAGCTACAGTCAGCAGAGCCAGTATGGTCAAGGCGGAGGTCAGAGAGAAGTTCACATTAACTTCTTATGCAAAGATCAACATGACACGTTCATCCAAACGTAGATTTTGCTGTAGATTAGTTCCGCTAAAATGGAAACTCATGTTGTCTCAAATTTCTCTTAGGATACGGAGATGACAGCCCACCAATGAGTGGAGGAGGAGGTGGAGGATACAGTGGTCCTGATGGAGGTTACGGGGGTCAGGATGGCCGTGGCGGCAGGGGACGTGGAGGTGGATTTGGAGGTCGTGGTGGTGGCGGCGGCGGTTTTGATCGTGGTTTTGACCGAGGTGGGCGAGGTGGGCCGAGAGGGAGAGGAGGCATGGGGTAAGTGTTAAAAGAATCAGGCAGTGTCCATGTTATCAGTTGTCTCTGGGTAGGTTTTACGCTCTTTGAGTACAGTGATGCATGCATGTGTTCCTCACCTTTGGTCGCATGTGGATCTGCTCCACAGCTGTAACCACATGGTAAACCAATTGACAGACGTGATCTGATGTTTCAAACTTCCTCTTCCTCTTGCATTTGGATAACAATCATCTCAGGTACCTTAACCGCAGCACCGACTGCACAAGTCTTTGTCTCAGTGCTGTGCTACACCTGCAGCCTTCTTAGGTGAACGAATAGAAATGAACAGTTTAACAATTAAAACCGTGTTTTCACCTCCCTGTCCTGACACAAGCTACTGATATAGTCTCTGCATACATGATAATGCAGTGGTTGGTGCACTATAAATCTTGTCATCAGATGGTGTGTATGAGGATCTGTGTGGACATTCATGTAACGGCGACTCTGCATGCGCTGCAGGTGAACTCCAAGCTGACATCAGACGTAGCCCTCAGTGAATTGGCAGACGATACTAAAGGTGACACTGTGTGGATTCTCCACATGAACATAGTTATTGCCGCACACATGCACATGGCAGCTGGAAAGAAGCAGAGGAAACCTGCACTTTGTGTTCATGTGTTAAGCACATTGCTGTTACCAGTATAACTGTTAACAGTCTGAACTGGGCCCATGTTGGTGTGTGGTAATGAGCTGCCTGCCCGGGGTGTTCACATAAATTGATCGTTGCCTTGGTGCGGCGGCGGCTGCTGGGCAAAGTGGTAAAACCCTGTCACAGTTTTAGTAATATTACTATTCACATATATTGTGGTGTGGTTCAAATTCTGTATGTACATATATATTTATGTCCATACGATAAAAAAAAACACAAACAAAATAAGTTTTTCATGATGTGCATTGCATCATGAGCTCCCTCCTCTGATCCGTAAACAGGACATTATACCTGTTCAGAGCTCTGTTGCCTGTGTCGCTGCACAATATGGAGGTGTCTCAGACCATGAGATGAGGGGTTTGGAGGAACATCCTTGTTGCTGAATCTTGGTTAAAGAAAAAAAACACACATCAATGACTTGGACGTGCGATATTAACTCCCTAAAGATCGTTAAAATGGATCATTCACTGAATGAAAAGCTACGACGATGAAACCAGTGTCAGTCAGTGGACCGGGTCCAGCAGTCAGCGGGTTCGTTTAAGGTCTTTCAGAGCATTGGTATCAAACTTTAACCCTCTCCTCAGTGTCAGTTAATGGGGTAAAGCCCCTTGTTTCAGTGATTCTTGGCATCAGTAAGAGAGAGGTGTGATGGACAACACGATTGCAAAGCTTTAGCAAAGCTTTAAGTCTCAAGGAGGCGACAAGAGCAAACCCCACACGCTGTGTCTGGTGTCTGGTGCTGTTACCTCTACAGCAACTCTTTATCATCTGTCCTGTAAATGGTGCTTTATTATCATTTATTTAAACACAAAGACGTTGTGTACAGCAGACTCGCCACTGCCAGAAGAAGAAGAAAACTTGTGTAAGTTGTGTAAATGAGAAGTAGATTCAGGGTAACACAAGAACACCGTCACTGAATAAGTGAAGGTATGAAGCTGGTGTGGTAAGTTTCCGTTTTGTTTTTCCTATAGAGGATGCACAATGTGTCATGTACTTCTGTGTGACCCCCCCACCACCCCCCACCCCCCCTCCAGACAAATCGGTTTGCCATTCCATTTGTTTGTTTTCTCATCAGTTGTCGACTATATTTCAATCTCTGTTCCCGTTAAAATACTTAAAGTCGGTCCCCATCACGCAGGCAGGTGGCGCTCTACACTGACCAGCCGACTTCGTCCTTCACTTTTCAACAATGGCATGGCGAGCGATCCTGGTTTAAGGTTTGAGAACGAAGGGTCATGAAAATGTGAGTTAACGAGCTGCTGGTGCTTGAATCTGGTCGCACCTGTGGTTTTTGATACCAGACGTGATATCCTGGTGCAAGTAAGTGTATGTGCAATATTTTAAAAAGGTGCAAACCGAGCAGGTGTTGAAATCTGGACTAAAAGCGGAGGCGCAATTATTAGAAAGACGAATGTGCTGAGCTTTGAAATCCAGCATATACGACGCAGCACAGCTAAACATTTGACGTTAAAGTTTTGCCCCACAGGCACAGATACAGAAACCCAGCTAGCACGGCCAGTAAGCCGCTACACACTGGTTCACGAGTGTGTTTTTGTCCGCAAGATGTACTTCCATGCCAAGTAAACCATGGCGTAGACTCAGCCCCACATGCCACAGAACATTGCCATCACCTGCTTTTCTCACCTGTTGCCACCTCCTTCCCAACCAGCCCTGACAGATAACTGTGTAATACTCTGCTTTAATCAATCTTTGAATCTTCTCCTAGGCTTTTACCTTCTCTTCAGACTGGCTGTCTGCTCTTAAGCCGTCATTTGGGGAAATTTCAAAACGGGGGATGTCTACAGACAGTTCATAGTCTTCTTTTTAGACGGAGGAAAGATGAAAGTAATGTCAGTCATTTTGATGATAATGGCAAACAACACCTGTTTAGGGATTTGCTGTATTTGTGGTAAAGAGTAAAGGTTGTCTGAGACCTGATGAAACACCCAGCACCAATCCGGGGACCAGAGGTGTTAATGTTTGGGTTGGTTAATTGACACAAAACCCAGTTGAATGATGGACTGAAATGGAAACCAACAATTTGCTGAAACTTGATATAAATTTGGGGTAAAAAAAAAAAAAGAAAAAGAAAAAAGTCAAAGTTCAGTTGCTTTTGACCAAATAAAGACAAGGTCTTTAAACCGGGCTCTTGTCCTCAGGGTTTATTCTGGGAGACTTGAGTAGGGGTTCGTAATGAAGAGGGGTGGGTTCAGTGAAGATACTGAGAGTGAAGGTTACCCACTACCCAATGAGAGAAACCGCTGTCAACACCGGTCTTCAATGCGTGTCGTTTCTCTCTTCCTCTTCATCAGAATGGGCGAACGTGGAGGATTCAATAAGTTTGGTGGTAAGTGACAAAAAACAACAACAATTGGAGTCAAGGGAGGGGGGCGGGGGGGGGCTCAGAGACCATACTTAACACATAAAGTGGGTTTAAGTGAGTGTGCGTTTTAACCCAAGTGTGACATTCAGTTTTACTCTTACACCTGTTGAACTGATTGCGTGGAAACACATGCACAGAAAACTTCAACTGCAGCTGTTTGACACACACAAATATGACAGAGGAGGCTGAACTCTCTCTCAAGACATAGCACCACAGTCTGAGTTGTGATCCTGGAAGAACCAGCAGTGTGTTATTTCAATGGCTGAAAGCCTGAGGTACTGCAAGCGTGCAGCAGAGGGAGCAGTGTGGTAGCCCTGTGACCAGGTCTCCATCTCTTATCTGTGCCATTGGAAGTTGATAGACGTTTGTTCAGAAGCAATGAGATGAGAAAAGCATCTGTGTAGCAGCTTGGACTGTAAAACCACAACCTGCAAAAATGCATCGTAACTCAGATTTTGCAAACATGGTACTAACTTTGTGGCTTTTGGGAATTCATCAAGCAGCAGTTGGGCTCTGAAGCTATAATCGACATCAATGTCCAGAACCAGAATGGCTGCAAACATTGGAGGAGGTTTGGGTTCCACTTTTTAAAGATGAAAACTGGATTTATCGTGCACCTATGGTGTATTATGAAGCACCAGTAACTTGATACGGTGCTTTAGTTGACTGGAAACAGAGGGAAAGTGTGTGGGTTTCTCAGCAACCACCCACCGGTCTAAGTGGTACAATAGAGCAGGTGTTCCCAAAGCTGTTGTTGAGCAGCTCGGTCTTTTGTGTGGGTGAACCACATTAAAGGGTTTCAATCCCCCATTTGCTCTAATGTGAGTAAGTGTATGTTATAGGTTTACTGTTGGAAGGCTTGTTTGTGACTGACCTGTGGTGGGGCCAGAGAGACACTTGGCATTAACACTGACAACATTTAGCTTGAAGTTGCTTTTATTAATGTACGTTACACATTTTTAATAAGAGTTCAACACTAGTGGTTAATATTTCTAGTTGTAACAGCGACATTAGCACATCCAGAGGAAGTCTTAATACTCAGCTGATGCCTTATTATGAATAACACGACTTGTACAAAATATAAATGAACAGCAACAACGAAACTCTGAGAAAAGCAAAAACAGTTTGCAGACGTTTGTGTCTTTGTATTGAAGCCTTTATAGATCTTTACAGTTGTTAAAACAGTAAAAATCTTTGTATACAATGGCAGGTTTGTTTGTTGTACAGGAAACACTAGCCGTCACTCAAGGAGCGCTCCACCCACCTGAAATCAATGCCATCGTGACCTGGCACTGCCATAGAGAAAGTCTCACATGTGTAATCAATGAGTCATCAGTCGGCACAACTGATGAGATTAACGTGTCCGTGGTCGGTTTCCTGATTGACAAGAGTCATCAGTTCTTTGTCGCCTGGTTTCACAGTCACTGTTTGACAGTTGTGTCACTCCACCTGTGTGTCCTGTAAATGGTCCGAATGTTGCGTTGAAGCGAGGGGTACGGCGCAAAGAGGATTTTATCCAGCCACAGAAGCACTGGTAAAAATAAAGCTGCCGGTCCATCGTCAAAAAAAGGTGACGGGACTTAACCTCTGAACTCTAAACACTTAAAGTTGGTTTAAAAGATCGGGTAAAGTATGTGTAACTGTACAAAACCACAAACTACGTTAAAGTCTGTCAAACACTCAGGACTGGCTAACAAGGTGTTCCTATTACCGAGATGTACGTGGGGACAGTTTCCAAGAAACCTTTGTTAAGCTGTGGGAAAACTAAAGTAGACAAAGGGATGAATACGTTAATGACAAGGATTACCAGGTCACACACTCAAAAAGGGATCAGGTTTCATCTCTGTGTTCGGTTTCTGTGAAAGGAAGTGAGTTTTAGCACATGAAGAAACACAGAGCATTTACTTGTGTAGTGCTTTAAACATCAGGACCACAATCTAAGTGAGTTTGTATGAGGTATCAGGTGAATTTGTTTAAGCAAACAAACAAACAAACAAACAGACGAATATGATACAATGAAGTGGTACCTTTGTTATTCTGAAGATCAAAATCGACAGTATCTCAATAATGCAGACGATCCTGTTTTCCGATACTTGTTTGTGGGATGATATCAGCTCCTGTCGCCTGCGTACGGCTGCTGTGAAGTGTGGTAATTCATAATGAAGGATGTAATGATGTAAAGACATGAAAGATAATGACTGACACTCGAAAGACAGGATGGTAAAACGGGCTCTTTGTGGCGGGTGTACAGGCTCCCTGGTCACTGCCAGCACTTTAGGCCGCGTATCTCCACACACACAGTGGCTACGAGCTAAAAGCCGGTGCTTTGGTGGGAACAAAGTGTGGATGGATTTACAGCTTGTGTGATGTATGGTGGGTTTTTTTTTTTTTTTTTGTTTGTTTGTTTTTTTGTGAACCAACACGTTTCTTTTCCACAACTGATATCTGTGTCTTGTTTTCTCAAGGACCAAGAGACCCAGGACATGGACATGGAGGACCAGGCTTCAGTAAGTCCCTGAGTATTTCTTCTGTGTCCTGGTGTCACGTATGGTATTTACTTCAACACCTTGTCCTCTGAACGTCTCGTCTTATTTTCTGTCCCACAGTGCAGGACCAGGATAACTCCGACAATAACACCATCTTTGTACAAGGCCTGGGAGACGACTACACCGTTGAGTCAGTGGCTGACTTTTTCAAGCAGATTGGGATCATTAAGGTCAGCGCTGCGTTATTACTGCTTTACCTTAGTGGCCATCAGTCATTTATTGATACTCATTGCTTTGCCCTGGTGCACAGATCTAGTCAGATTGTAATGGCAACTTAAAAATTAAATGTTGATGTGTAATAATCTGCTTCTCAGCACAAATATTTGACACTTTTTGCAACTGGATCACGAACTTTTGTCCCTGAATGGTCCCTGTTTTTTCCATCTGTCCATCCTCTCAGGTCAACAAGAAAACGGGCCTGCCCATGATCAATCTGTACACAGACAGAGACACAGGGAAACTGAAGGGGGAGGCCACAGTTTCCTTTGATGACCCACCTTCAGCTAAGGCCGCCATTGACTGGTTTGACGGTACGTTGCTGATCTGTCCTTTAGGGCTCACCTAAATTCAGTGTTCGCTCCACGCTTCAGCAGAGCGTGGGTCAAAACATGAGTGTGTTGTTTATTCTGGATGTTTTGAGATCTCTCTCCTCCTCACTACCTGAAGCTCTTGTGCTCTTCAACATTTCTCATCTTCATCCATGTGGTAATTTAAAGCACACGTGGTTCTGACTTCATCCCGGCTCCTCGTGATCTTTTGATCTACCTTACCTCACCAGGAAAGGACTTCAATGGAAATCCCATCAAGGTTTCCTTTGCCACACGCAGAGCTGACTTTGGAGGTCGAGGTGGGATGAGAGGAGGTCGTGGACGAGGCGGTGAGCCAGTTTTTTTTTTGTCTGTTTTTTTTTTCAGTTTCAAGTCTCTCAATATGATGTAATTTTTCATTATTTCTACATATGTTGTACCATAATAGTTTTCAGAGGTGTCTGTTACTGTGACACACGTTAACTCACTGGTACAGAGCAGATTTATCTTCACTTATTTCATGTAAATCCTCACTTCAGTGTGTTACACTAGCAGATCTAACTGTGTCGCTTTTTTTTGTATGTGTGTGTTTGTTTCCTCGGTGAAGGGCCAATGGGCCATGGAGGATTTGGAGGGGGTCGAGGTGGAGGCTTCCCAGGAGGCAACGGTGGTGGTGGAGGAGGTGGAGGAGGGGGTCAGCAGAGAGCTGGGGACTGGAAGTGTTCAAACCCGTGAGTCAGGATTTAGCGATTTCACTGATGTAATAAATGCCCCGACATTTCAGCCAACGATAACCTGGAAATGATTTTAACCCTCCCAGAAAACGTGACGTCATTTCCTCTGTCATTTTCAGTAACTGTGGCAACCTGAACTTCTCGTGGCGCAACGAGTGTAACCAGTGCAAAGCTCCAAAACCAGAGGATGCTGGTGGGATGCCCCCCATGGAGAGAGGTTAGCCACGCCCAGTCTTTACATCATGTACCATCTGACATGAAGAAGATATTGATTATGAGTTTTAAATATTTTTTGTTATTGGGTCTCATTTGTCCAGTCGTTAAAGGTTATTAATTCTTGTACCACGATGTCATTGAATCGTTCAAATTGTTCATTTTTCATTATAAATGAACGTCGAGTGTTTATTAGTGACAACTGATAGAAATGTTGTGTTTTTATCCACAACCATTGAACCAGGCAGCAGGTGAGTCCACAGTGTGACTGAGACCAGTTTTCTTGTGCTGTCAGGAGGTTACGGCGGGGAACGCAGAGGGGGCTTTGATCGAGGCGGCTTCAGGGGCCGAGGTGGCGACCGAGGGGGCTTCAGAGGAGGCCGAGGCGGCGACAGGGGAGGATATGGTCCCGGCAAGATGGATGCAAGGTCAGAATCAGATCTTTGTTCTGAGCTTCAGAACCAAATGTGGTTAAAACTAGTTGTTGTTTTTTTTTTTTTATACATGAGGCATCGAACATTCAGACGTTTCAGCTCAGAGAGAGGTGGTTTGACCAGGACTAAAACCTTCTTGTTGGATTGATTTTAACTGTTAGCTGTATGTAAGTGAATGTAAGGAAAGGTCTCATGTGCATTACATCAGCATGTCTTTTGTGTGGAACCTGTCCCGACTAATGAGAGGTTGTCTACATCCTCCTGACGAGCATTCAGCTGATGTTTTTGTACATCTGTCATGCATGTAAAGTATGTTATTGTCAACGCGGGTTCTTCTCCTTTACCAGACCTCCTACAGCTGTTCTTTTCATAGCATTGTGTGTCTCAGGTTTTCATTCATGTGTACGAGTAAGTAGGACAATGTACACTTTGTAATGTATGATGGATGAATGCTGCTAGATTGGTTCAGCAACTCATCCTAAATCCTGTTGACTGATCTGGGTCAGCAGGCAAACACAGTCAGATGCTCTTCCTCTTTGGTTCAGAGGTGGAGGTAATGTCATGGTGTTTGTTATTTGCAGGGGGGATCGCAGGCAGGAGCGACGGGGCCGACCCTACTAGATCCTCCGAGGACAGATCCCTTCCACCTCGTGAGCCACCAGTTCATACTGAGCACCACCCACTCCTTTTATATAACTGTTAACTCTGATCCTCTCGGTTCAATGTGTAGAAATATGTGACTCTTCCTATTTTCTGTTTGCTCACTTTTACCTTCTCCTGCTCAGTGGGGCCTCGTTCAGAAAAAACAACCAGTCCAGTTGATGAGGAAAATATTTAAATCACCAGCATCGTCACTGGAAACAGACAGAACAGACCAGAAGAACAATGTCGTCAGCTTTAACTGTAACTGAACTAAAGCTGCTCTTCAGTGATTCGTGTGTAAGTGTCGTTAGCAGACCACACCTTACCTCGCTGCTGTCAACCTCACATGCCAACCTGCTTTATACAGACTCAGTTATGCCTTTAACTTTCTGCTTCTAATCAGACGCACTCCATGATCAAACATCCGTTTGTAAATGAGGCCCCACGGTGAAGGTGTTCTTGTTGAGGCTGAACTCTTACTCCTGTATTTATTTATTGATGAGTTGATTTTGTATTGTCTTGTGCTGGTTTTCAAAAGAACGTGTTGATAAAACCAAACGCTGCCTCCATGGTCCTTATTTGACCTCATGCTGCTTTCAAGGACCTATGTTTGCACAGGAAACTACTGTACTAAAACTGATGGTGTCAGAAACTACAGACGTGACCAAAGGAGACGCAGCAGCTACAAAAATCCCCGACGTCGTGAACCTGCTCGGTTTAACGCAGGTTTGAATAATCAGGGATGTTAAACGTTAATTTATCATATTTTAATCCTTATTCTAACATATGAAACTAGAACGATGAAGACGGCCTCTCAGTCTTAATGGTTTATCATCTCGTGTGTGCGAGTCGCAATGATGATTTTACAGTTTACACTTCTGCATTCCTGCAGACTTCCTTGCCTAGCTCAGTATATCTGAATGAGTGTAGACTATCTGGCAAATCCAGTTTGTCTTCCCATGCGAAGACTAATAATGCATGTCATGGAAAGGTGGAGGTCAGGTTGAGTGTAGTCCCCACCTGGCCACTGAAGGAACCGCCATAAACTGCCGTCGTCATCTGGCATTTTAACCTGGTGGATCCATGTGGTCCATGTCCCCCATGATCGCAGCAGTTGTCACTCTCGCTGCTTCTTCTTCTGATAGGATCAACCGTTGTGTCACAATAAGCCCAAATGTGAGGACCAATGCCGAGACGGAAAATAACCCTCTTTCTCCACTTTTTTTGCCTGCCTCTGCCTGTCGTCAAGGTAACCACTCAATTTACCTCAGCGGCAACCTCAGGCCAGAGCCACAGCTGAGACATATTCATGAATTAAGGGCTCCTCTGATGTCTCTGTGAAACACAGAAAGACACACAGTGTGAAACAGTTTGGAGTCTAAGTTTGACTGAGTCTCACTCAGGTAAAATCACCTTGACGACGTCTGAGGGCAGGCTGCATCACAGCGTTTTACACTGACAGGTACGTAGACAGATGTAACGTTACATCAGCAGTTAAAAAGTCAGACAGTTTGGTAACATTTCAGTTTTTAACTTTGTTTTTAAAACTGCAACATAAATGAAGTTATTATTTAATATTATTAGGTCACACTAGAAAGTCGCACCATCAACAAGGCGACGTGTACAAGATGCACTTCCACAGCAGGAAATAGTGCTGATTATTATTGCATAATTATAAGTTGAACACTGGGACGTGCCTCATGACAGGATGGCATCAGGTCCATCACCATCATCATCCATCAGTGAAGACATGTATACGGTACCATACCTGCAGGTGTATAGGGGATGTGACCTATGACGAATTGAAACTTGGAGCAGACCTGTTCCACCACCCTGAGCAGGTCTGCTCCAAGTTTATGGAAAGGTAGATGAAGAGGGAGGAGAGAAGAAGAGTATTTATATCGCAAGAGATGAGAACAAATGGACTTTCAGTCATGACTCTCTACAAAGTGATGTGTGTGGCGGCTCTGCTGTCTCTCCTGACACCAGGTAAGGAAAAACAATGTCGGGCAAACTTTGACACCTATATAGATCAGTGTGTGTGTGGTGTTTACACAAATGCAGCTGTGTATATGTTCTTTCTTTGTTTTCAATTTCTTGTTTGTTTTGTTTTCTCGAGTTTTAACGTCGACACTATATGGTCAATATGTGAATTATCGCACCATAAGTTATCAGACCTACTTTTTTATCGATTGCATTGATCACTGATGTCATATATAGCCTTACTGATCAAAACTTTGAAAAGAAAAAACACGAATACCGATCATCAGTACAGAATTGTTGTTTCAAGAATCTTTCTGTTTTCTGCTTTTCAGAGTCTCACACGCAATCTGATGGTAAGTTAAAGTTTCTGTGTGTGTGTGTGTGTGTGTGTGTGCACCTATATGTCTGTGTGAGATCAGACCAAAGCAAAATGGCTGAATGTGGCCCCTTTGTTTTAAACAACAGAGTGGCGACTAAGATGGCAGGACCAAGTATAGTATAGTATGTGGGGGAAGGTCTGTTCTTCTGTTTATCGCCAAATCAGACGGTATCTGACTATGAGGAGCCAAAACAACGAAGCTCAAACTACATTGAAATGAATCAATATGTACATTGGCACAGTTGAAAAGTCCTATGGTTAGTCAACCTGTGTAGTAGAAGAAGAAGGATGCTGGCTGACGTGCTGCTTCGCAAAGTCCTGTGGTTGCTGGGCTGGAAAGTCCCACTGTTGCAGTCTTAGTCCGGTCCACTGCAGCTGTCCTCGCTGTGAGGCTTTCTTCCTGTTGAGGGGATCAGTTACCTGGTTCTTCTTAACGATTTAGCTGGTTTCTCACTCTGCGTCTTGGCTCCTTCGTTGTTAAGCCCAACCTTGTGTCATGCTGGCTGGTGCTTGTCCTTAAATCCTTTGGCAGGCTCTCGAGTCGCTACCAACGTCCAGTCCAGAGGAGAGCAGAGCAAAGGCCCTCAGACTAAGGACAATATAGAACAATTAAACCTTTAGACAGTTTATGAAACGAGATTAGTTTTGTTTTTAACCCAATCTATGATCCACAGTGGTTTACAATGCTACAATGGTCGGGCAGGGCAAGTGTTGCTCACAGTGTGTTTTCATGTCTCTCCTCAGTGTGTGGTACGGCTCCACTCAACACCAGGATTGTTGGAGGACAGGTGGCCCCTGAGGGCAGCTGGCCCTGGCAGGCCAGTGTGCAGACCTCTGGCCACTTCTGTGGAGGATCCCTCATCAACAACCAATGGGTGCTGACGGCTGCTCACTGCTTCTCAAGGTGAGCACTGAGGGTAGAGCTGCAGTGAAACACAACATGGATGGGGGGTGTTCAAGAAGAAAACTGTTAAGTTTACTGTACTTACAGAATTAAATGACAAACAAAAATCATGTTAGATATGTAAGTAAAAACTCTTCTCATCGCCTTAGCAATGCGACAGCAGGCCTGAATGTGATTCTTGGACGCCAGAGTCAACAGGGCTCCAACCCCAACGAGGTTTCTCGTTCAGTATCACAGGTCATCCTCCATCCTGATTACAATTCATCAACTACTGACAATGACATCGCCCTCCTGAGGCTCTCCTCATCGGTCAATTTCACCAACTTCATCCGGCCCATCTGCCTGGCGGCCTCAGACAGCACCTTCTTTAACGGCACTGACACGTGGGTCACTGGTTGGGGCGACATTGGAACTGATGGTGAGTCTTTTAAGTCTGTGTTTGGTTTCTAGTGAGTGTTTTTCGCCACATTTATTTAACCTGAGTTTGTGTCTCCTTAGTTCCACTTCCTTCACCACAGAACCTGATGGAGGTGGAGGTGCCAGTTGTGGGGAACAGACAGTGTAACTGTAACTATGGAGTGGGTAGAATCACAGAGAACATGATCTGTGCCGGATTTAGTGAAGGAGGGAAGGACTCGTGCCAGGTGATTGTTTTACCATGTGTTTGTCTCAGCTTTTACTTGATGCAAAGATTCCCAGCTCCTAAATGTTCCTCTCGTCTCAGGGCGACTCTGGTGGGCCGATGGTGAGTAAGCAGAACGGCCGCTGGATCCAGGCAGGAGTGGTGAGTTTTGGAGCTGGTTGTGCCCAGCCTAATGCCCCAGGAGTCTATGCCAGAGTGTCCCGCTATCAGGCCTGGATCAACAGCATGATCACCACCAACCAGCCGGGCTTCATCACCTTCACATCTACTGGGACTGACACTGACCAGAGCGTCACCTGTGGAGGCCCCCCAGCCCCTCCAGGCCCCACATCCCCTCCAGACCCCACATCCCCTCCAGGCACCACATCCCCTCCAGACCCCACATCCCCTCCAGACCCCACATCCCCTCCAGGCACCACATCCCCTCCAGAAACAACATCCCCTCCAGAAACAACATCCCCTCCAGAAACCACACGTGAGTGTCCAGACTTTGTAAAAACTGACTTTCAGTTTTCTTTCAATCAAAACCTAAGTTTATTCTCTCACAGATTCGAATTCTCATTTTATATCTGCACCAAGACCAGGCATGTGCTCAGACTCATGGGTGTATACTGCCCGTGTCAGTCCTGACAGGAATCGACACGACCCACCAAGGGCAAAGTTGTATATATGGTACTAACAGTAACCCGAACCCTAAGTTCTCGCTCCACTTGTTTCTAAAGGTTAAAGAAGCTGTTTCTGTTGTAAGTTTTATTATTTTTACAAAGCTAACGATAGCATAGTTAGCATAGTATCTTCAAACTTAATCCCTTCACACACCAAAAGCTGTCGACAGAGGTGGAGAGTGACTCTCATGTTTTGTGAAGCCTTTTGTATTATAGTTGTAACAATGGCTGAACTTTTGCTGAGACTAGTAAATAAACAGTGGTTAGGCTAATGCTAACTCTGTTAGCTGCTTTAAACTAAACTAAAGACAATTTAGAAATAAAAGCAGTTAAACCTTTAGACAGTTTATGAAATGAGATTAGTTTTGTTTTTAACCCAATCTATGATCCACAGTGGTTTACAATGCTACAATGGTCGGGCGGGGCAAGTGTTGCTCACAGTGTGTTTTCATGTCTCTCCTCAGTGTGTGGTACGGCTCCACTCAACACCAGGATTGTTGGAGGACAGGTGGCCCCTGAGGGCAGCTGGCCCTGGCAGGTCAGTCTGCAGACCTCTGGCCACTTCTGTGGAGGATCCCTCATCAACAACCAATGGGTGCTGACGGCTGCTCACTGCTTCTCAAGGTGAGCACTGAGGGTGGAGCTGCAATGAATCACAACATGGGTGGGGGGTGTTCAAGAAGAAAACTGTTAAGTTTACTGTACTTACAGAATTAAGTACATAAACAAAAATCATGTTAGATATGTAAGTAAAAACTCTTTTCATTACCACAGCGATGAGACAGCAGGCCTGAATGTGATTCTTGGACGCCAGAGTCAACAGGGCTCCAACCCCAACGAGGTTTCTCGTTCAGTATCACAGGTCATCCTCCATCCTGATTACGATTCATCAACTACTGACAACGACATCGCCCTCCTGAGGCTCTCCTCATCGGTCAATTTCACCAACTTCATCCGGCCCATCTGCCTGGCGGCCTCAGACAGCACCTTCTTTAACGGCACTGACACGTGGGTCACTGGTTGGGGCGACATTGGATTTGGTGGTGAGTCTTTAAATCTGTGTTTGTTTCTAGCAGTTGCCATTGTTGGTAGAGGGGGCGGGATGAGGTGAGAAGTGGACCATTTGCATTTAAAGGGACAGGAACTGAAACCAGCCGTTCTGAACAGGGCTGTTTTGAGAGGGTGAAAAGACCTGTGACGTTTGATCCTCGGGGTATTTTGACCAAAGCATGTCACAGACATGTCTTTAAGACACCTGGGAATTATTTTAATTTGTGGAAAAGGGGTAGAATATGTCTCCTGTAATGATTAGCATCTTGTGTGTGCGTGACATCAATGAAATGGTGACTCATCTGTCAAAACACTCCTCCACAGTGTCACTGGTGGTTTCTTCAAGGCGTCTTTCAAACCTGAGGGGTTTATTGATTTCATTTTACCAACCTCAGTGTGAACAACTTAAACAGCAGAGGATTAATATAACTGTCTTTACTTGTATCCTGGCTGTGTAGTGATGTGGATGTGGACCCATTTTAAGAGAGAGCTTGTTTCACCACATTTATTTAACCTGAGTTTGTGTCTCCTTAGAGCCACTTCCTTCACCAGAGAACCTGATGGAGGTGGAGGTGCCAGTTGTGGGGAACAGACAGTGTAACTGTAACTATGGAGCGGGTAGAATCACAGAGAACATGATCTGTGCCGGGTTTAGTGAAGGAGGGAAGGACTCGTGCCAGGTGATCATTTTACCATGTGTTTGTCTCAGCTTTGACTTGATGCAAAGATTCCCAGCTCCTAAATGTTCCTCTCGTCTCAGGGCGACTCTGGTGGGCCAATGATGAGTAAGCAGAACGGCCGCTGGATCCAGGCAGGAGTGGTGAGTTTTGGAGCTGGTTGTGCCGAGCCTAATTTCCCAGGAGTCTACGCCAGAGTGTCCCGCTATCAGGCCTGGATCAACAGCAGAATCACCACCAACCAGCCGGGCTTCATCACCTTCACATCTACTGGGACTGACACTGACCAGAGCGTCACCTGTGGAGGCACCACATCCCCTACAGGCCCCCCAACCCCTCCAGGCACCACATTCCCTCCAGAAACCACACGTGAGTGTCCAGACTTTGTAAAAACTCATGGGTGTATAGTGCCCGTGTCAGTCCTGACAGGAATTGACACGACCCAACAAGGGCAAAGTTGTATATATGGTACTAACAGTACCGGACGTACCGACGTATTTTTTGCGTGTTGGCATCGACTTGGTACTGAAGTATCAGCTCTCGTGACAACCCTAGTATAAGTTCTCGCTCCACTTGTTTCTAAAGGTTAAAGAAGCTGTTTCTGTTGTAAGTTTTATTGTTTTTACAAAGCTAACGATAGCATAGTTAGCATAGTATCTTCAAACTTAATCCCTTCACACACCAAAAGCTGTCGACAGAGGTGGAGAGTGACTCTCATGTTTTGTGAAGCCTTTTGTATTATAGTTGTAACAATGGCTGAACTTTTGCTGAGACTAGTAAATAAACAGCGGTTAGGCTAATGCTAACTCTGTTAGCTGCTTTAAACTAAACTAAAGACAATTTAGAAATAAAAGCAGTTAAACCTTCAGACAGTTTATGAAATGAGATTAGTTTTGTTTTTAACCCAATCTATGATCCACAGTGGTTTACAATGCTACAATGGTCGCGCGGGGCAAGTGTTGCTCACAGTGTGTTTTCATGTCTCTCCTCAGTGTGTGGTACGGCTCCACTCAACACCAGGATTGTTGGAGGACAGGTGGCCGCTGAGGGCAGCTGGCCCTGGCAGGTCAGTCTGCAATCCTTTGGCCACTTCTGTGGAGGAACCCTCATCAACAACCAATGGGTGCTGACGGCTGCTCACTGCGTCTCAAGGTGAGCACTGAGGGTAGAGCTGCAGTGAATCACAACATGTCTCCAACCAGGAACAGATAGGAAAAAAAGACAAAAAAAACACATGTACTATTGAAATGACATGTGAAGTAATATTGTAAACGTAAGTGGAATAAAGAAAATATATACAACATATATACTGTGAGCAAACATTGTTTAACTGCTTACAGAGAAAACAAAACAACTTGTATAATCAAATATGCTTCAGGTCATAAAACTGATGGTAACACAACATTTGCAGAGGGAAGTGCACAAAGTGAGGTCATCAAATTTATATTAGATAAACTGTGTATAAGTGATCATTCTTTTTATTACCACAGCTCTGCCACAGAAAACCCGACTGTGATTCTTGGACGCCAGAGTCAACAGGGCTCCAACCCCAACGAAATTTCTCGTTCAGTATCACAGATCATCGTCCATCCTGATTACAATTCATCAACTATTGACAACGACATCGCCCTCCTGAGGCTCTCCTCATCGGTCCCTTTCACCAATTTCATCCGGCCCATCTGCCTGGCGGCCTCAGACAGCACCTTCTTTAATGGCACTGACACGTGGACCACTGGTTGGGGCAATGTTGGATTTGGTGGTGAGTCTTTAAATCTGTGTTTGGTTTCTAGTGAGTGTTTTTCACCACATTTGTTTAACCTGAGTTTGTGTCTCCTTAGAGCCACTTCCTTCACCAGAGAACCTGATGGAGGTGCAGATGCCAGTTGTGGGGAACAGACAGTGTAACTGTAGCTATGGAGAGATCATTCCCATCACAGAGAACATGATCTGTGCCGGGTTTAGTGAAGGAGGGAAGGGCGGCTGCCATGTAAGTATTTTACCATCAGTGTTTGTCTCAGCTTTGACTTGATGCAAAGATTCCCAGCTCCTAAATGTTCCTCTCGTCTCAGGGCGACTCTGGTGGGCCGATAATGAGTAAGCAGAACGGCCGCTGGATCCAGGCAGGAGTGGTGAGTTTTGGAGTTGGTTGTGCCGAGCCTAATTTCCCAGGAGTCTATGCCAGAGTGTCCCGCTATCAGGATTGGATCAACAGTATAATCACCACCAACCAGCCGGGCTTCATCACCTTCACATCTACTGGGACTGACACTGACCAGAGCGTCCCTTGTCCAGGCCCCCAACCCCTCCAGGCCCCACATTCCCTCCAGAAACCACACGTGAGTGTCCAGACTTTGTAAAAACTGACTTTCAGTTTTCTTTAAATCAAAATCTGAATTTATTCTCTCACAGATTTCAATTCTCATTTATATAAGTTCTCGCTCCACTTGTTTCTAAAGGTTAAAGAAGCTGTTTCTGTTGTAAGTTTTATTGTTTTTACAAAGCTAACGATAGCATAGTTAGCATAGTATCTTCAAACTTAATCCCTTTACACACCAAAAGCTGTCGACAGAGGTGGAGAGTGACTCTCATGTTTTGTGAAGCCTTTTGTATTATAGTTGTAACAATGGCTGAACTTTTGCTAAGACTAGTAAATAAACAGTGGTTAGGCTAATGCTAACTCTGTTAGCTGCTTTAAACGAAACTAAAGACAATTTAGAGATAAAAGCAATTAAACCTTTAGACAGTTTATGAAATGAGATTAGTTTTGTTTTTAACCCAATCTATGATCCACAGTGGTTTACAATGCTACAATGGTCGGGCGGGGCAAGTGTTGCTCACAGTGTGTTTTCATGTCTCTCCTCAGTGTGTGGTACGGCTCCACTCAACACCAGGATTGTTGGAGGACAGGTGGCCGCTGAGGGCAGCTGGCCCTGGCAGGTCAGTGTGCAATTCTTCTTCACCCACTTCTGTGGAGGAACCCTCATCAACAGCCAATGGGTGCTGACGGCTGCTCACTGCGTCTCAAGGTGAGCACTGAGGGTGGAGCTGCAATGAAACACAACATGTCTCCAACCAGGAACAGATAGGAAAAAAAGACAAAAAAAACACATGTACTATTGAAATGACATGTGAAGTAAGATTGTAAACGTAAGTGGAATAAAGAAAATATATACAACATATATACTGTGAGCAAACATTGTTTAACTGCTTACAGAGAAAACAAAACAACTTGTATAATCAAATATGCTTCAGGTCATAAAACTGATGGTAACACAACATTTGCAGAGGGAAGTGCACAAAGTGAGGTCATCAAAGTTTATATTAGATATACTGTGTATAAGTGATCATTCTTTTTATTACCACAGCGATGTGACACGAGGCCTGACTGTGATTCTGGGACGGCAGAGTCAACAGGGCTCCAACCCCAACGAAATTTCTCGTTCAGTATCACAGATCATCGTCCATCCTGATTACAATTTTTCAACTATTGACAACGACATCGCCCTCCTGAGGCTCTCCTCATCGGTCCCTTTCACCAACTACATCCGGCCCATCTGCCTGGCGGCCTCAGACAGCACCTTCTTTAACGGCACTGACACGTGGACCACTGGTTGGGGTGATGTTGGATTTGCTGGTGAGTCTTTAAGTCTGTGTTTGGTTTCTAGTGAGTGTTTTTCACCACATTTATTTAACCTGAGTTTGTGTCTCCTTAGAGCCACTTCCTTCACCAGAGAACCTGATGGAGGTGCAGATGCCAGTTGTGGGGAACAGACAGTGTAACTGTAGCTATGGAGAGATCATTCCCATCACAGAGAACATGATCTGTGCCGGGTTTAGTGAAGGAGGGAAGGGCGGCTGCCAGGTGATCATTTTACCATCAGTGTTTGTCTCAGCTTTGACTTGATGCAAAGATTCCCAGCTCCTAAATGTTCCTCTCGTCTCAGGGCGACTCTGGTGGGCCGATAATGAGTAAGCAGAACGGCCGCTGGATCCAGGCAGGAGTGGTGAGTTTTGGAGTTGGTTGTGCTGAGCCTAATTTCCCATCAGTCTTCGCCAGAGTGTCCCGCTATCAGGCCTGGATCAACAGCATGATCACCACCAACCAGCCGGACTTCATCACCTTCACATCTACTGGGACTGACACTGACCAGAGCGTCACCTGTGGAGGCCTCCCATTCCCTCCAGAAACCACACGTGAGTGTCCAGACTTTGTAAAAACTGACTTTCAGTTTTCTTTAAATCAAAATCTGAATTTATTCTCTCACAGATTTCTATTCTCATTTATATAAGTTCTCGCTCCACTTGTTTCTAAAGGTTAAAGAAGCTGTTTCTGTTGTAAGTTTTATTGTTTTTACAAAGCTAACGATAGCATAGTTAGCATAGTATCTTCAAACTTAATCCCTTTACACCCCAAAAGCTGTCGACAGAGGTGGAGAGTGACTCTCATGTTTTGTGAAGCCTTTTGTATTATAGTTGTAACAATGGCTGAACTTTTGCTGAGACTAGTAAATAAACAGTGGTTAGGCTAATGCTAACTCTGTTAGCTGCTTTAAACTAGGGGGAAATAAACAAACCAAAGAAGACTGACTGCACTCCTCCATCAAACTTTATACATCTGTCCCAGATATATTCGGCATCTGAAAAAATCAGAATTGGGCCTCGTGAACCTTGTCGTGTAAAGACAGTCTAGGTAGAGTTGACCACTTATTCAGATGTCCTCAATGACATGTGGTGAAACTGTAAATAAAGAAGTAAAAATATAAAAATAATCTGTATTACAGTAAATATTGCATTATAAACAACTTAAAATATGAATGAACATCATTGAAATATATCCACCTGGGGCGTTGCCTGAACAGTATCTCACAGTGGATGGCTATGGATAGCTTCAGAGCATGTACCACATGTCTGCCTGTCTCAGAGCAACCAGGAAGAGGAATATAAACAGGAAATCATCTAACACAGGTGATCTTTCAGGAAGTGATGCCATCAGCAACTCAACTGTCAAAATAAAATCCTCTTAATAAACATTTTTAACCCTTTTTACTACTGTTTTTTAACTACAATACATATGAATGAACTATTTTAAACCGAACATTACAGATAAATAACATAAATGCCTTACAGGCAACACACACATTATATACCTCATGTTACTGCATGGAGAACTTACCTAGTGGGAAACATGGAGGCTTTTAGTCAGATTTAAAATAGCTTGGTGGTGCATTTACCACCTGGTGTGAGGATTACACACATTACATTTGTGTGACTGAACAGCCTGTGTTTGTAATGACACCTCCTCTGTCTCCCTGTTGTTTCCTCTCCAGCTGCTCCAGCTGTGGTCTGTGGCCAGGCCCCAGTGAACTCACGTATTTTTGGGGGAAGCTCTGTGGCGACGGCTGGCGTGTGGCCATGGATGGTGAGCGTACAGATGAATGGAAATCACATGTGTGGTGGGACGCTGGTGTCCGAGGACGCTGTGCTGACCAACGCCAACTGTTTCTCCAGGTGAGACACTTGGAGATTTGGAACCAATGGGCTGTGTGCTGAGAGCCACAGGCAGGTGAGGGAGAGCAGGGGGTAGAAAGACATGTGGTCAGCTTGAGCTGAGTTGGCACATGGAAATGGTTAACAATAGGAAAATATAGCAGCATCACCCTGAAGTTCTTTGTCTTAAACCAACCTACAGTTTTAAGGTGTTGTGTTCACTGTATCTCCCTCAGTACACCCTCACCCTCCGACTGGACTGTCATCCTGGGCCGACTGAGACACAACGGATCCAATCCCTTTGAGGTGACACTGAACGTGATAAATATCACTTTGAGCAGCCTGGATGGGTCTAACATAGCAGTGCTGCACCTGGAAACCAAACCCACCCTGTCCGACTACATCCAGCCCATCTGTCTGGACAACGGACAAACCTTCAGTGTTGGCACTACGTGCTGGGCGGCCGGCTGGAACGCCGAGCGAGGAGGCGGTGAGTCCATAACACCTATGTTACCTTTCAGCTCCTTAAAAGAAACATAGCAGAGTCACAAAGTTGTCTGGGTTTGAATCCATCTCTGACCATTTCCTTATTTTTCCAACTCCAGAGGAACAAGTTCTGCAGGAGTTCCAGACCTCAGTTTTTGACTGTGGGACCACGACTGCAGAAGGCAGCATTTGTACAGGGGCATTTACACTGGAACAGGTGACTATAATCATTATTATTATGATGATTATTATTATTATTATCATTCATGCCAACATGTTTTTGTGTTTAATCTTGATGTTTGTAGCCAGAGTTTAAAATTACCCCCAGTACTGTCCAAATGCATGTAATTATAGTAGTATAGTATAGTATTTAGGTCACTCGTCATTGGCAGACCTTCAATTTGTACGTCCTTAAACATTTAACATTAGTTCAGGTTCAAAAATAATTTTTGGAAAGAGCACAAAGGTTCATTAAGCAGCTTTTCACATAATCACAATCCAGAGTTTGTCCTGCAGTTGGCACAAGAGCAAAGGTCATTAAAGTGAGACCATGTGTTGTGATTCTTCTTTATATAGGTTATGTTTATTTAGGTTATATGTTAATACAGAGTCCTAAGTGTGTTGGCCTGTCTCTGTTCAGGGTGATTCTGGCGGCCCGCTCATGTGTAAGCAGGGAAGCTCCTGGTTCCAGGCGGCCGTGTTATCGTTTGAAAGCAACTCTACCGGTAACTCCAACACACGTCAATCACCAGTAAAGATGATGGTCTTCACCAAACTGAGCGAGTTCCAGAGCTTCTTGTCTCAGACAGTTGGGACGTTCTTGTCTCCAGCCTCCACCAACACCACAGCTGCCCCCAGCACGACCACCAGCAGGGGCGTTCTTACCTACTCCCCATCCCTCTTCTTCTCCTACCATCTCCTTATCCTCTTCATGTGTCTCTTCGTCTTCTCATAGAAGTCTCTGAATCTTTCTGTAAATCGTGTTTTACATGATGGGAGCGGCACAAATGAATGTAAACACCCATTAACTGAGGGATGATGTCATGATGACGCGAATGACGTGACGTGAACGTGCTGCATTCTTTTGACCTCCCTCCCTTGGTCCCATATTCGATAAAGATGAATGTCCATTAGCTGTTTTATTATAAATCGGGTTTAGGCTCTATGTTCAGGCTATGAAAGTAAAGCGTTCAGTCCATGGAGAAATGCAAACAGCCAGTATCCAGAAACAGAAAACAGATTAAAAAAACAAGCCGTCAGCAATTCTGCAACTCTGTGACATCAAAGTGATACAGCAACTCCCTAAGTCCGCCCACCTGGACTTTGTCCCAAAATAACATGGAAATTAATCAAGTTAAAAAAAATTTTTGTTGTGTATTAAACATATTTTTCAAATGACTTAAATATTTTTGGTGAAGGTTCATAAAAATATAAAAAAAATGTTGGTGGCTCATCGTGACTTTTACTCAAAACTAGAAAATAACTTTGCAGAAGTTTTGTGAGTGCCACGGGGGCATGTGATCAACATGGTAGTCAAACTCAAGACATTAAGATCAAGTGTGTGTGTGTGGGGTGGTGTTTCACACAGACGTCATATAAATGTATGGGAGATAAAGGTCAGACGTTGATTAACTGCAGAGATATCAGAGGAGTCCCTGATTAATGAATGGGACTCAGCTGTGATTCTAGCCTGAGGCTCAGAGGTTGCCATGACGATAGTCGATAGATCACTTTTCCAAAAAATGATCATGGTCATTGAACAGGAATGGATCAAAAACTAAAAAAGTCAAAACGTGAAAAAAACATATCAGTCGGTTAGACGTTTGTTTATATGTTAAAGATGAGATGGAGTCTCTCGGTGAAAGCATGCTGAAGTGGTGGGTGTTTGGAAAAGTTATGGGACTGACCCCTACTACCACCTCCGTTTGTGAGCCGCCAGTTCATACTGAGCCCCGCCCACTCCTTTTGTATAACTGTTAACCTTGATCCTCTTGATTCACTGTGTAGAAATACGTGACTCTCCCTATTTTCTGTTTGCTCACTTTTACCTTCTGCTCAGTGGGGCCTCGTTCAGAAAAACAGATGAACAACGTTGTCGGCATTGCGGCTCTGCAGGTCACTCCTGTGTCCTAAACTGCAGAGCTACATCATGCGTAGCTTTGACCTGTTACCCGTACCTTACCTCGCTGCTGTCAACCTGAGACGCCAACATACACTATGAAGACTCAGTTATGCCTTTAGCCTGTGACAAGATGGCAGCACACAGCAATGCAGTGGCTTCTCAGCTCTTAGCTACAAGTGCATTTTTAACTTCCTTAACTAAACTTTTTTGTAGCTTTGATTTCTATGACTGAATGATCTGAGAGGAGGAGGAGGAGGTGGTGTAAATGAAGGAGAGGGAGCAGAGCACAACTTAGCTTGTAATGAACAAGGTGCCTGTTTGTTGATCCATAAACAAAACCAGAAGAACCTGCGGGAAAACATGGAAACTTTGAGCTGTACACAGGGTTTGTATGTTGCCCCAACAAACATGAGCTCAGGCCCACGGCACCAATCACTGACTACTGATTAACCAGTTCAAACAGGGATGAGAACTGGTTAATGACCACCTTGGCTGTTTTGTCACCTGGAGGAATGAGCCAGTAATTTATCTTAATTGTTCACCCCCCTCTCTCTCTCTCTTCTCTGCATCATTGTGTCAGAGTTTCAGTAATGACTTTGCACTTTTGCACACCTGCAGTCCACGCCTGCTCTTTCCCCTCAGTGAAGCAGACTTCCTTGTTCAGATGTGGGTATCTGAATGTTTGCAGACTAACTGGCAGATCCAGTTTGTCCTCACATAAGAAGACTAATAACACATGTTACAGAAGCTGGGAATGACTCAAGTTTCCTTAAGCGCAGCCACACACACATTATAATCACAATCATACTGAGACAATATAAATACAGAGTCTTTAAAAAACAAACACATTAGTATCAGTCACTGCTTCTTATTTATTATTGAACGCTTCAGCCACATGTCCTTTAACTTACGTCACATCACGTTCAGTTTGAGATTAAACATTAAACTGTATCAGCTGATCAATACATTGCTAATGAGTTAAACCAGTGTTTCTAAGGTTTGGCTGATATTTGATACACAATCACTGATATTTTCTGCTCCATGCGACATTTTTCATAATACAGATGCCTCTTTTTATTTTTCATTGCAGTTTCACACACTCTGCCCTTCTGACAAAGGTTAACGCCATTTTACTTACGGCATGCATACGACATGTGATGAAAAACGAATCTCTTTTATCTCAAACGTAAATCACATGATGATAAGATAAGATAAGAGATGCTTTATTCATCCCACGGTTGGGAAATTATTGAATATTATATATATTATGTTGTATTTAGAAAAAAGGACCAAAGCTCACAGTAGTTAAAGCAGCTCCAATTAAAACATATTGAAGAATCACTGATGACTCAGGATCAATGATCTGATAGAGAGAGAACAAGATCAAAGACAAATGCTGTCACTTTTGTTTTGGTGTAAAAAAACCAAACCAAAACAAAAACAGTAGAATAAAAACGTCTTTCTGCTGATCAGCGTATTAGCCACGTTAAACTTTCCATAGAGGTGAATATTTCCCACGTGTGATGACTGCGATGTGACACAGTCACTGCCTGCACTCATTTACATCACGCGTTTGATCCTCTCGCCTTTTCTAATTTTACTTGTTCAAAGATGAACATCTTCTCCTGGAACTGACACTGATTAGAGTTCGTTAGTGAACTGGCATCCAGGTGCAGTTTAACCTGTTCATTCGATGGATGGATGAAGTTCAGCTCTGTGCTGTTTGTTTCCTTCATGATGAATGACGTCACTTGTTAATCACTGTAAATAAAAACAAAAAAAGGCATCTGCAGAGTGACATCATGTAAATATAAACCTGTTCCCTTAACTGATCGCTGTTCGCCTGTTTCAGCTGTTTGAACATCATGTTTTCACACACTTCATGCTTTCACAGGTCACATGACCAACTGGCTGTTGTACAGTCTCTCCTCCTGGTCCTGTATCATACGTCCACATCTAATGTGTGTTAAATGTGATTAATCATTTACAGCAGTAAATGGAAACTGAGGCTAACAGGAAACAATCTAAAAAAAGAATAACGTGTAACACCTGTAAAGGTGGAGGAAAGCTCTGGCAGGAAGCCAGCTGTCTGTCTCTGCCTGTCTGTCTGTCTGTCTGTCTGTCTGCCTGTCTGTCTGTCACTGCCACAGTCCGACTCATGGAGGTGGAGGAACGCTGTTGGACGACATCTGATGTTTACTTCAATACAAACAGAACCAACATGTCCAAATCAGCCTTTAGATAAATAAACTAGAAGTTTAGTTTGAACGCCACTGAAGAGGCCTTCAAAATAAAGCAGCATCATCACAAAGAAGCTCTTCAAATTAAAAGTTTTAGTCTAATCAAAGTACACAAGCATCAAAAGTAAAATTATGGATGACTTTATGTCTTAGATATTAATGATATATGCACATCTGTCTGTTAGATAGTTCAGTCCAGTGGTTCCCAAACCAGGGTTCAGGCCCCTCCAAAGGGTCACCAGATGAATCTGAGGGGTCGTCACATGACTCATGGGAGAAAACCGTCTGAGAACACGTCAGATACCTGAAGCATCCCAAATGTTCTCCAACTGAGTTCAGTCACTGAGTTTGTCTCATGCTGTGTTTGAGAGAGGCTGTCTGTAGTTTGTGGTCAGGTGTGGGCGTGTCTTGGACAGGTAACAATTTACCTGAAGAGAGAGAGGGGGGGGAGAATAAGTTTCTATATGCCAGTGGACATGAGAACAAATGGACTTTCAGTTATGGCTCTCCACAAAGTGATGTGTGTGGCGACTCTGCTGACTCTCCTGACACCAGGTAAGGAGCCACCTCACATCTGAACACCTGAACAAATCACGTATTTTCTCTACATCTGGCTTTGATTTGATTTGTCGATCAATAAGAAGGTATATTTGTAAAAAACAATTGATTTTAGTGATTGTGTTTACACCCCTTACAGGTTTGGTTGATGATTTCTAAAAGTGTGTGTGTGTGTGTGTGTGTGTGTGTGAGATATAACACAAGAAATGTCAGTATTGTTGTTTCAAGAGTTTTTCTGTTTTCTTCTTTTCAGAGTCTCAGTCACAACTTGATGGTAAGTTAACGTTTCTATATCCACACGTACTTTTCTCTGACGTCGTGAACACGTTGTTTCATTATTATTACGTCTCTCCTCAGCGTGTGGTACGGCTCCACTCAACACCAGGATTGTTGGAGGACAGGTGGCCGCTGAGGGCAGCTGGCCCTGGCAGGTCAGTCTGCAAGTATTCTTCACCCACATCTGTGGAGGAACCCTCATCAACAACCAATGGGTGCTGACGGCTGCTCACTGCGTCTCAAGGTGAGCACTGAGGGTAGAAAACCGGGAACAGAAACACAAAACACAACCCATGTTTACTATTGAAATGACACGTGAAGTAAGATTGTAAACGTAAGTGGAATAAAGAAAATATATACAACATATATACTGTGAGCAAACATTGTTTAACTGCTTACAGAGAAAACAAAACAACTTGTATAATCAAATATGCTTCAGGTCATAAAACTGATGGTAACACAACATTTGCAGAGGGAAGTGCACAAAGTGAGGTCATCAAAGTTTATATTAGATATACTGTGTATAAGTGATCATTCTTTTCATTACCACAGCGATGAGACAGAAAACCCGACTGTGATTCTGGGACGCCAGAGTCAACAGGGCTCCAACCCCAACGAAATTTCTCGTTCAGTATCACAGACCATCGTCCATCCTGATTACAATCCAACAACTATTGACAATGACATCGCCCTCCTGAGGCTCTCCTCATCGGTCCCTTTCACCAACTTCATCCGGCCCATCTGCCTGGCGGCCTCAGACAGCACCTTCTTTAACGGCACTGACACGTGGACCACTGGTTGGGGCAATGTTGGATTTGGTGGTAAGTCTTTAAATCTGTGTTTGGTTTCTATCTATCCATCCATCCATCTTCTTCCCGTTATCCGGGGCCGGGTCGCGGGGGCAGCAGCTTGAACAGGGACCCCCAGACTTCCCTCTCCCCAGACACTTCCTCCAGCTCTTCCGGGGGAACCCCAAGGCATTCCCAGGCCAGCCAGGTGACATAGTCACTCCAGCGTGTCCTGGGTCTTCCCTGGGGCCTCCTTCCGGTGGGACATGCCCGGAACACCTCCCGAGGGAGGCGCCCAGGGGGCATCCGGTACAGATGCCCAAGCCACCTCAACTGGTTCCTCTCGATGTGGAGGAGCAGCGGCTCTACTCCGAGCTCCTCCCGGGTGACAGAGCTTCTCACCCTATCTCTAAGGGAGCGCCCCGCCACCCTGCGGAGGAAACTCATTTCGGCCGTTTGTATCCGGGATCTCATTCTTTCGGTCATGACCCAGAGTTCATGACCATAGGTGAGGGTAGGAACGTAAATCGACCGGTAAATCGAGAGCTTTGGCTTTCGGCTCAGCTCTCTCTTCACCACGAGGGACTGATATAACGACCGCATTACTGCGGCCGCCGCACTGATCCGCCTGTCAATCTCACGCTCCATCATTCCCCCACTCGTGAACAGGACCCCGAGATACTTAAACTCCTCCACCTGAGGCAGGAACTCTCCCCCGACCCGGAGAGGGCAAACCACCTTTTTCCGGTCGAGAACCATGGCCTCAGACTTGGAGGTGCTGATTCTCATCCCAGCTGCTTCACACTCAGCTGCGAACCGCCCCGGCGCATGCTGAAGGTCCTGGCTCGAGGGAGCCAACAAGACAACATCATCCACAAAAAGCAGAAATGAAATCCGGTGACTCCCGAACCGGGCCCCCTCCGGACCCTGGCTGCGTCTAGAAATTCTGTCCATAAAAATAATGAATACAACCGGTGACAAAGGGCAGCCCTGCCGGAGGCCAACATGCACCAGGAACAAGTCCGACTTACTGCCGGCAAGCTCCTGCTCGCCGGTCGTACAGAGACCTTACAGCCCTCAGCAGAGGGCTTCCGATTCCATACTCCCGGAGCACCTCCCACAGAGTACCACGGGGGACATGGTCGAATGACTTCTCCAAGTCCACAAAGCACATGTGGACTGGTTGGGCAAACTCCCATGAGCCCTCGAGCACCCTGTGGAGGGTATAGAGCTGGTCCAGTGTTCCACGACCAGGACGAAAACCGCATTGTTCCTCCTGAATCTGGGGTTCGACTATCGGCCGAATTCTCCTCTCCAGCACCCTGGAATAGACTTTCCCCGGGAGGCTGAGGAGTGTGATCCCCTGGTAGTTGGAACACATCCTCCGGTCCCCCTTTTTGAAAAGAGGGACCACCACCCCGGTCTGCCAGTCCAGAGGCACTGTCCCCAACTGCCACGCGATGTTGCAGAGGCGTGTCAGCCGAGACAGCCCCACAACATCCAGAGACCTGAGATACTCAGGGCGGATCTCATCCACCCCCACTGCCTTGCCACTGGGGAGCTTCCGAACTACCTCAGTGACTTCAGCTTGGGTGATGAATGAATCAACCTCTGAGTCTTCTGCCTCTGCTTCCTCCATGGAAGGCATGACAGTGGGATTGAGGAGATCCTCGAAGTACTCCTTCCACCGCCCGACAATATCCCCAGTCGAGGTCAACAGCTCCCCACCTCTACTGTAAACAGTGTTGGCAGAGCACTGCTTCCCCCTCCTGAGGCGCCGGGTGGTTTGCCAGAATTTCTTCGAGGCCGATCGGTAGTCCTCCTCCATGGCCTCCCCGAACCTTTTCCATACCCGAGTTTTTGCTTCCGCGACTGACCGGGCTGCCGCACGCTTGGCCTGCCGGTACCCATCAGCTGCCTCCTTCTTCAGCTTGACGGCATACCTTACATCCGGTGTCCACCACCGGGTTTGGGGATTGCCGCCACGGCAGGCACCGGAGACCTTGTGGCCACAGCTCCGAACAGCCGCGTCAACAATGGAGGTGGAGAACATGGTCCACTTGGACTCAATGTCTCCAGCCTCCCTCGGGATCTGGTCAAAGCTCTCCCGGAGGTGGGAATTGAAGACCTCAATGGCAGAGGATTCTGCCAGACGTTCCCAACAGACCCTCACAGTACGTTTGGGTCTGCCGAGTCTGTCCAGCTTCCTCCCCCGCCACCGGATCCAACCCGCCACCAGGTAGTGATCAGTTGACAGCTCAGCCCCTCTCTTCACCCGAGTGTCCAAGACATACGGTTTCTAGTGAGTGTTTTTCACCACATTTGTTTAACCTGAGTTTGTGTCTCCTTAGTTCCACTTCCTTCACCACAGAACCTGATGGAGGTGCAGATGCCAGTTGTGGGGAACAGACAGTGTAACTGTAGCTATGGAGAGATCGTTCCCATCACAGAGAACATGATCTGTGCCGGGTTTAGTGAAGGAGGGAAGGGCGGCTGCCATGTAGGTATTTTACCATCAGTGTTTGTCTCAGCTTTGACTTGATGCAAAGACTCCCAGCTCCTAAATGTTCCTCTCGTCTCAGGGCGACTCTGGTGGGCCGATAATGAGTAAGCAGAACGGCCGCTGGATCCAGGCAGGAGTGGTGAGTTTTGGAGCTGGTTGTGCCGAGCCTAATTTCCCAACAGTCTTTGCCAGAGTGTCCCGCTATCAGGCCTGGATCAACGGTATAATCACCACCAACCAGCCGGGCTTCATCACCTTCACATCTACTGGGACTGACACTGACCAGAGCGTCCCTTGTCCAGGCCCCCCAACCCCTCCAGGCCCCACATTCCCTCCAGGCCCCACATTCCCTCCAGAAACCACACGTGAGTGTCCAGACTTTGTAAAAACTGACTTTCAGTTTTCTTTAAATCAAAATCTGAATTTATTCTCTCACAGATTTCTATTCTCATTTATATAAGTTCTCACTCCACTTGTTTCTAAAGGTTAAAGAAGCTGTTTCTGTTGTAAGTTTTATTATTTTTACAAAGCTAACGATAGCATAGTTAGCATAGTATCTTCAAACTTAATCCCTTCACACACCAAAAGCTGTCGACAGAGGTGGAGAGTGACTCTCATGTTTTGTGAAGCCTTTTGTATTATAGTTGTAACAATGGCTGAACTTTTGCTAAGACTAGTAAATAAACAGTGGTTAGGCTAATGCTAACTCTGTTAGCTGCTTTAAACTGAACTAGAGACAATTTAGAAATAAAAGCAATTAAACCTTTAGACAGTTTATGAAATGAGATTAGTTTTGTTTTTAACCCAATCTATGATCCACAGTGGTTTACAATGCTACAATGGTCGGGCGGGGCAAGTGTTGCTCACAGTGTGTTTTCCTGTCTCTCCTCAGCGTGTGGTACGGCTCCACTCAACACCAGGATTGTTGGAGGACAGGTGGCCGCTGAGGGCAGCTGGCCCTGGCAGGTCAGTCTGCAAGTCTTCTTCAGCCACTTCTGTGGAGGAACCCTCATCAACAACCAATGGGTGCTGACGGCTGCTCACTGTGTCTCAAGGTGAGCACTGAGGGTAGAGCTGCAGTGAATCACAACATGTCTCCAACCGGGGGGGGGGCGGGGGGTCATAGGATGAAATGAAAATCTTTATTGTAACTGAGGGTTATGAACAAGCTGTAAAATGTCACTGTCGTCTACCTGCTGTTGAACAACTAACGTGCGACAACTCTTCTCATCACTTCAGCTCTGCCACAGAAAACCCGACTGTGATTCTTGGACGCCAGAGTCAAGAGGGCTTTAACCCCAACGAGGTTTCTCGTTCAGTATCACAGACCATTGTCCATCCTGATTACAATCCAACAACTAGTGACAATGACATCGCCCTCCTGAGGCTCTCCTCATCGGTCCCTTTCACCAACTACATCCGGCCCATCTGCCTGGCGGCCTCAGACAGCACCTTCTTTAATGGCACTGAAACGTGGGTCACTGGTTGGGGCAACATTGGATTTGGTGGTGAGTCACAAAGTCTATGTTCAGTTGCTGTCAGTTGCCTTTTTTTGCTTCATTTCTGCATTTTTTTTTTCACATTAGCGCCACCATGTGTTTAGCCACAGAGTAGCATGAAACTTTCAGTACATGGACCCGTTGATTTTTTTTATGAGCATCTTGACACAGATAAATTAATGACCTGTCAAAACACTCCTCCACAGTGTCACTGGTGGTTTCTTCAGGGCGTCTTTAAAACCTGAGGAGTTTATTGATTTCATTTTACCAACCTCAGTGTGAACAACTTAAACAGCAGAGGATTAATATAACTGTCTTTACTTGTATCCTGGCTGTGTAGTGATGTGGATGTGGACCCATTTTAAGAGAGAGCTTGTTTCACCACATTTATTTAACCTGAGTTTGTGTCTCCTTAGAGCCACTTCCTTCACCAGAGAACCTGATGGAGGTGGAGGTGCCAGTTGTGGGGAACAGACAGTGTAACTGTAACTATGGAGCAGGTAGAATCACAGAGAACATGATCTGTGCTGGTTTAAGTGAAGGAGGGAAGGACTCCTGCCAGGTGATCATTTTACCATGTGTTTGTCTCAGCTTTGACTTGATGCAAAGATTCCCAGCTCCTAAATGTTCCTCTCGTCTCAGGGCGACTCTGGTGGGCCGATGGTGAGTAAGCAGAACGGCCGCTGGATCCAGGCAGGAGTGGTGAGTTTTGGAATCGGTTGTGCCAAGCCTAATTTCCCAGGAGTCTACGCCAGAGTGTCCCGCTATCAGGCCTGGATCAACAGCAGAATCACCACCAACCAGCCAGACTTCATCACCTTCACATCTACTGGGACTGACACTGACCAGAGCGTCACTTGTGGAGGCTCCCCAGCCCCTCCAGGCCCCACATCCCCTCCAGGCCCCACATTCCCTCCAGAAACCACACGTGAGTGTCCAGACTTTGTAAAAACTGACTTTCAGTTTTCTTTCAATCAAAACCTAAGTTTATTCTCTCACAGATTCGAATTCTCATTTTATATCTGCACCAAGACCAGGCATGTGCTCAGACTCATGGGTGTATACTGCCCGTGTCAGTCCTGACAGGAATCGACACGACCCACCAAGGGCAAAGTTGTATATATGGTACTAACAGTAACCCGAACCCTAAGTTCTCGCTCCACTTGTTTCTAAAGGTTAAAGAAGCTGTTTCTGTTGTAAGTTTTATTGTTTTTACAAAGCTAACGATAGCATAGTTAGCATAGTATCTTCAAACTTAATCCCTTCACACACCAAAAGCTGTCGACAGAGGTGGAGAGTGACTCTCATGTTTTGTGAAGCCTTTTGTATTATAGTTGTAACAATGGCTGAACTTTTGCTGAGACTAGTAAATAAACAGCGGTTAGGCTAATGCTAACTCTGTTAGCTGCTTTAAACGAAACTAAAGACAATTTAGAAATAAAAGCAATTAAACCTTTAGACAGTTTATGAAATGAGATTAGTTTTGTTTTTAACCCAATCTATGATCCACAGTGGTTTACAATGCTACAATGGTCGGGCGGGGCAAGTGTTGCTCACAGTGTGTTTTCCTGTCTCTCCTCAGCGTGTGGTACGGCTCCACTCAACACCAGGATTGTTGGAGGACAGGTGGCCGCTGAGGGCAGCTGGCCCTGGCAGGTCAGTCTGCAAGTCTTCTTCACCCACATCTGTGGAGGAACCCTCATCAACAACCAATGGGTGCTGACGGCTGCTCACTGCGTCTCAAGGTGAGCACTGAGGGTGGAGCTGCAGTGAAACACAACATGTCTCCAACCGGGGGGGGGCGGGGGGTCACAGGATGAAATGAAAATCTTTATTGTAACTGAGGGTTATGAACAAGCTGTAAAATGTCACTGTCGTCTACCTGCTGTTGAACAACTAACAAGCGACAACTCTTCTCATCACTTCAGCCCTGCCACAGAAAACCCGATTGTGATTCTGGGACGCCAGAGTCAAGAGGGCTCCAACCCCAACGAGGTTATTCGTTTAGTATCACAGACCATCGTCCATCCTGATTACAATTCATCAACTATTGACAACGACATCGCCCTCCTGAGGCTCTCCTCATCGGTCCCTTTCACCAACTTCATCCGGCCCATCTGCCTGGCAGCCTCAGACAGCACCTTCTTTAACGGCACTGACACGTGGGTCACTGGTTGGGGCAACGTTGGAACTGGTGGTGAGTCTTTAAATCTGTGTTTGTTTCTAGTGAGTGTTTTTCACCACATTTGTTTAACCTGAGTTTGTGTCTCCTTAGTTCCACTTCCTTCACCAGAGAACCTGATGGAGGTGCAGATGCCAGTTGTGGGGAACAGACAGTGTAACTGTAACTATGGAGAGATCATTCCCATCACAGAGAACATGATCTGTGCCGGGTTTAGAGAAGGAGGGAAGGGCTCCTGCCAGGTGATTGTTTTACCATCAGTGTTTGTCTCAGCTTTGACTTGATGCAAAGATTCCCAGCTCCTAAATGTTCCTCTCGTCTCAGGGCGACTCTGGTGGGCCGATAATGAGTAAGCAGAACGGCCGCTGGATCCAGGCAGGAGTGGTGAGTTTTGGAGCTGGTTGTGCCGAGCCTAATTTCCCATCAGTCTTCGCCAGAGTGTCCCGCTATCAGGCCTGGATCAACAGTATAATCACCACCAACCAGCCGGGCTTCATCACCTTCACATCTACTGGGACTGACACTGACCAGAGCGTCACCTGTCCGGGTCTGCCAGCACCTACAACCACACCCACATGTGAGTATTCAGACTTTTTTGTGGGGGGGGGGTTACAGATGAATGGAACTGTTTCTCCAGGTGAGACACCTTTAGAGATTCAGAATTGGTTTTGGGGGGGGGGGGGCAGGGTCAGGAAGCAGGAGCACACAGGGGTCATGACACGGCTCCTGAGGGCAACCTAGTGGTTCTGTGGTTGGATTTGACCAATGAAAATGTTTCTATTCCATTTTCCATTTGCGAACACTTAGCTGCTGTAAACTGAGGGAAGTAAACAAGCCAAAGTCTGAATGCACTTCAGATCAAACTGAAATATCCCAGATGTTTTGTGCATTAACTTCCCCAATATCCAACCTGACCTGAGCCCTTAAATCCAAGTTCCTTTATCCCCTGTCATTTGGAGTTTGATTTCTATACATTTACACCTCCTCTGTCTCCCTGTTGTTTCCTCTGCAGCTGTTCCAGCTGTTCCAGCTGCTCCAGCTGTGGTCTGTGGCCAGGCCCCGTTGAACTCACGTATTCTGGGGGGAAGCTCTGTGGCGACGGCTGGCGTGTGGCCGTGGATGGCAAGTTTACAGATGAAAGGAACTCACATGTGTGGTGGGACGCTGGTGGCTGAGGACGCTGTGCTGAGCAACGCCAACTGTTTCTCCAGGTGAGACACCTTCAGAGATTCAGGATTGGTTTGGGTTGAGTCGACACATGGAAAAGGTTGACAATAAGAAAATGTAGCAGCACCAGCCAGATGCAGAAGTTAAGTCTTTGTCTTAAACTAACCTACTGTTTTAAAGTGTTGCGTTCACTGTATCTCCCTCAGTACACCCTCACCCTCCGACTGGACTGTCATCCTGGGCCGACTGAGCCAGAAAGGATCCAATCCCTTTGAGGTGACACTGAATGTGATAAATATCACTGTGAGCAACCTGGATGGGTCTAACATAGCAGTGCTGCACCTGGAAACCAAACCCACCCTGTCCGACTACATCCAGCCCATCTGTCTGGACAATGGACAAACCTTCAGTGTTGGCACTACGTGCTGGGCGGCCGGCTGGAACGCCGAGCGAGGAGGCGGTGAGTCCATAACACTCAGTTTTTCAAACACGTCACGTCATGTCACCTCACAGGAGTTGTCTGGGTTTGAATCCATCTCTTTATTTTTCAATCTCCAGTGGAACAAGTTCTGCAGGAGTTCCAGACCTCAGTCGTTGACTGTGGGACCACGACTGCAGAAGGCAGCATTTGTACAGGAGCATTTACACTGGAACAGGTGACTATAATCATTGTATTTGTTATGACTCATGTTGATATGTCTTTATCTTGTCTGGAGATTCAAAGCTTCTTTTGGAAAGAGCACAAAGGTTCATTTAGCAGCTTTTCACATAATCACAATCCAGAGTTTGTCCTGCAGTTGGCACAAGAGCAAAGGTCATTAAAGTGAGACCATGTGTTGTGATTCTTCTTTATATAGGTTATGTTTATTTAGGTTATATGTTAATACAGAATCCTAAGTGTGTTGGCCTGTCTCTGTTCAGGGTGATTCTGGCGGCCCGCTCATGTGTAAGCAGGGAAGCTCCTGGTTTCAGGCGGCCGTGTTATCGTTTGAAAACAACCCTACCAGTAACTTCAACACACGTCAATCACCAGTAAAGATGATGGTCTTCACCAAACTGAGCGAGTTCCAGAGCTTCTTGTCTCAGACAGTCGGGACGTTCTTGTCTCCAGCCTCCACCAGCACCACAGCTGCCCCCAGCACGACCACCAGCAGGGGCGTTCTTACCTACTCCCCATCCCTCTTCTTCTCCTACCACCTCCTTATCCTCTTCATGTGTCTCGCCCTCTTCTCATAGAAACCTCTGAATCTTTCTGTAAATCGTGTTTTACATGATGGGAGCGGCACAAATGAATGTAAACACCCATTAACTGAGGGATGATGTCATGATGACGCGAATTACGTGACGTGAACGTGCTGCATTCTCCTCTGGTCCCATATTCGATAAAGATGAATGTCCATTAGCTGTTTTATTTTAAATCGGGTTTAGGCTCTATGTTCAGGCTATGAAAGTAAAGCGTTCAGTCCATGCAGAAATGCAAACAGCCAGTATCCAGAAACAGAAAACAGATTAAAAAAACAAGCCGATTTTAAGGTTCTTTTATTAGTATTTAAGTGTCTTAATGGTCTTGGGCCTTCTTATTTATCGGACCTGCTTTTACATTACCAACCCTCGCGGACCCTGAGATCCTCTGGCTCCAGCCTTTTAGTCATTCCAAGTGTTAGGACAAAAACCCACGGTGAGGCATCTTTTTATTACTATGGCCCACGTCTATGGAAAGGCCTGCCAGAGAGCCTCAGGGCCGCAGAGTCTGTTGATGCTTTTAAAAGTAGGCTCAAAACCCACCTTTTGATTTAATCCCTCTTAAATATCAGTTTTTACTAGTTATTTATGGTGTTTAATTTAGATCTTATGTTGCTTTTAGGAACTTTTAGGATACAGTCTTTTAAATTTTCTTTTAGTGTTGATTTTAAACACTTTTAACTACTTTTATGGTTGATTTTACACTGCTTTCCTTTTACCTTCTAGCTCCATTGTCTTCCTCATAGGGGGGCCCTCCGCGCCGGGGGCTGAGTCTGGGCTGTCCGCGGGGGTGTCGCCCTGGGGACAGCCCTGCTTGGATAGATGGGGGGGACTGCACTGCGGTGTGGGCTCCTCCATTTGTGGTCCCTCTGGTGGCACCCCCTGTGGCAGTGGCTCTGCAACACTTCCCGGCGTGGACGGCCTCCCCAATAATGCTTTCCTCACCAGGATCCTCAGTGCTCAACCATACCAGCAATATCTTATACCCTATTTTAATGAGTGCACGCTTGCGTTTGTGTGTGCATGCCTGAGTGGATGAGTGTTTGTGCATGTTTGTGTGTGTGTGCGCATGTGTGTATGTGTGTGTGGGAGGGGTCAGGTCTTCTTCTTTTTTGTCTCTTTTTTTTAACTTGTAAAGCACTTTGTGTTGCATTTTATATGTATGAAAGGTGCTATATAAATAAATAAAGTTTAAGTTTAAGTTTTAAGTTTAAGTTTAAGCCGTCAGCAATTCTGCAACTCTGTGACATCACAGTGATACAGCAACTCCCTAAGTCCGCCCACCTGGACTTTGTCCCAAAATAACATGGACATTAATCAAGTAAAAAAAAAAAATTTTGTTGTGTATTAAACATATTTTTCAAATGAATTAAATATTTTTGGTGAAGGTTTATAAAAATAAAAAAAAAAGTTGGTGGCTCATCGTGAGTTTTACTCAAAACTAGAAAATAACTTTGCAGAAGTTTTGTGAGTGCCACGGGGGCATGTGATCAACATGGTAGTCAAGCTCAAGACATTAAGATCAAGAGTTAATCAGACGGACACATGACCATGTCTCCCTGAACACCAACACTGAGGAGCTGTCTGACCGTAATCACATCAAGTTACCTGTGTGTGTGTGGGGTGGTGTTTCACACAGACGTCATATAAATGTATGGGAGATAAAGGTCAGACGTTGATTAACTGCAGAGATATCAGAGGAGTCCCTGATTAATGAATGGGACTCAGCTGTGATTCTAGCCTGAGGCTCAGAGGTTGCCATGACGATAGACGATAGATCATTTTTCCAAAAAATGATCATGGTCATTGAACAGGAATGGATCAAAAACTAAAAACGTCAAAACGTGAAAAAACCATATCAGTCGGTTAGACGTTTGTTTATATGTTAAAGATGAGATGGAGTCTCTCGGTGAAAGCATGCTGAAGTGGTGGGTGTTTGGAAAAGTTATGGGACTGACCCCTACTACCACCTCCGTTTGTGAGCCGCCAGTTCATACAGGCCGGTTTTTACAAACAGTTTGTCTCAAAGGGCTTTACACAGCATTATGACAACATCCTCTGACCTCTGACCCTCACGTCGACTGAGGAAAAACTCCCAAGAAAACCCTTTTAACAGGGAAAAAATGGAGAAACCTCAGGGTGAGCAACAGAGGAGGGATCCCTCACCCAGGACGGGCAGACATGCAACAGATGTTGTATATAGAGAAGAAGACAATTTACAACATGAAATATGGAAAACATGGAAATGGAATCAGTCAGTTGACAAAAAATGACGAAGGAAGCTCCTGGTGGGCAGGGAGGGAAGGCCAGTTTAACAGCAGGAGAAAGGAGGTGATGGAGGCAGCGGTTGGTTGGTTGGTGCAGGGGGATGGAGCTCTGAAGAGATCTGTGGAAATACAGAGAGAGTGCGAGACACCAAGGCCGGACTACAAAGTGCAACAGTTAATGACAGTTCAAAATGTGTGAGAGAAGAGGAGAGGAGAGGAAGGATAGGGCTCTGTGTAGTCTGATGTGTCCACCAGCAGTTTAAGCCTATAGCAGCGTAGCTATAAAATGGATCAGTGCTACCTGAGCCAGCCCTAACTAAAAGCTCTGTCATAGAGGAAGCTCTTAAGCCTGGACTTATAATAATAGAGGAGCCCGGTAACTAAACTATTATGCTGTATTTAGAAAAAAGGACCAAAGCTCACAGTAGTTAAAGCAGCTCCAATAAAAACATATTGAAGAATCATTGATGACTCAGGATCAATGATCTGATAGATAGAGAACCCGATCAAAGACAAATGCTGTCACTTTTGTTTTGGTGTAAAAAAAACTAAACAAAACAAAAGAGAATAAAAAAAAAGTAGAATAAAAATATCTTTCTGCTGATCAGCGTATTAGCCACGTTAAACTTTCCATGGAGGCAAATATTTCCCACATAATGACTGCGATGTGACACAGTCACTGCCTGCACTCATTTACATCACGCATCTGATCCTCTGGCCTTTTTAGTTTTACTTGTTCAAAGATGAACATCTTCTCCTGGAACTGACATTGATTAGAGTTCGTTAGTGAACTGGCATCCAGGTGCAGTTTAACCTGTTCATTCGATGGATGGATGAAGTTCAGCTCTGTGCTGTTTGTTTCCTTCATGATGAATGACGTCACTTGTTAATCATGTTCGCCTGTTTCAGCTGTTTGAACAACATGTTTTAACACATTTCATGCTTTCACATGTCACATGACTAACTGGCTGTTGTACACTCTCTCCTCCTGGTCCTGTATCGTACGTCCACATCTAATGTGTAATTCAAAACGATGTCTGTGATAATAAACAAATTCTGCTTCAGTTTTACCTTTTTATATACAATATATTATACAATTCATATATAACAGCAACAACAATAATAAATCACTAGTAAAGACACAATATTATGGGATATATTTCACTGATACTTAATGTGCCATGCCTGAGTACTTGCAACTGAATGAAAACAAAGCTGATGTTAAATGTGATGTGATGTGACAGCTGTTAACTGGAAACTGTGGCTAACAGGAAATAATCTGAAAATAGTGAAGAAGAACGTGTCTGTGTCTGTCTGTCTGTCACTGCCACAGTCCGACTCATGGAGGTGGAGGAATGCTGTTGGACAACATCTGATGTTTACTTCAATACAAACAGAAACAACATGTCCAAATCAGCCTTTAGATAAATAAACTAGAAGTTTGGTTTGAACGCCACTGAAGAGGCCTTCAAAATAAAACAACAAATCAAAAGTAAAATTATGGATGACTTTATGTCTTAGATATTAATGATATATGCACATCTGTCTGTTAGATAGTTCAGTCCAGTGGTTCCCAAACCAGGGCTCAGGCCCCTCCAAAGGGTCACCAGATGAATCTGAGGGGTTGTCACGTGACTCATGGGAGAAAACCGTCTGAGAACACATCAGATACCTGAAGCATCCCAAATGTTCTCAAAATGAATTCAGTCACTGAGTTTGTCTACTGGTGGTCAGGTGTGGGCGTGTCTTGGACAGGTAACAATTTATCTGAAGAGAGAGAGGGAGGGAGGGAGGAGAGAACCAGGTTATAAGTGGAGATGAGAACAAATAGACTTTCAGTTATGGCTCTCCACAAAGTGGTGTGTGTGGCGACTCTGCTGACTCTCCTGACACCAGGTAAGGAGCCACCTCACATCTGAACACCTGAACCAATCAGGTATTTTCTCTACGTCTGGCTTTGATTTGATTTGTTGATCAATAAGAAGGTATATTTGTAAAAAACAGTCTCTTTTAGTGATTGTGTTTACACCCCTTACAGGTTTGGTTGATGATTTCTAAAGGTGTGTGTGTGTGTGTGTGTGTGTGTGTGTGTGTGTGAGATATAACAGAAGAAATGTCAGTATTGTTGTTTCAAGAGTTTTTCTGTTTTCTTCTTTTCAGAGTCTCAGTCACAACTTGATGGTAAGTTAACGTTTCTATATCCACACGTACTTTTCTCTGACGTCGTGAACACGTTGTTTCATTATTATTACGTCTCTCCTCAGTGTGTGGTACGGCTCCACTCAACACCAGGATTGTTGGAGGACAGGCGGCCGCTGAGGGCAGCTGGCCCTGGCAGGTCAGTCTGCAAGGTTCTCGCCACTTCTGTGGAGGAACCCTCATCAACAGCCAATGGGTGCTGACGGCTGCTCACTGCGTCTCAAGGTGAGCACTGAGGGTAGAGCTGCAATGAAACACAACATGTCTCCAACCGGGGGGGGGGGTCACAGGATGAATCGGGGGGGTGGGGGGCATTCAAGAAGGAAAATATTGTTCCACTCCTCAGTTCTTTATTCAGGCCTCTAACAGTCTGAGGTTCAGAGAAAGTCTTTATTGTAACTGAGGGTTATGGACGTGCTGTCAAATGTCAGTCGTCTACCTGCTGTTGAACATAGTGGAGCAGATGTTTCCTTCAGCAGCTGGTGGGGAACAAACACTGAGCTAAAAGACAGTGACCACTAGACAACATCACTCCACATGAATCATTGTTTTGCTCTGTAATTTTCTGTCATCTTAAAAAGGGATGCTCTGTCAGTGTTGTGTTCAAGCCCCGAGTGGACAAAATGACAAACTAGAAAATTCCCTCTGGGAAATTTTGAAAGGGCCCCGGGGGGCTACTGCTGGGGGTACCATCTCTGTCAACATGGGAATCAAACCAGGACCAAACTAATCAGACAGACACATGATCATCTTTCACTGAGCACTGATATTGAGGAGCGCGCATGTGTGTTGGTGTGTGTGTCTGTGTTTGTGTGTGTGTGTGTGTACCTGTAACTGTAATGACATAAAGTTACCTGTGGTGTGTGTGTCGGTGTGTGTGTGTGTGTGTATCTATCTGTAACTGTGATCACATAAAGTTGCCTGTGTGATTGTGTGTGTGCGTGCATGTGTTTGGTAGAGGAGTGTGTGTTGTTGTGTTTGACAGACCCTTGACATAAATGTATGGGAGACCGGGGCTCTGGCCCAAGGCTCAGAGGTTGCCATGGCAACTTGAGGTGGTTGCCAATGACGACAGAGCCACCCTAGCCAGAAACGTGGAGAAAAAGGGCGATTTTCTCCCTCTGCGCTGGTCTCACATTTGGGCTTATAGCGACAAAATGGTAGCTCCTATCAGAAAAAACAGCAGATCCTGGGCGGCGTAAGGACTTCCTGAACACTTTGATATGATTTTGGTGTTTCTACAGTAAATATTTTAGAGATGCGGGCGAGTTTCAAACAGGGGTCCCTTCTGCTTCTCTCGGAAAATCTTTGTATTAGAGTCAATGAGGAGCAGAGAGAGACGTGACCGCACTGAGAGGCTCGCCATTTAAATTCTGTAAGTCTCTCTGCTTTGATGAGCACATTGTCAGAAACAAAACAAGTTTGTCTACAACTGTGGAAAAAATCATGTGTGTAGAGTGTAATTTGTGGCCAGGAGGACGAGAGAAAGAGAAAAGTTTCAGACAATTTCAGACAACTTCTCCCACTCTAGCTGATGATGTCACCCACTCTAACACGAACATTCCATGCAATACACACCCATTATAAACTCAAAATTTCTCCAAAAATGATCATGGTCATTGAACAGTGATTGATCAAAAACTATATGACCTATCAAAATGTGGATTAATACACCAACCCACAAGACGTGTGTCTACAGTTTTAAGTTTAAATGACGTCTCTAGGTGCAACTATGCCTGAGCAGTAGACGTTTGAAAAACTCCAATGATTGTTCTTTTTCGCTCTTTTTTTCGCCCGTCCCATTCATTCCAATGGGAAATTTTTCGCAGTTTTTCGCAACTTACGTCGTGAAAAATTCGTATTCTGTAGAGAAAGTAATGGCACACTGATCCCGATCAAACCGCACGTTTTGATATATAATTTGTTTGACGAGTTACGGGACAAAATTTTGGAGGAAGATGAAAAATCATACTACTTAGGCACTGAGGGTAGAGCTGCAGTGAAACACAACATGTCTACAACCGGGGGGGTCACAGGATGAAATGAAAATCTTTATTGTAACTGAGGGTTATGAACAAGCTGTAAAATGTCACTGTCGTCTACCTGCTGTTGAACAACTAACGTGCAACAACTCTTCTCATCACTTCAGCCCTGCCACAGAAAACCCGACTGTGATTCTTGGACGCCAGAGTCAAGAGGGCTTTAACCCCAACGAGGTTTCTCGTTCAGTATCACAGACCATTGTCCATCCTGATTACAATTCATCAACTAGTGACAATGACATCGCCCTCCTGAGGCTCTCCTCATCGGTCCCTTTCACCAACTTCATCCGGCCCATCTGCCTGGCGGCCTCAAACAGCACCTTCTTTAACGGCACTGACATGTGGGTCACTGGTTGGGGCAACGTTGGAACTGATGGTGAGTCTTTAAGTCTATGTTCAGTTGCCTTTATTGCTTCATTTCTGCATTTTTTTTCATATTAGCGCCACCATGTGTTTAGCCACAGAGTAGCATGAAACTTTCAATACATGGACCTGTTGATTTTTTTTATGAGCATCTTGACACAAATAAATTAATGACCTGTCAAAACACTCCTCCACAGTGTCACTGGTGGTTTCTTCAGTGTGAACAACTTAAACAGCAGAGGATTAATGTAACTGTCTTTACTTGTATCCTGGCTGTTTAGTGATGTGGATGTGGACCCATTTTAAGAGAGAGCGTGTTTCACCACATTTATTTAACCTGAGTTTGTGTCTCCTTAGAGCCACTTCCTTCACCACAGAACCTGATGGAGGTGGAGGTGCCAGTTGTGGGGAACAGACAGTGTAACTGTAACTATGGAGTGGGTAGAATCACAGAGAACATGATCTGTGCTGGTTTAAGTGAAGGAGGGAAGGACTCCTGCCAGGTGATCGTTTTACCATGTGTTTGTCTCAGCTTTGACTTGATGCAAAGATTCCCAGCTCCTAAATGTTCCTCTCGTCTCAGGGCGACTCTGGTGGGCCGATGATGAGTAAGCAGAACGGCCGCTGGATCCAGGCAGGAGTGGTGAGTTTTGGAATCGGTTGTGCCCAGCCTAATTTCCCAGGAGTCTATGCCAGAGTGTCCCGCTATCAGGCCTGGATCAACAGCAGAATCACCACCAACCAGCCGGACTTCATCACCTTCACATCTACTGGGACTGACACTGACCAGAGCGTCACCTGTGGAGGCCCCCCAACCACTCCAGGCCCCACATTCCCTCCAGACCCCACATCCCCTCCAGGCACCACATCCCCTCCAGACCCCACATCCCCTCCAGGCACCACATCCCCTCCAGACCCCACATCCCCTCCAGGCACCACATCCCCTCCAGAACATCCCCTCCAGAAACAACATCCCCTCCAGAAACAACATCCCCTCCAGAAACCACACGTGAGTGTCCAGACTTTGTAAAAACTGACTTTCAGTTTTCTTTCAATGAAAACCTAAGTTTATTCTCTCACAGATTCGAATTCTCATTTTATATCTGCACCAAGACCAGGCGTGTGCTCAGACTCATGGGTGTATACTGCCCGTGTCAGTCCTGACAGGAATCGACACGACCCACCAAGGGCAAAGTTGTATATATGGTACTAACAGTACCGGACGTACCGACGTATTTTTTGCGTGTTGGCATCGACTTGGTACCGAAGTATCAGCTCTCATGACAACCCTAGTATAAGTTCTCGCTCCACTTGTTTCTAAAGGTTAAAGAAGCTGTTTCTGTTGTAAGTTTTATTGTTTTGATTTGAAGTGCAAAGTCTGAATGCACTTCAAATCAAACTGAAATATCCCAGATGTTTTGTGCATTAACTTCCCCAATATCCAACCTGACCTGAGCCCTTAAATCCAAGTTCCTTGAGTTTGATTTCTATACATTTACACCTCCTCTGTCTCCCTGTTGTTTCCTCTCCAGCTGTTCCAGCTGTGGTCTGTGGCCAGGCCTGATGAACTCACGTATTCTGGGGGGAAGCTCTGTGGCGACGGCTGGCGTGTGGCCTTGGATGGCAAGTTTACAGATGAAAGGAAGTCACATGTGTGGTGGGACGCTGGTGGCTGAGGACGCTGTGCTGAGCAACGCCAACTGTCTCTCCAGGTGAGACACCTTCAGAGATTCAGGATTGGTTTGGGTTGAGTCGACACATGGAAAAGGTTGACAATAAGAAAATATAGCAGCACCAGCCAGATGCAGAAGTTAGTCTTTGTCTTAAACTAATCTACTGTTTTAAAGTGTTGCGTTCACTGTATCTCCCTCAGTACACCCTCACCCTCCGACTGGACTGTCATCCTGGGCCGACTGAGCCAGAACGGATCCAATCCCTTTGAGATGACACTGAACGTGACAAATATCACTGTGAGCAGCCTGGATGGGTCTAACATAGCAGTGCTGCACCTGGAAACCAAACCCACCCTGTCCGACTACATCCAGCCCATCTGTCTGGACAACGGACAAACCTTCAGTGTTGGCACTACGTGCTGGGCGGCCGGCTGGAACGCCGAGCGAGGAGGCGGTGAGTCCATAACACTCAGTTTTTCAAACACGTCATGTCATGTCACCTCACAGGAGTTGTCTGGGTTCGAATCTATCTCTTTATTTTTCAATCTCCAGTGGAACAAGTTCTGCAGGAGTTCCAGACCTCAGTCGTTGACTGTGGCAACACGACTGCAGAAGGCAGCATTTGTACAGGAGCATTTACACTGGAACAGGTGACTATAATCATTATATTTGTTATGACTCATGTTGATTTGTCTTTATCTTGTCTGGAGATTCAAAGCTTCTTTTGGAAAGAGCACAAAGGTTCATTTAGCAGCTTTTCACATAATCACAATCCAGAGTTTGTCCTGCAGTTGGCACAAGAGCAAAGGTCATTAAAGTGAGACCACGTGTTGTGATTCTTCTTAATGATATCTGATATTTATCTGGCTGATGTTTTAAATATATATTTGTTTAGGTTATATGTTAATACAGAGTCCTAAGTGTGTTGGCCTGTCTCTGTTCAGGGTGATTCTGGCGGCCCGCTCATGTGTAAGCAGGGAAACTCCTGGTTCCAGGCGGCCGTGTTATCGTTTGAAAACAACTCTACCAGTAACTCCAGCACACGTCAAACACGAGCAGAAGTGATGGTCTTCACCAAACTGAGCGAGTTCCAGAGCTTCTTGTCTCAGACAATCGGGACGTTCTTGTCTCCAGCCTCCACCAACAACGGCACCAACACCACCACCACAGCTGCCCCCAGCACAACCCCCAGTGGGGGCGTTCTTACCCACTCCCCATCCCTGTCCTTCTCCTACCACCTCCTTATCCTCTTCATGTGTCTCTTCCTCTTCTCATAGAAACCTCTGAATCTTTCTGTAAATTGTGTTTTACATGATGTGAGCGGCACAAATGAATGTAAACACCCATTAACTGAGAGATGATGTCATCTTAAAGCTCCATTAAGTTAATCGTCAACACACGAGACACTGCACTAAAAAAGTTCTGCTGTTATCATTATGTGATAAGATTGTAAAGTAAAGGACTCGGTCCGTGGAGAAAAGCACAGAAACTGAGCAATAACAACAACCAATCAAAATTTCTGCAACACTGTGATGTCACAACAATGCACTGACTCCCTAAGCCCCGCCCACCAGGACCCACCATCCCTCCTGACTATTTCCCTGAAATCTGCTGCTTTTATTCGGTCACTCATAAAACAGTCAGCCAATCAGAAGAGAGGCTCAGAGACCCTCCCACAAAAAAAATCTTGGTCAAATCTTGGTGAAAACTCCAGATGCACTTGAACTATTACAGAATAACTTTATTTTACAACCATGGTTTTATCCTCCTCTCCAAGCTCGCTGGAAGTAGCTGCAGTTGTTCCAGAAAGACTTACTTTTCCTCTTTGAATGTGTCGCGGTCCTGAGCGTAGTGACAACAATCAGTTTGTCCCGTCAACTACCTCATATGGCTGATCTAGAGGGATACAAACACTTGATGCACGCAAATGGTATTTTTGTCTAAAATACTTAACTTGCACTTTGAGTTGAAAATGATTTGATTTGGAATAAAACTTTTGAAGCAAAAACACAGGAGAACGTTTCTGTCTGTCTTCTTGATTCTTCATTCATTAGAATCTAGTATGTGATGCATCAAACCAGATGTTTCTGTCTGGCCTTCATAGATACAACAATACATACACAGGTACACACGATGATTTACAAATTTTCAATATTTGTATCAATGAGAATTTCAAGGTCATCAGTCTAGAAGACGAGCAGATGAAACCAGTTAACGTCAGTTAAAATCACAGGGATGAATCCATTTTACAACATTTCAGAGTTTAATTAATTTAAGCTTAAAGCTGGGGTTGGTAATCCTGGAGAGTTAGCAAGAGAGCTAGCAAGATTTGAAAATGGCACCTCCTCTGAGTCCTCCCCCTCCCGTCAGTGTGTACGTCCAAGCCACGCCCCCACAAACTGGAACGCGCACCGCACGAAAATGAGAAGCGGCAGGAGGAGTATCTGATTGGTTTTACCAAACAGGATTAGGTTTCTTACACTGGGTGAAATGGTTCTTCTACCTTCTGAGTAATCAATACATCATGTATCAGAAAAAGGAACGACAGTAATCAGTCCTCTGTGGCAGCTGCAGGACTGACACAACTCTGACCAATCCACGCTCTTCACACCGAAGAGCAAGAACCAATCAGATGCCCTCATGTCTAGTTCTGTCTCCGCCCCCCTCGATCCCTGTCTCCGACGCGTGTGCACAATCTTCACGTGTCGCTGTTTCCGGAAGAAATCAGCGTACAGAGTTACAGCAGAACGGATTTCATGCTCGTTTATGAGCAGTGGCTGAGAAAATGCAGCCCCAGTTACTACTTCCACCGTTACTTGTAACGTTACTTGTAACGGCTCGCCCCGAGAAAAAGGCGAGGAAGAGAAAGGAGGCTGAAAAGGCTGCTAACAAAAAGGCTCTGGATAAAGCCAGACGTCAAACCAGAGGAAACATCGGTGTTGCTTTTGTGGAGACAACTGAGGGATTTGAAGTGATGCTGAGGTTGCTCTCTTTCTGTTGGACAGGTAATTATATGCTTTGCTTCGGGGAGGATTTGTTATTGTTATGAAATGTGTAACTTTTGCTAACGTAGCTACTTTTGTAGCTTGTATTAGCCTAATGCTAATATTAGCTTCTCTGTGGGTTTAAAACGGGTCGGTGACTCTAGTGTTGAATAGATTATAGTATATATATATATATACACACACACACCACACACTTATATATTTGCGGTGCGCGTTCCAGTTTGTGGGGGCGTGGCTTGGACGTACACGCTGACGGTAGGGGGGGGGCTCAGAGGAGGTGCTATTTTCAAATCTTGCTAGCTCTCCAGGATTACCAACCCCAGTTTTAACTCAATGAACCATTCTCAAACAATACACAACATGAAAGGCACTTACAGATGTTTCAAGCCCAGTTATCATCAAGTACAGAGAACAGCGCTGTGGTGTGTAAAGCTTTAACATCTCCTAGTGTGTTAGACCTTTGTGGGAGTGAATGAACAGAAGTGTTTTAAAATGACATACTGTGTGTTTACTGACAGGAACCGTTCTACTGAATACTTGCTACGAAACATTCAAACTTCAAACAGCAGTAGTTACCTGCTAGCAGCATCTGATGCAGTCCTCACCATGTAAGTGCTGACTGACACCACCTGAGGGCAGTAACACAGTCCTGTTCTTTAAATGAAACAGTCATATAGAGTAGTAGTCATCATGAGGCTGAGCCTGGTTTAAGGCATGAAGTCATTCCCATCTCTGTCTTCCTCATTCGCTCTCTCCACTGTTTCTTCCAAGGCTGTCAAAATAGTTCAGTATCAGCGGCGTGCGTCCATCCTGGTCTTCTACTTGATCCTGATCTCGAAGCAGAGACAGTTGCAGGAATCGCACTCAGGAGGCTGACAGGTGCAGGCACAGTCCCATTTGACACACTGTGGGGAAACATATCGTAAGTTGTTTTTTTTGTGTGGGGTTCACTTACAGTAGGAGAGGGGCACATATCGGACACACACGAACGCAAGGTTAGCAGTTTACAGTTACACGTTTCAGCCAATCTGAAGCACTGCTCAGATAGAGAAAGGTCTGGACAGCAATCGCCACAGTCTGGAGAACACTGGTCCTTTGGGAGACAGAAAACAGAGACACACATGTGTCTGTAGGAAAGCTCTGGCAGGAAGCCAGCTGTCTGTCTGTCTGCCTGTCTGTCTGTCTGTCTGTCTGTCTGTCACTGCCACAGTGCGACTCATGGAGGTGGAGGAATGCTGTTGGATGACATCTGATTTACTTCAATACAAACAGAACAAACATGTCCAAATCAGCCTTTAGATAAATAAACTAGAAGTTTGGTTTGAACGCCACTGAAGAGGCCTTCAAAATAAAGCAGCATCATCACATAGAAGCTCTTCAGATTAAAAGTCTTAGTCTAAACAAAGTACACAAGCATCAAAAGTAAAATTATGGATGACTTTATGTCTTAGATGTTAATGATATATGCACATCTGTCTGTTAGATAGTTCAGTCCAGTGGTTCCCAAACCAGGGTTCAGGCCCCTCCAAAGGGTCACCAGATGAATCTGAGGGGTCGTCACATGACTCATGGGAGAAAACCGTCTGAGAACACGTCAGATACCTGAAGCATCCCAAATGTTCTCCAGCTGAGTTCAGTCACTGAGTTTGTCTCATGCTGTGTTTGAGAGAAGCTGTCTGTGGTTTGAGTCTGGTGTGGGCGTGTCTTGGACAGGTAATAATTTACCTGAAGAGAGAGAGCGAGAGAGGGAGGGAGGAGAGAACCAGGTTATATATGCCAGTGGAGATGAGAACAAATAGACTTTCAGTTATGGCTCTCCACAAAGTGGTGTGTGTGGCGACTCTGCTGACTCTCCTGACACCAGGTAAGGAGCCACCTCACATCTGAACACCTGATCCAATCAGGTTAGAGATCTGCTGAAATGAAAGTTAGCTTGTATTTGTGTTAATGTCCTGATTCATTATTACATCAGTGATTTGGACAGTTTTAAATAGATTTAATATTGATCAGGTTGTTAATTCTCTGTTGCTCTGTTGTTTTGATCACAGCTGAGGTGTGTGTGTATGTGTGTGTGTGTGTGTGTGGATTGATACCAGCAGCTTTAACCTGATGTGTGTTAACTTGATGCTTGAGGTCACAGAGTGACCACAGACTGCCTCCATCATGTTTACACTGGGTGGGTTTCAGCCGCACCTCGATAAGTCCCAGATTGCAAAAGGTCTAATGATTGACTGACAAGAGAATCACCTGCTTCTGATCCATTGACTTAATCTCAATGACTTAAACATGCAACTAATTCAACAGTAAATGTCTTTTGAGGGAAATGTCTGCATTAAGCAGCCAATCAGCAGACAGGAAGCCCGGAGCTTGTCTTCTGACTGGTGGGGCTTGGTGCCTGCTTTGTTGTGACATCACAAAGTGACAGGAAGTCCTGAGGGCTGGTTTTATGGCTCAGTGTCTGAATACAGGCTGTGTGCATTTCTCTGTGGACTGAGCCTTTGATACTTTCACAGTATTAATATAGAACCTAGAGCTGATCTATAATCAAAAATCAAAACTGATGTAAGACTGACGTGCACTTCAGTGGTGAGGACCATGTGAGAGAGATTTAAACAAATCAGCATTTGTACAGTCACTGCTAAGACACGGGTCACTGAACGTCTCCTCACTGTCTGCTGACATTTCAGTCCGTGTCACACGTCACACATGACAGTTCCTGGAGAAACACTTTAAACAAATATGTACCCAGTATTTCTGGTTTCAACAACAAAAAAGAAAAGAAAATCCCAGTGGACAAAGGAATGTTGACGGTCCTTGACGACAGGGCAGTAAAACCAGTCTGAGGGGGAAGTAGACGCCATGTCGCTTCACAATAGATGCCGCGTTGCTTCACAATAGAATGATCCGTTAAAACAACATGTCATCTACAAACCACCCACTCACTCTACATTTCACAACCGCTGCTGACACACTGAAGAAGTATTACAAACATGTAAACCTGTTCTTTATGCTTTTACATCATTGACACATGTGTGAGAGTCCTGTGTCTTCATGGTGACAGTATCTAATGATGATGTGTGATAATGTGTGATATAACACAAGAAATGTCAGTATTGTCGTTTCAAGAGTTTTTCTGTTTTCTTCTTTTCAGAGTCTCAGTCACAACTTGATGGTAAGTTAACGTTTCTATATCCACACGTACTTTTCTCTGACGTCGTGAACACATTGTTTCATTATTATTACGTCTCTCCTCAGTGTGTGGTACGGCTCCACTCAACACCAGGATTGTTGGAGGACAGGCGGCCCCTGTGGGCAGCTGGCCCTGGCAGGTCAGTCTGCAGACCTCTGGCCACTTCTGTGGAGGAACCCTCATCAACAGCCAATGGGTGCTGACGGCTGCTCACTGCGTCTCAAGGTGAGCACTGAGGGTAGAGCTGCAATGAAACACAACATGTCTACAACCGGGGGGGGGTCACAGGATGAAATGAAAATCTTTATTGTAACTGAGGGTTATGAACGAGCTGTAAAATGTCACTGTCGTCTACCTGCTGTTGAACAACTAACATGTGACAACTCTTCTCATCACTTCAGCTCTTCCACAGTAAACCCGACTGTGATTCTGGGACGCCAGAGTCAACAGGGCTCCAACCCCAACGAGGTTTCTCGTCCAGTATCACAGACCATTGTCCATCCTGATTACAATCCAACAACTAGTGACAATGACATCGCCCTCCTGAGGCTCTCCTCATCGGTCCCTTTCACCAACTTCATCCGGCCCATCTGCCTGGCGGCCTCAGACAGCACCTTCTTTAACGGCACTGACATGTGGGTCACTGGTTGGGGCAATGTTGGAACTGATGGTGAGTCACAAAGTCTATGTTCAGTTGCCTTTTTTGCTTCATTTCTGCAATTTTTTTCACATTAGCGCCACCATGTGTTGAGTTACAGAGTAGCATGAAACTTTCAGTACATGGACCCGTTGATTTTTTTTATGAGCATCTTGACACAAATAAATTAGTGACCTGTCAAAACACTCCTCCACAGTGTCACTGGTGGTTTCTTCAGTGTGAACAACTTAAACAGCAGAGGATTAATGTAACTGTCTTTACTTGTATCCTGGCTGTGTAGTGATGTGGATGTGGACCCATTTTAAGAGAGAGCTTGTTTCACCACATTTGTTTAACCTGAGTTTGTGTCTCCTTAGAGCCACTTCCTTCACCACAGAACCTGATGGAGGTGGAGGTGCCAGTTGTGGGGAACAGACAGTGTAACTGTAACTATGGAGTGGGTACAATCACAGAGAACATGATCTGTGCCGGTTTAGTGAAGGAGGGAAGGACTCCTGCCAGGTGATCATTTTACCATGTGTTTGTCTCAGCTTTGACTTGATGCAAAGATTCCCAGCTCCTAAATGTTCCTCTCGTCTCAGGGCGACTCTGGTGGGCCGATGATGAGTAAGCAGAACGGCCGCTGGATCCAGGCAGGAGTGGTGAGTTTTGGAATCGGTTGTGCCCAGCCTAATTTCCCAGGAGTCTATGCCAGAGTGTCCCGCTATCAGGCCTGGATCAACAGCATAATCACCACCAACCAGCCGGGCTTTGTCACCTTCACGTCCACTGGGACTGACACTGACCAGAGCGTCACCTGTCCGGGTCTGCCAGCACCTACAACCACACCCACATGTGAGTATCCAGACTTTTTTTGGGGGGTAGGGGGCAAGGTCAGGAAGCAGGAGCACACAGGGGTCATGACACAGCTCCTGAGGGCAACCTAGTGGTTCTGTGGTTGGATTTGACCAATGCCAATGTTTCTATCCCATGCCCCCCTAATGGACTATCACAACAACTTCCATTTTCCATTTGCAAACACTTAGCTGCTGTAAACTGAGGGAAGTAAACAAGCCAAAGTCTGAATGCACTTCAGATCAAACTGAAATATCCCAGATGTTTTGTGCATTAACTTCCCCAATATCCAACCTGACCTGAGCCCTTAAATCCAAGTTCCTTGAGTTTGATTTCTATACATTTACACCTCCTCTGTCTCCCTGTTGTTTCCTCTCCAGCTGTTCCAGCTGTGGTCTGTGGCCAGGCCTCGTTGAACTCACGTATTCTGGGGGGAAGCTCTGTGGCGACGGCTGGCGTGTGGCCGTGGATGGCAAGTTTACAGATGAATGGAAGTCACATGTGTGGTGGGACGCTGGTGGCTGAGGACGCTGTGCTGAGCAACGCCAACTGTTTCTCCAGGTGAGACACCTTCAGAGATTCAGGATTGGTTTGGGTTGAGTCGACACATGGAAAAGGTTGACAATAAGAAAATATAGCAGCACCAGCCAGATGCAGAAGTTCAGTCTTTGTCTTAAACCAATCTACAGTTTTAAGGTGTTGCGTTCACTGTATCTCCCTCAGTACACCCTCACCCTCCAACTGGACTGTCATCCTGGGCCGACTGAGCCAGAACGGATCCAATCCCTTTGAGGTGACACTGAACGTGACAAATATCACTGTGAGCAGCCTGGATGGGTCTAACATAGCAGTGCTGCACCTGGAAACCAAACCCACCCTGTCCGACTACATCCAGCCCATCTGTCTGGACAACGGACAAACCTTCAGTGTTGGCACTACGTGCTGGGCGGCCGGCTGGAACGCCGAGCGAGGAGGCGGTGAGTCCATAACACTCAGTTTTTCAAACACGTCACGTCATGTCACCTCCAGGAGTTGTCCTCGGTTTAAATCCATCTCTTTATTTTTCTAATTTCAGAGCAACAAGTTCTGCAGGAGTTCCAGACCTCAGTCGTTGACTGTGGCAACACAACTGCAGAAGGCAGCATTTGTACAGGAGCATTTACACTGGAACAGGTGACTATAATCATTATATTTGTTATGACTCATGCTGATATGTCTTTATCTTGTCTGGAGATTCAAAGCTTGTTTTTGGAAAGAGCACAAAGGTTCATTTAGCAGCTTTTCACATAATCACAATCCAGAGTTTGTCCTGCAGTTGGCACAAGAGCAAGGTCATGATATCTGATATTTATCTGGCTGATGTTTTAAATATATATTTGTTTAGGTTATATGTTAATTCAGAGTCCTAAGTGTGTTGGCCTGTCTCTGTTCAGGGTGATTCTGGCGGCCCGCTCATGTGTAAGCAGGGAAGCTCCTGGTTCCAGGCGGCCGTGTTATCGTTTGAAAACAACTCAACCAGTAACTCCAGCACACGTCAAACACGAGCAGAAGTGATGGTCTTCACCAAACTGAGCGAGTTCCAGAGCTTCTTGTCTCAGACAATCGGGACGTTCTTGTCTCCAGCCTCCACCAACAACGGCACCAACACCACCACAGCTGCCCCCAGCACGACCCCCAGTGGGGGCGTTCTTACCCACTCCCCATCCCTGTCCTTTTCCTACCACCTCCTTATCCTCTTCATGTGTCTCTTCCTCTTCTCATAGAAACCTCTGAATCTTTCTGTAAATTGTGTTTTACATGATGTGAGCGGCACAAATGAATGTAAACACCCATTAACTGAGAGATGATGTCATCTTAAAGCTCCATTAAGTTAATCGTCAACACACGAGACAAAAGTTCTGCTGTTATCATTATGTGATAAGATGGTAAAGTAAAGCACTCAGTCCGTGGAGAAAAGCACAGAAACTGAGCAATAACAACAACCAATCAAAATTTCTGCAACACTGTGATGTCACAACAATACACTGACTCCTTAAGCCCCGCCCACCAGGACCCACCATCCCTCCTACTATTCCCTGAAATCTGCTGCTTTTATTCGGTCACTCATAAAACAGTCAGCCAATCAGAAGAGAGGCTCAGAGACCCTCCCACAAAAAAATCTTTGTCACCTCTTCAAAATAAAACACCAGTGTAAAATATTGGATGTTAAAGTGAAGAGTGTAAAACATGGATCTACAATGAAGAAATGTGAGACCACTTAGAGAGCTGATATCTGTCTGTTTGTGTGTTTTTTTTTAATATATATTTTTTTCAGTATGATGTAACAATAAATGTGAAATCTGTTAATATATAATTTGTATGTAATGAAGATTTCAACTAGATTTAGACATCATGGTCATGCACTGAAATTATCATTTAATACTATTGATTAACTGTTGATTTTTTGCGGTGGTGAAAACTCCAGATGCACTTGAACTATTACAGAACAACTTTATTTTACAACCATGGTTTTATCCTCCTCTCCAAGCTCGCTGGAAGTAGCTGCAGTTGTTCCAGAAAGACTTACTTTTCCTCTTTGAATGTGTCGCGGTCCTGAGCGTAGTGACAACAATCAGTTTGCCCCGTCAACTACCTCATATTGCTGATCTAGAGGGATAAAAACACTTGATGCACTTTGAGTTGAAAATGATTTGATTTGGAATAAAACTTTTGAAGCAAAAGCACCGGAGAGTGTTTCTGTCTGTCTTCTTGATTCTTCGTTCATAAGAATCTAGTATGTGATGCATCAAACCAGATGTTTCTGTCTGGCCTTCATAGATACAACAATACATACACAGGTACACACGATGATTTACAATTTTTCAATATATTTTGTATCAATGAGAATTTCAAGGTCATCAGTCTAGAAGACGAGCAGATGAAACCAGTTAACGTCAGTTAAAATCACAGAGATGAATCCATTTTACAACATTTCAGAGTTTACTTTTTTAATTTCAAAAAATCAAAAACCAGAGCGTATGACAAACGGCGCACTCAACACAACAAGAAATATGTAAACGTATACATTGCAAGTTTAAGTCTGGTGATAGAAAAATCCACAAAATGACCAAAACCTCCCGTGAGCAGCTTTCTGAACAGATATATCTGAGATGTGAGTCTTCTGATGAGAGACGAACGACCTCACTGTTGCTTTGAGTCTTTTTCACTGGGATTTGTTGTCAATGAGAACTAGACCAGTACACAGGCTTTAAGCTTTAACTCAGTGAACCATTCTCAAACAATACACAACATGAAAGGCACTTACAGATGTTTCAAGCCCAGTTATCATCAAGTACAGAGAACAGCGCCGTGGTGTGTAAAGCTTTAACATCTCCTAGTGTGTTAGACCTTTGTGGGAGTGAATGAACAGAAGTGTTTTAAAATGACATACTGTGTGTTTACTGACAGGAACCGGTTCTACTGAATACTTGCTACGAAACATTCAAACTTCAAACAGCAGTAGTTACCTGCTAGCAGCATCTGATGCAGTCCTCACCATGTAAGTGCTGACTGACACCACCTGAGGGCAGTAACACAGTCCTGTTCTTTAAATGAAACAGTCATATAGAGTAGTAGTCATCATGAGGCTGAGCCTGGTTTAAGGCATGAAGTCATTCCCATCTCTGTCTTCCTCATTCGCTCTCTCCACTGTTTCTTCAAAGGCTGTCAAAATAGTTCAGTATCAGCGGCGTGCGTCCATCCTGGTCTTCTACTTGATCCTGATCTCGAAGCAGAGACAGTTGCAGGAATCGCACTCAGGAGGCTGACAGGTGCAGGCACAGTCCCATTTGACACACTGTGGGGAAACATATCGTAAGTTGTTTTTTTTTTTTCAAGACAACTGATGCTCCTGGGTTACAAAAGTACAGGACAATCTCGTCATTAAAAATGATCTGATTGGTGGTTTATGTACATGTGTATTTCTTGATAGAGGGAGAGTGTGTGGGGGTTCACTTACAGTAGGAGAGGGGCACATATCGGACACACACGAACGCAAGGTTGGCACTTTACAGTTACACGTTTCAGCCAATCTGAAGCACTGCTCAGATAGAGAAAGGTCTGGACAGCAATCGCCACAGTCTGGAGAACACTGGTCCTTTGGGAGACAGAAAACAGACACAGATATGTCTGCAGTGTTTCATTTGTGCATAGTGACAAATAGTGTGACATACAACTTTATTTTCATCCAACGTCCATCCCATCCTTACCATAGTTGTTATATGGTTGTTGATAATATAGAAAGAAAGGTCTGAAAAGTGTCATAATGTGAAAATATTGAAATTATTGGAGGATTTTTGTATTGGGTTGTTTGTCCGACTTCAAGTTGATGTAATTTCATTTGATTATAATGTGAAATAAAGCTGCTGCTAATTATGAATCTGTGACAGGAGGCTGGCATGACTCCCTGCTACTGAGCGAAGACCTGGCTGTAGTAAAACAGTACAGTTTATCATTTACCAACCTTAAGGCAGAATCGGATCCACAGCCCAATCACCATGATGATCATGTAGAAAGTCACAGCGATCATCAGCACTGCTGGCAGGGGGATGGCCAGATCCCAGATTGGCAGCACCTGAGGAACAGGAGCACAGAAATCATGTCACATCATATATAACAGGGTAGATCATGTGATTTATTTCATCAGTGAGTGGGTTTATTCCTCACTTTCACTGTCTCCTCCTGAGAAGACATCTTTGACGGTGCTCACATCTCTGGGATCCTGACAGGGACAGAAACAGATTATTATCGGTCTGATTCAACTGTTTTTCACTTCACAAAATAGAAATACTCTTGTGCACTTCCCTGTTTACTTGTGTCAGCTTTACTTCTAACAATGCTGCCGGTGATAGTGTAAACCTCAATAATATATAGTAGTAGTGAAGCTAGCTGTAGTCTGGTGAAACGGAACAAACAACACGCTGCTAACGGCGCTAACGTCTTACCGCTCTCTCTGCTCCCGGGTCCTCGTCACGGTGTCTTTATTATCCACGTTGGTAGATTTACAGCGAAGTTTTTAATGGTTACGAGAAGAAAAAGATGTGATTCTAGTGCTGGCGACTAGGAAAACAAACCAGGATTAGCTTATGGCGGCAACAGCGTTGCCATGGAGTCAGACGGATCTCAGAAAGGGACAAAATAGGCGCCTGAAACGCGAAGGCGAAAACAAACGGACGGATTTGATAAAAATCTTTTGTTAGAATAAACATCAAAAGTTAAAGATACGAATGATAATATGAGGATGATTTGTAAGACACGTTATATATATATTGTAAGTTTAATGTAAATACACAGTTCGTCCATTAATCTACAGTCAATAACTCACAATGTGTGACCAGTTTTTTAAGTTTATGAAAATTCATTAAAAAAAAAACAAAATCTCTCATTCACACAAGTATTTAAGCCTCTTAATTCATGACTCTGTAAAGCCTCCATTAGGACCAGCTGCAGCTTCTGGTTTTTCAAACATTAAATCACTCTCTTTTTAAGGACCTCCCTGTATTTGACTGTATTCATTGCTCCCTTGTGCAAAAGGGCCTTTGAACAGTACTATGTGTCTCAATGTGCTCTGAAAGTGTGGTAGGTATAGTGCTTACTTTCCCTTTGATTCATATGTCTGTGCATCTGCTCTCATCATCACATACTATCAATTAAAACGTTGCAGACTGACACCAAACAGCTACTGCAAACTGAAGACACCCACACAAGCACAAATAACAAGACAGGTTCATCAACTGCAGAAATTTTATTGAACCAAATGTGGATTTTTGCAAAACAGATTTGCTCTCACCTTCAGTCACGGGAGCACAGTGTGACCTGGCCATGGCTTCAATTTGTACTGTATTACTTCAGCATCACTACATTTTAACTTGTATTTATAAATTATTGCATTATAGGAAATTAAAGATTCAAGTGTGTATAACCAAAGGTTTGGTACCAGATTTGTTGTTAGTCCAAACCAGGAGGCCCGTCAAATGCCAGAGTAGGAAATTAACCTCATCTACCAGTAATCCAGAAATCACTTCATTTACCATCTATAAATCATACTTAGGTTGAGTTACACTTCAAAGATTACCAACATTTGACTTTAATTTCCCACTCTAAAGGGTTCATCTGATCACACAGTGGACCAACTCAGCCTTCCACATCATAGGCCCTGCTTTGACCAAAATAAGACCACTAGAACACCCATTCAGTTTGGAAACTGGCATTGGCATCAAATGAAGACAACCAAAAAAAGAAATTAGAAAAAAAATGTGCCATTAAATAAAAGCAAAAAATAACATTTTCAGGGTGGGATGGTGGAAACAGATCTGTGCTCCACAAAAACTCTGCTCTGTAAACCCAGAGTGAGCAGTGTAACATGTAAACACCAGTAGGATGTTGAACCAGACTGAAAGAGGGAAGTTGCCTTTGTTGGCAAGCTGCCCCCCCCCCCATCCTCCCACCTGCAGACCTTGTTCTAACCCACTTCATCCCACTTAGAAAACCTATGACCCTCCTGTACACACCCAGCCCCCACCCCATTCCCCATGACACCACTCCACTCCCAGCATATGGAGACTCATCGTTTTATTGAAACACCTTGAAGTACAAAACAAAAAAGTTACATGAAACGGTGCCTCCTTATTGCGGCACAAGACCTAAAAAGAAAAAAATTAAAAAGGAAATAAACAAGGGGGAAGGAAGGAGGAAGTGTGTGTGGGAGGGTCATCACCACTCATCCCTGATGTTGTGTGGAGCTGCAGTGGTGTGTCTTTGTGAGAGCGAGCCTGCCCCCTGGTGTTGTACGGGGGCAGTGGTGTTACAGAGTCCCATGTTTGTCAGAGGTAATTCACGTGTTAGCTAGTAGGAGCTGGTGGGGCTGCAAGGGGGGAGAGGGGGGAGGAAGAGCAACAGCAGCACATAGGAGGAGGGGAGGAGAGGGGGGGAGGGGGTTTAATGGCCTTCCAGGAGAGATGGGAGAGGGCTGATTTGCAGCTTCTAGAAGCCGTGGACTTTGAGCTGCTCCTCCTTGGCCAGGTCAATCTGCAAAGGAAAATCAGGAGACTTGATAAATGATATGACCTATGACCTCCAATCTGTGTGGTATCCCTCATGTCAGCAGGGTTTCCCTACAGAGCAGGAAGAATCCAGTCTGATTTATCCTCAACAATACCCACCTCAATGAGGAACTGGCAGATATTCTTGCGCTGGTCTCCCTGTAGCTGGATCACTTCACCATACTCTGGGTGCTCAATCACTGTCCCATTGCAGGCAAACTTCTGTCAGGGCCAAAAAGGGACAAAATAGTGAGTCATACAGACACATCTACATGCATCAGTAGTGAGTAAACTCTGGCAGTGTGCCATGATAATGTGACAGTAACCAGAAACATCATGGGAATATTACAGATGGGAGATGCCAGCTTCTCAACGTGAGACGGAGGCAGTCGGGAAATATACAGGAAGCAATGCCATGCCAGACACTGAGACTGTACCTTCTTGAAGGCCTTGACTAGCTTCTTCTTGTCATAGTCGGCGGAGATGCCCTGGACAGTAGTGAGGGTCTTCCTGCCGTTCCGCTGTTGGATTCTTATGTGGATGTAGTCCTCTGTCCCGGCTGGGAGGCGGTCATCACCCTTAGTTGCATCAGCAAAGGGGTCTGGAGGGGAGGGGGTAGAACAACAGCATTGTAAGAAACAACACAATAACTATTAAAATCTACCCAATCTCTCAGATAAAACGTGGATTTCCTAGGACGTGCCAATCATGATCATATATTTTAGCAGATCACATTGATAAATATGCCTAAATATGCCAACGTTCCCGTTGATCATTAAACAATGCTACCAGTCATTTGTACATCTTCCCCTTGTTTTCATCCGACAGATGTCTCTGGAAGTGTCATATTTCATTTGAGAACTGCGCAGACGTACAAGCTATATACAGCTTAACAGCTTACCGAGGTCTGGCAACGTTTGCTTGCCACTGCTAAGCGGCACCCTTTAGCCCGAGAACACGGCCGCGTCCCGAATAACAGCACAGTCATGACACGGTAACTTGCGTTTTCACATTGTGGGATCACACCCGTAATTTTAACTAACTCGACGAAACGAACATCAGGTTGTTTCATTCCAGGAGAATAACTATTGTTTTCTCAAAGCCAAGATATCTTAAGAATAAGCTAACTGATTAGCAGCAAAATTTAGGCCTAATGGCGGCCGTTTCAATGGTAGCGAAGATCAGCTACTTGACCAGTTAGGGAGTACTAATCGTCAAATATGATCATTAAATACTGAATTGTGAGTTGGGGATTCGTGTTAAGCTCATCTCCCCGAGGAACAAACCAAGTATTTAATAGTCAAAAACGACACACAACAGATAAAACTTCGACGCAAGTTAAAAGCATTAGCATTAGCTTCATTAGCACTCGCCCTTCCCCCACCTTGTGTCTCCGTTGGGTTCGATAAAAACGACTTACCAAAAGTTTGGAGGTTCTGGATAGCGGACATACGATAAGATTTGCTTTCCTTTCGGATAATAACTTGGTTAGCGAGCGGTTCGTCGGCTAACTTTGACTTTAATGTCGTTTCTGGTTTTCGCCTTTTCGCGGGGACGACGCTTGGCTCAGCTTTCACAGCGCACAAAATGGAGATCGTCGATCTTGTACCGCTGGAAAACAAGGCTTTATAGCTCCGCCCCGAAACCAACGTCAATACGTCGCTGACGCACCAATGGGACGTCGCGGGCAGACACGCCTAAATATTTGTCAACTTTACTGGAAAAGTGATGTCACCCTATCAAAATATAGTTATAATAGCAAAAGGAAAATTACTAACACACTTTAATTGACTTCCATAGTATTTAGTTCTGATTATTCTTTAAATACGAAATGTTCTTCAGAATCATCATTGTGCCAGTTTCTTGTGAATAGGAGCGACTTTCTTTATCCAATCATAATAATCATATATGGATGGATTAGTGGACAGACCTACTGGGAGCAGGCCCAGGAGCCAGAGGTGCCCGGGGGCCCCTGGGGCAGAACCTCTATACCAGTGACTTTGTCTGTTCAGAGGTTTTCAAAATTAAATTTGTGAATATTAAAATTCAAAAATCCCAATTGTGTGATCAAAATGATGTATAAACCAAGAGAATAGGAACAAAAACCTACACCTGCTGCTGTTTATTTTTGTAAATAAAAGTTTGTAACTGATCAGTTACCACTGCTATATATATATATATATATATATATATATATATATATATATATATATATACATTCCTTTATATGGTGGTCAAGAGTGAGCGAGCAAGCTTGCCCAAGGTGGGGAGTGACCAAAGAAGTTTGAGAACCGCTGCTCTATATCAAATGACGGTTAATACTTTTTGTTTGATAATCATCATTCACTCAATGAATGGAAATACAGTAGAACAAATAAAAATATATCATACTATGATTAAGTAACATGCTCTGCATGCATAGACACTGGGTTTGTCAGACCAAGACATGAAACAAAATGTTGGCCTTGTTGTTGTCATCAGCATCCACAGTCAGAACCATGACAGGAGCTTCACTGCACGTCTTCCCCTGTGTCAACTAACATGGATCCTGAATGTACTGATGTTTTTATCTAATACTGCAGAGTTTTGAAACAGAGATTTGTCTGGTGTTTGTTCAGTTCTGTCATTAGCAACTTGTTCAGCTTGCTCCTGTTGGCGTCAACAAAATTCACTTTCTAGTTCTCCAGGCATGAAGGCGTTAATCAAACCAAAGAGCTCACTTTGAGCTCCATCTGTCCACAGCAGTCGTCTCCAAAAAATTGCTCTTATCCATTTGTGACTTCAGATGCTGATTTGTCTGATGAGGTCTCCTCAGGTTTTCTCCGTCTACACACACCCTGTTTTTTTAAGCACCGCTGGACAGTGGAAAGATGCACCATTACCCCTGTGTTGGCTAAACCTTCCTGCAGGTCCTTTACGGTCATATGGGGGTTTTCCTTTGCCTTTCTGCCCAGAAGATGTGCAGTTTTGTCTGAAATTTTTCTAGGTCTTCCAGATCTTGGCTTAACTTCCACAGTTCCTCTTATTTTCCACTTCTTAATGACGTTCCTTATAGTGGAAACCGAGAACCCAAAGTGATTCGATATCTTTTTATAGCCTTTCCCTGATTTGTAGGCATCGATCAGCTTCATCTTCAGATCCTCACTCAGTTCAATAGAGGAGCCCATGGTCGGAGGAGGTTTGATTAGCTGGTTCAATCTGCAAACAAGAATCAAAGCATTTAATCAGTGAAAAAAACTAATCCTGAGTCTATTGTTTCCACAGTTACTGTAACGGCTGCATTATCAGAAATCAATACGTTATTATTAGTAATATTGTTCACTAATATCTATTTGATCTTGTAATACATCACTAACGATAAACCGTTCCCACTTCCGTACTATGACGAAAGCCTCGACATTCGTTTGACCAATCACAGCCCTGAGTCAACACGGAAATGGGCGTGGTTTCACTTTGACCGGTTTGGAACAAAAACACTTGCTGGTGCTTTTGGCTACAGCCGAGTCCCTCAGCACATCACAGCGTCTTTGGATCCGTACGTGTAGACGCACCGCCACCAGTCGGAGGTTGACGTGACCTGTTTGTTCCAACCTGACGCTCGTGGTCTTAGTTCAAACACTATGACGTGAAGGTGGCGTTAGCATCTACGGCTAAAGATGCTAACGCCACGAACCCAAAGTGGATAAATCATCATGATGTTAATATACAGGAGAGAATGGGAGGATTTTGATATGAAAACGAGTTTCATCCAAGGAAGGAAAAATGAACTGTTAACACTGGGACTGACGATGGAAAAGGTTGTTTTGTCTCTGGTCCTTCCTGCTCGCTTTTATAACCACTTACCAACAGCTGCTCTCCCCTGCAGTTTAATGTTTGATAATGATAATCAGGCCTTTACCGGGAAAGATGCTCAGGTTGTCCTGCAGTCGCCAGCTCACTTCCTTGTTTGGGTTACACGGTTGGAAAAAACAAAGGGATGGTGCATTACCGCCACCCACTGGTGGGAATAATGTCAGACCAGGAGCATGAAATCACACACTTTCTCTCAAACTATAACAACTCTGTTTTTGCCTTGTGTTGTGTTTTCCTATTGTAGATGTGATTTTTATACAAAATACCACCTTTTGTGTCAGATTGTTGTATTTCTTTCAGGGATCCACAAGCTTTTGCACATAATTATAGATTTAACAGTGGTTTTGAAGAATGTAATCACTAAGTCTAAGTAACAGCCCTCAAACACACCAAAATACACCGAATAACACAAGAAGAGACCAGGATAGTGAAAACACCAGAGCTTTAATCAAAGTCACATTTATCTACAATGGACACATGGGAAAAAACATTTCATCGTACAAAGGGTGAGACTGTAGCGACCGTACCACTGGTAGTCACAGGAGCTTTCTGGAGAATACTGGACACATCCAAGCACTCAGCAGAGCAACACGGCACCTTAACAGCTAACCAGCAATACTCAACTGCTACACAACTGCGCCTAGTGCACAAAAAAACATACAAGCAGGATTAGGATCAAAAAATGAAAAAAGGAACAAAGACACTGAGTCTAGAGTCCAGTAAATCATATCCTGTAAATTAAATGATATAAGGAGGTGAGTTATATGTTAAAAAAACCTGAAGACCCTCCGCTGCCCTGACACATTCCTCAAACTGATGACTTGAAGTCCCTCAGTCATTTTACTGCGTGTCATGTGAAACATGTTTAACACCGTAGCTAACACACACTGCGGTCCAGCTTGATGCAGCAGCGATTGCAGCGATTAAAGATTGTTAGGAAACATTTACTGAAGATAAATGCAGATAAAAGCAAAATGTCTTCATGTTCATTCTGGTTAATATCAGTTTGGATGTGATGTCTCTGGTCTGTATAACAAAATAAGATGAACGTCCTCGTCGTCTGACTCAAGCTTAGCAGGATCACAAAGACTACATGAATGACCACAATACAGTAGCTTTCAATGACTAAAATAAAAATTCAGCATGTCTACAATATCTAGATAGTGATGGATGCAATAAAGTGATAAGTAATAACAAGATAACACTGAAATGCTTACATGTCAAGAAATAAAAACTGAACTTTATACTATTTTCCTTAATTTTACATCCGTGTGGACTGAATCTTTGGATTGTGGATTATTGGTTTAACAAGACAAAAGAGACTTGGATTTGTCACCTTGAATTGTATTGAGCACTTTAACTACTTTCTGGCATTTTACATTTATTAAACCGAGACACTGAACTCAAATTATTCTACAGTTTGAAGAACCCATAATGCAACGTTTTTCAGGGAAATATAATGAAGTAATGAGGCAGGTTTTCCAGTTATTACTGCAAATCTTTTGTCTGAATAATAATGATATTCTGTTTGAGTATCTGTGATGTGACTGTAATTATGACACCAGTTATCCAGCATGAGGAATGTCAGGCTTAGCGAGGCAGTGAAAACCCAAAGAAAACTAGACAAAGGTGAACTTGCTTCATGCTACAGGGAAGAACTGAACACAAACTCTCCTCCACGTTAAAAAACGTTTTGAAAATCATAGAACGGGAAAAGGAACATGAAAAGGAAATTAAACCATAGCACATCAATGTCATGAAAAAAAAATAAAACTTCCTAAAGCCAAATGAATAAAAGAGACCAAACCATGGAACACACAATAACCTTTTACAGCTGGACACTGTTGCTTGTCTGGGATCCTGTCTGAGGAGTTCTCACGTCGTCACCTGAAACTGACAAAACAAGACAGAGTTAGGACAATGTTGTCATTCACAGATGTGACTGACATCACCTCGACTTAACCCAAACCCCTAAAAGTCTGGATTTATTTCCTATTTTACCCTCTGTCCATGATCCAAAACCACATGTTAATTTTTACACAAAGTCCAATATACTGCCTGAATTTTTGTGTGTGAGTATTTTATGCCTCCACAGTGGAAAAATGGCAGGAGTGAGGAGATGTGCAACAAAAGTCTTTGGCCAGACTTCACCAGGGGACATTAAGGTTCAAACCCCAGACCAGGGAAACTCCTAGAGCTGAAACAATCAGTCGAGTTACTGTTTAGAGCAAATTAACCTGCAGCAACCGTTTCAACAATGGATTACGTTTCTGAAATGTTTCGCCAAAATGTGAAAAGCACTCTGTCCGTTTACAGCAACTACAGTCACTTAAAATGCAGCACAACAATAAAAGTGAACAAGAGATGGACAAACCTCAGTGCTCCTCAAGCAGTGCCCACCCCCCTCCCCTCCCGCCAGGCTGGGAACATGACCTGAGGGACCGTTTCAGCCCGAGGGCTGAGAGACAGACGTACCTCAGCACCAACCCCAACTGAATCTGCACAGAATCCCTCACCAGCAGCAGGCGGCCTGTGGGCAGCAGCTCACCACCCACCTAACTCATACTGCCTCAGCTCAGCTCTGCTCAAACTCCACTTTACCAAAGAGGATGCCGCAGCTTGGGAAATAGAGAAGTCCAGATTTGTTTATCAAAAGAAGAAACACACACTGAGACCTATGAGTGTGTACAAGAACTTGTGTTACAGAAAGTCTGGAGGAAAACAAAATACCCACCGTACGTCTTCGCTCCAGAGCAACTGATTTTTTGATACATGATTTTTCATTTTTAAAAAACTAGACCCAACCTGGTCTTGGTTCTGTTGAGCTGTTAAAGAGGAGGGTCGTACCAGTTCAGATTTGAACTGGTGTGTTGGTGTAAATGCAACATCTTGTCAAAACTCACCTGCTGCTGTTGGGCTGAGCTCTATGGGGATTCACCTCCGTTTTCTGCTGCCGACTTGGGCTGGCTCTTAGACCTAGACCTGGACGCTCTTTTGGAGGATGGAGAACGGCTTCTGGACCTGGACTTAGACCTGGACCTGGATCTCGATCTGGAGCGAGAGTTGGACTTGGCCTTGGGCTTCTTGCTCCTGGGTGAGTGGGACTTGGATCTGGAGTAGGACCGGGATCTGGATCTGCTGGAGCGGGATCGGCTCCGGGAACGAGAGCGGCTCCTGCTGCGAGATCTGCTGCGTCTTCTGTGTCTCGGGCTGGGGGAAGAGCTGAATGCATTCAGTGGGTTGAGTTATCTGGAGTGTGAAAACATCTGGCACTGAAGATACTGTGACATACAGAAATCTAGAGATGTTACGTGGGCTTCCTTCACCAACCACAAGATGCTGAACTCTGAACTCTTAAAGTACAGAAGATGTCCTCATAAATAAATAAATTCAATACTCCATTAATCCACCTCAATCACAGCAGTGTTGCACATTTTGAAAACAGAAAACAGTGTTTTATGAGTTTGATCTATGACAATAACTGAAGAGTTTCACTTGTTAAGCGGCAAAACACTGAGGTGAACTGTCTAACAGGCCGAGGCCACTAAAAAGTTACTATCCAACGGTCACGTCCTTGTTCTTACCTTCTGCTTCGGCGACCATAACCACCGTACCTCCGCGTCGCTCCTCCACGCCGACCTCCTCCACCGTAGTGGGAATCTGGGGGTCTGCCGTACCGGGCCATCTGGACCCGCAGCTCCCGTCCGTCCAGGAGCGCACCGTCCATGGCGTCCATTGCATCTTCCGCGTCCCGCTTGTCGTGAAACCGCACAAAGGCGAACCCGCGGCTTTCTTTCGTGTAGCGGTCTCGGGGGATGTAGACGTCGCCAACTCGGCCGTACTTCTCGAATACACGCCTGAGGGTTTCTGGCGATGTGCGGTAGGTGAGATTGTCCACTTTTAGGGAAGTCATGCCGTCGACGTCCGGCGGAGGCCTACCGTAACTCATGGTGATTCTCCTGAGAAACCTGGCAGCCTTCCTCGATGCTGTTTATATCTCGACAGCTGTACGGCCTGTCTGTAGAGGTCCACGCACAGACGGGGTACTGTATAATCCCGATCACTTGTTCTGTGAGGTATTTGAGGCCACACGATCACGAAATAATCAACTGTTTCCAGGGCAGCTCGGTCCGCCAATCTGCCCTGATCCCGCGAGGTGAACTTCTTCTTCTTCTACTGTACAAATGCGGCGCTGCCCGGAAATGGCGCCCTCCTATGGAATGAAGGCGACTTCATTTTCCAAAATAGAAATACTAACAAACAAACGACGTTAAATGATTTCTTATTATCTTAAATGAGTTATATATGTCCAATGTGTGTAAAGAAATACGCACATTTAGTCCTAACTGATCAATATTATCATACTTACGATTAAATGTTGTATCCAAGAGTGGAAACAGCCTGTTCTGTGGCCTCACTTGAAAAATGAAATGAAATTATATGTTTTAAAACAAGACACTTGGTTTTTGAGGTTTAACGTTGAGGTTTTTTAATTGTTATATTGCCTAGTTATTAAATCATCACTCTGAAGTCGACAACATTTTCCACAAGCAAACTACCGCAGGATTGGTCTAAGCGGATTCGCCGTCGGTGAAGTTTCGCCGCGCGCAGCGTTTGTAAATCTGCGGCCTGATGCTAACAGCACAGCTAAGGTTAGTCAGCTGATTCACTCACATGACCAACCCCTTTAGCTTCGCTCCCGTGTGCCGGTGCTGTGTAAGGGGCTCAGAAGAATCGTTCCCCTTACGAAGGACACCGTCTTGTTGGACTTAGTTTCGGGACGACACCGAGAAAACGGATGAGTGAGGACACCGGACGGTCCGCAAACAGCTAACTATGCTAACACCAACACAGTGAGGGCACACAAAGAGCAGCAGGCAGGGTTAGCTACGCGGCTTCAGCACTGTTGGTAAGTTGTTTGTTTCCTTTAGCCCTAACATTACACATAGGAAAAGACACTCATGTCTCCCGGAACCAGGCACTGTCTCTGATCTGATCTGAACATGGAGACAAAAACCTATTTGAAAATCTGTCTCCTGGATTCACATTTGCTTATAATCAGACAAAACATCTGGTGGATGATGATCGTGTCGCGATCCACACCATAATACGGCACATGATATATTATCCAAACAACTCGTCTTTTAAGACTGCACAGCTTTAACTTTAAGACTTTCATTGTCGTTGCCAGAGACAAAGATGTATGAACTGTATGATTCATAACTGTATTTTAAGTTTGTGATTGTTAGAAACAAAAACAGCCGGTTTTTGAATAGAGTTTGGTTATAAGAGAGAAAGTACACCATGGATTGATGTTTAAATACAAGGCACTTATCTGATTTCCTTGACTTTTCTTTTTTTATTCACAGATGTGCTGTTCACTCCTGGAGATATTTTTCTGGGTATTCACTTCTTCCAGCGACTGACCAATAGCTGCCAAAATGAATCTGGAAGGAAAGAGGCTTTTAAACATCATCATCCTAGGATTTGGCTTTATGTTCATGTTCACAGCTTTTCAAACGTGTGGCAATATAGAGGTAGGGTGGATTTATTGATGCATATTACATTACAAGACGGATCACATGGCACTTCAGATAAGAAACGTCAGACTTTAACTCACATCTTTTTGTCTCTACAGCAAACAGTTATCAAGAGCTTCAATAGCACTGAGTTCCATGGGAGCGGATACACAAGGTAAACCGCTGGTATCCATTCACACACAGTATTCGTACAGATGTCAGGCTATGGTTTCATGGACTCGAAGACTTGACCAGCTCTGATACAAACTTCAGGGCACCTTCTATAATCAAATCTGCCTCATTCACTAATCACTGAGGGATAACTGAATCTTAGGTAAACCATTTCTAGGAACAAAACTCGGTTAGGATTTCACCGAACATCCGACATGACCTCTAATCTTGTCACATAAACAAGGGAAATCTTTGAGAGTAAATTCATTCATTGCGCAGATGCTGAAGTTGCTCAGATCTATAAATACTTGATGGAAAATTTAATGGAAATAAATTTGTCACTGCAAAAAAGGCTCGGCAGCATCTGCGCTGCTCATGTAAACCATTTCCTCATTTGTGTTTCTCAATGCTTTCTCACAGTGTCATGTATTCTTGTATTTTGTTTTCCCTCCTCCTCCTCAATCTGTCCTCGTCTCCCCAGTATGGCCATCATCTACGGAGTCTTCTCTGCATCCAACCTGATCGCTCCTTCGGTGGTGGCCATCATTGGACCACAGCTGTCCATGTTCTTTAGTGGCCTTTTGTACAGGTAAGCACATATGGACCAACACTGCCCCCCCACCCTCCTTCCTTGTGCTAGTTCAGACATCACACATGGCTTAATATTGTTTTTTTTTCTGCAGCGGCTACATCGCCATGTTCATTTACCCGTACACGTGGAGCTTCTACACAGCGTCGGTATTGGTTGGAATCGGAGCAGCAGGTAACGAGACATTAACCAACAACATCTTTTTTCTAAAAAAACAAAAAACTTTCCTTCGTGTGAACATGTATCTATTTTTCACCGTGTGCTCTAGTGCTGTGGACGGCTCAGGGAAATGTGCTCACCATCAACTCGACTGACTCCACCATAGGAAGAAACAGCGGCATATTCTGGGCTCTGCTGCAGTTCAGGTAAAACCACTGAAGCACAGGAAACAGACAAACACAACAAACCACAGAGCACAAGTGGAAATGAAACAAACCAATTTAACAAATATATTGTCCAGGGGCCACTGACTCTCTGGGGCCCCTGGGCCTGTAAGTCTTGAGCTCTGTTGACTGTTCTTTATCCCTGCAGCTTGTTCTTTGGAAACCTCTACATTTACTGTGTCTGGCATGGACATGTTCATATAACAGGTCAGTTCTGTCTCTGCCTCACACGCACAGTGTGTTTTGTGTATTTCTGTTCATATGTTAGTAGTTCCTGTGGTGACTTCTGGTGGGAAGTTTCATTTTAAGAGTGTGACTCATGTGGTTTGTCTCAGACAAAGACCGTCAGACGGTGTTCATCTCTCTCACCGTGATCAGCCTGGTTGGATGCTTCCTCTTCTTTCTGATCCGGAAGCCTGACCCTGAGTCTTCTTCCTCTGAGGCGTCAGAGTCCCTGCTGCAGGCCGAATCCACCGAGAGCTCCACGGTCAGGTGAGTTCACTTTATCCATGCTGTTGCCAGAGGCGACGCACATTAATTACATGTCTGAAAATATGTCAGAGTAGCCACAAGGCTGATTTCATCCGCCGTGCCTGAGCACATACAACAGAACAAACAACAGCACAATGTTATATCATAATACGCATGATATTCAGTGAGCACAATGACGCACAGTACAGTCAGACAATACTACACAATAAGAGCACTGAGAGCACTGACGCAATCTGTCAGCTGTGAACAGCCCCTGATTATGATATAGCAACTGTTGGTGCCAGATCATTTTGAAAGAGCAATAACCAGCCTGTAACACGTACTGGCCGAAAATCAACAAAGTTTCACTACAATTCATGAATATTTTGTGATTTATCAAGAAACTGATCTGAAATGAAGATATTTGTTATTTGCAGCCCCAGTAACATCACAGCAATGATGCAACTCTGAGATAAAAGAGCAAAAATACATTTTTAAACTAAACTGACTGGAGGGGGGCTGCAGGGGCCCCAGATCTGGCCCTTGATGCTTATTGATATCTGTTGTTAGGGGACACAAAACTTTTGGCAGCGTTCCTCTTGACCCTCTTGACATATTTTAAATAAGATCAGCCTAAAAAACCACATAGATTCTGGAAAGTAGCCTTGAAATGTCCCAGAAAATATATTTTTCACAGACAGATGGGTCATCCCTCCCGGAGCAGGAACAGTATTACAGTACAGGATGAGACAGGTGACCTTTAACTGTAAATGCTATCCTTTTGTTGTCTTTCCTACATTTGTCTTTGAAACTGCTGTGAAACTGTCGCCGCAGCAACCAAGTCCAGTTCAGGGATGAGTCAAAAGGTGAAAACGTCCAAGAGAAAATGAGTCTGTGAAATGTGGAGAGTCTTTAAAGACCCTGAGGTCCAGCTGTATCAGTGTCCGTGTCTCATTTTGCAGCTGCTGTCTGTTGTTTTTTCCTCCTCACAGCTCGCCTCACTCGGGCCTCTGCTCACAGGCTCTAGATGCTTTTGGTAAGTCCGCAGGAATAAACCTCCACTCCATCAGATTTCAAACCTCAGTAACAGAACCGTCTCCCCTCTAACTCCCATCTTGTCGTTGTTGCAGTCCAGTCGTGTAAAATATTCGTCACCAAAGAGATGCTGCTGCTGAGCATCTCCATAGGATACACAGGTGGGTGAAAACACGATCAGACGTGTCGAGGTCTGTGTTGAGTCTGAAGTCTCTCACATGCTGCTCTCTGTGGTCTATCAGGTTTGGAGCTCACCTTCTACAGTGGGGTGTACGGGACGTGTATCGGAGCCATGACCCGCTTTGGCAAAGATGCAAAGAGTCTCATCGGTATCTCTGGGATCTGCATCGGCATCGGCGAGATCTTAGGTGAGTCGTCATTACTTTCACTCTGTCACATGACGGCACTGCTGCAGAGAGAACGAGGACACGACCTGAGCAGAGTCACGAGGCTGCGAGTCATTGACTTTTCCTTCCTCTGTCTGTGCTGTCTTTCCAGGAGGGGGCGTGTTTGGGATGCTGAACAAGTGCAACCGGTTTGGGAGGAACCCAGTGGTGCTGCTGGGGCTCATCACTCACTTTGTTGCCTTTTACCTTATTTTCCTGAACATCGCCAGTGACGCCCCCCTGGCCCCAGAGGCAGGAACAGATCTGCAGGCCTACATCAGCCCCAGGTATGAAGAGCGTCGCCTTGCAACCAGTAACACATTCAATCCAATGCCTGTTTGGTCATATTGTGGAGCAAACCTAGAGTTAGGCTCTGGCCCAGGTTTCAGGTTTGACTACTAAAATACTCTTGTCTTAATCCACAGTTCCTCTTTACTGCTGCATGGCAACACATGACTCAGCTGTCACACAGCAAACATCAGCACATTATTGCAGCCGATTTATGTGAGGCTGATAAAGTCAAATTAAAGAAACAGACACACAGCAGAGTAAACTGGACATGAAACCAAGAGGAAGAAGAAGTCAAACAGGCTGAGCTGCTGATTGTTGCTGAGGTGGTTGTGTTTATATGAAACACTCGTGGGTCTGTTTGTCCAGAGACTCAGCTGTTGTTTTACTGTGGAGGGTTAGTCATTGTGTCACATCAGACAGTCCACCTGCCCCCTGCTTACCTGAACGTCTCTGTTTTGTGGTCCAGTATCGGCGTGGCGTTGCTCTGCAGCTTCCTGCTCGGTTTGGGCGACAGCTGCTTCAACACTCAGCTTCTCAGCATCATTGGCTTCACGTTCCATGACAACAGCGCTCCTGCCTTCGCCGTCTTCAAGTTCATCCAGGTGACTTTACATCCAACGCTGTCACAGTAACATCAACTCAGTTAAAACAGCGAACATGAGAAGATGTTTGATTGTGTGTAAGGACGATTTTCGAGTCGTGTTACCTTCAGTGTCACTAATTCATTGGAACGTCTTGTTATATTTCCCCTGCAGTCCATCATGGCGGCTCTGGCCTTCTTCTACAGTAACTACCTGCTGCTGCACTGGCAGCTGCTCATCCTGGTCCTGGTTGGTTTTCTGGGCTCGATGACCTTCTTCGTGGCTGAGTGGCTGGCCGAGTCCACCAGGAGGGAATCGGACTACGACAGCATCTGATTTCTGCATCTGGTGAGGATGTGGAGGGCACAGCTGGATATGTTCCGCTCTCCACAGCTGGAAAAATCAGCCAGGGATGATGAAGGTATCCCAGGCTCTGCTAAAAGAGACTGACACTGTGGTATGTTTAGTTTTTACCGAGCCACCCGGTCGGTACGGAGCCTGGCAGGGGGCTGCAAACACTCAATATTTTTCTGTACTAAATCTAAAGGCATGGAGGGGGGGGTACTGTGTGCACAGCAGATATACCTCATTCAGCTTCATTCCTGGCCTCTGTTTCACAATGTAGTGCACACAATATTGTCATCAATCTAAACTGAATATGAAAATATACTCAGCATGATGGTTAAAGAAACTAAATCATGTATCAAGCACTTTTGATTGAAGGCCTGTCAACACTGATATAAAACAATGTTAATGGGCCCACTGCTAGTGCCTGAGGAGCTCCTGAGGAGTTACACTGACAAAACTAGAATCAGCTGCAGCTTTTAACGTGTGCAGCTGCACATTGAGTCTCGAGGGACATCTCCAGCATTTTTGAACCTGGGCCTTATTTCACATGTTTTTGAGTGTAACTGATTTATGGTGCCACAGAGTCGTTTTTCTTTCAACCAGAAACAGCTGTTGCGTTGCTGTGTTAAAAGCCCCCAGACGCCACTCTGTGGCTTTCAGCTGTGGAGGAACCATTCAGTCAATAACACAAAGAAATGAACAGATCGTGAGCAGCAACTTCTGCGAGGTGAAATGACTGTTTTCATCTGTGGAGTCTGGATTTGAACATTGTAATGTAACGGCTGTTTCTGGTTAAAAAACTGATCCATAATGTTGTCAGACAACAATCTGAACCTGTCAGCAGCTGTTTGCAGGCGCCTGGTATACTGATCCTGACCTGATTTTGTCCCCGTCACTTCATTTACACCCAAAAACATGAGGAGATTTTAAACAAAATCCTGGAGTTCTTCTTTTTAAAGTAGAAATCTGGTGTTATTCTGTTTTATTGTTCTCAGCAAATCCCATGAAAAGACCAAAACCAGCAGCCTCATTGTTGCACTGGGGGACTCGTTCGTTCATCACCGTGAACACACACACACAGACTGTCTACAATCTACAAACATGAAGCTGTTCATGTTTGTAGATTTAGATCTTCACGATACACCATTTAGCTCAGAGACACATTATTGATTCTTTATTTTTTGTCTTTTCATGTGATTTTACACCATTTAAAACAGGATAACACCAGACTGATCCCTCTGCTCTGCTGTGAGGCTTGTTCACAGAGGCATGTTCACTAATTCAACTCTGAAATACTGACAGAACGGCCACTCCTGGGCTCCATGTGTCTGCGCTCCCCTCTCTGAAGTGCAAAACGAATCTGTCAAAGGCTGTGGTCCAGCTGTGTTGCGTGTCCACCGCTTTACTCTCCTGTCACGAGGTGATCACAACTTCAAAATTAACTTTTATGACAGACACTCTGCAATCTGGAGTCATTTCGCAGCCTCTGACCTCCTGACGCTGACTTTAATTTTAAGATATTACATAACCTGGGAGTGGAGCAAGTTTAAAGGGAAAGATTATCAAGAAACTGAACTCGTTTTCTCTTCCCTCTTGTTTGAGTGTGAAATTCATTTTCACCCTTGCACATCAGCTATGCTGTTCTTCTTCTTGAGATACACGCTCATCGGACATTAAGTACAACATAATTGGTTTAGCTGTAATAAGACCCAGATCGTCTTGAGGATGAACCCGTGACTCCAAGGAAATTCTCATAATTACAAGTGGGTGACTGTATTTAGTTCAGATGAAGTGAAATGAATGGGGCCGTTAGAAAAAGAAAGATGAAACACGACCTTTTCTCAGATATCTTAACCAATGGGAGGACGTTTCAAGGAGAGATGTGAAATAACAAAATGGTGATTTTGTGTTATTTTGACATCTGTAACAGCACTGAAGGTTTTATTTCAACTACTGTATCTGTGACTCAGATACCTCTGAACCGCTGAATGAATTTCCAGGAGATCTGGCAAAAACATTCACGTTTCTCATAGGTTGGATTTTCATTAACTCTGGCAAAGATGTACAATATGGAAACTGCCACACTCGTATCTTAACACCTACATGCTTCCAACATGATAAACCCTTTCAGAAATAAGTTACCAAAGACCTTTATTCAGCTTTTACATTTACTTCAGAGCAAACTATGGACCTTCACTTGTGTGTCTTGCGGTTTAGTTTACAGCGTCACGGAGCTGCTAACGTGGCTGCAGACGCTCAGTCTCATCCATTTCTTTCTCATTACCAGCACTGATGGAGCCATTCCCCTCAATCATGTATCACAGTGCTAAACATGGGCCTTTAGACATGTCACAGCTTTATGTGATGTCGTGGTGGGAAAGGACAGCACAGAGCTGCATCTCACATGCTGTAGTCTTTTTTCCCCCTTTTTTGTGTAAGTGTCAATTCATGGATTACAGTACATATGTTGGGTAATTTATTGCCAAATATTACATGAGGCGGCGGGTTTACTCAAGTTTTGTTTCATATTGCGACTGAAGTGGATGCAATCAATCGAGGATATTAAGGGAAATGCATGTGTACTTTGAAGATGATTTTATACTTGAATGTAGTAATTAAGACTGGCACCTGAACCTTTGCTTGCTTGTTTTTATTATCAATAAAATGTTATTTTGAACATTAGTTCCACGCTTCATTGAAATAAACCAAAACAAGTTATGCACTTATAAAGAGCTGTCGTTAACAGGGATGAACAGGAGCTTAAATATGAGATGGTCCGCTCTGATATATTTTTTTTAAGTCATTATTATCTCTAAAACTTGGAGACAGTGATGTTATTTTGTAAAAAGTAAGATAATAAGTTAGTAACACCAGTATCTATAACGTTTTAATCAAATAAAACATTGATATTATTAATATATCATAGATTATATTGACTATTCAGACGAAAGAGTTCATTTAAATCTGTCTGACACTTGTGTAGTTTTACTGTAGTGAAAGATCCGAGCGTCTCTGATCACATTTTTCCCGTTCCGTGAACGCAGCCTGATTTGCCTGTTGTTGCCTAGCAACCGGTAACGCTCCGAGTTGACTCCAACGTGGGAATCCGTGACGCCAAGTCAGAAGCAGCTAAATAGCATATCCGGTCAGAAGTTTAAAAATAAAAGCACTGCTTCTAGTGAATTTGTATTCATACATATTTTTCATGTTGTTTTCTCACAAATGGGTCAAAAAGATAATCGATACGAATGAAAAGATGGGGTTAGCATCAGATCAGCTGTTTACCGTGTATGCCTCACAGACAACTATATACCATAGGTTGTCAGGAGTTTATATTTAAGGTAAATTATTAGTTCTTGTTACTATGACAGGATATTTGGTGTGAAAATTTCCCATGACGTTATTACATATGGAAAAAGACCAGCGTGGTTGTGTTGAAAATATACGTTTTGCTGTTGTCGTTTGAGACTGTTGCTTTACGCTGAAGGGCTGGTAAGTGTTTCCGGTGAATGTGTCATCATTGACGTCGCTGAGATACCGTTTTCTCTTGAACATTTTCACATTCAACAAACGTCCGAGATTAACGGTGCCAGGGAGGGATGCTGGACAGGATTAGTAACCTTATAGAAACACCACAGTGATTTTTAAACGTTTATTTTTTTAAATGTTATCCACTATGTGTATGTGTCGTCACAAGCAGAAATTATTTGCTAAAATATAGTTTAATCATCGAGCGGACGTTAGCTTAACTTTAAGTAACGGTTGTGTTCCCGTTCACAAACCAACATGTCGGAGGTCAACATCACCTTGTATGATCTGTTAAGTATCTGCTTCGGGGCTCCTCAGCAGGCCGTTGTCAACTTCAGCGCCCTCCAAGCGCTGCTCCACGCCGTGCTGAAGCAGCTCGGGCTCGGGGAGGTAAAGATCCGGTGGAGTGACTCGACCCCCGTGGATGTCAGCGGGTCCGGACAGGACTCGGTGACAGATGAGGGGCTGCTGCAGCGGACCCTCTCTCCCGGTACCGTGGCGGAGCTGGAGTCCAAGATCCAGAGCTGCGAGGACGGTGTGTCCAAGGTAAGAGCCGCGGTTCATTCAGGCAGTCAGGAATAAGTGTGCAGGTGTAAACTCAGGAAACACATGTGATTTGCCATATTGTTTAGCTAGTTTCCATTTTTGGCACTTGTTTATCCACTGAAACGTGGTTTTATATTATATTGCTTAAGAGCAGTAGAAGTGGTTTGATACCTGATCACTTCTAGCTCCTTATGATAATGTGTAAGTAATTATGAATTATGAGTAATGTGGGAGGGGGGTTATGTATGTATGTATGTGTATATCTTTAATTTCTCATGTATTCAGATTTATGTTTGAATAAATGTCAACAAAAGTACTTTAACAACTTCACAACACGTGTGAAATAAAGTCGGGATGCTGCTGTTTAACATGTAAAGACACACTGGATCATTACTGACTATGTCTTTAACTGTTTTATTATAGTGTTGAGATATTCAGGAAAGTTGCCGTGGTAACTGCCGCCCGGGCAGTGATGTCACACAGGTGCCGTTCCTCTGTCGGGCTGATGGAGAACACCTGCCTCAGATCAAGCAGTTCAGGAGGAGAAGCTGTTAATTAGTGTTGAGCTGTAACTGATCTTTATCCCGCTCGTTCGCTTCACGTTTTCTTTCAGGATTAGGACCTCGGGCTGAGTTTGTCTCCGAGCCAACAGAATACATCTTCTTCTTCTTCTCCTCTTCCATCTCTGGCGGGCTGCGCTGAACATTTCAGTGTAGTATTAAGCTGTTGGTGACAGAGCAGAGCACAATAGGAGACGGGCGCCACCCTGACATCTCAAATGACCTCTGTGTGTCTCTGTTCAGGTTTCTGCTGCGCTGCCTCCAGAGCGAGGCAGACGGAGCTGAAGATGTTCACGTCAGCGTTACGCAACACCACTGTGGCGGCTTTTATCTTCAAAACACAAAGCCACAACAAGAGTTTCGATCAGAGGAGAGTACGTTAGACTTGCCATCACCCCCCCACCCCACCCCACCCCATATCCCACTCCTGATGTCATCCTCCCTCTCTCCCCCTCTCCCTGTGTGATGGGGGGTAATTAGTCCCCCGCAGAGATGATCCTGGTTGTCAGGGGATGAATAGCTCTCAGGTGAAAAGCAGGACATCGGGCAGGTGCAGGTGATGCTGTGTCTTTCAGAAGCCCGTCTGAATCATTCATGTCCTCTGTGGGCATAGCCGGGGTCAGCCGGTGTATCCGCTGACTTACCCATGACGAGGTGACCCGGCGTGCCCTCGTCCACCACCGTCTGTCATCTGAAAACGCCCCCGACCCCTTTCAAACTCCAGAACGACCACGGCATGTACCGCGTGTCAGTGGGCATCAGACATCAGGCGACGCGCCAGGCTGCTGCGGCCATCAAGCTGTCAGATGAATTGTTTTTATCAGAAAGTGTGTTTGGCTGCTGGAAACCCCCAGCGATGCCTGATCCGACTCTGTGAGAACGCTTGAGTGACGTTTCTCGTTCAAAGTGCAGCAACGGTCAGATTCAGGTGATGGTTGAACTATTCTTGTGGAGGCGGCAGCTTAAAGAGTAACAGAGGCTTCCTCTGTTTCTGTCACTGAGTTATTACCTGTCCAGGAGGTCATGCCTCACACGTTTCTGCAGGAAACACTCTGGGTGGATCTGATCAGTCGGTTTTTTATCGCTCAACAGAAAATGAATCGGCAGCTCTTTTGAAAACAGCTCATGTTTTTCATATTCAGCGTTTAGATTCAGAACAAGTCCAGGTGTGGTCACGGACCTGGTCCACAGTCACAGAGCGTGTTCATTTTGCTCGAGGCGGAAGTCGACATGAACGTGTAGTTCAGTTTCAGATGAATTAAAGAGTTGAGTGAAACAGCTCAAACACAGCAGGCGGCGTGTGTCGTCAAGTGTGACCACACGTATTAACCAGCTGTTAGTCATTCAGGCTGCGAAGCTGTGTGGGGTCGCCATGCATCAAGTCCTGTGGGGGCGTATGTGACACACGTTAAACAGCACCTCACATGCAGCTCAGGAATTTCCTTTGTTATACTCACACACACACACACACACACACATGCACACACACAAATGAGATGTAACTGTTGACTCTGCCAACAAGCCCTGGCAGTCTCACAGGAAGTTTAAATAACCTGGTTACAGAGCAGATTATCAGCCTGAAGCGCCGCACATGAAAACAGAGTCACAGCTTGATGTGTCTCATCTCCGACGATCCGATTGTTCCTCGTCCTCTTTGTCAGCCCCTGGTGGATTCCTGTGTCGTCTCGCCGGGGTCAGGGAGATATGAGTCAGAGTCCTGAGACGCTTTTAATTAAAGCTGTCGGGGAGCGTTACGGTTTCCTATTCATTCCCAGTGTGCTGGGATTATACGTGTGGAAGAAAGCAGTGATTTGACCTGTTTTATGTCTCTGTTGTTGTTTACAGGCCATGAGGCTCATACAGGAGCTGCACAACCAGAGGGACAGCGTGAAGGACGAGATGGAGGAGCTGCACCACCAGCAGAAGGTGAAATAACGCCGTCATCGCTGTTTTGTTGTTTGTGTCTGGACTTCACTGTGGAGGTGTTTGCTCTGTGTGCAGATGGCTGATGCTGCAGAGTCGGTCGCTGCAGTGGAGGCGTGCTGCCACCGCATGGACGTCCTGGAGGACACAGTGGTGAGTGTAATGGTGGTGTAACGTGAGCGATTTTGACTCCACAGTTTTACAACACCTCACCTGTTCTCACTGTGACAGAGATCTCTGAGGGACACGGTTCAGAAGTATCCAGACCCCGAGGAGCTGAGTCGCTGTGTGACCTGGGACGTCCTGCAGTCAGCCCTGCTCAGTGAGGGAGACACCCACAAGGTGAGATCAAAGAACCGATCGGAGGGAGAGGCAGCAACCCAATCTGACGACACAGTGGGTCAGACCTCAGCCCTGCCCCCCACACGAGTTGTTCCCATAAGAACATCCTTATATTCAGCTGAAACTTGATGGATAATCCCTGTGATTCTTCATCACAGTGAGACACAGCAGAGGGAAGAAGGAATCACAAAGTTCTCACCATGTGACTTAACTGCTGCTTCCACCCACATCTGCAAAATACAATATAAAATGCTCCCGTTTGTTTTTAAAAAGGAACCAAAACACTGGAAAAAACTGAAAGAGGACAAAGTTTTACCTGCTTTTGCCTTTAACTGAGTTCTGTGTCTGTCTTGTCACGGCAGAAATCCTCTTCGTCACAAACCGTCTCTCCAAAAGCGTGTGCACCTTTTCTTACAGGAGCTCCTGAAGTTGGGGGATGTAGACCAGGTCACACCCACACACTCCCCCCACCCTGTGGAGGACTCTGTCAGGACAGCAGCTGCGACCCCCCCTGTGATGTCTGGAGAGAGTCTGATGGTGTCAGGGCCACCTCAACAGACTCATGCTGCGGCTGCAGTGTCGTCCAGCAGCTCAGAGGGTTACTCAGAGACTCTCAGGAGCATCAGCAAACTGAGGCAGAGGTTCGAAAAGCTGGAGGCTCGTGTGGCAGAGCTGGGAGAGGGCAAGGTGGACCAGACACAGCTGGATCAGCTCCGAGAAGTCGTCACCGAGCAGGGTAACCACGCCTCACCTGCCTGCATCGCTTGTCTCATCTGTCAAACCTGACAGTCTGTGGGTTGTTTATTTATGTTCTTGTTTTGTCCACTGACCGCTCGATGTTTTATTGTAGGTTCAGGTTCTCAGGATGTGACTAACAACCTGATGCTTCAGCTGAAGGAGCAGAGAGCTTTGATGGACAGTCTGGTGAGCGACCGGGAGAAGGTGAGTGAGAGAAACCAACCAGAATGACTTCAACATCGACACAGTGTCCCTTCTGCCTCTGACGGTTTAACGTGTCTGTCCGAAGCTGGGCTATTGTGAGGAAATGTTGCAAATCCTCACAAGCCAACAAAACGAGACCAGCTCAGAGGCAGACGCAGGTTCAGAGGGTGTGGACTCAGACAGCAACGTCGCTCATGAGCTCAGACAGCAAATATCCGTCGTCAGGTAAAGACAAGTGGCAGCACACAGGGACAGGGGACAATAACAGACAAACACTGGAGCTTCCTGTTACATCCGAAAACATAAACAGGGTTTAGAGAGAATTGGTTTAGACGTTGGTCTGTGTTTTCACTCATCGTGTCCAGGAGGTCAGTGCATAAAGTGGAAGAGGACGTGAAGCAGCTGAAGGCCAGACAGACTTCATACGAGGAGAGACTGAGAGACCAGGACCTCCAGGATCAGGTCAGACAAAAGGACACGCCTCTGAGGGACAGTTACATTCAGTCATCGAACAAGGACACAGGGTCACTGATAGTTTTAGTCCGACACACAGTAACAGCAGCAGTTTAGTCCTGCAGGCGCGAGTCACTTCATAATGTTTTAAACTGCACGGTTCTTCAGTGTGTCAGTTAGTCGTGATAACAGGGCAACTGAAAACAGAAAGTATTGTTCATTGAACTTTTGGTTGTTTTGTGTTGTTGCTTTAAGAAAGAAAAGTCGTGCCCATTATGAGTCCAACACACAGATCATCAGTGTGACCTCAGTTCTGTGCCCTCTGACCTCAGCTGAACGACCTGCGCTGCAGGTTGGACAACATGAAGCGCTCCCAGACCTCAGAGCTGGAGCCTGTGCAGGGTAAAGTGAGCAGCGAGGGGTCAGTAGAGATCGAGAGGAAGCTCAGCTGTCTGTTCAAGCAATACGCGATCATGCAGGACACGATGGACAACCTCGTCCAACAGCAGACAGGAGCCAGAGCAGGGCTGCAGATGGACAGAGAGGCAAGACAGACAGACAGACAGGAACTAAACCCACCCAGAATTTCACAAGAACTTGTTTCCAGAACAGATAGAAAAATATTTCAATAATATTCATTTTACTTTTAACTGTGTGTGTGTGTGTGTGTGTGTGTGTTTCTCAGAGCATGGAGCTGGTGAACGACGTGCAGACGATGATCCTGCAGCTTCAAGCCGAGTGTGAAAAGCTGCATGAAACGACCAAGTGTCTGCAAGACGACAACAGACAGAAGCAAAACCACATGGAGGTAAAGAAACAGCTTCCACTGTGTTAGTACGGTGGCCCTGAGAGCTCAACACACTGTGACTAAAGAACACACGAACAGATTCAGAAAACATCTTCGTCAGTCTGACAACACACGTACCAGAAATACACACAATACGACCACACACTCAAACACGCTGCAAGACGCACAGACGACAATGGAAGTGTTTCGTACATTATGAGACAGAAAAGACAGAAAATCTGAGAAAGTATTTTGACTCTATGCACCAGAAATAAGTTTGTCCCCCCCCCCCCCGTTAATCACCGCTTCATGTTGCTGTTAAACTCAGGAGCTGATCAAGACGACGGAGGAGCTGGAGGAGAAGAAGGCCGACAAGCAGATGGTGAAGAGTGAAATCGTAAGTTGCTCCACTTGAAGGGAAGAAAGCCAACAGCTACAAGCAGAGATCATCATGTTATTGGTTATATGCAAACATGTTTGCTGTGTTCAAACCGCTGATCCTCGACATGTGTCTTTGTTCTGTGTGGATCTTAAACGTCTCGTTTTTCTCTCCACATCTGTAGAAAGCAGATAAATCTGCTCTGGAAGGCAAAGTGAGCCGAGTGCACTTTGACTCCATGACAGAGCAGCTCAAGATCATGTTCCAGGAGCTGCAGAGCAGAGTGATGGACCAGACGCAGGACTGGCACCAGGTCAAGGAGAAGCTCTCCACTGACATGGACTGTAAGGTGCGGAGAGATCAGACCGAAGCTGTCAGCCTTTCACTCATGTTTTGATACGCGGGTCTGACCTCTTGACCTGTGATGTCACCACAGGTGCTCAGGACGGAGTTGGAGTCTGTGAAGAAGCAGCTGGACGACTGCAGGAAGAGCATTCAGGAGAAGCTGCAGAGTCAGGGAGCCGGGGAGCACGACGACGCTGCCGCCATCAGGAAGTACGTCGGCCCCGCTGCGTTCACCTGTTTCACGCTGTGAGGATGAAGAACTGTGATACTGTGATATTTCTGTGTTTTGTTCCAGACAACTGGTGGAGAGATTTCACTGCCTCTGCTGTGACCGACCTATTGTCAAGCCGACCCCAGGACCGTGAGTCAGCACCGAGAACACGGGCTTTATTTATTCATTCAGGTTTCCGCTCTTGTTGCACAGAGGAACGAACATTTCATTTTTTTTTTTTTTTTTCTGTCTTCTATTTTAATTCAGATGACGAAAACCCCTCTGAACTCTGCTCTGATGTGTTTGTGTGTTTGTTTTGGTGAATAAAAGACAGCTGATGACGCTGCCCTCCACTCCTGGGTTCCCCTCACACAAGTCCATCCGGCCGTTCACCGTTTACACTCTGGAGCAGTTTCGACAGCACTACAGGAGGTGAGAGCAGCCGTGTCCTCTGTTCACCAGCAGGTGGCACAAGAGTCTCACAAGAAACTTTTCCTTGGTTTGTTTTCATCAAATAGTGTTTTATTGTATTGTAACTATGCAGTAAGAAAGTCAGTGTCCTCATGTTGTCCACACACATGATCTGTAAGCACCGGTCACTCTAATCTGGTCTCGACATCTCAGCCTGAGGCCAGGGAACAACCGCTACAACTACGAGCTAGCTAAGGCATGCAGGAGAAGGGCGCAGCTTCAGAGGAACCGAGACATGATGGACAGTCAGGTAGAGACACACTGTGACGTAGACAACTCTGTGGACGCCATGAGGGACAAGCTGAACCAGAACCAGAAGCAGAATCTGGACCAGAAAAAGCCGGAAATCCAGCAGTGAGTCAGGGCCAGGACGGGAGGTTAAGGCAGGGGTGAACGTCCTCCATCACTGTGTCCATTACGTAGGAGAGCTCAGTCTGTTCACATGTTTAGGTTTAAGACATTTTAAAGCAAAGCGAGTTGTTACTGCAGCAAGTTACATGAAAGAAGACTGTGAATTTTGGGTGGAGCACTAAAGCATAAGAATCTTTGACGTTGGCTGTGCAGTGAACGCATCGCAGAGCTGGCGGACTACAGCCACCTGGCCGCGTCGCGGAGCTGCGCCGGGAGTCACGCGGTCACGTCGTCCAGCCAACGCCGCACCGGCCTGCAGCACATGAAGCACCACAACCAGCCGGAGGTGGACGGCGTCGTCCAGGTGGGACGGACAGGAGTTCAAGTTCAAGTTTATACCGACAGCATGAGTCAGCGTTTATGTGCATCTCAGTTGTAGCTTCTTCAGCTGCGTCATGTGTTACTTTTACTTTGAACATCACTATGTGTGTGTTTGTGTGTACGTGTGTGTGTGTTGTCCGATCAGTCGGAGGAGGTCGATATTGTCGGACTGGACGGGCACATTTACCGAGGTCGCCTGAACCCCCCAGCCATCAGACCCACAGACACTAAACTACCTACAATCTCCACCAAAGATGGTAAAGTGAACGTCTGTGGACGTCTCTGTGATTCTTCCTGAATGAACCGAGGCAGTGTCAGTAGACCTGAGCTTGTCAGACTCACACACACACACTCACACACACACACACACACAATTAGAAAAACTATGAAGAGAATAATCAAACACAGACAATAAAAAGGATGAAAGAAGACGGATGTAGCACGACACACATACAACTACTATAAAACAGATGAGCAGCAGATTAAAATTGATCCAAACGTAACTTAAACTGCAAATAACTAATCAATGATTTAGAGAATCAGCCTCGTGAACACAGCAGCAGCTTCAGCAGTTTCAGTTCTCTGTAAGTGTTTTACTCTCGTGTGGGTGGACCTCTGAAAGTCAATGTGAAATATGAAGAAGGGACTTCACACCTGTTGAGGCTCTGAGTTGCTGTTAAACATGATTCATGACAACAAATGTCCTCCGGTGTATTTTGGCCGACAGTGAGAAATGTCAAGGTAAAGTTCAGTCGTTGTTTGTGTAAAGCTCTGCTCACATGTTGAACTGTGTCTGTGCTGCAGTGACCTCCAGCAAAGTTAAAGACAAATCCAAATGTTCCCCACCACACAAACCTGCCGCCTCCCCAGAGCTGGGGCTCAGCGCTCCGGTCCACCCCCCGCTCAGTGCAAAGAGTGCCCAGTGCAGCCGCTCAGGTGAGTCTCACACACACACACACACAGGTTGACCCAGACCTCTGCCCGGCCTGCTGGAGGTCACAGTACAAACATCACTGGTTTCTCTTTAATCCAAAGACAATCAACCTCCACAGCTCAGAGCCGTCTCTGTTGTAAACCAAACAGTGTGTTGGTTTGATTCTGGTCATTTAAAGATAACCTTCTCCTCCTCTTCCTCCTCCTCCTCCACCTCCACCTCCTCCTCTGTGTGTCCAGCCTCCAGCAGCTCGGGTCGGGACTGGCCGGTGTCGGCTCTGGGCTGCACGTCTCAGAGCTCCATCACTCAGGCTTCAGCTGCAGCAGAGAGCACCGTGGAGCCCCAGGAGAGCCAGCAGGCCGACCTTTAGGGGGCGACACTGAGCTCCACACTGAGTCTGATCAGTCATTAAATCTCTTTCTGATTTCTGAGTCACTGCTCATTCATGAAATGTTTTTGCACTGCACCTCCCATGAAAGTCACTGTGAAATGTATGTATTGTTGAAGTCTGTGATCAGCCACGTTCAATGTTGCTGATATTATTGATCATAATATCAACAGTAGTGAATAAACATGAGTGTAAACGTGATCACCATCTGCAGCACTAGAGGATTTTTCCAATCAGTGACACACAGTGACAGATAATGACATGTTGTAACCACTGTTCACTGTCAGACAAACAGTGTGTTGTGTTTACAGTGCACACACACACACACACAGCCTTCACACTGCTCCTGTTGTTGTGTTGTCAGCTCCGTGCAGCAGTAAACCTCAGTGTTACATCATGACAGGAAACGCATCACTACTACGAGCGGAAGTGAACATCCTGTTCACAGAAACACAGGGCCGAGCAGGAAGGACTCGTTAGTGAGTAAAGATGAGAGCAGATGTTGTCACGGGAGGGAGGGGTGGGCTGAGTTTGAAGTGTGGTCAGGACGCGATGTGACTCATTTCCTGTCTTTGAAGAATTTGGTTTTTATTGTGGAGCGACTTTTTCAGTCTGTGGTCGTGTGTCTGAGACGCCACTCCTCTAATATCTGCGAGACTGAGGCAGGAATGTTTTCACTGGTGGGAAGTTTTCACTCCGCAGCTCTTTACTGGACCTTTTTCTGTTTAACATCACTTTCTACTTTATTTCAGGGGGAATTTACTCCTCTACATTCATCTGAGTAACCAGTTTCTTTTCTGAATAAACCACTGGCTCGTGACCTCACACCAAAACAAACAGTCAGGTTTTCAGTGAAAGCAGCAGAACAAAGTGTAAAAAGTCCAATATTCAAAAAAAAACACGGAAGTGTCATCAGTAATATTGATCTCTGTTCATGTGTCAAAGGTTTTCAATGAGAAAAGTTCAGGAACATTTATCATGTAAACAGACTGTTTCTTACACTTCAGCTAATATTCTTCATTGATCTGTTCAATAATGTCATCAGTGATTAATCCTGAGGATTTGGCACCGGTGTCAGTGGACAGACACAATCAGATTATTGATCCTCAGTCATTGATCTCACCTGACGAGGGAATGGACGACCGCGATTCTGTTTTATTAAGACTAAGAGGTTTGATCAGAGGCTTAAGCTTTAATTCATGTGACATGTTTAATAGGTTCATAAAATCTTAATCAATAAATAGCAGTGAAAACATTTTACTGTAAGTTTCTCTGGTAATATTTTGTTTTAAATCATATAATGTACATATAAACACACACACACACACACACACACACACACACATCCATGTTACTTATTAATGTACATGTTGTTGTTGCTTTTTTCACTTTTGTGTGATTGAACTTTTAGTTTTTTTAATACTGGACGTCTGATAATAGTTAATAAATACATTTGTTTATTATAATTATATTGAAAATAAGTTTTATAATTAATAGTAGAAATCAGATTCGTTGAGATCATGAGCTCAGCAACAGGAGCAAAACCAGGAAGTGAACGTTTCTCTGACCTGGACTGAAGTACAGTAGTGAAGTACAGTAGTGGTCAGTAGTGGAGAACATGATGCTACTTCATCTGCTCTTCACTTCACCTCCTGCCCCTGAACTTCTCCTAAGAGCTGTGGTGTCACATCAGGAGATGAGAAACCGATAGCAGATCAGTTTGACACCACGACCACTTCCTTCCTCAGTCCTCAAACTCACTGATGCAGAGAAAGGCGAGTTCAGTTCAAGAAACCACAGGTTTCCCTTTTCTCAGCCGTCCGTTGGCTCTTACCGTAAAAAAACCCCAAACAAATGTGTGAAGACACGTGACGCCAGGGAGTTAGCAGATCATACCTTGTTTTATTAAACATATAAATACAAATTTCAACAGAGGAAACGAACAAAGTACTTGAGAGAAATCTCTAGAAAAGAGCCATGGATTAGAACAGAGTGAGTTTCTGAGGGTCCATGAGAAAAACGAAACAGAAACACCGTCATCCAAGTGATAAGAGCAACAAAAAAAAAAAAAAAAAATCTCAAATGGGAGGTAAACTGTCTTAAAAAGAAACTCATCGCCCTCTTTGTGAAACCTTCAGGGGCGGCTGGGACACATCAGTTGTGTTGCTCTGTGAGAAAGTCCATGAGGAACAGTAATCAGCCTCCACATGCATGGATTTCCATAACAGAGCTGAACCAGTAATCCACGCAGCAGGAAGCTCAGACAAAGAGCCCCCGTCTCCTGAAACCCCCCCCAGACCTGCAGCCAGGTCTGTGTCACAGCGACAACACATCCCAACAACCAATCAGTCACAGGCTCCACTTTTTTTTTTTGTTTTTGTTTTTCTGTTTTTTTGCCTCGACTTGTTCACAAACCACTGAAGTTTGATTGAAAGGAAAAATCCACCCTGAGGTCAAAGGGCACCGATGGCTGACAGGAGCAGGACGACACTTCAGCCTTTAACACAAACCACTCTGGTCTCTGTTTCTACCACTCCGATGTTTTCAGGTCACAGTGAACATCGTCATCATTTATCTGATTCTAGATTAATCATCTGAGTCATAATCAAACCAAACGCTGAACAACGACGCAGTTCATACACAGATTTATCAATAATGACGATCGTCGCCAGCTGCTTCCAGTCCACAGCTGCCTGGAGCAACAGAAGAAGGATCAGCCAATACAAACAGGTCTTTGTGTTTGAGTTCAGACGGGTCAATAAAAATGTAAAAGTCGACGTATTTTTAAGTTTAAAAACAGAGGGGTGGTTCTCCAGAGTGGAGTAAACATGGCCGCCTCCTTCAGAGAGAAGCTCCGACAGCTCGGACATGAACATGAAGAAGCGAGCGGCATCAGAGGTCTGGTTCTCTGACGCTTTCAGGGCAGAGTTTTCCTTTACGTCACAGATGATTTGATTCTTTTCAGACAATAAAATATAAAAGATAATCTCGTCATGGAGGGAAAAAACAATAACAGCTCTGATATGACAGCCCTCAGACACAGACAGTGGTCACTTGGTGGTGAACTAAAAAGTGAGCAGGCACAAACTCCCTGCAGGACGACAGCCACAGAGTCACAGAGACACACAGGAAGCGTCTGATTGTCTGTGTGAAGCTGAACAACAAAACCTGCTTTTTCTTTGTTTGTTTGTTTGTTTTTTTAAAAAAGGATTTCTGTCTTTGTGTCTGCGTCCCGTCCCTCCCTGATGTCGACTCCTCCTCCTCCTCCTCCTCCTCCTCATCTAATCTCTCGTGATCATGAGGTGAAGGTGACATTTTTGTTTTTCACAATTAAAACTTGAGACTAATCTACAGGTGATTTTTTTTTTTTTTTTTTAAATGTGTCATAAACGGGAACCAAAAAATAAAATGAAATAAAATAAAGAGTCTCGTTGAGGTTATTTTGTGGATCCGAACAATCATTCAGGATTGTGGACTGGGGTCTGAGGAGACACAGATGCTTCCAGCTGTGGTGTGAACAGTCGTCAGTTCAGTTTCTACTGGTTTAAACCCTCTGATCCTGTCTGTGAATACATTCAGAGCACATGTGGGGCCTCTCCCATTCAGACAGACAGAGGTAGGAGTGGTTGAGCGTCTGAAAGGTTGTGTGGAAAATCACTGAGTCGGCCTCTGAACCCTCCACACACACACACACACACACACACACACGCACATGGCAGAGGCACCAGCAGCTCGTCAGCCATCTACGTCAAAATATTCTCAAAACCATTTAATGTGTGTGTGTGTGTGTTTGAGTGTGTGTGTGTGCACGAGTTCATGTGTGTGTCATCGTCATCGTCTGGCTGAGGTTTTTTTTTTTTTTTTTTTATTTTTTTATTTACAACTGCCTCTCATTATCAAACTGAAGAGGAAATCGATTGACGAGGTTTGCGGCTGCAGCCTCCACACCAGCACTCAGGAGAATTAAAAACGAGCGTCCTGCTGAATCTGCAGCTACAAAAAACGAAACAACGACAGAAGAGAACAGAACGGTCTCTCTGAAACGGTCAGAGAGGAGGACATTAGAAACGTGGCAGCTCTCCGTCTCCTGATGATCTGATTATTGCAAACTGTGCCCTTCTACCAAACCTATCAATCACTGCTTCACAACCCACCTCCTCTCATCCATCCCATTGTTTTTTTCCTTTGACTCAAACAAACCACAGTAAAAATGTCACTGTCACGTCTGAACCACAGAGAGGAGCTTCGCCCAGAGGCTCCGTCCACACGGCGCGAAGGTGGATGTGTTTGATTATAGATCAGGTGACTATTGATACTCTAACAGCATCAAAGAGAAACGACCAGAAACCAGCGGTGAGGACTTACTGTGACTTTGTGACGTCACAACAAAAAGCAGGCACCAAGCCCCGCCCACCTGAACCCACAATCCAACACATGAGATATTTTTGGCCAATCAGAAGAAACGTTCAGGGACTGTGGGACTTTTTAACACTCGGAGCGTTTTGAAGATATTTATCTCATAATGTGGGTTATTTAAAAATACACGAGCATCGTCATGGAAACGCCTTATAGAACATTATTACATTAACTAAACAACTCAAAACATTTGTTTAACGTCGTACAAAGGAAGCGTTTCATTTCCTGCGTCTTTGTTAAAAGTAGTGACACGGTTGTGCAGAACGTTTTCGCTCCTGACGGTTAGAAAACATCTTCAGAGCAGCAGCGAGTGTTTTCTGACGAGCTCGGACTCTGTGATTCAGACGCAAAGTCGACCGGAGGCTCAGAGCGGAGCCGCCAGCCTCTGCACTGTGAATACACACCTGCGACCTACACACACACACTGTACATGTCTGCTGGTTATTGCCGACGTCCTGCCTGGTGACCTCTGAACCCTACATTAAAAAAAAACAACAAAAAAGAACGAGTTTCTACAAAATGAGAATCACGCAGCGCTCCAGCAGATCACATGGCTCCTGTCCTCCGTAAGTGCTCCCACGGCTCCTGGGCTTGTTGCATCGATGGTGAAGGAAAAGTTTTTAGGGTTCAGAGAGTCCGGCGTGAAGTTTGTCGGCATCGTTGGCGACCTGCGGGTTCTTCCTCGGCTTGGATGATGACGTGATGAAGACGGAGAGGAAAAGCTGCTCGTCTTCAGTGTAGAAAAACAAGAGAAGAAAACAGCAGTGTCTTTTTCCATAAGGGCTCCTCCTCTCGTTCCGCACATAAACCCACCCCCCTCTTGCCCCTCCCACCCCCCCCAAAACAGATTCATTTGGCTACACGTGAACCTGTGGCCCAGCCCCCCCACCCCCCCCTCCCTCCCTGCGCCTCACAGCCCAGCACACAGTCTCATCTCTGGCCGTGGAGCGCCGATACGACGGGGGGCTGCTGGGAGCCGCTGGGCTGAGACACGGGGGGCCACATGGGAGTCTGTTGCATGTGGTAGTGGTGGTGGTGCATGTGGTGCCCGGTGGGCGACGACGGGGGCAGCCAGGCCGGCTGGTGGCTGGGCGGTGAGGAGGCCCAGAAGGAGCTGAAGCCTGACGTGGAGGAGGGGACGGGGGGCGAACAGGCCATGGACACCTGGGAGGAGCCGGCGGCGGCGCCGGAGCTGCACTCGGTCGCCCGCAGTTTAGAGAACATGGTGATGGCGTCAGGGAAGTTAGGGGGCGTGGCCGGAGTGTTTCTGGGGGTACACATCTGTGGGAAGAAAACAAGAGGAGAGAAACCATCAGTTCATCGCCATGGTGACGTGGGAGGAGTCACAGGTTCATCCCATTTATGTTTATGAATGAATCAAGTTCCTGGACACACACACACACACACACCCAACTCTATAAACTACAATACCCATGAGCCTCAGCTGCTGCTGCTGCTGAGACGACCACAGTGAGAACCAACCCTTCCCTCCACAGACTTCCTGTGCCGTGGGCTTCCTAAGAACCAGATGTTTTCTAACACATGTTCTGCTGCGGAGAGTTTGGTGTTGATGTTGGTCACAGAGCTGCTCCACCTGTGACTCACCAACACCAACAGTGTGGGTGGAGACAGTGAATCAGACTTTTACTTCAGTTACCAGGAGCATCTGAGAAAGACAATGAGCCGAGAAGGAGCAGCTTTAAAGTTTCAACACCGAGGACCAGTCTGAACAGGTTTGACACTGCGTCATGACGCGTTCACAGTCGCTACGGTCGAGTCTCACACAGACACAGACCGGAGCTCTTCATGTGCGCGTTGTTTGTTTGTTTGATGAGACTGAGAGCAGCCTGCCGCAGATTCACAGGTGTACAGTGTTACTCACCTCTGGGGAGGGATTTACTGTAACTCTACCCTACTGTAAAAACAGCTACAGTACAGTATGTACAGTAACCCAGAGACTCGCACTCCCTCAGTTTAGTCTCCCAGGCTGAGCCTCGCTCCACTGTTACACGCCTGAAGGACAAACTCAGGGAACAGACGACCCACAGCTCCACATGTGTGACACAGAGCAGGACAGAGACGCCCCAACACAATGAGAACCACCAGTGTGTGTGTGTGTGTGTGTGTGTGTGTGTGTGTTTAATAGGAAACAGTGAAGGCCCAGTTCAGCTCGACTGCTGGTTCAGACTCAGTCATGTGACCTGCTGCTAAAGGCCAAGAGTCGTCAGTGAGAACTTTATTTGCAACCTGGTGTGGTGCTGGTAGCCAAAGCAAAGGGAAACACACACACACACACACAGACACACACACACACACAGATCAGGTAGCAGCCAGAAATAGAGGAGGGGTCCTCTCAGCTGTGCACCAGGAGGCTGGATGGAGGGGGGAGAGGGGAAGGCCGGGTCGATGTTTTTAGAGCAGCCTGAAAAGAAATGTTGCTCTCAGGCTCACACATACTTTGGCACACACACACACACACACACACACACACACACACACACACATAACAGCTATAATTCAGCTGTTCGACTCGTGAACGCCAGCGTTGCATCGTCTGACTGTTTCTGCTGCTCCGACTGTTTGTCATGCTCTCGCTGCACACACACACACACAGAGCTCTGACACACTGTGCTGAGGATAAAACATAAACATGTGTTTCTGGCCTGTTCCTGCTCGGCTCCCCGGGGAGCGCTGGTGTCCAGGTTGGATCTGTATGTACGTTATGAGCAATAACATCTTTCAAGACTCTGTGACGCCACAAGAGAGAGATGATGTCCCCCCCCCCCCCCCACACACACACACACACACACACACACTCTGTATGCAGTATTATTCCTACAACACACATGACCCTCATGAATGAACTCCCAGCATCCCACAGAACCGGTCCGGTCAGACTCGTGACCTTGAGGCCAACGCATGTTTTCTACTTCACTCAGCTGAGGAGAAGCTTAAGTTAAGGGTGTTGCACAGAATCTCTTAAAATGTTCCTTTAGTTAAGGAAAAAAAAAGCAAGTATTTTACTGTAATAAACCGTTTCATTACGACGCGTGAACTGGTTCTGACTGGGAGCAGCTTTTAACCTGCACACGCTGTTTTATCTAAGTGGCTTTAACTCAGACTTTAAGGGAAATATTAACATTTGTGCCTCGATGGTGGTGGTGGTGGTGGTGGGGGGGGGGGGGGGGGGGGGGGGCAAACTGTGATGCGTCAGAGCCACGTCAAATCAGTCGTCACAGCTTCATGTGCACTGTGCCGTGAAGACGATTACCCATCATTCATAGTGTCCAGGGTACGTAACAGCAACAGTGGCAGGTTTGTGTTGATGTGAGTCGAACCCTCAGAGGTCTCACCTGTTTCCTTCAGGCTTCAGACCAGGTGTGATCACAGGAGCTCAAACTGACCCAGGTTCAGTTTCAGTTTGAGCTCATTCAAACCAGACTTTTCACAATAAGAGCAGATTTTCTCTCTGCGGCTGAGACAGAAGCAGCGAGTTAATCTTTGATGAGAGGCTCATTACTGCTTCAACACTGAGCTCTTTCTGCCCAAAGCCGACCCTACGTGCCTCCATGTTGGCCCCCAAGGGCCCGAGGAGAAGGTGGTGGAGGAGGAGGAGGAGGAGGAGGAGGAGGAGGAGGGGAGGCCTATGCTGGAAATGGAAACAGCTGCCACTTGCTTTGCTTCGTCTCTGCAGCCTTGTACAACCCTGTGCTCCTCAGAGCCTCAGGCGAGATGATGTCACTGCACTGCACCCAAAATAATAACAAACCCAGGCCGCCGCCACCGCCGCTGCCTCTCTCACACACACACTTCCTCACTCCCTTGGGCTACAACACACTCCTCCCAGAGCAACGGAGAAGCACGTACACCAAAACAAGAGCAGAGAGAGGGAAGAGGAGGAGGAGGAGGGAGGAAAACTTCAGACTGAAAGCAAAACATGGCTGCTGCAGATGTTGGTGTGTCGCCCCTGCACAGCGGAGATCACACAAACCTCAGGTTGCAGCACGGAGACGGTTTCTCCACCAACATGTGTGATTACATAAGAAGCAGCGAGCCAAGGACACAGACACGTCTCTGTGCACACTGACGCACGTCGTCTGCACCGTCGCACAATCATCATTTCATTCATCTCCACTGAGCTTTGTCGGGTGGGAGCTCTTCAGCACACACTGATTACTGTGTTACAGGGCTCCACTTATTTCGACTGCACACACACCCTTCCTCACAACAGAGGCACTTTCTTAATCGCACTGTAATCACATCCAGACACACCCTGAGCCGTGGCCTCCGTCCAAATGAAGGCACAAGTGTGAACGGTTTCCTGCCGCCACAAAGCTCAAAGGGGAAAAGATCAGACTCAGGTTTGATCTCCAGAAAGTCGGAGTTTGATGATCTGATCAGAGAGCGAAGTGTCGGAGGAGCAGAAGAACCAGGACCGACTGCATCATGGTGGTTGAACTCAGTCGTCCCTTTACTGAGGCGCCATCAGCGGCGTCCAGCTTGTGTTAAGATACTTTACACTGCTCCACACTCTCTTCTGTAGGAGCTGTAACAACACAGTCAGAAACTCCTGGCGTGTCAGACTCTGGCTGACGACTGACGGCTGCTTTCTGTGATGTAAACACAGACCACTGCTCTGGGAACAGCCACGTCCACAGCACCTCCACCATCACAGCTTTGGGTTTGACTCATTTTTTTTTTTTTTTTATTGGACCTGGAGGATGAGAAGTTTTTGATCCACAGGCTCATCCCTGAGAGCCGGGTGTCTGACTGAGCGTCTGTGGTTGGGTCCGGCGGGTCAGCGGGTGCATCCGTCCCACCGCCGTCCAGGACCCGAGGATCAGCCTCCGCTCAGCCACACATGCCTCAGTCTCATTTCTGTCTGTCGAGGGAAACCAAATGCACTTACCATCTGGTGGTGGTGACTGGGGATGTTCGCCTCCTGGAAAAAGGAGCTTAAGGCCGTCTGCAAAGAGAGAGAGAGGGGGGAGGGGGGAGTTATGAGCCGTTTAATTTTGATTTAATTGAATTAAAAGTCGACGACATGCCGGAGTGAAGAAGTTTGCTGCAACCACACAGAGGAGGACCTGCCCCCCCCCCCCACCCACCCACCCACCACCCTCAGAACCGTCCTGCAGGTCAGCTGACACGGGGCTGGTCACGTGATCTAAGGGTTAAAACTATTATCACCACACACCGGGATCTAAAACAGGGTTCAACGACGACGACGGAGGATTTTTTCAGCTCGTCTACAAACTGAGCTTCTGAGTTTCTGTCTGAGTCCGTGGCTTCTGGCCAATTAACAAATGTTATTATTGATCGTTTTATTCTAACGTTTCTTAAAGACAAAGCTCAGGTTTATTTTTAGTTTGGCTGTGAACTGTCGAAACCTGAAGGTGTTTAGTCAGAGAGTCAGAAATCATCATCAATGACGTATCAATGTGACCTTTGACCTCTGGGATATTTCTCATCAATTTCATAAACCGAATCAATCAAAAGCTTATGTGCAGACATCAAGTGACAGAAACACATTAGGTTAATCAATAACCAATAACAATGAAAAACAGTCAACCTGAAACACAGAGTGTGGAGCTGGAGGTCGAGGAGGAGACGGAGAATCAGAAACACCATAAAAATGTAAACAGCAGGTCTTATGACCGCCTCCCTGCGCAAACAAGGAAATGAGTTGGCTCCTTGTTTTGTTCCTCTTTGTTTTGAGCGCAGCCGACGGCAGCGTGAACAAAAACACACTCGATGACCTTTGAGACACGACGGGACGATAACAGAGCAGCCTAAACACAGCAGGAGCCGCTGCTGCTGCTGCTGCTTCCTCCAAGCAGGAGCAGAAACTTCCAGAGAAACGGAGCGCGCTGTGATTCATGTGACGGGAACGGATCAGACCCAACTGACTCAGGATCTGTGTTTTTATAATGATAATCAACTTGAAGCAGAAACAACATCACATTAATCCTGGTTCAGTTTGAGTTTGGGCTCGTTCAAGTCAGACTTTTCACAATAAGAGCGGGTTTTGTCCTGCTTCCTGCTCCACCACTGTAACATTAACAGGGTGTTTGTGTGAGTCCTGTAATGAGTGCGTTGCTTCTTCATCCTTGTCTTTGTGATGTGTTTTTCTTCCAGCTAATGACTGTTTTCACCTTTTTCGTCTAATGAAGAAAGTTTTGTTTGACTGACGGCTGAAACCGAGTCAAAAACATCCCATAATATAAAGAGCAACACAACAGATCTGAGACTGACAATAACCGATCAATCGGCTCCACATGTAAACACTTGTATGTTTTACAACCGTCTCCTTTTATGGTCCCACTGCTGAACACACGAGCTGCTGTGCACCGCAGTTTCAATAAAGTTTGACTGGGTACAAAAAAAAAAAAAAAAAAAAAAGTTGTGAACTCGACCACAACATGTTTTCACACGACAGACAGCATCAGACGGGGAGTGTGAGCTCGTTTTACTGCTCAGCGTCAGCCTCCATTTCACTTCAGAGGCCTCTTGTCTTGCCAGCACTTCAATGAATGCAGTGGTTTCCCTCCCCCTCCCTCGCTCACTCCCTCCCTCCCCCACACGGTCTGGTTGTTTGACAACAGCAGCGGCAGTGCAGGAATGTGTGCCGTACAACGTGACACACATATCAAAAGCGTGAAAGTGCTTTGCTGCTATTGTGTAAGGAGCCAGTGAATGCACGCTGGTCTTTGTCTGCTCGCTGTGTATTCTGCAGGTCTGAGGGAGCGTCACTCACTGATGTCAGCGCTCACTTCCTGCTGCACGCACACACACACACACACACACACACACAGACTCACAACAGCTCAGAGTCACCGACAGCTCAGAGTCCATTCTTCACCGGACACAGGACCTGTCTGTGTGAACACACCACAGAAGAAGAGTTCGGATGCTTCGTGTCATGTGACCGACGCTTCTGTTTCCTCCGTGTTGATGACAAAACTCAGAAGAAAACACTGATTACAAAATGTTCCTGGTTGTTCTCTTCTCAGCAGGAACATGAACTGAGCGACGTGTGTGTGTGTGTGTGTGTGTGTGTGTCACAGATAAAACCGCAGTTTATCACTGAGTTCACTTACAGAAACTTCAACCACAACCGATTCAACACCTGATCTCCATCTGCGCCTCTTTAATTCAGATCCCCTCAGGTGACACAGTAACAACAACAACAACAACAACAACAACAACAACACAACCAGATCTAACTCTGGACAATCAGCTTCACAAAGGCAACGAAGAATCACATCAACCGAAATCAAATTAACCTCAGATATAAATTCCTTCAAAATAAAGGTCAAGTGCTGCCGACAGCAAGACAAAACAGACCTGTATCCATCTCCAGCTAACTGTGTCTGTTGTTGTTGTTGTTGTTGGACTATTTGTAGCTTGTTGACTCAACCTTTGTCATCGCTAACAAATAAACAAATAAGCTGTTTAAAAAAAAAAAAGCTGAAACATGTTGTCGGGACCTGAAAATGTCACCTGGGACTGAGAAGATGTGAGTACGACAACACAACAGCAGAACTGACTGTGTCTTCAGGTTTATTGCCCTCGACTCTCTGCAGTGGACGGAGGAGAAGCACTGGAGTCAGACGGAGGAGGAGGAGGAGGAGGAGGAGGAGGAGGAAACGTCTTCATCCGGATGAAGACACCAAGACAAGTCACCACTACATGACTGACATGACTTGGTTAACTGAGTTAGCTCTGAGCATCATCACCTGTGTGTGACTCACAGTTCCAGTTTCTGATTGTTGATTCCAGTTCATGTGACGAGGCTCTTCCGCGCTGTTATTTTGAAGGGGGTGGGGGTGGGGGTGGGGGGGGGTGGGGGGGGTTAATCAAATCAAAGTTTTCAGGCCACAACCTCTGGCTGGGGACGTCACATCTGGAGGAAACCTGGAGCAAACAGAGGTCCATCCAGGACCGTGTCCACCAGCGGGGCTGAGACGCACCTGACGGCTGCTCAGTGCTTCCTCACAGATCTGGGAGCAGCAGCGAGCTGACAGACCTCCGGCTGACGACCGAGGACAGAAGACGCCTTCGGCCTCAGTTCGCAGTCTGAATCAGAGCACGAGGAGAATCAGGCCACTTCTGCTCCCCCCCCCCCACACACCAACCTCCCTGACAGAAACAATGGGCTGTTTACTACAGTCTCAAGAGGAGACAAACACAGATCTGAGCTGAGACCATTTGTCACTTCACAGGTTTGGAAATCACAAAAACACGCCGGTGTTTTCTGCTGCCAGCTCCCGCCTCTGTCACACGGAGGAGCTTGTTTCTGCTGTTTTGTTTGTTTTTATTACAAACTCACGAGTTTGGTCTGAAAAACAAGACCAAGATCTGGAGACGTCACTGTGATTCACCGTCTTTCAGTCTCATGTGTCGCAAAACAAACAGAACAATAAACTGACTCATCGAGAAAAATATTCTCCAGAGTCTTAACATTTGTTGCCTCAATAAAACCTGTAGTGTAAATGTGAAAGTAAAAGGAGGTGGGGTGGGGGTGGGGGGGGCTGATCTTGATCCACACACAGTCTCCAGGAAGAAAGACTTTTATTTTGGTGGATTCTCCTGGTTTCTGCTCTTTGGGGGAAGTTCTGCTTGGAAACACGTTTTCTAATCCACAGCGGCTGGTGATTAGTGATCGATTCATCACTTTGTGGACAAAATGTCAAAACTGGGGAGTTTTCTGCTCTAATTTTGTCTCTAACAACAAACAAAAGAAATCTGAATCAGTGAACGTGACTTCGGACAAAAAGCCAAAGAGACGACGTCAGTGTTCAGCTGCACAAACGGTGCTTCGTTGGCTCCGCCCACTCTGATTATTTATTTCTGCCGTAACGTTACGAAGCTGCAGTCGAGTTTATTCATCCAGCAAAATCACACAAATCACACAGATGTGCCTGAGGGGACTTCACCGCCTGTGCAACACACGGATGAGTCCATGTAAATGAGCTGCTCCAGCTTCCTCCTCAGCCTCTGAGGGCTCAGCAGCAGCAGCAGCAGCAGCAGCAGCAGCCAGGTAACATCCAGGTGAGTGTGGTTTCCAAACAAAGGACTCAGTTACCTGCCGTGTTCTCACTTTACCTCGGTTTCTAGTTACAAAGAACAGAAGATGATTCTCACTGATCAATCAATAATAATCAAAACCAAAACCAACCACAAGAAGAACTTCCACCGTTGATCTCCAGGGAAAGTCTCTAACCGTAACCTGACGACCTCAACAGGGCAGCTGAGCTGAGCCTCCCCCCTCCCTCCCCCCTGCTGAACCACCTGGCCCCCGGCTCCTCAACAGATCGGTCATTAGACAGTGGACGGAGGTGTGGTCGGAGGATGACCATCTGGAAGCTCAGGCTTGATGTCAGAGGTCCTTCAGGTGTGTGTCAGCTGCTGAACAGGCCTGAGGAACACCACAGGGCTTCTGACCCGTCCACACACACACACACACGTCCACACACACTCACCGGGCGGCTATTTTCAGGCCCCGAACCAGTGATTGTTTCTGTCACTGTTTTTCAGTTGAAGGAGAAATAGCTCAGTGTTTGAAATGTCAAAGGTCAGAGGAAGCTCAGCCAAAGATCCAAAACCACAACACATCCACTCTGTCATGTTTCATGCTGCGCTCGGTGTGTTTCATCATGATGTCAGAGAAAAACAACTCCTCATTGACTTCCTGTTGGTTGACTGAGCTAATGGTTCAGGCTCCAGGTTAATCTGACAGACACAGGACTGATTGATTAATTATTGGCTCTATATAGGTGAGAAACGGTCCATCAGTCCATGGGGTTCACAGACAACAGCAGCAGATCCTCATATCGTTACAGCTTTAAATAACAGTTAACAGCACAGAGAGGCTGCATATGGGAACAGCTGGAGGGTTAATGCATCTTAATCAGTCTATATATAACCGAAGGATCAATGTCAGACCACTTAGCTCTCAGCCCGCTGACTCAGACCTTCGTCTCCTGCTGTAAAAACAAAACTAACACCCAGTTTACAGCCCGTTATTAATGTGTAGAAGAAGAAGAAGACGGGTCATGGAGGGGGAGAGGAGGCTCGAGACAACAGGAAGTGTGATTGTGTGATAGTGTGAGAGCAGCAGGGAGGCTCCGACCCTCACCTGCTCTGCTGACCAGACCTGTGCTTTACAGCCGGACAGTGACGGATGCGGGTTTTACGGGAACTCGTTATCGGACGGGCCGGGCCGACAAGATGGCATCACGGATAAAGCCGTTTGTTTTCGATGACAGTCGTTAGTGTAAAACACAGACCCAGCCCGGCCGAGCTCCGGGCGGGCCGGGTCACCCACCCTGCAGCCGGCTCGGCTCACGACGACCAGCCGAGCGATGACACAGTGGATTCACGTCGAGAATGTAAACAACAACGGCCGCTGCGAGCAGCACCACGTCCTCAGTGCTAAGCTAACGTTAGCTGCAGGAGCGCATGGTCGCGGGGAAGCACATTAAATAGTCCCCAACAACCGACACGAGGGCTCCGTTTAGATCCCTCAGGCCCACGCACAGTTTGGAGAGCGGATAACAGAACAGCCGGATAAAGACGTTAACAGTAGCTGGAATAAACCCCCAGAGTCCGGACTCACCTCGAACTGCCAGTGGGCCGCCTGGAGGAGCTGCTTCGCCTGATCGGCGGCGCAGCCGGCCGTCAAAACAAACTGGTTGATCATCACCTGGTGCCTGAGTTCGTCCATATTCACCGACATGGTGTCTTCACACGCGACGCGCAGCTCGTTTCAAGTCGAAAACAAAAGGAAAGAAGTGAAATGTGGTCTCTGGTCGACTCCCGTGAACCTTCAGACCCAGCCTGTCTCCGTCCGGCTCCCACCGCTGAGTCTCCGCAGCCTTCGGCAGCAACAACAATATTCTCATGTCATCACCAACAACAAAGAAGACGGCGACGCTGATTGGACAACGACACGGCGAGAGAGTACGAGCGAGGCGCTGATTGGCTGCTGACGTAAAGCGTTTAAATTCACCGTTGAGCTTGTTTTATTCACCGTGGCAGCGTCGGTGAGTGGAGACAGATGATAGTTTCTGGTCTGAACGATCGCTCCGCCCTCTGCGGTTATCCGATGTGATTGTACACGCGCTTTTTTCATGTCCGTTACACTGACGTCATATGTTTTCATAGAGCTGATTGGCTTGCTTGCTACGGCAGGTAAGTAAACCACACGCATGTAAACAAAGTAAATGTTTGATGTTTAACAGCTGAGGGAGAAACACTTTTCTCTTTGACTTCAGAAAAACCACAGTCTGCAAACACCACAAACAAAAAACAGTGACCTTCAAAATAAGAGCAAGGTAAAACAAAAGGATAAGAAATAAAAGTAGACATTATGCATCAGTAGATTATCGATTGATGGTTAACACATTTTAGATGGTGCTTTATACACAGCTGCTGTCTGTCTGTGAATTTTTAACCCTTAGACTGAAAGTTTTCTTTGACCTTTGACCTAATACATTACTATATTACTAATCTATTTATTTATTATGTATGTAAAAATACAAGAGAGGTCAATTTTGCATTGACCTTACATCGCATAGATTTGTTTTTGAATACTAATGTAATTTACCTTTAGTTTAACTCTTAGTGTATCTTAAATCTGTATTTTATTGATTAGTATATAATAAAAACACACATAACACATTAATGTAAAGAAAAGGGATTGTTTGAGAAAAGAAACAGCCACTAATTACATGTGATAATGGTTTAAAAAAACAGACTTTCTACAGGTTTGTGTTGTCGTCAGCTCTGTGGTCTGTTTCCAGGTGACAGTGAGAGGAAGCAGTGCTGGTATCCTGGAGCCATCTGTCTCCTACACTGAGATGGACTGAGTGGACCTGACTGTGCTCCTGACAGAACAACAACTAATCTTCTTATCATCTGAGTGCAGCAGCTCCGGGCCTGCAGCCTGTCCAGCTTCTCTTTATCTCTGAATAATTCAGCTGTGCTGCAGGTGAAAACACGCGTGACAGAGGAAGCCTATCTATTATGTATTGTTGCAGGGTGTTACCTGGAGCTGGAGAACAAAACCCCCACATCCCCTGAAGAAAGACCAAACTGTTGTTCTGAGCCTGAAACGACCATTTCACCTCTTGAACTGCAGCTTTAAGGTTAAAATCCTATTTTCCCGCAGCATTTGAATGTATCACATGAATTCAGCTTGTTTCCAATGAAGGAACCAAAGACTTCTATCACCTGCAGATACTCTCGCTCTTACACGTCTTATTAACATCTGGGTCACATCTGGATATTGACACCTGCAGCTCCACTGGTCTCTGTAAGTATTTTTATTTGGACCAGTGAACAGTGTCAAAGGCCATATCTTAAAATCCAACAACAGCACTGAATTGTCTTGGGTCCAAACATCACCTGAAGCTCTGTAGAGAATGATTAACGTGAATCCATCACCACTAACTGGACTTTATCACCATCACCACCACCACAACAACAACAACAACAACAGCTGTACAATCTGTACACAGCTTTTACAGCCAAGTATAAAACATCATGTGACCTCGAGGAACATCTATTATCATGAGGGTTTGGTCCTCAGTGGGTCTGGTGCCACCCAGGACCAATATAATACAGTGTTTATATGATGGTCATGTATAATGCAGATACACAAACACATGCATTGTCTGTTTAATCTGCTCTTTTGTTTGTTATTATATTGATCTGCCGTGTTATTCCTGCAGGGAGATATTCATGACTGTATCTCTTGTTCCTGTTCAGTAAACTAACCACATCAGAGCAGACACTTAGCATCACGTGACGAGCCACACAGCTGCTTCATGTGATTTCTAATCTTCTATCTTTATTTGCTCTTGTATATATGTTTTGTACATGTGGTCATAATGAGCACATACATGCATTAACACATGGTATACTCGGACCAGTGCAGCTGCAGTTTCAGTCTGTCACATGGTGGATTAAACGGTTTGTGGCGCCCTCATGTGTCCAACTGAAAGAACTGCAGCTTGAACATAAACCAACTGTGATAAATGAAGGGTTAGCATGTGATTATGATCAGTTACTAAACCTTTACTTTATTTTTGACTGAAGCTTTTAGAAACTAACTACAGACTAATTTTTGTAAACTCTAGATAAAAGGAGTAGATATTGAACTTTAACAGCTTTCAGATGAGATATTAACAAATATATGATCTTTCTCGTCTTTCTGCTTCTCTCACCTCCATCACCTTCTCTCTTTCGTTTTCTCCTCATCTTGTTTCTGTTGTGTTGACAGGGAAGGATTCAGGATGTAAACACTGGGAATCACAGGACATAAAACCATGAACATGACAGAGTTCAGTGTGTGTGTGTGTGTGTGTGTGCGTGTGTGTGTCTCCTACTCAGTCAAGTCCAGCTGCATCAACCTCTTTAATCCCTCTGAGTCCTGAGCCGAGTCCGGCCCTCCCCGACCCTCGGCTCTGTGAGGTTACTGTGGTTGGCTGCTCCCTCGCTGACCTTTGACCCCTGCTGGAGGTGCAGTGATGGAGGTGGGCGGGGAGGACAAGGTCTGTTAGAGGCCTCTGACATGAAGGAGTCCGTCTGGTCTGGAGTTCAAACCTGTCAGGGTTCAAACAATAGGATGAGAGGAACAACAGGACACAGAGACAGTGTCACTGAGCGGCCTTCACCTCACAACGCCGTGTGTAGTGGTGTAATGTAACTAAAGTAACTTCACTCATGTTCAGTACTTTAGGTCAGTTTTGAGGTGGGTGATACGTTCTGTTTAAAAGGACCAGGAGAATGTGAACAACAGCAACAATAATAGTAATAGTCTAATGTCTGTGTGTGTGTGTGTGTGTGTGTGTGAGTCATTGAAGGCAGCACTCGGTGCTCTGCGTCAGCCTGGAGGAGGAAGCCTTTTTATTGCTTTACAGTTGTCTTTGTGAGGGGCCTCAGGAAACCACTCAGCCACACTAATACAACGTTCAAGGGGCCAAACCTTTTTGTTTCGCCTTTCTCTCCCTCCCTGTCTTATGAACAAAGTGCATTCCTTCACACATTAACCCCCCCCCCCACACACTCCCACCCCCAACACGCACACAAACAGTGGGTTCAACTTTTATACTGTCACTGATCCAGTGGATTCAGAGGTGACGCTGCTGCTCACGGTCACATGTGAAGGTCGTGAGCAACAGTGTCTGATGCAGGTGGAGCTGCTTTTAACCAACTACAGGTGGAGCGAAGGAGCGAAGTACTGAAGTCGGGTTTGAGATTGGATTCCAGATGGAGACATTTGCATATTCATTAACAGCTGTCAGTATCAGTGGAGAGCAGGATGGTTGTAACACCTCTGACTTTTAATCCAGTGAGTTTAACACAAACCAGTTCCACATATCTGTTGTTAAACAGTGCTGCTGCAGCATCAGCTCTGACGACTAACATGCAGAACATCTATAAAACACGAGAGGACTTTGGAGAGTTCATGTACATGACAGAGGAGGGATCCTTCGCCCAGGACGGGCAGACGTGGCGTAGATGTGAATGGGTCAGTCAACAAGAGCTGATGAGGGCAGCTTCTGGTGGGCAGATGCAGAAGCAGGAGGAAGGAGGTGATGCAGGCGGCGGATGGTGCAGAGGAGATGGAGCTCTGGAGAGATCTGTGGAAACACAGAGAGAGTGAGAGACGCCAAGGCCAAACTACAAAGTACAAGAGATGATGACAGTTCAAAACATGTGCAAATGACAAAAAACAGATTCAACGATGCAATGACACTGAGATATAGATAAAAGGAAACATGTTCGCTCTGCGTTTTGAATGTGAGAAGATGTGAAAAGAGAAAAGGCTGGAAACAGCTGCTTCAATCCTGAACTATGAGCTCGTGTGTCGTTTAAAGTCTCATCATGTTCTTCAGTGCAACATAAAGAAAAGCTTCACCTCAGAGTCTGTTCTGTGTTGTACCAGACGTGAGTGAGCTGGTCCCCTGCAGGGTCCCCGGGCCACAGCTTGAGAACCTGCAGCACAGTTCACTTGAGAGTGATTAAAAATGAAGCGCCATAGAAACCAGCAGGCCAATGGAGGAGCGGGAAGCTGTTTACAAGGGGGTGTACCGTTTCTATGGTTGCTGGACAAACCTCCTGCACCAGGTATTAAACTGCCTCCCCGACGGATCCTGCAGCCCGCTGACACCCGCTGTAAAGACCTCCACTGAGGAGCAGAGGCGGCCGACACAGCGCCAAAATCCCTCCGCAGGAATTTCTCTCTTTCTCTCTCTCTCTTTTTTTTTTCTGGTACTTTTCTCTCGGTCACCAGTGGACGACAGGTGCTGAGCAGTCAGACCGAGGCCGGACGCTCATCCAGGGGCTGCTCGTGTGGGATTTAACGGATCATCAGCTGACGAGAGGTGAGTTTGATGTTTATTCTGAGAAGAAGAAGAAAAATCCACCTGGATCTTTTTGACCTGAGCTCAGAAGGCCTGAAACTTCCGAGGCGGCATTAAACACAACACCAGACAAATCAAACTGCTTTAATACAGGATGTAAATATATCTGACATTAATTTCTTCAAAATCACGAGAGTGTGTGTTTTTTAAAGTTTGATTTTAACCCTTCACTCACCTGCTGTTGGCTGCGCGCCCTCGCGGGTCGTTAGGGAGGAGGACGTGCGCTCCTGTGCGCGTCAAGTGCGCAACGGGAGTTTTTCAGGAAGGTTCTGTGACCTCAGAGAGAAAAGAGCTGCAGCTCCACCAGAGCACAGGGTTTAGCTTCCCAGAAGTTAGACTTCCAGGGTTTCCTCCAGGTGACAGACGGGAATGAGAATTGAGATGTGAGAGTCTGTCACTTTGCGCACACAGGGCCTCTGTTTTCAAATAAGGCATCATTGTCCTGTCTCTTCGCACTTCGTTGACGCTGGGTGTATATTTTCGGTCCTGTCAGGCGGTGGCAGAGGGTGGAGGAGAAGGAGCTGGGGTGACAGAAGAGAGCGGAGACAGAGGGTGTTGGACAGAGCCATGCTGTCTCTGAGCTGCGCCGACCCCTGGCCCGAAGGCTCTGTGGGGCTGGAGGAGGAGGTGGTGACCGCTGCTGCCCAGGCTGAGGAGCGGGACAGCGGCAGCATCCACAGCACTGATAACAGCAGCAGCAGCAGCAACATCAGCAGCTGCTGCAGCAGCTCCGTCAACCTGGACGACAGCCTGACCAGCCTGCAGTGGCTGCAGGAGTTCTCCATCCTCGGTGCCAACGTGCCGCAGCAGGCCCACCACCAGCCGCACCTGTTCGGACACCAGCCGCTGGGCTCCGACGCCCCGGCCTCGCCTCTGGCCGGGGACCCCGCCTCTATCGGCATGCCCCTCACCCCGGGGAAGCCCACAGCGGCGGCCTACAGCAGGATGCAGCCCCCCCTCCCCGGGATAGTGGCCCACGGTCACTGTCCCGATGAGGTGGACTACAAGACCAACGCGCACATCAAGCCGCCGTACTCGTACGCCACGCTGATCTGCATGGCCATGCAGGCGAGCAAGAAGAGCAAGATCACCCTGTCCTGCATCTACAAGTGGATCACTGACAACTTCTGCTACTACCGCCATGCTGACCCCACCTGGCAGGTAGACGACCACACACACACACACACACACACACACACACACACACACACACACACACTGGACATATGATACACTTTAAAATGTGAAGGATGCCTAACTTCCATCACAATCTCCACTGTGTGTAAATGGGTAACTCTCTCTCTCTCTCTCTCTCTCTCTCTCTCTCTCTCTCTCTCTCTCTCACGCGCACACACACACAGTTTTCTGGGGTCAAATCTCAACTGGGTTCATGTTTTTTGTTTTGTTTTAAATCAGTCCACTGCAGCACTGAGCGCTGGGCCGCTGCCACCCTCTGATGAAGTATTAGTGACTTGGCTGCGTGTAATTAATAACTCCTGAGGGACAACAACAGCTCCAGCAGCTGCACTAAGCCCCTGAAAACCTCCAACACAGTCGATATTACCTTTGAAAAAATGCATATCTGGTTCACAGGTTTTCTGCTTCAGCAAAGAGAAGTGATGGAAGTGGGGGGGGGGGGGCAGCAGATTCGCTGATGAATGTGCAGGAATTTTGAAGGAAAGTTTAATTTGGCTGGATAAATGATTGATGGAGCCGTTAGCTGTACTCCCGTGTTTCAGCGTCTGGCTCAGACATTTCAGAGCGTTCTGTTATTGTAAGGCCGAACATGGAGCAGATAATATTTAACAAAGGTCAGCAGGTCACGGCTTGATTTAGACTTCAGTGGATGAGGCAAGGGGAGGAGGAGGGTGGGGTGGGGGGGCAGCTGGGTGAATGCAAGGGTGTATAGTGCATTAATGTGATGTATCTGTGCTGCTGTTGTCAGTTTAAAGGAGGTAAACGTGTGATATCTGTGCTTGCAGAACTCCATCCGCCACAACCTGTCACTCAACAAGTGCTTCATCAAGGTGCCGCGGCAGAAGGACGAGCCGGGGAAGGGCGGGTTCTGGAAGATCGACCCTCAGTATGCTGAGCGCCTCCTGAGCGGCGCCTACAAGAAGAGACGGATGCCGCCGGTCCAGATCAACCCAGCCCTGCAGAACAGGCTCCGGCTCAACCTCCAGCCCCAGTCCAGAGGCCCCTGCAGCCCCACTGGAGGTCAGATCAGCCTGAGCGTCAACCTCGAGTCCCAGCGGCTGCTCCAGGAGTTTGAAGAGGCCACCGGTGCCGACCAGAACTGGGATCCACATCTGGCTGAGGGGACCATGCTGGGGTCATGGCCTGTGGTCAGAGGAAGAAGTGGGCTCAAGAGGAAACAGTCAGTGGGGTCCAGAGGTGGTGCAATCAAAGCCCCCCGCCGCTCCAGCTCCCCGTTGCTCTGCGTGGATGAACAGAAGGAGATTGGACCTCTGAAGGGCGACTTTGACTGGGACGCCCTGCTGGACTCAGCCCTGAGCGGGGAGCTCAGTCTGGAGGGAGGAGAACCACTGAGTCCCATCATGAAAGAGGAGGAGCTGACAGTGCGGGGGACCCACATCTCCCCCGTCGAAGCTCCCGCTGGGACGGCGGACATCCATGTGCTGGTGGAGACCCAAAGGAGTAATGATGTGTCAGACTTTGACGAGGAGACCTTCCTGGCCACGGCCTTCCTGGAGAGCCCCTGGCCCGAAGAGGAGGACCAAGGTCGCAACGATTTCCTCTGTAGCTCCACAGTCAACCTGGACCAGCTGTTTGACCTCGGAGACTCATTAGGTGGAGACCCCAGCACCCGGATCGACACCCTCCTCTGAGGAATAGTTGTTCCTTCACAATGAAAACTCTTCACAATGACACTGAGGAATAAGAGACTTGTTGTTTGTTTTTTTACACTCCATCAGCCCTTGTTTTCCTTTTCGAGTTGTATTTTTAGACATTTACATTTTGATTCATGCAGGAACTACACTCCCAACATCTCCTGAACAAAGATGCCACAACCTACAGCAGCAGCTCACATCACATTATCACTGGGAAAACTGAACTGTGTCGACTGTTGGTGAATCACAAAAACAAAAACAAAATTTCAGAATAAAGGCCTGATCACACCAGCAGGTGGCGCTGAAATTAACCCATGTCTATCCCATCCATAGGTGCGATCTGTGATCATTAGACACAAGAGAGAAAAGCTAACGAACTGGATAAGACTTTGCCAACTCAACTCAACTGTGGCCAACCACGGTACTGCAACTAAATAACCCTCTGCAGCTCAGATAGCATTATAGTACAAGAGACTGTTGACAAGAGCCTCCAACTGCAACAAGGCTAATGGTTACTATAATGACAGAAAAGCTTAGAAAATGCGTGAGAACAAGAAACCCAAAAGTTAAAACACATTTTGATTTCTCACCTCTCCACAGAAACACCAATACACTCCGTTTTCTAGGAGACATGTGGCCATTTTCCACGACACAGTTAAAGCTCGACTTGACTCAGTTTAGATCATTTTCGATTACAGCTGAGTACTTCATTGTTCCTCCTCAGTGTGGACTTGTAGACTGTTTGTATCTGGTTTCACTTGTTAGCATTACAATACAATACAAATACACAACAGAATAAACCAAGTTTTTCCACTTGCACCGGTGTGACCAGGCCTTTAGGAGAGAAACGACCTAGTCTCTGTTTACATTGTTAGAAGTGTGTGTTCACACATTAAGAGGACGATTTATCAGTGAGTGTAAGTTGTGGTGTTTATTGACATTTACTGCATTTAAAGTCACAACACACTTGTTGAACAGACTGAGATACAGCAGCACTATGGTGATGACGACACATGATGAGATATTTGCCAAATGATGTTTGGTGTAGAAGTGATTTACTGAATTAGCTTTTAGCTTAATTTTGCGTGGAGTTTTTGGTACTAACTATTCTCTGTATGCATTTTTCAAAAATAACTAGGATCTGTTTAATGAGATTAATAATCATAATAATAAACATGCAGGATATGTTTGAAACAGAGAATTTGTCATATCAGCATATCATAAATATTTCTTGTAGTACTTAGCAGCAGCTTCCTTTGATCCTTTCTAGCTGAGCAGTAGATGTAAAGCGAAGTGGAGGACACACCTGAGCTTCACGTCTTCAAAGTTTAAATGAACACAAAAAAACAGCTTGAGGCGAAATTCTCCAGCAAAGAACTTTTATTAAGACGTTAAAATGTTCACTTGAGAGAGGCTGCGGTGCCTCGTCAATGAATACCTGACCTTCTACGTGCCAAGAACAACACTTGGGAGTCGACAGGGTGGCAGTGTTAAAGAGGCTGTGTTTTTTTTTTTTTATAAGGAGGAAACGTGTTGTTTTTGTATTGGTGAATATGAGGGAGATTGGAGAGTGATGGGAAACAGGATCTAACATAGCACGGACATGTCGTTGGATGTGAACTAACTAAACCAAATCACTCCACAAGTAGAGCCTTAACTTCATAGATGCAATAATTGCTCTTGTTTTCCTCTAAATTGTGTGAAAGTGCAATCAATGTACAGTGATACCTGTTATATTTGACATTCAGTTGTAGGAGTGTATCATGAAGTTTACTATAGACAAACCAGTTTCACAGTAATGTGTATTATGAGGTGTCTGATCAGACAAAGCAGCCACACAGCCTCTGTGTATTAGCTCTTCTTGATCAAATAACATTGATAAACTACAATAATGGCGTCTTACCTCATGATTGGTTCTGTAAAGTCAGACACACTGTATGCATCCTTTTACTTCGCTGTTTTTATTTTATTTTCCACTTCTCTTTGAAAATAAAAAAAAAATAAGACTTACTGGAAGTTGCCTGTCAAGACGTCACATTTTCTGCACCACATTAGTGGGTTGGATTGTCTTTACATTCAGATGTTCAAGGAACATACAAGTGAAATACCTCTATGTGTATTTAAAAACACTCATCACTTCCCTCACCTCTGACCCCTCCGTTAGCATTGCCACGAGGTTGCCATGAGGTTGTCGTTTTTATTGTCATTAAACTTGGATTATCATGAAATTTACTCAAGATATTCCTGTTTCCCCTCAGGATGAACTGTAATCACTTCGGTGGTCATCTGACTTTTCCTCTAGCATCATCATCAGGTCAAAATTTTACTTGCCAGTTCTATTCCCACCTCTGTACTTTGAGCTCTCAGCAGCAGTTAGCAAATGCTGGCATGCTAATGCTAACACGCTAAGCCAAGAAGGTTAAACAAGCTAAACAGACTTGCTAAATGAAATGTCAGAATTTATTGACAAAATATCAGAATTTAGCTCGAAGGAAACGTTTTAGACTCTTCATCTTGTTTCTTGATATGCTGACGACACCCTGATCTAACCTGTCCAAATTCACTGACCTGAAAACAACAAAACTTTTACCCAGTAAATCTGAAGTCATGTCATTTGGACCACGGTGTTTAATTCCTTGTAGTTCTGGTTTCAGTCAGTTCCACATTGTCTTCAAACTCAGATCACTTGTCTGACTTCATGTCCTCGTGGGTTGGTGAACATATTTGACATTATAAACCATTATAAGTCTCTCACAGAGCTGCGAACATGGCTGGAGGATTGTTTTCCTCCCTTGCGACTCTCCACCCCCATCTTCCCCCTCTGCTTTACTGTGCCTGTGTGTGAGATTTACGTTGGTCTTTTCCTGCTCATCTCTTTGGGGCTCTTGCTGTGATCAGGCAGTGGATGGGTAATAGTAGCAGGGGGTGGCTGGGTTTCTCTTTCAGGGCTTTGTCTGTGCTCAGTCAGACTCTTGTTCCCCATAGCTCTTGGATCTGTGGTCCCTCATTGGGTCGGTGTGGGGTCTAACAGGGACAAGTGTCCCACGGCCCCATATATCACCGCCTGTCTGCCCTGCCGTAGACCACACCGTCTCTCTCTGACCCTGCTGCAGATTAGCAAGGTGGCTCGCGTTCAGAGAGTCAGATGAATAGCCGCAGTAATCAAATGCAAATACGTAGAATTTAAGAAGCCGGCGTCCCCCGGGGTCGTGGACAGACGTGGCTGTCTTTCAGTGGGTCTGTGGTTGCTGATGAGGTAATGATGGCTCAGAGATGAAGGGCAAAGATAAAGTGTTGTAACGCTACACCTCTGTATGATGGACACCCAACACTCTGCTGGAAGTTAAGGGCAGGATCCTGCATCTTCATGCCCAGCCAGAGTGCTGTTTTCCTGGAGAGGAGTCCTGACGTCCCCCCCCATCCCCCCAGGCTCAGCACCCTGCAGGCCCCCCTGGACAGCCATTACCTGCTGGACCCTGTCTCTCCAGCTGGATTGCAGGGCTCATAATCATAATGTGGCAGGCTGGTTAGATGAGAGGCCCGCGGTAACCTGATGCAGGTATTATTCCCTGGCCCTGCTGACGGCTGCAGGTAAGAGGAGCCTCCTGGTGAAACGCTAACCCTCGCTGCTTGTTCCAGCCATGAAACGCTGCAAACTGAAAGTGCTAAACACCAACACCCAACGTGGCTGGAACAGTCATGGAGTTCAACTGATGGAAGCTATGGAGGGCCGATACTGACACTAGAGTTTTGACGTTTTGTGCCCATATTTAATATTTTTACATTGATGGATTCAGCATTTCTATCAGGTATCGTGTTCACTTTCTAAAACAGTGACCAGTCCCACAATCAAGTCTGCATGACTCACTGTTTTCCCTTGATGTGTTTGCACCAAAAATACTATTAAAATGTTAAAAAATAAAACTTTTGATATGAGGCTAGCACCTTCTTTGTTTCCATTTCCTCTGATGTGATGATTTGGTGTTTAATGTCTTTGTAAACTGAGAATTTCTAAGGTTTTAAACTATTAAACAATACGTTTAAAGACTTCATACCATGCGTTGCCTGACATGTTTTTATGGAATTGATGGTCCTTCCTTGTGAAAATCAATGAAAGTATCAGCTCTCAGGAGCAGCTGTGCTTTCTAGTTGCCACACGACTTCACTGGTATTCAACTGGAGAAAGTATCACAAAATGAAGGTTGGACTGGGAGCTGCTGGGAGCTGCTGGGAGCTGCTGGGAGCTGGGGGTGGCTCTGAAGCTTATCAACAACCAAGAAGTGAAAAAAGTGGACGGGGAAGAGACGAGGAATACGTCTTTTTTATCACACAGCTAATGAAAGGCCTGTTTCCTGGGTAACTGCTGGTACCATTGTCATGTAGGGCTGGTAGGGGGGTGGGGGGGTGGAGTTGGGGGCGGGAAGGGGTGACTTTTGCTGGTCTTACCCAGGCTCTGAGGGTTGATTAGGGCTGAAGAGGGATGGAGTAAGCAGAGAGAAAGAAGCTGGATGGAGGAGCCCCAGATTTATTGCACTGGTGGTTTTGTGAAAGTTCACTTTCCTTACCAGAGCAAGGCTCCACGGACTCCCCACTGTCAGAAAAACACATCACACACTGACGCCGACCTAGTTTCAGATCCTTTACTGAAGTAGAAGAACCAGTACTTTAATCTAAATAGGTCTCAGTTCAACATCCTATAAAGGAGGGGTTTATTTCTCAAAGTGTCACCAGGGAAATCTGAGGCTTGTCAGGTGACACCAGCGTCACAATGCTTGAACTTCCTTCCAGTGTTTTCTTCTTCTTTATGAATATCTGGTTAATACCACACACAACAACAACAACAACAACAGCAACAGAAGGAAACAGAAGCAGCTTCTTGTTTCCAGCTGACCAGTGATTTTACTTGAAGACTTGTTGTAACGGCCTCCATTGGTTGACTGGAAACTGCTCTGGATGGCTGAAGATGGTTGTAGGTCAAAAAGTCACTGTACCATATAAACACACGTGTGAGCACTGGACTGTGGGAACATAAGAGCAGCTCTTAACATACATTATATAACATAGGAGATGTTTGCTCTTGTTTAAAGCCTAAAACCTCTTCCTCCTAACATCTGGACAGTAACAGCTCAGCTCGTACTCTGGGTTTCACTGGGTCTTGTTTCCCTCCGTGTTTCCCTCCTGAGCGCTCGTGTTGCTCCAGCGGTGAAAACGCGTCTTATCTTAATGTCACGGCAGCGCATGTAAAATCAACATCATAAAACACATGGGAGAAGCTCTCAGCTTTTATGGGCTGCTTCTCTGTTTACTTAAACTATACTCTGAGGTGACCTCTGAAACAAGGACGACACTTTACCAAACGGTTTTGTGGTGCGTTCAGCAGTTTCAAAACGCTTCAGAGATCCTATCAATCAGCTGATGTAAACATTAACTCTCTCTCCTACATTCACAGGCATCTAATGAATAATTATGTTCCTGTGCGTGTGTGTGTGTTCAACCTCTTTGGGCCCGTTTCCATCAAAACACACCACAAACATCTGCTCACCATAAAAAATAAAGGTTGTGTCGTGTGGATGCTGATGTGTCTGCGGCAGCATCGGGACAATGATTTGTAGATCATTGTACGCAGGATCTTTGGGACTATGGTGGGTGTATGTTTGGGGAGTGCGTGAGTGTGTGTGTTTGCATGTTTGCCTGTGTGTGTGTGTGTGTGTCCTGTGTTGCATTGCAGGCTGATGCCTTCTTTGTCAGGAAGACACAGGCAGAGGGGTAATCCGACATCCATCACAGGCTTAGTGAGCAATACACACTCTGTGTAACAACAAGGAAACAATACCCAGGGAAACAGTGGGAGGGCCTCTTTATTCATTACACAGAGATGGGGTGGGGGGTGACACAGAGGTGGGGAGGGAGGAAGGGGGGGGGGGGTCTTTTGTAGGTGTTTCAGGGGAAAGAATGAGGCAGCAGAGGAGCAACATGACAAAGCCATATCTACAGTGACTGGTGAAACCTCCACAGTGAAGCGGCAGGAGGAGACACACTGAGCTGAGGTGATGGAGAGATTCTCCACCTCCACCTGTCTACACCTGTCAGAGCGCTCACAGGTGATAATACACACAGAACATGACATGTGGTGTTTCACAAGGAGCCTTCGAGTTTTCTGTGTGAGCATCAGTCCTTGAATCAACAAAGCCCCATCACCACATGAAAAAGCATCCAGACAGTGAACTACTGTGATATTCTGATGCCATGTATATGTGCTGTTTATGACTGTGACCTGTCCTGTTCTGCAAGAATAAAACTGATGTAGGTGACACAAACAGACTGAGAACTTTAACTACAATGTCGTTGGATAAAACAGATGTTGAGTCTGAATGACATGCAGCAAAGGGTCACCAGGGGAATCGATCCAGTGGCCGCTGCAGCGAGGACTATATAGAGCTACTGCTCAACCCAGTGAGCTACACAAAGGTCCAATGGATGATGCTTTACTTTAAAGACATTATCTACAGTTGCAAAAAAAGTCATAAATGTAATGTAATGTAATTATATATCATGTCGCGAGGCCTCAGGTGGTTTCTACCTCTGATGATGATGAAACTCAATGAAAACAACCTCTGTTTAAAATGTTCTCATAAACTGTTCTCAGTTTTTAAAATATATATTTCATATGGAGGGTGTGTGTGTATGTGTATGTGTGTGTGTGTGTGTGTGTGTGTCAGAAACATTTGACTTTGGTCTGGCTGTTTTTCCTCCCCGTTGTCTTCCACAGTTCAGCAGTGTTATGCTGTCCAGGTAACATAAAGGTGAGTGACTCACTGCAGTGACAGAACAATGGTCTCTAAATACCAGAGTCAGTTACCAAACATATTCTCAGCTTACACTCCCGTCTACGACATTTCACACCAGCTCTGTGCATTGTTGGTCGGTCAACTCTCACGCAATGACGTGGCAAAAAGGAAAAGGACTTCATGCCATTAGTGATACAACTTATAGATTAATGAACTTAAACTTGAAGCTCCATACAGTATAAAGGCACAAAGCCTGTCACTTTGTGATGCCACATCAGCCACAGCAGTAGGGGTATAAAGTATTGTGTGTGTGTGTGTGTGTGTGTGTAGTTTCACATTAATATCCATTAATGCACTCTATTAACTTGAGTTTTGTTGTGTCTTGTTTAAAAAATATGGTTGTTTTAAATTCTGTATCATCAGAGACAGTCGACTTGATGTCTTTGGTAACATATACTGATGACCTACATCCAGTGTGATACTGAGACTGATAGTGAGGGGAGGTGCAGGAGCACCACCACCTTACCTGGTCCTGGAGGAGCAGGCTGAGTAACCTGACCCGTCCAGGGAGCGTGAGCCCGAGCTGAGTCGAGGCAGAGGGAGGGAAACGGACAGAAAAAAACAAAACAAAACAAACATAAACAGAGCGGTGGCAGCTGGGGGCAGGCTGAGCCGTGTGCGTGTTCTTGGCGGCCACAGTTTGACCTTGGCTGGGCATGCCTGGGCCTGCCTCTCAATGCTGGGTGGGAGACTCACCAAGCCGCCTGCAGGACTTGGACCGGCTCAAAGAGAAAAGAAAATACCACTTTGGGCAAACAAGGGCATAGTAGTCTCCCTCCACCTCGCTCCGTCTTTTTAATGATTCCTTTCTTTTTCCATTTCTCAACACTCATCGGATTCCAACACACGGCTTGGCCCGGCGCGTAAGCATTTAACACAGAGGATACTTTCTCTCTTCTTCTTCTCTTTTTTACCGCTCTTTACTCACTCCTTTCCAGACTTTAATTTGATTTCTTTATTTCTTTGTTTGTTTCACAGCGGAGGGAAAGCTTTGAAACGCTGCTGCTTTACATATCTTAGACTCTACCCTCAATAGGTGAGCTGCCGTGGTGACAACAGTGACAAAAGCCTCCTCTGCACACACCCGGTCAGACCCGGTCCAAGACCCGGACCCCCTCGCTGCTCAGCACAGCCAGGGATTTCTCCCAGCAGCCCCTCCACCAGTCTGAAGCTGCTCCATTCACTGGTGCAGCCCAGCACCCCCAGCAAAGACAGAGAGAGAGAGGGCTCCTCTGTTGTTTCTGCATTGGGTGCATCCACCAAATGACTTGATGAGAGTGGACGTGGGACAGAGCGGCAGAGCGAGTCTCCAGGATGTTTTCCAAACAGCTCACAGTCGGGATGTTTCTGGCTCAGCTCTGCAGCCCGCTCTGTCTCCCTCTGCTATCACCCTGCTGCAGCATGGCCGTTAACAGCAGCTGGAAGGATTTACGATTTCACATGTTTCACGATGCCACACTGAGGTTTCAGTGTCGGTCAGTGAGGCCTTTCCCTCAGGTGAACTCATCGTATCAGGATGAAAACTCAAGATACAAATCATGATGTTTTTAATGCGTGAGTGAAATAATCAGTCAACAACATGACCGAGTGTTTCCATCCTGAACTGCAGTGATGGACAGTTACAGGTTCATACCTGACCTAAAGAACCAATCGTTATTTGAAAGGATGGGGGTGGGGCTAAATGAACCTGTGACTGAAAAAAGAAAAGAAAAGAAAAGAAAAGAAAAGAAAAGAAAGGTTTCACCCCCGGATAAAGAGGAGGTTTCATAATTCTCAACATGAGCGGCCCCAGTCCGTCCACAGGTGGAAACTGGTCCCATAACCTGAGCCAGTGGCCACAGCTGGAGACTGATCTTCTTAAAATGAGGCTTAAGCAGCTCCAGGTTTGGTTTAATATGTGATCTAATAACCTCCACTGTGGAGGAATGATTGACTTCACAGGAGGGCAGTGAAGCCGTGGCCAGTGTGAAACGTTTCAGCTGCCAACATGTTCATCCACACACGGAAGTAGTGTCCAGTTGCGTTGATGTGTGTGTCAGTGTGTTGCGTTTGTTATTGTGCATGTGTGACAAGTGTGTTGCAGCCTAAAAGTTAATAGCTGAGCAGCGTGTCTATGAAATTTACGACCCCCTCGTCTCCCCCTCCTCCTCTCACAGCAGCATCGCTCCTGTCGTCTTTACAGCTGGGTGAGTCGGGGCTGGGTGGGGTGGGCCGGGTCGCTGCTGTGTTTGTGTGGGGTGATCTTTACACCCCCCGCCGGGGATCAGACAAACACTTATTAACTGAGAGGAATGCAAACAGGCCAGAGCTGCTGAGACGCAGAGCAGCGGTGCAGGGTGGAGGGTGAGGGGTCAGGGTGGGAGGTAAAGGGGAGGTGGTGGAGGGGGAGGGGGGTGCTGGGATGAAGAAAGGGAAAGGAGAAAGAGGAGAAGACAAGAAGACAAGACAACCACCCGCCTCCTCCACCACCTCCCCCTCCACTTCTCGTAAACTCCCCACCCAGGAGACTGATCCAGAGTTTTCTAGAACAAAGCAGCTTCACTGACAGAGGCGGGCCACAGACCTGAGACCTTATGGACCACAGACCCGAGACCTTATGGACCACAGACGTGAGACCTTATGGACTCAAAGACCAGGCCATGACTCATCAGTGTTTCTACTGTTGTGTATTTAAATGGCTTCATTTACTACTGCCTGTTACTTATTATTGGTACTGTACCGTACTGTACCGTACTGTATCGTACTGTACCCTACATGAGTTTTTGTAACGTGTACTTCTGCAACACCACACGTGACCTGAAAAACCATTTGTCAGAGACATGACCTGGCCTCTGGTGGAGGATCAGTGCAACACAGGAAGTCATGGTCCAAGTAAAATCAATATTTTTCCACAGTTTAATTCTGATAACATTTTAAATGTCACACAATTTACAATGACTGTAATAAAACACAACAATATATATGTACATATGGAGTTTGTATAATAAATAGTAGATGCAAAATAGATACAAAATCCTGATTTGAACAAACAGAGACAATAAAAATCAGTGTCGCTGGAGAAAAAGTGGATGCTCATGTTCGCCCTCACAGTGACACCCTGGTATCCTCTGACCTCTGAGGGGTCTCGGTCGTTTGCAAACAGATCTGAAGAGCTGCTGGAAGAAGCCAAACCATTAGCAAACAAAGCCACCAGCACCTGACATCCTCCACATCATTCACTGCTCCGCTCGCTGCAGCTTCACCGGCACTAATCTGCTAAATCTGTTGTCATTTGTCCTCAGTCACAGAAACACCAACTCACACCTCCACCCTCACCACCCCCACCTCCCCTCTCTACACCCACCTACTCTCTGGATGACTCCATGTGTCCCAGTAGTTTACACATTTGATGTGAGGACACAGAAAATCACCAGTAAAAATCCGGACGAAGGCGTTATAATACTGCACATCAGTCTGTATGATAAGCTGCTGTTTGAAGGTGATGCTGGTGCAGCTGTGATCAGCTCTTACTAATCAATAATCTCAGTCCAAACCCTTTAACTTGTTGCTGTCTTCAGTGCAGATCTTGCTCCTCTGCACCGTCCACATGTATGTTGAACAGTGCAACTGACCTTTCGCCGTGACCTTGCTAGCAGTCGCCCCATCAGAGGATCAGTCACTTGGCATGTTTTGCAAGTCAACAATTCACATAAAGCAGAAGCACCCCACCGCCCTGGGACTGAGCATACAAATGGCCGAGTTATTCAGTGCCTTAAAAACCAGAGGATTAAGGAATCAGGGCTTCTGAAAGGCCACAACGCAAACTCGGACTCAGGAGTTAAGCGGCCGTGAATGAGATGTGGCGACTCCAAGACAAAGCTACTGTGTCACTCTCGCAGCACTGAGGGGAATGCTGACGTCACAGCTCACAAAAGAGGGGACGCCGGGGCTGTAAAATATAGTACACCATGATCACAAAGTGAGGTTTTTTCTCTGTTTGAGGCTGGTTCTCCAATCAAATATGCAGCCAAGCCGCTGCCAAGTCTTTTCTTCGAGGGCACAGAGAGGAGCATTTACACTGCGTCTCAGCCGAGATCCACATTTTGATCCATTTTGGGTAAAATAAAATATGGACTCTGTCTCTCTCTCCTCATGGGTGGCCTGGTTTGGCCCAGGGACACAGGCCTGCAGACTCTCGTAGTGGTCTCCATGGGGATGAGCAGGACTTGGGGAGGTATCTGGCTTACTGGAAACGTGGTTTATTGTTGACTTTCAGGAATGGGGAGGGGGCTGCTACTCTGGCTGGAGCAGAGAAGGGGGGTTAGTAGAGATGGTGTTTGGTGCAGCACTTCCTGGTATAGTGCGAACTTTTACTTCATCGTCCAACTCACCTCAGATGATCAGGTGAGATGCACATGACGGTGATGGCGGTCGTACATGACAAATACTCCACTAATGTACTTATTGAAGTACTTTTAGTTAGACATTTGATTTTTTTTTTTCTATAGGGTTAGGCTTTTTTTTTTTTTTTTTTAATATAATGTCCTTATTAACATCTCGAACTCCTGTGGACACTCATCAGACTGATGAATAAACAGCTAATGAGCAACAATGTAATGAAAAACAGCTGCGTTAATAACAGGAGAAATGGTCATTGTTGACAAATATTAGTCATTCACCACATAATGGATCGGTGCATTTATTAAATGTATATAGACTGTACAAATGATAAACAGTGATTCATAAGGTAAAGCATCTCTTATAGCGATTATGAAAATAAAGCTGCATTTAATGCTAAAATCTCACATCCACAAACAGTGTGGAAAATATCTGGTAACAGTTCTCTCTAACTTTACAATATATTTACAGTGGAAGATATAAACAGACATCGTGAGAAATATAAAGTAAGAGCAACGTTCAAACATCAGTCAGGTTCGGGTCATGTGTGTGGGTGAAACGTTGTTCTGTAGCTCCACCTGCTGACCATGTTTGGGAGTTAATTCAATACAGGTAAAAGTCCTGTATTCAAAGCACTTCTTCAGTAAAAGTACACAAGTATCAGGTACATGTAGTTAAAGTATCAGCAGTAAAAGTGTCATAAGCCTCATGTAGTTCAAGGCTCTGTGAATATTGTTGATGAGGCAAAGGACGGACGATCAGCATCTAAGACCAAAACAAGTGTGTGTTGGTCCTCAGTCATCCAGGTCATTGTAGTCATTAAGTGCTGAAGTTGAAGGCAAGTGGACTTCAGTCAAATTACCATGTCACTACAACTGACATGATATCATTTTTCACTCACACTGAATATCAGATCAAGTGTGATTTGACAAGAGAAAAACATCCAGTCTGAATGTTTCCATTAACTTGGTTTAAAATCAGGATAAATGTGGCTAATTAGCAAACAGTTAAGAGAAAGACATCTGATCATAGTCCCACTGAAGCACTACTGTATAACACAACGCTCTGTTCCTGTCAGTTCACCGTCCACCTCATCAGCTTCAGTTTCATCGTCAGTGTCATCTTCATCTTCTGGATAAAATGGAGCCTCAAGGAGAGCTTCGTTTCTCTTTGATGTCTGCAGGCCTTCAGACAGAGAGTCGTGGATCTTCTGCCATGAGTCCATCTCTGAGCTCCAGAGAGCAGATCTGGCTCTGATCAACTGTGAGACTTCGGTTTCACTGCCTTTGGCCAGACTGATGCTGTCTTTACAGATGAAGAAGATATCCATGCCCAGGAAAAGAGCATTGACAGCGATGAAACCTGCCCTGGCCGACTTGGAGAGAGCAAGAGACCCTTTGGCTGCTGCCTGACCGATATCTGGGATGTCTGCAGCCGCCTTGGGAACGTTACCTAACACTTTACCTTCCTGGACCACCACGTTACCAACACCTGCAATCACCTCATTTCCCAATGACTTTGCAGCAGAGGCAGCATCAACTATTGAATCGATGCCTTTTCCAATGACACCAGCTTTACTAATAACCTTTCCCACACCCACCAACACATCAATACTATCTGATTCCATTTTGGAGACTGACTGACTGATTGCTTCTTCCAGACGAGTTTGGAGAACCTGCACATCCTCCATGAAGACTTTCAAGAGTTCATTGGCTTTCTTTTGTTGTGTAGCATTCACTCCGATCTCTGTGGCTGTGGTGACAACACTGTTGACCCCACTGGCGATTCCCATTCCTGCCCCTGTTATCGTCAGACCCAGAGACACTCCTGCTGTAACGGGAATTAATGCCAAACCAATGATGGAAAGTATACTCCCTACTGCCCCCACTGAGCTTCCTGCCACACTGGAGATCTTCGACCCAAGATTCATCCTGTCGAGCTGAACGGCACACTCCTCCAGCTCCTTCAGAAACTCAACCATCCGGGGCTGTCGCTCCTCGAACTCACTGATGAAGGGAGAACAGGACTCTTCCTGAAACATGAAAACTGTCCGAAAGGGTTGGTTCATCCTGACGAAGAAAAAAAACAGACGTAATTAAGCATATTTTCCTAACAGTTCCTCACTTTTTACATGCTAATCACAGATACAAAAGTAGATTAAAGTATAGTAAAAGCAACAAAACATAAAAATCAAGGAAACATGAGGCAACACTTACCTGATTTTACTCAGCTCGTTGATGTGGTAAAGCATCCTCTGTATGTCGTCTTCAGACACGTCCACATCGAGGTCAACCTGAGTTTCAACAATCGTCTTCAGGCAAAAGTCACCAAAGAAGCTGTTAAAGAGATTTAGATTTAGTGTCTACACACTTACACCACCGACTGTCCTTTATTTTGTGCATAAAGTGTGTGTTACCTCTTTGTTAACTCCTGGCAGATTATCTGGGTGGTCTCTATGTATATGTCCAACTGACTGGACAGCACCTCCACATTCTGAAGTTTGGGAAGGAAGAAGACTTGTGCATCTCTTTTAAACTTGAGGAGGAGAGGGCAGATCATCCGTGCAAAACTTATAACGATCTGAGCGTGTTGTAAGCTGATGCCATCAGTCAGGTATAACACCTGGTTCTCCATGAACACGTTATGTGAAGTGACCGCCAGCTTCTCCACGGCATCCAGGAAACAGTGGAGCTCCTCCAGGCCTCTCAGAGTGTCCTTCAACACAACAGCAAGCTCCCTCCCCGGGTCTGTGGGACTGCTGTCTGCATCCAACTCAGGCTCTTTGCTCTTCATATATTCCTCAAAGGCCTGAACTTCATCCTCTGTCTGGTCAACACTGTCAGCCCTGTTTTAATGTATGTCATCATTTTTCGTTCTTTCTCCCTCCTGCTCACCCATTCAGAGCTCTTCTCACAGAAACCTCTCACTGAGTCGATGTAGCTGAAGGTATCAGCGATGTAGCGGCACAAAGCCTCCTGGAGCTCCTGTCTGTGAGACAAAGCATCGACCAGTTTGTGAGACTTTAAATAACTTTTTGTTTTCCTTTGCATTTACACAGTCTGACCAACAGATGCCACCAGAGCAAACATGGCTTCACAACAAGTTCAAGTGTTTACTAAGTTTAGTTTTACTATCTCTGTGTAATAATCTACTGATTCTTTGGTCATGATGATACGCATTGTGACAGTATATGTTTTAAACTGTGAAATGGTTTTACAGTGATGAACAACACAACAACTGGGACGACACAATAAAGTCCACAAGGTGCTTGTGTTGTGTCAAGCCCTCACAGCCTCTGTAGTCCGTACTATAATGATATAAATGGTCTTGTTGAGTGTGGGATTGAGCAGCTGTGTGAAGGAAAGGACATGTAAAGACAGGAATATAAAGGGAAATGCGAGTCACTGAGGAAGTGACAAGCATGAAAGTGATCAGAGCGCAAGTGCAGCAGAAACCTGGTGTTGTTACGGCTCGTTCAATTTCATATACAGATAAAGTCATTTAATCTGTGGCTTTGTGAACGACCCATAGTCAAAACACTGAGGAACACTTCATCATTATAGCCTTAAGATTCTTGGTGACAACAGGCTCAGGTGTGTGCGTGAGATTTATTCAAACAAGAACAAATCACCTGTGAAACCCCCCCTGGAACTATCCAAAGGAAAGTCACTCCAACTTTGAACAAACACAAACTGAACTACAACAACAAAAGCAGCTTAAAGTCAGACTTTACCTCTCGGACCTCTCGGACATGTCCTCCTCCTGGTGTGAAGTCTCCATTTTCTGATCGAGGCCAAAGATGAAAAGATAAAAACTGAGAACAACTGCGTGTCGCAACGATGTGGCAAACACAGTTCAACTTATCAGATGTTTTTTACTTTCGTTTCCCCTTCACGTCAGGGAGTTGAGCCACTCCCCCATTGGTGCGCCTCGCCGCTCCCGGCTCTGACGTCAGCAGATTGTTTGTTGCTTATCATTTAATGATCTGTATCGCCTGTAACAGGTGTGGTCGGGACATAAGGAGGTCAACACATGGACCGGTTTCTGGCATGTAGTTCACTCTGCAGGAGACAGACTAACACCCACTGACTTCTGGTCTGTTCTGCACCTCAACTCTCTTTTTTTTTTTTTTTTTTACATGTTTTACACAATAACGACACAACCGAGAGGAGGTAACAACAAAGGGCGACTACACATCAACAAAATGACTGAAAAGAAACACAAAGCGGAAAAATGTCTACGAAAAACGACCGAAAAGCACACAGACACACAAACTGACAACAAAAATCACTGCACAAAGGCCACAACATGATTAAACCAAAACCAAAACCAAAACAAATGCTCCCTCGCGCACGTGGCACGTGGTCCGACAACATTCCACCACAACCAGCCCTCGACGAGCTGCGGTGAATGCGACACGGATACAGAGATAAATGTGACCTGGTTGTCTTCGCCTGGAGCTGTTGTTTGGTTGAACTCTGCATTTTATCACTGCAGCACTTTGTAGTATGGCTTCGCCCCCCCCCCCTTCTTCTTCTGTAGGTTTTAAAGTCGGCTTACATCCAGGGTGCTGCACTACCGCCACCTACTGGATCTAAATACTTCCGGTAGTGGTCAGTCCTGTCCTTTCTCCTACCGTAACCACTAAAAACTTCCTTCCTGCTTGTCCTGGACTAGATCCTTTATTCTTTTCCTCCTTTTTTCCCTTTTCTGTGTGAAATGCTTCGAAAATATCTTTGTTTCCTCAAATTAATAAACAGGCGACAATTTCTTTATTAACAGTTAGAAGTTTATTAACATAAATGACTGTTTTGTTTCTTTTGATGTACAGTTAATCAGCTCATTGATTTCACCCTCTGAAAGTCTAAATTGTTTGAGACAACACAACATTAAAGAAAGTACATATTGTTCGTATACAGTAAAATCTAACATTAAACTGAAAGACATGTCACAGCAAATCAGATACAAATTCAGTGAAGGAAAAGGATAACTAAACTTTTACTTGTCAACTGACTCAACAAATCAGTGTATTAGGAGAAATAAAACTTAAACCCAATAAAATATATTTGATTGATAACTGATAGTGATTGCTGATATATATGTATATGATATATATTATAGCTGATTTATAGCTCTTTACTGAATTTTCCATTATTTCCATTAACTTGGTTTAAAATCAGGATAAATGTGGCTAATTAGCAAACAGTTAAGAGATAGACATCTGATCATAGTCCCACTGAAGCACTACTGTATAACACAACGCTCTGTTCCTGTCAGTTCACCATCCACCTCATCAGCTTCAGTTTCATCTTCAGTGTCATCTTCTTCTTCTGGATAAAATGGTGTCTCCAGGAGAGCTTCGTTTCTCTTTGATGTCTGCAGGCCTTCAGACAGAGAGTCGTGGATCTTCTGCCATGAGTCCATCTCTGAGCTCCAGAGAGCAGATCTGGCTCTGATTAACTGTGAGATTTTGGTTTCACTGCCTTTGGCCAGACTGATGCCGTCTTTACAGATGAAGAAGATATCCATGCCCAGGAAAAGAGCGTTGAGAGCAATGAAACCGGCCCTGGCCGACTTGGAGAGAGCGAGAGATCCTTTGGCTGCTGCCTGACCGATATCTGGGATTTCTTCAACTGACCTCTGCACCCTCACAATCTCCTGGCTTTTTTGTAACAACTTAACACCAGAGACATCACGAACAAGTGAAGGAATGCCTTTTCTAATACCACGAACGTTAAGTACAAGGCTGCGCACATCCTTAAATACACGGATATTACTTGCTTCCATTTTGAAGAGTGCTTCATTGATCACCTCCAGCAGATGATCTTGGAGAACCTGCACATCCTCCATGAAGACCTTAAAGACTCCACTGGCTTTCTTTTGTTGTGTGACATTCACCCCGACCTCTGTGGCTGTGGTGACTGCGCTGTTGACTCCACTGGTGATCCCCAGTGCTGTTCCTGTCATGGTCAGACCCAGAGACACTCCTGCTGTTACAGGAATTAATGCCAAACCGATGATGGACAGCACACCTCCAACTGCCCTCACTGAGCTTCCTGCCACACTGGAGATCTTTGAACCTTTATTCATCCTGTCAAGTTGAACAGCACACTCCTCCAGCTCCTTCAGACACTGAAGCATCCGGGGCTGTCGCTCCTCGAACTCACTGATGAAGCCAGAACAGGATTCCTCCTGAAACATGAAAACTGTCCGGAAGGGTTGGTTCATCCTGAGGAAGAGACAGAGGAAAGTAAGTTGGCCTTTTTTTTATGTTACTTTAATTACTCAATAATGATAATAATTATAGGCACTTTGTTAAGAGCCATAAACTTTATGAATTCCTCAAAGAAAGATTTTAATTATGTTGGATTATCAAAGACTGTTTTCTCCTCACTTTCCATCCACTTGACCAAATGGAAATTTCACCAAATGATTTAGTTATTAATAGGCTTTGACATAAAGAGCTGTGGGTGTTTTTCCAGGACTCTTTAGCTGTGTCTGAGTTCAAGGGCCACAGCTTTCAAAGGCTGCTCTACGTGAGGAATGTAAGAGCCATTATTCAAGAATGAAAAGTAAGTTAAATATTTGTAAATTTCACAGTTCACATTTTCAGTACTTGTATAAGACCGGGTTGTTTAAATGTACATTTTATATTTAATGTTAATAAGTTAGTGTAGTGAGTGATGTTATATGCAGATAACAGCTACATTAAGAAGGGGATCATATAGTCTTTCTGCTGTATGAATGATGTATTGTAATGTTTTTGTTTCAGTAAATACTTTGAAATGGAATTACACTTCCTCTCATTCGTATCAGACCCAATTATTGTTCTTGCTTATAAGAAGGAAAGCCACCCCTGGTGTGACTCGACTGTCCCATTTCAGAGGCTCCTTCAAATATGGCCTTCATTTCGTTGGATCCTTTGTGACCCTACATATCCCAAGATTCATTGTGCACAGGTAATGAAAGCAAACAGCATGGGCAGAGAGCCACTCCATATTGTCGTGGTTGCCAGGTGACGTGAGCCCACTTTGTATTGCAATGAACCAGTAGCACAGGGATGTTTGTCCAAGTGTGTTATAGTATATTACTTTTGAAGTAAAATCAAGAGAGTGTACTTACAATCTACATTTATAAACTTTGGATTTAAGTATATGTTGAAAACTAATAAAAAAATGTTGAAACATGAGAAAACACTTACCTGATTTTACTCAGCTCATTGATGTGGTAAAGCATCCTCTGTATGTCGTCTTCAGACACGTCCACATTGAGGTCAACCTGAGTTTCAACAGTCGTCTTCAGGCAAAAGTCACCAAAGAAGCTGTTAAAGAGATTTAGATTTAGTGTCTACACACTTACACCACCGACTGTCCTTTATTTTGTGCATAAAGTGTGTGTTTACCTCTTTGCTAACTCCTGGCAGATTATCTGGGTGGTCTCTATGTATATGTCCAACTGACTGGACAGCACCTCCACATTCTGAAGTTTGGGAAGGAAGAAGACTTTTGCATCTCTTTTAAACTTGAGGAGGAGAGGGCAGATCATTCGTGCAAAACTTATAACGATCTGAGCGTGTTGTAAGCTGATGCCATCAGTCAGGTATAACACCTGGTTCTCCATGAACACGTTATGTGAAGTGACCGCCAGCTTCTCCACTGCATCCAGGAAACAGTGGAGCTCCTCCAGGCCTCTCAGAGTGTCCTTCAACACAACAGCAAGCTCCCTCCCCGGGTCTGTGGGACTGCTGTCTGCATCCAACTCAGGCTCTTTGCTCTTCATATATTCCTCAAAGGCCTGAACTTCATCCTCTGTCTGGTCAACACTGTCAGCCCTGTTTTTAATGTATGCCATCATTTTTCGTTCTTTCTCCCTCCTGCTCACCCATTCAGAGCTCTTCTCACAGAAACCTCTCACTGAGTCGATGTAGCTGAGGGTATCAGCGATGTAGCGGCACAAAGCCTCCTGGAGCTCCTGTCTGTGAGACAAAGCATCGACCAGTTTGTGAGTCTTTAAATAACTTTTTGTTTTCCTTTGCATTTACACAGTCTGACCAACAGATGCCACCAGAGCAAACATGGCTTCACAGCAAGTTCAAGTGTTTACTAAGTTTAATTTTACTATCTCTGTGTAACAATCTACTGTTTCTTTGGTCAAGACTATACGCATTGTGACAGTGAAATGGTTTTACAGTGATGAACAACACAACAACTGGGACGACACAATAAAGTCCACAAGGTGCTTGTGTTGTGTCGAGCCCTCACAGCCTCTGTTGTCCGTACTATAATGACATAAATGGTCTTGTTGAGTGTGGGATTGAGCAGCTGTGTGAAGGAAAGGACATGTAAAGACAGGAATATAAAGGGAAATGCGAGTCACTGAGGAAGTGACAAGCATGAAAGTGATCAGAGCGCAAGTGCAGCAGAAACCTGGTGTTGTTACAATTTCATATACAGATAAAGTCATTTAATCTGTGGCTTTGTGAACGACCCATAGTCAAAATATCAAGAGTCAAGATTATACACACTGTGACAATATATGTTTTAAACTGTGAAATGGTTTTACAGTGATAAACAACACAATAACTGGAAGGACACATGGTTCTCTGACACTGTCACTGTATCTGTTGTTTCTTATTCTGTTTAAAAGTAGCCTAGAGTAAGACTTTACCTTTCAGACATTTTCAGTGTGAAGTCTTCAGACTTGTTTTGGACTGAAGAGGCTGAATAACACCACACCCATTCTTATCAGATGTTGCGTACTTTCAATTTCACTTCTACTACGTGAACCTCCCTTATTCCAGGCTCTGACATTAAGACACAAAACTATTATTTAATTCTGTCTGCAGAAGACAAATTAACAAAAAAACTCTGCACTTCAGCTCGACATTAACATGACATCTGGGAGTGCAACTAAGAATAAATCCAGTTTTAAAGGTTACCAGAAAATATTCACAGAATTCATTAGAACTGCCAAGAATATCACAAAAGTATGTTATATTGACATCAAAAATACAATAAACACACCCCACAGTACACGTTAAATCATTCACTTTTCAAAATGAAAAATTACATGGTGCAGGAGCGTCTCCTAAATAACTTGGCCTCAGCAGTGTGAAAAGATTACTGAGGGCCAGCTTCCTTATGCAGGGTCATGGGGGGGCATTAAAGCCAATCCAAGCTGACACAGGGTGAGGGTGAGGTACACCCAGGACAGTTTGCGAAAAGGGAGATAAGAAAAGTGACAAAATCTGACGATTTAAGATTAAAGTTACAGACACAATTTGCTTTGTCATATAGGGAAATAAAAGGACTGGCCTGTTTGCTTTAACTTTGTCCACCCTTGTTGATCCTGGCTGGAGAATTATATAGTTGTTTGTTTTCTACAGACAGAAAACTTAATTTCTCTTTGTTCAAGGGAGTTGGTTTTCTGCAGAAAGTGTTGACAGGGGTGGGACAGTTGTTTCTGTTACTTCAAATCAGGATGTTTGAAATTTGCTCCGTTGCTTTCAACCTTGAAGTGCATCTGAATAGGAAGTAAACTGCGACATCAGATCAGATTATAGCTACAGTACTGACACTGATTCCTGTAGGTTTGCATGAGGTGACAAAGATCCAGAGGACAAATGCACAGCAAAAACTCAACACAAACCAATGTCTCCAGGGACCCACAATAATGATGTCTTTATTTTATTTTTTTTTCCAATTGTGCAACAAAATGTGTAAAATTGTAACAGAATTAGTCGGACTGTGCATACAAGTAGACAGCATTTGGAAGTGGAAATAGTAATTTAATTTTTAACTTACAGTCATTCTCAGGTCAAGTGCAATTTGAAACATTTGTGGTCATGATAAAACTAAAACATTGTGTCCAAATATTTTCATTAATCTGGTTTAAAATCAGGAAGCAATCAGTTATAAGATGCATGTTGATGATGTTTGATGCAGTCAGTTGTACCAAAGATGAATATGCTTCATTATCATATAATGAATCCGACACCAGATCACAGTCCCAGAACCTGCTAAAGCACTACTGTACAACACTGTGCTGTTTTTCCTCTCTCACTTTCTCATCCACCTCATCGACTGCAGTTTCCTCTTCTGTATCTTCTTTGAGTTTCTTCATATCCAGCTCTGGATAAAATGGTGTCTCCAGGAGAGCCTCATTTTTCTCTGACATCTGCAGGCCTTCAGACAGAGAGTCGTGGATCTTCTGCCATGAGTCCATCTCTGAGCTCCAGAGAGCAGATCTGGCTCTGATGAACTGTGAGATTTCGGTTTCACTGCCTTTGGCCAGACTGATGCTGTCTTTACAGATGAAGAAGATGTCCATGCCCAGGAAAAGAGCGTTGACTGCAATCAGACCCGCCCTGGCCGACTTGGAGAGAGCCAGAGGGCCTTTGACTGCTGCCTGACCGATATCTGGGATGTCTGCAGCCACCATGGGAACGTTACGTAGTGCTTTACCTTCCTGGGCCACCACCTTACCAACACCTGCAATCACCTCGTCATTTCGCAACAACTTGACAGCAGAGGCAGCATCAACTAGTGCATCTATGTTTTTTCCGACTACACCAGCTTTACAGAGCACCTTACCGACTGCTACAGCCACATCCATCTCTCTGGCCTCTGCCTTGGTCACGTCCTCCAGACAGTCTTGGAGAACCTGCACATCTTCCATGAAGACCTTAAAGACTTCACTGGCTTTCTTTTGTTGTGTGACATTCACCCCGACCTCTGTGGCTGTGGTGACAGCGCTGTTGACTCCACTGGTGATCCCCAGTGCTGTTCCTGCGATGGTCAGACCCAGAGACACTCCTGCTGTTACAGGAATTAATGCCAATCCGATGATGGACAGCACACCTCCAATTGCCCCCACTGAGCTTCCTGCCACACTGGAGATCTTTGAACCTTTATTCATCCTGTCAAGTTGAACAGCACACTCCTCCAGCTTCTTCAGACACTGAAGCATCCGGGGCTGTCGCTCCTCAAACTCACTGATGAAGCCAGAACAGGATTCCTCCTGAAACAGAAAAACTGTCCGGAAGGGTTGGTTCATCCTGAGGAAGAAAAACATTGGAAACTCTTTAAGATTAAACGATGAACAAATCTTATATTCAAGCATTTTGAAGCACAGATTATACCTATCCTATCAATCCAATAGCTGTTGAGATATTTTGACAGACCGTTGCAAGCATGCAGCATGCAGCATGCAAGTTGACTGAGTTTTAGAGGAGGAATGTCAACAAGAAACTCTTCAAAGAAATCTCTGATGCTGTCTATTTCATATCTAGACTTCTGGGCCCAAGAAGACATTCATAAATCAGGCAACACTTACCTGATGTTATCCAGCCGATTGATGTGGTAAAGCATCCTCTGTATATCGTCTTCAGACACGTCCACATCGAGGTCAACCTCAGTTTCCATAGTTGTCTTCAGGCAAAAGTCACTAATAAAGTTGTGAAAAAATGTCATTTTACTGCCTACAGTTTGTAGTATAAAATGTGCATTTTAATTTTGTTCATGAAAAGTCAGTTTACCTTTTTTCAAACTTGTGGCAGATTATCTGGGTGGTCTCTATGTATATGTCCAACTGATACGACAGCACCTCCACATTCTGAAGTTTGGGAAGGAAGAAGACTTGTGCATCTCTTTTAAACTTGAGGAGGAGAGGGCAGATCATTCGTGCAGCAGCAATGATGATCTGCACATGTTCAAACTTGATGCCATCAGTCAGGTATAACGCCTGGTTCTCCATGAACACGTTATGTGAAGTGACCGCCAGCTTCTCCACTGCATCCAGGAAACAGTGGAGCTCCTCCAGGCCTCTCAGAGTGTCCTTCAACACAACAGCAAGCTCCTTCCCCGGGTCTGTAGGCCTGCTGTCTGCATCCAACTCAGGCTCTTTACTCTTCATATATTTTTTAAAGGCCTGAACTTCATCCTCTGGCTGTTTGACCTTGTCAGCCCTGTTTTTAATGTATGTCATCATTTTTCGTTCTTTCTCCCTCCCGCTCACCCATTCAGAGCTCTTCTCACAGAAACCTCTCACTGAGTCGATGTAGCTGAGGGTATCAGCGATGTAGCGGCACAAAGCCTCCTGGAGCTCCTGTCTGTGAGACAAAGCATCGACCAGTTTGTGAGACTTTAAATAACTTTTTGTTTTCCTTTGCATTTACAAAGTCTGACCAACAGATGCCACCAGAGCAAACATGGCTTCACAACAAGTTCAAGTGTTTACTAAGTTTAGTTTTACTATCTCTGTGTAATAATCTACTGATTCTTTGGTCAAGATTATACGCATTGTGACAGTGAAATGGTTTTACAGTGATGAACAACACAATAACTGGAAGGACACACGGTTCTCTGACACTGTCACTGTATCTGTTGCTTCTTATTCTGTTTAAAAGTAGCTTAGAGTAAGACTTTACCTTTCAGACATCTTCTCCTCTCGGTGTGAAGTCTTCAGACTTGTTTTGGACTGAAGAGGCTGAATAACACACCCATTCTTACAGGATGTTGCGTACTTTCAATTTCACCTCTCTTCACTGTCACTTCTACTATGTGAACCTCCCTTATTCCAGGCTCTGACATTAAGACACAAGACTAATATTTAATTCTGTCTGCAGAAGACAAATTAACAAAAAAACTCTGCACTTCAGCTCGACATTAACATGACATCTGGGAGTGCAACTAAGAATAAATCCAGCTTTAAAAGTTCATTAGAACTGCCAAGAATATCACAAAAGTATGTTATATTGTCATCAAAAATACAATAAACACACCCCACAGTACACGTTAAATCATTCACTTTTCAAAATGAAAAATTACATGGTGCAGGAGCGTCTCCTAAATAACTTGGCCTCAGCAGTGTGAAAAGATTACTGAGGGCCAGCTTCCTTACGCAGGGTCATGGGGGGCATTAAAGCCAAACCAAGCTGACATAGGGTGAGGGTGAGGTACACCCAGGACAGTTTGCGAAAAGGGAGATAAGAAAAGTGACAAAATCTGACAATTTAAGATTAAAGTTACAGACACAATTTGCTTCACTTTTATCAACATGTCAGTCACATAGGGAAATAAAAGGACTGGCCTGTTTGCTTTAACTTTGTCCACCCTTGTTGATCCTGGCTGGAGAATTATATAGTTGTTTGTTTTCTACAGACAGAAAACTTAATTTCTCTTTGTTCAAGGGAGTTGGTTTTCTGCAGAAAGTGTTGACAGGGGTGGGACAGTTGTTTCTGTTACTTCAAATCAGGATGTTTGAAATTTGCTCCGTTGCTTTCAACCTTGAAGTGCATCTGAACAGGAAGTAAACTGCGAGATCAGATCAGATTATAGCTACAGTACTGACACTGATTCCTGTAGGTTTGCATGAGGTGACAAAGATCCAGAGGACAAATGCACAGCAAAAACTCACAACACAAACCAATGTCTCCAGGGACCCACAATAATGATGTCTTTATTTTATTTTTTATTCGATTGTGCAATAAAATGTGTAAAATTGTATTATACAACAGAATTAGTCGGACTGTGCATACAAGTAGACAGCATTTGGAAGTGGAAATAGTAATTTAATTTTTAACTTACAGTCATTCTCAGGTAAAGTGCCATTTGAAACATTTGTGATAAAACTAAAACATTGTGTCCAAATATTTTCATTAATCTGGTTTAAAATCAGGAAGCAATCAGTTATAAGATGCATGTTGATGATGTTTGATGCAGTCAGTTGTACCAAAGATGAATATGCTTCATTATCATTTAATGAATCTGACACCAGATCACAGTCCCAGAACCTGCTAAAGCACTACTGTACAACACAGTGTTGTTTTTCCTCTCTCACTTTCTCATCCACCTCATCGACTGCAGTTTCCTCTTCTGTATCTTCTTTGAGTTTCTTCATATCCAGCTCTGGATAAAATGGTGTCTCCAGGAGAGCCTCATTTTTCTCTGACATCTGCAGGCCTTCAGACAGAGAGTCGTGGATCTTCTGCCATGAGTCCATCTCTGAGCTCCAGAGAGCAGATCTGGCTCTGATGAACTGTGAGACTTCGGTTTCACTGCCTTTGGCCAGACTGATGCTGTCTTTACAGATGAAGAAGATATCCATGCCCAGGAAAAGAGCGTTGACTGCGATCAGACCCGCCCTGGCCGACTTGGAGAGAGCCAGAGGGCCTTTGACTGCTGCCTGACCGATATCTGGGATGTCTGCAGCCGCCTTGGGAACGTTACGTAGTGCTTTACCTTCCTGGGCCACCACCTTACCAACACCTGCAATCACCTCGTCATTTCGCAACAACTTGACAGCAGAGGCAGCATCAACTAGTGCATCTATGTTTTTTCCGACTAAACCAGCTTTACAGAGCACCTTACTGACTCCTACAGCCACATCCATCTCTCTGGCCTCTGCCTTGGTCACGTCCTCCAGACAATCTTGGAGAACCTGCACATCCTCCATGAAGACCTTAAAGACTTCGCTGGCTTTCTTTTGTTGTGTGACATTCACCCCGACCTCTGTGGCTGTGGTGACAGCGCTGTTGACTCCACTGGTGATCCCAAGGCCTACCCCTGTCATAGTCAGACCCAGAGACACTCCTGCTGTTACAGGAATTAATGCCAAACCGATGATGGACAGCACACCTCCAATTGCCCCAACTGAGCTTCCTGCCACACTGGAGATCTTTGAACCTTTATTCATCCTGTCAAGTTGAACAGCACACTCCTCCAGCTCCTTCAGACACTGAAGCATCGGGGCTGTCGCTCCTCGAACTCACTGATGAAGCCAGAACAGGATTCCTCCTGAAACAGAAAAACTGTCCGGAAGGGTTGGTTCATCCTGAGGAAGAAAAACATTGGAAACTTTTTGAGATTAAACAATGAACAAATCTTATATTCAAGCATTTTGAAGCACAGATTATACCTATTCTATCAATCCAATAGCTGTTGAGATATTTTGACAGACCGTTGCAAGCATGCAGCATGCAGCATGCAAGTTGACTGAGTTTCAGAGGAGGAATGTAACCAAGAAACTCTTCAAAGAAATCTCTGATGCTGTCTATTTCATATCTAGACTTCTGGGCCCAAGAAGACATTCATAAATCAGGCAACACTTACCTGATGTTATCCAGCTGATTGATGTGGTAAAGCATCCTCTGTATATCGTCTTCAGACACGTCCACATCGAGGTCAACCTCAGTTTCCATAGTTGTCTTCAGGCAAAAGTCACCAATAAAGCTGTGAAAGAAATTTCATTTTACTGCCTACAGTTTGTAGTATAAAATGTGCATTTTAATTTTGTTCATGAAAAGTCAGTTTACCTTTTTTCAAACTTGTGGCAGATTATCTGGGTGGTCTCTATGTATCTGTTCAACTGATACGACAGCACCTCTGCATTCTGAAGCTTGGGAAGGAAGAAGACTTGTGCGTCTCTTTTAAACTCGAGGAGGTGAGGGCAGATCATTCGTGCAGCAGCAACAACGACTTGAACATGATCAAAACTGATGCCATCGGGCAGGTGTAACACCTGGTTCTCCATGAACACATGAAATGAAGTAACCGCCAGCTTCTCCACTGCATCCAAGAAGCTGTGGAGCTTCTCCAGGCCTCCCAGAGTGTCCTTCAACACAGCAGCAAGTTCCTCCGCGAGCTCTGCACGCCTGCTGTCTGCAGTCACCTGGGTCACCTTGCTCTTCATGTATTCCACAACAGCCTTACCTTTGTCCTGTGACCTTTTGACATGGTCAATATTTAGGTCAATGTTGTCAGCCCTGCTTTTAATGTCCATCATCATGTTTAGCTCCGTCTCCCTCATAAGCGCCCATTTAGAGCTCTTCTCACAGAAACCTCTCACTGAGTCGATGTAGATGAAGGTGTCTGTGATGTAGCGGCACAAAGCCTCCTGTAGCTCCTTTCTGTAAAACAACGCATCAACTGGTTTAGAGCTCAAAGATGCACAAACATCTTAGAAATACTTGAGACTGTCAGAATTGTCCTTGACGTTTTAATAAGCTTGTCTTCTACTGGGACGTAGCTGCAGCTTTTCTTAATATCTGACAAAACTTTAAATCTTTTATCCGTTTTTGGTTTAGTCTTGTTCTGTATAATACACCTGCTCAGTGCAAATAACTTTTGTTTTTGAATTGCACAGTTTGACCACCAGATATCGCCAGAGCACACGTGATTTCACAGTCAATCATTGACAGAAGCAGCATGTTCAAAGTTTGGTAAGTTTCATTTTGGAAAAAAATTGACCTTGTATCACAGTGTAGTATTGATTTTTGGACATTACATTACACACGGTGTGATAATAAATATATAGCTGAAATAATTTCAAGGTGAAGTTTGTTGTCTTTGCTTATTAAATGCTGCTGTACTCCCAGTAAGGTTTCTAATGAAGTGTAGAAATGCTCTATCACAAGTAAAAGTCCTGCATTCAAAATCCTACTCAAGAACAAATCAGCAAGACGAAGAAATGGACAAAGTCTAACTTCTGTAATCAAGCCATGTGATCCAGTGCTTCCCAAACTTAAGGTCAAGAGTCACTAAAGATTCACAAGATAAATAACAATAAGATGATGGCATGCAACTCATTTAAAAACACACAAGCCTATGAGATTCATGAATGTGAACATGAACTCACCACTCAAATCAGATTTATTCACAATAACCTGTTGTTTTGATTGAACACTCTCTGTTGTGTATCGAGGTAAAACACCTGTCTACTCTTGTGTGCACTTTTCTCTGACCTCTTGTGCCCTTTCCTGTTCACAGGTTTTTCTCTTGCCTTGAACATCAACAGTAACTGAGACTTTACCTCGCAGCAGACATGTTCTCCTCTCGGTGTGGAGTCTTCACTTCTTTACTGGATCCTGCATCTCCAGCAGTGACGATATAAAATCAGAAGAAGTTTGGGAGTCAGTTCTTTAGGGTGTTGCAGATCGTGCACTTGTCTTTTAAATGCGTACTTTCCCGAAACGCCGCTTCATAAACAACTTCCAAGGGTGTTACTTGGTTTCGTTTTCCTTTCTCCACATCAGCGACCAAAGCCCCGCCCACCCCCTCACCTGACCCGCTGCAGGTTCAGGTAAGTGTTTAGTGCAGCGGAATTTTATCGCAATAACTCCAAGTGTCCGAAGTTGAGGAAGCTGGATCGTGGGCGGTACTGCGTTTCTTATCAGCATGAACTTCCTGATGCTGCCTTCAGGGACCGTCGGTCCTCTCAGTGTTATAATGTAATATTTCATCAACACCAACAGAACCACACTGGATCAGAACTTCGTCTGACATACAGAAACACTGCAAGGAGCTGGTTGAAGTCTGTATTAGTCTTTCTTCAGATAGGGTTTAACACCCCCGCTCAGGCTGCTCATAAGTGAGGTTAGGGTCAGGGCGAGGTCAACAGGACAGACTGTGACACAACAAAGTTTGTTTTGGCACAACAACATGCAAAAATGACCATGTGTTTTTGCATATTTCTGTGTTATCTAGAGCTGGTTTCACTGAGGTGACTCACACCGGTCTGTGGAGTTAGACTAGTCTTCAGTTTCCCCAGAGATGAGTCTGATTCAACTAAGACTGTCTCTCAAGAAAAATAAAAACTGACTCATTTGTCCTGAGGCTAAGTCAGGCCTAAGACCAGTGTTACTATAGTAACAACAACAAGAAAAACAGGAAAACGTGGCTCATTATGTGTGGTTTCCTGATGCTGTTATGGAGAGAAAGGAAAAAGAAGAGAAACAAACTCACATGCTGGCTCCTCCCAGACGCTCAGCTGATAACAATGAGGCTTTCACTGATGGTGTGGACTAAACAAAATTCCCTTAAATGAACAACACAGCTTCTGCACTGCAGAACAAAACAAGCCATTCTTCCCTTTTAATGAAAAGATGACTTCATAAAGCACAGTGGAGAAATACTGTGAAGTACTTAGTAAAGTAAAAGTTGGAATACGCCTCCATGAAAATACACCTTTACTGACGTTGAAGTATAAAAGTAGTAAAGTACAATCAGCAAAATGTAAAGTATGAAAGTTGATTGGTCGGTCAAGTGCAGTATATCTGTGCTGAAACTGAAGGCAATGAGACTTTTCCCTTCTAGTGTTGAGTCAACCTAATTGGATTAATGTGAAATCTAATCTAAGATCAGGAAATGTCAGGACACAATATTACCATGACCAGAAAGAGATGTGCTGCTGGTGCTGTAGGTAAAACAAGATCTTCTTTGAGAAAACATGAAGGGACTCAAAATGGCTTGTTAAAGTGAAGTGAATGTCGACAATGTGAAATGTGAGAGGAGGACAGACATGACGCCAGGCTTACAGAAACCATACTGCTTTGTATTTTCTTTTTTAAATAAAATACCTTAAATGAAAATAATATTTTTTTAATGAGAGAAAAAATCTGAAAGTCCACTGCAGACAAGGTGGGAATATATGTCTGTGTGTGTGTGTGTGTTGGCAGTGCAGGGACATTCACATCAAAGCGCTCACTCAGCTGCACTCGGCTCAGCGCAGACACCCGGGGATCGGGGGGGGGGGGGGGGGGGGGGGGGGGGGCTGCTGACATGGCAGTGTCCTCACACACAGGACGGCAGCAAAACATCGGCAGAACACGCAGCAGCACACAGCTGCAGAGTAATCGAGTACATTTACTCAAGTGCTGCACTTGAATACAACCTGAGTATTTTTCTTTTCTTTTCTACACGGCCAGATTTTGAGGGGAAATACTGTCCTTTTATTTATTTGATTCAGATTACAGTTTCTTACTGCTGGTAAAGTGAAGTCCCTCTTATTCTCAGCTGTTCACACAGATCTCAGCTCAGCACAGCAGCTCTCAGTTAATCTCACGTCTCAGGATCAGCACACTGACCTAGAACCACACTGTCAAGCCGCATCACAGTTAGGATCACTACTGTCCTACTAATAAAAGTCCTTATTGCATTCATTATATCTTACACACAGCTGCTGTTTACTTCAATTGCCTTTAGTGTGTCAAGGGACATAATTAACGATACACCACAGAATGTAGTGAATGTGTATATGTATTTACATCCACTATGCATGCCTGAAGCTCTCACCCACATCACCCCATCACCTCTTCTCTTCAGTCCACCTGGGAAGGAGTCTTTTTGCAGCCTGAACCGTCCAAACCTCCAGCGTCCACTGCGTCCAACAGAGACATCATGACGGAGACAAAAAGAGACATCATGTTTGTCAACGATCGAGAAACTCATGAATTTTCAAAGCTGTGGTCATTTACTGAATTTTGTGTGAAAGCACAGTGAGTGCTAATGTTTAATGGGAATGGCCTGATTCAAAGTTAATGAAGAGTACACTGTTCCTGTAAGCTGCAGTCTTAAAAGCCCAAACAATTAGCCTGTGTATCATTAAAAACATCAAATCTAACCCTCTTCCCACTATAAACTGAGCGATCTACACTGCATGCCTGGAGGGCAGAAGAGTTTTTCACCCTGGAGAGCTGAGGGCCCACGGGTGCATCTCCACCCAGAGATTCCAACTAATCAGGTTCAATTACTGCGGATAGAAACAAACGTTCAAAGTGCGACCAGCGTTAAGACAGCCTCTGTGTTTTTTTTTTTTTCTACTCTAGAGCACAATTTATGTGAAGTGCTCCCTGAGCCAATGCTCGTGGGGCACTCTAACAAGGCCCTGATTAAGGCTGGATTTGCAGCTTGCTGAGTTAATGTCAGATTGGCATAAAGAGTTCATGTGGGACCAGTGCGGGTGCAGGCCTGGGACTTGATTTGCACACCCTCCTCGCTTGTCAGGGATAATTGTTTAATGAAAGCGAAGGGTGTCCCAAATCCTGGCAGAGAGGGAGAATCAGAGAGGTCTTTAGTCAGAGCTCAAGGTCTCTCTTCAGGGAAAAGTGTTGGATCTGTGAAAGAGACTCTGCTTTAAACTGTATTTCCCTGGTTTAATAACATCTGTGCAAATGTAGTACTGTACATAAATACAAATTTTGAGCTATAGTAGATGATATAGACTCCTTTTCAGATTAGGAGTTTAGATTTTTTTTTTTTTTTACCTTGCAGAAGTTCGTAGAAACTAAACACAAGGTGTGGACTGGACACCTGTCAGGTGGACACAAATCACTGTCTCCAAATGAAAGATAAAGTTGCCGTGTAACTGCTGATCAGTCAAATTTGTATTCAAACAAACAAACAAACAAAATAAAAGATTTAAAACAACTGTACAGCAGGAATTAAAGTTGTGTGTTTAACGGACAGAATGTGGCTTCTGCGATTAACTGACAAGCAAACGTAAAAAGCGTCGCCGCTCCTGCTTTATGAGGGGAGTTAAATACTAGGATTACGCACAAATTCAAAGGTATAAAAAGATATCAGTGCTCAACTCACCTGGCTTGTTAGCTTAGAGCGACACACCCAGCTGTGCTGTCGATGCTAACGGGAATGTACATATTTGCTGTCGGTTCCCCGTAGAGTCATCTCAAAACAGGACCCATTTTTTGAGTTAGCCGCCGGACGGAAGCAGTCCGGGAGTTAGGCGGAGCCAGACCAAAAGATGCCAAGATGGCGACGGGCGTGAAAACTTGTCTTCATAAACATATGGGTGACGTCAAGAAAGTAACGTTCATCTTTAATACACAGTATAATCTCTGGGTTAAGATTGTGTTACACGCCAGCCCCGGACGGAGACTCAGCCACACATCCCCATATGCATATACATATACACACAGGCAGATCCCGGCCAGCTGAGCTGAAGCAGGAAGCGGCGAACACTGTACAGAGCAGGAATCAGGGGGGCGGGGGCAGCCGGCCACAGCCGCTGGCCCCCGGTGAGAATAGTAAGTGAGCCACGCTGGCCGGGCCCGACTCAGCAGAGAGACTCAGCCAGCCGTTCAAACACTGGGCCACACTCTACAGAGCAGGAATCAGGGGGGCGGGGGCAGCCGGCCACAGCCGCTGGCCCCCGGTGAGAATAGTAAGTGAGCCACGCTGGCCGGGCCCGACTCAGCAGAGAGACTCAGCCAGCCGTTCAAACACTGGGCCACACTGTACAGAGCAGGAATCAGGGGGGCGGGGGCAGCCGGCCACAGCCGCTGGCCCCCGGTGAGAATAGTAAGTGAGCCACGCTGGCCGGGCCCGACTCAGCAGAGAGACTCAGCCAGCCGTTCAAACACTGGGCCACACTGTACAGAGCAGGAATCAGGGGGGCGGGGGCAGCCGGCCACAGCCGCTGGCCCCCGGTGAGAATAGTAAGTGAGCCACGCTGGCCGGGCCCGACTCAGCAGAGAGACTCAGCCAGCCGTTCAAACACTGGGCCACACTGTACAGAGCAGGAATCAGGGGGGCGGGGGCAGCCGGCCACAGCCGCTGGCCCCCGGTGAGAATAGTAAGTGAGCCACGCTGGCCGGGCCCGACTCAGCAGAGAGACTCAGCCAGCCGTTCAAACACTGGGCCACACTCTACAGAGCAGGAATCAGGGGGGCGGGGGCAGCCGGCCACAGCCGCTGGCCCCCGGTGAGAATAGTAAGTGAGCCACGCTGGCCGGGCCCGACTCAGCAGAGAGACTCAGCCAGCCGTTCAAACACTGGGCCACACTGTACAGAGCAGGAATCAGGGGGGCGGGGGCAGCCGGCCACAGCCGCTGGCCCCCGGTGAGAATAGTAAGTGAGCCACGCTGGCCGGGCCCGACTCAGCAGAGAGACTCAGCCAGCCGTTCAAACACTGGGCCACACTGTACAGAGCAGGAATCAGGGGGGCGGGGGCAGCCGGCCACAGCCGCTGGCCCCCGGTGAGAATAGTAAGTGAGCCACGCTGGCCGGGCCCGACTCAGCAGAGAGACTCAGCCAGCCGTTCAAACACTGGGCCACACTCTACAGAGCAGGAATCAGGGGGGCGGGGGCAGCCGGCCACAGCCGCTGGCCCCCGGTGAGAATAGTAAGTGAGCCACGCTGGCCGGGCCCGACTCAGCAGAGAGACTCAGCCAGCCGTTCAAACACTGGGCCACACTCTACAGAGCAGGAATCAGGGGGGCGGGGGCAGCCGGCCACAGCCGCTGGCCCCCGGTGAGAATAGTAAGTGAGCCACGCTGGCCGGGCCCGACTCAGCAGAGAGACTCAGCCAGCCGTTCAAACACTGGGCCACACTCTACAGAGCAGGAATCAGGGGGGCGGGGGCAGCCGGCCACAGCCGCTGGCCCCCGGTGAGAATAGTAAGTGAGCCACGCTGGCCGGGCCCGACTCAGCAGAGAGACTCAGCCAGCCGTTCAAACACTGGGCCACACTCTACAGAGCAGGAATCAGGGGGGCGGGGGCAGCCGGCCACAGCCGCTGGCCCCCGGTGAGAATAGTAAGTGAGCCACGCTGGCCGGGCCCGACTCAGCAGAGAGACTCAGCCAGCCGTTCAAACACTGGGCCACACTCTACAGAGCAGGAATCAGGGGGCGGGGGCAGCCGGCCACAGCCGCTGGCCCCCGGTGAGAATAGCAAGTGAGCCACGCTGGCCGGGCCCGACTCAGCAGAGAGACTCAGCCAGCCGTTCAAACACTGGGCCACACTCTACAGAGCAGGAATCAGGGGGGCGGGGGCAGCCGGCCACAGCCGCTGGCCCCCGGTGAGAATAGCAAGTGAGCCACGCTGGCCGGGCCCGACTCAGCAGAGAGACTCAGCCAGCCGTTCAAACACTGGGCCACACTCTACAGAGCAGGAATCAGGGGGGCGGGGGCAGCCGGCCACAGCCGCTGGCCCCCGGTGAGAATAGCAAGTGAGCCACGCTGGCCGGGCCCGACTCAGCAGAGAGACTCAGCCAGCCGTTCAAACACTGGGCCACACTCTACAGAGCAGGAATCAGGGGGGCGGGGGCAGCCGGCCACAGCCGCTGGCCCCCGGTGAGAATAGCAAGTGAGCCACGCTGGCCGGGCCCGACTCAGCAGAGAGACTCAGCCAGCCGTTCAAACACTGGGCCACACTCTACAGAGCAGGAATCAGGGGGGCGGGGGCAGCCGGCCACAGCCGCTGGCCCCCGGTGAGAATAGCAAGTGAGCCACGCTGGCCGGGCCCGACTCAGCAGAGAGACTCAGCCAGCCGTTCAAACACTGGGCCACACTCTACAGAGCAGGAATCAGGGGGGCGGGGGCAGCCGGCCACAGCCGCTGGCCCCCGGTGAGAATAGCAAGTGAGCCACGCTGGCCGGGCCCGACTCAGCAGAGAGACTCAGCCAGCCGTTCAAACACTGGGCCACACTCTACAGAGCAGGAATCAGGGGGGCGGGGGCAGCCGGCCACAGCCGCTGGCCCCCGGTGAGAATAGCAAGTGAGCCACGCTGGCCGGGCCCGACTCAGCAGAGAGACTCAGCCAGCCGTTCAAACACTGGGCCACACTCTACAGAGCAGGAATCAGGGGGGCGGGGGCAGCCGGCCACAGCCGCTGGCCCCCGGTGAGAATAGCAAGTGAGCCACGCTGGCCGGGCCCGACTCAGCAGAGAGACTCAGCCAGCCGTTCAAACACTGGGCCACACTCTACAGAGCAGGAATCAGGGGGGCGGGGGCAGCCGGCCACAGCCGCTGGCCCCCGGTGAGAATAGCAAGTGAGCCACGCTGGCCGGGCCCGACTCAGCAGAGAGACTCAGCCAGCCGTTCAAACACTGGGCCACACTCTACAGAGCAGGAATCAGGGGGGCGGGGGCAGCCGGCCACAGCCGCTGGCCCCCGGTGAGAATAGCAAGTGAGCCACGCTGGCCGGGCCCGACTCAGCAGAGAGACTCAGCCAGCCGTTCAAACACTGGGCCACACTCTACAGAGCAGGAATCAGGGGGGCGGGGGCAGCCGGCCACAGCCGCTGGCCCCCGGTGAGAATAGCAAGTGAGCCACGCTGGCCGGGCCCGACTCAGCAGAGAGACTCAGCCAGCCGTTCAAACACTGGGCCACACTCTACAGAGCAGGAATCAGGGGGGCGGGGGCAGCCGGCCACAGCCGCTGGCCCCCGGTGAGAATAGCAAGTGAGCCACGCTGGCCGGGCCCGACTCAGCAGAGAGACTCAGCCAGCCGTTCAAACACTGGGCCACACTCTACAGAGCAGGAATCAGGGGGGCGGGGGCAGCCGGCCACAGCCGCTGGCCCCCGGTGAGAATAGCAAGTGAGCCACGCTGGCCGGGCCCGACTCAGCAGAGAGACTCAGCCAGCCGTTCAAACACTGGGCCACACTCTACAGAGCAGGAATCAGGGGGGCGGGGGCAGCCGGCCACAGCCGCTGGCCCCCGGTGAGAATAGCAAGTGAGCCACGCTGGCCGGGCCCGACTCAGCAGAGAGACTCAGCCAGCCGTTCAAACACTGGGCCACACTCTACAGAGCAGGAATCAGGGGGGCGGGGGCAGCCGGCCACAGCCGCTGGCCCCCGGTGAGAATAGCAAGTGAGCCACGCTGGCCGGGCCCGACTCAGCAGAGAGACTCAGCCAGCCGTTCAAACACTGGGCCACACTCTACAGAGCAGGAATCAGGGGGGCGGGGGCAGCCGGCCACAGCCGCTGGCCCCCGGTGAGAATAGCAAGTGAGCCACGCTGGCCGGGCCCGACTCAGCAGAGAGACTCAGCCAGCCGTTCAAACACTGGGCCACACTCTACAGAGCAGGAATCAGGGGGGCGGGGGCAGCCGGCCACAGCCGCTGGCCCCCGGTGAGAATAGCAAGTGAGCCACGCTGGCCGGGCCCGACTCAGCAGAGAGACTCAGCCAGCCGTTCAAACACTGGGCCACACTCTACAGAGCAGGAATCAGGGGGGCGGGGGCAGCCGGCCACAGCCGCTGGCCCCCGGTGAGAATAGCAAGTGAGCCACGCTGGCCGGGCCCGACTCAGCAGAGAGACTCAGCCAGCCGTTCAAACACTGGGCCACACTCTACAGAGCAGGAATCAGGGGGGCGGGGGCAGCCGGCCACAGCCGCTGGCCCCCGGTGAGAATAGCAAGTGAGCCACGCTGGCCGGGCCCGACTCAGCAGAGAGACTCAGCCAGCCGTTCAAACACTGGGCCACACTCTACAGAGCAGGAATCAGGGGGGCGGGGGCAGCCGGCCACAGCCGCTGGCCCCCGGTGAGAATAGCAAGTGAGCCACGCTGGCCGGGCCCGACTCAGCAGAGAGACTCAGCCAGCCGTTCAAACACTGGGCCACACTCTACAGAGCAGGAATCAGGGGGGCGGGGGCAGCCGGCCACAGCCGCTGGCCCCCGGTGAGAATAGCAAGTGAGCCACGCTGGCCGGGCCCGACTCAGCAGAGAGACTCAGCCAGCCGTTCAAACACTGGGCCACACTCTACAGAGCAGGAATCAGGGGGGCGGGGGCAGCCGGCCACAGCCGCTGGCCCCCGGTGAGAATAGCAAGTGAGCCACGCTGGCCGGGCCCGACTCAGCAGAGAGACTCAGCCAGCCGTTCAAACACTGGGCCACACTCTACAGAGCAGGAATCAGGGGGGCGGGGGCAGCCGGCCACAGCCGCTGGCCCCCGTGAGAATAGCAAGTGAGCCACGCTGGCCGGGCCCGACTCAGCAGAGAGACTCAGCCAGCCGTTCAAACACTGGGCCACACTCTACAGAGCAGGAATCAGGGGGGCGGGGGCAGCCGGCCACAGCCGCTGGCCCCCGGTGAGAATAGCAAGTGAGCCACGCTGGCCGGGCCCGACTCAGCAGAGAGACTCAGCCAGCCGTTCAAACACTGGGCCACACTCTACAGAGCAGGAATCAGGGGGGCGGGGGCAGCCGGCCACAGCCGCTGGCCCCCGGTGAGAATAGCAAGTGAGCCACGCTGGCCGGGCCCGACTCAGCAGAGAGACTCAGCCAGCCGTTCAAACACTGGGCCACACTCTACAGAGCAGGAATCAGGGGGGCGGGGGCAGCCGGCCACAGCCGCTGGCCCCCGGTGAGAATAGCAAGTGAGCCACGCTGGCCGGGCCCGACTCAGCAGAGAGACTCAGCCAGCCGTTCAAACACTGGGCCACACTCTACAGAGCAGGAATCAGGGGGGCGGGGGCAGCCGGCCACAGCCGCTGGCCCCCGGTGAGAATAGCAAGTGAGCCACGCTGGCCGGGCCCGACTCAGCAGAGAGACTCAGCCAGCCGTTCAAACACTGGGCCACACTCTACAGAGCAGGAATCAGGGGGGCGGGGGCAGCCGGCCACAGCCGCTGGCCCCCGGTGAGAATAGCAAGTGAGCCACGCTGGCCGGGCCCGACTCAGCAGAGAGACTCAGCCAGCCGTTCAAACACTGGGCCACACTCTACAGAGCAGGAATCAGGGGGGCGGGGGCAGCCGGCCACAGCCGCTGGCCCCCGGTGAGAATAGCAAGTGAGCCACGCTGGCCGGGCCCGACTCAGCAGAGAGACTCAGCCAGCCGTTCAAACACTGGGCCACACTCTACAGAGCAGGAATCAGGGGGGCGGGGGCAGCCGGCCACAGCCGCTGGCCCCCGGTGAGAATAGCAAGTGAGCCACGCTGGCCGGGCCCGACTCAGCAGAGAGACTCAGCCAGCCGTTCAAACACTGGGCCACACTCTACAGAGCAGGAATCAGGGGGGCGGGGGCAGCCGGCCACAGCCGCTGGCCCCCGGTGAGAATAGCAAGTGAGCCACGCTGGCCGGGCCCGACTCAGCAGAGAGACTCAGCCAGCCGTTCAAACACTGGGCCACACTCTACAGAGCAGGAATCAGGGGGGCGGGGGCAGCCGGCCACAGCCGCTGGCCCCCGGTGAGAATAGCAAGTGAGCCACGCTGGCCGGGCCCGACTCAGCAGAGAGACTCAGCCAGCCGTTCAAACACTGGGCCACACTCTACAGAGCAGGAATCAGGGGGGCGGGGGCAGCCGGCCACAGCCGCTGGCCCCCGGTGAGAATAGCAAGTGAGCCACGCTGGCCGGGCCCGACTCAGCAGAGAGACTCAGCCAGCCGTTCAAACACTGGGCCACACTCTACAGAGCAGGAATCAGGGGGGCGGGGGCAGCCGGCCACAGCCGCTGGCCCCCGGTGAGAATAGCAAGTGAGCCACGCTGGCCGGGCCCGACTCAGCAGAGAGACTCAGCCAGCCGTTCAAACACTGGGCCACACTCTACAGAGCAGGAATCAGGGGGGCGGGGGCAGCCGGCCACAGCCGCTGGCCCCCGGTGAGAATAGCAAGTGAGCCACGCTGGCCGGGCCCGACTCAGCAGAGAGACTCAGCCAGCCGTTCAAACACTGGGCCACACTCTACAGAGCAGGAATCAGGGGGGCGGGGGCAGCCGGCCACAGCCGCTGGCCCCCGGTGAGAATAGCAAGTGAGCCACGCTGGCCGGGCCCGACTCAGCAGAGAGACTCAGCCAGCCGTTCAAACACTGGGCCACACTCTACAGAGCAGGAATCAGGGGGGCGGGGGCAGCCGGCCACAGCCGCTGGCCCCCGGTGAGAATAGCAAGTGAGCCACGCTGGCCGGGCCCGACTCAGCAGAGAGACTCAGCCAGCCGTTCAAACACTGGGCCACACTCTACAGAGCAGGAATCAGGGGGGCGGGGGCAGCCGGCCACAGCCGCTGGCCCCCGGTGAGAATAGCAAGTGAGCCACGCTGGCCGGGCCCGACTCAGCAGAGAGACTCAGCCAGCCGTTCAAACACTGGGCCACACTCTACAGAGCAGGAATCAGGGGGGCGGGGGCAGCCGGCCACAGCCGCTGGCCCCCGGTGAGAATAGCAAGTGAGCCACGCTGGCCGGGCCCGACTCAGCAGAGAGACTCAGCCAGCCGTTCAAACACTGGGCCACACTCTACAGAGCAGGAATCAGGGGGGCGGGGGCAGCCGGCCACAGCCGCTGGCCCCCGGTGAGAATAGCAAGTGAGCCACGCTGGCCGGGCCCGACTCAGCAGAGAGACTCAGCCAGCCGTTCAAACACTGGGCCACACTCTACAGAGCAGGAATCAGGGGGGCGGGGGCAGCCGGCCACAGCCGCTGGCCCCCGGTGAGAATAGCAAGTGAGCCACGCTGGCCGGGCCCGACTCAGCAGAGAGACTCAGCCAGCCGTTCAAACACTGGGCCACACTCTACAGAGCAGGAATCAGGGGGGCGGGGGCAGCCGGCCACAGCCGCTGGCCCCCGGTGAGAATAGCAAGTGAGCCACGCTGGCCGGGCCCGACTCAGCAGAGAGACTCAGCCAGCCGTTCAAACACTGGGCCACACTCTACAGAGCAGGAATCAGGGGGGCGGGGGCAGCCGGCCACAGCCGCTGGCCCCCGGTGAGAATAGCAAGTGAGCCACGCTGGCCGGGCCCGACTCAGCAGAGAGACTCAGCCAGCCGTTCAAACACTGGGCCACACTCTACAGAGCAGGAATCAGGGGGGCGGGGGCAGCCGGCCACAGCCGCTGGCCCCCGGTGAGAATAGCAAGTGAGCCACGCTGGCCGGGCCCGACTCAGCAGAGAGACTCAGCCAGCCGTTCAAACACTGGGCCACACTCTACAGAGCAGGAATCAGGGGGGCGGGGGCAGCCGGCCACAGCCGCTGGCCCCCGGTGAGAATAGCAAGTGAGCCACGCTGGCCGGGCCCGACTCAGCAGAGAGACTCAGCCAGCCGTTCAAACACTGGGCCACACTCTACAGAGCAGGAATCAGGGGGGCGGGGGCAGCCGGCCACAGCCGCTGGCCCCCGGTGAGAATAGCAAGTGAGCCACGCTGGCCGGGCCCGACTCAGCAGAGAGACTCAGCCAGCCGTTCAAACACTGGGCCACACTCTACAGAGCAGGAATCAGGGGGGCGGGGGCAGCCGGCCACAGCCGCTGGCCCCCGGTGAGAATAGCAAGTGAGCCACGCTGGCCGGGCCCGACTCAGCAGAGAGACTCAGCCAGCCGTTCAAACACTGGGCCACACTCTACAGAGCAGGAATCAGGGGGGCGGGGGCAGCCGGCCACAGCCGCTGGCCCCCGGTGAGAATAGCAAGTGAGCCACGCTGGCCGGGCCCGACTCAGCAGAGAGACTCAGCCAGCCGTTCAAACACTGGGCCACACTCTACAGAGCAGGAATCAGGGGGGCGGGGGCAGCCGGCCACAGCCGCTGGCCCCCGGTGAGAATAGCAAGTGAGCCACGCTGGCCGGGCCCGACTCAGCAGAGAGACTCAGCCAGCCGTTCAAACACTGGGCCACACTCTACAGAGCAGGAATCAGGGGGGCGGGGGCAGCCGGCCACAGCCGCTGGCCCCCGGTGAGAATAGCAAGTGAGCCACGCTGGCCGGGCCCGACTCAGCAGAGAGACTCAGCCAGCCGTTCAAACACTGGGCCACACTCTACAGAGCAGGAATCAGGGGGGCGGGGGCAGCCGGCCACAGCCGCTGGCCCCCGGTGAGAATAGCAAGTGAGCCACGCTGGCCGGGCCCGACTCAGCAGAGAGACTCAGCCAGCCGTTCAAACACTGGGCCACACTCTACAGAGCAGGAATCAGGGGGGCGGGGGCAGCCGGCCACAGCCGCTGGCCCCCGGTGAGAATAGCAAGTGAGCCACGCTGGCCGGGCCCGACTCAGCAGAGAGACTCAGCCAGCCGTTCAAACACTGGGCCACACTCTACAGAGCAGGAATCAGGGGGGCGGGGGCAGCCGGCCACAGCCGCTGGCCCCCGGTGAGAATAGCAAGTGAGCCACGCTGGCCGGGCCCGACTCAGCAGAGAGACTCAGCCAGCCGTTCAAACACTGGGCCACACTCTACAGAGCAGGAATCAGGGGGGCGGGGGCAGCCGGCCACAGCCGCTGGCCCCCGGTGAGAATAGCAAGTGAGCCACGCTGGCCGGGCCCGACTCAGCAGAGAGACTCAGCCAGCCGTTCAAACACTGGGCCACACTCTACAGAGCAGGAATCAGGGGGGCGGGGGCAGCCGGCCACAGCCGCTGGCCCCCGGTGAGAATAGCAAGTGAGCCACGCTGGCCGGGCCCGACTCAGCAGAGAGACTCAGCCAGCCGTTCAAACACTGGGCCACACTCTACAGAGCAGGAATCAGGGGGGCGGGGGCAGCCGGCCACAGCCGCTGGCCCCCGGTGAGAATAGCAAGTGAGCCACGCTGGCCGGGCCCGACTCAGCAGAGAGACTCAGCCAGCCGTTCAAACACTGGGCCACACTCTACAGAGCAGGAATCAGGGGGGCGGGGGCAGCCGGCCACAGCCGCTGGCCCCCGGTGAGAATAGCAAGTGAGCCACGCTGGCCGGGCCCGACTCAGCAGAGAGACTCAGCCAGCCGTTCAAACACTGGGCCACACTCTACAGAGCAGGAATCAGGGGGGCGGGGGCAGCCGGCCACAGCCGCTGGCCCCCGGTGAGAATAGCAAGTGAGCCACGCTGGCCGGGCCCGACTCAGCAGAGAGACTCAGCCAGCCGTTCAAACACTGGGCCACACTCTACAGAGCAGGAATCAGGGGGGCGGGGGCAGCCGGCCACAGCCGCTGGCCCCCGGTGAGAATAGCAAGTGAGCCACGCTGGCCGGGCCCGACTCAGCAGAGAGACTCAGCCAGCCGTTCAAACACTGGGCCACACTCTACAGAGCAGGAATCAGGGGGGCGGGGGCAGCCGGCCACAGCCGCTGGCCCCCGGTGAGAATAGCAAGTGAGCCACGCTGGCCGGGCCCGACTCAGCAGAGAGACTCAGCCAGCCGTTCAAACACTGGGCCACACTCTACAGAGCAGGAATCAGGGGGGCGGGGGCAGCCGGCCACAGCCGCTGGCCCCCGGTGAGAATAGCAAGTGAGCCACGCTGGCCGGGCCCGACTCAGCAGAGAGACTCAGCCAGCCGTTCAAACACTGGGCCACACTCTACAGAGCAGGAATCAGGGGGGCGGGGGCAGCCGGCCACAGCCGCTGGCCCCCGGTGAGAATAGCAAGTGAGCCACGCTGGCCGGGCCCGACTCAGCAGAGAGACTCAGCCAGCCGTTCAAACACTGGGCCACACTCTACAGAGCAGGAATCAGGGGGGCGGGGGCAGCCGGCCACAGCCGCTGGCCCCCGGTGAGAATAGCAAGTGAGCCACGCTGGCCGGGCCCGACTCAGCAGAGAGACTCAGCCAGCCGTTCAAACACTGGGCCACACTCTACAGAGCAGGAATCAGGGGGGCGGGGGCAGCCGGCCACAGCCGCTGGCCCCCGGTGAGAATAGCAAGTGAGCCACGCTGGCCGGGCCCGACTCAGCAGAGAGACTCAGCCAGCCGTTCAAACACTGGGCCACACTCTACAGAGCAGGAATCAGGGGGGCGGGGGCAGCCGGCCACAGCCGCTGGCCCCCGGTGAGAATAGCAAGTGAGCCACGCTGGCCGGGCCCGACTCAGCAGAGAGACTCAGCCAGCCGTTCAAACACTGGGCCACACTCTACAGAGCAGGAATCAGGGGGGCGGGGGCAGCCGGCCACAGCCGCTGGCCCCCGGTGAGAATAGCAAGTGAGCCACGCTGGCCGGGCCCGACTCAGCAGAGAGACTCAGCCAGCCGTTCAAACACTGGGCCACACTCTACAGAGCAGGAATCAGGGGGGCGGGGGCAGCCGGCCACAGCCGCTGGCCCCCGGTGAGAATAGCAAGTGAGCCACGCTGGCCGGGCCCGACTCAGCAGAGAGACTCAGCCAGCCGTTCAAACACTGGGCCACACTCTACAGAGCAGGAATCAGGGGGGCGGGGGCAGCCGGCCACAGCCGCTGGCCCCCGGTGAGAATAGCAAGTGAGCCACGCTGGCCGGGCCCGACTCAGCAGAGAGACTCAGCCAGCCGTTCAAACACTGGGCCACACTCTACAGAGCAGGAATCAGGGGGGCGGGGGCAGCCGGCCACAGCCGCTGGCCCCCGGTGAGAATAGCAAGTGAGCCACGCTGGCCGGGCCCGACTCAGCAGAGAGACTCAGCCAGCCGTTCAAACACTGGGCCACACTCTACAGAGCAGGAATCAGGGGGGCGGGGGCAGCCGGCCACAGCCGCTGGCCCCCGGTGAGAATAGCAAGTGAGCCACGCTGGCCGGGCCCGACTCAGCAGAGAGACTCAGCCAGCCGTTCAAACACTGGGCCACACTCTACAGAGCAGGAATCAGGGGGGCGGGGGCAGCCGGCCACAGCCGCTGGCCCCCGGTGAGAATAGCAAGTGAGCCACGCTGGCCGGGCCCGACTCAGCAGAGAGACTCAGCCAGCCGTTCAAACACTGGGCCACACTCTACAGAGCAGGAATCAGGGGGGCGGGGGCAGCCGGCCACAGCCGCTGGCCCCCGGTGAGAATAGCAAGTGAGCCACGCTGGCCGGGCCCGACTCAGCAGAGAGACTCAGCCAGCCGTTCAAACACTGGGCCACACTCTACAGAGCAGGAATCAGGGGGGCGGGGGCAGCCGGCCACAGCCGCTGGCCCCCGGTGAGAATAGCAAGTGAGCCACGCTGGCCGGGCCCGACTCAGCAGAGAGACTCAGCCAGCCGTTCAAACACTGGGCCACACTCTACAGAGCAGGAATCAGGGGGGCGGGGGCAGCCGGCCACAGCCGCTGGCCCCCGGTGAGAATAGCAAGTGAGCCACGCTGGCCGGGCCCGACTCAGCAGAGAGACTCAGCCAGCCGTTCAAACACTGGGCCACACTCTACAGAGCAGGAATCAGGGGGGCGGGGGCAGCCGGCCACAGCCGCTGGCCCCCGGTGAGAATAGCAAGTGAGCCACGCTGGCCGGGCCCGACTCAGCAGAGAGACTCAGCCAGCCGTTCAAACACTGGGCCACACTCTACAGAGCAGGAATCAGGGGGGCGGGGGCAGCCGGCCACAGCCGCTGGCCCCCGGTGAGAATAGCAAGTGAGCCACGCTGGCCGGGCCCGACTCAGCAGAGAGACTCAGCCAGCCGTTCAAACACTGGGCCACACTCTACAGAGCAGGAATCAGGGGGGCGGGGGCAGCCGGCCACAGCCGCTGGCCCCCGGTGAGAATAGCAAGTGAGCCACGCTGGCCGGGCCCGACTCAGCAGAGAGACTCAGCCAGCCGTTCAAACACTGGGCCACACTCTACAGAGCAGGAATCAGGGGGGCGGGGGCAGCCGGCCACAGCCGCTGGCCCCCGGTGAGAATAGCAAGTGAGCCACGCTGGCCGGGCCCGACTCAGCAGAGAGACTCAGCCAGCCGTTCAAACACTGGGCCACACTCTACAGAGCAGGAATCAGGGGGGCGGGGGCAGCCGGCCACAGCCGCTGGCCCCCGGTGAGAATAGCAAGTGAGCCACGCTGGCCGGGCCCGACTCAGCAGAGAGACTCAGCCAGCCGTTCAAACACTGGGCCACACTCTACAGAGCAGGAATCAGGGGGGCGGGGGCAGCCGGCCACAGCCGCTGGCCCCCGGTGAGAATAGCAAGTGAGCCACGCTGGCCGGGCCCGACTCAGCAGAGAGACTCAGCCAGCCGTTCAAACACTGGGCCACACTCTACAGAGCAGGAATCAGGGGGGCGGGGGCAGCCGGCCACAGCCGCTGGCCCCCGGTGAGAATAGCAAGTGAGCCACGCTGGCCGGGCCCGACTCAGCAGAGAGACTCAGCCAGCCGTTCAAACACTGGGCCACACTCTACAGAGCAGGAATCAGGGGGGCGGGGGCAGCCGGCCACAGCCGCTGGCCCCCGGTGAGAATAGCAAGTGAGCCACGCTGGCCGGGCCCGACTCAGCAGAGAGACTCAGCCAGCCGTTCAAACACTGGGCCACACTCTACAGAGCAGGAATCAGGGGGGCGGGGGCAGCCGGCCACAGCCGCTGGCCCCCGGTGAGAATAGCAAGTGAGCCACGCTGGCCGGGCCCGACTCAGCAGAGAGACTCAGCCAGCCGTTCAAACACTGGGCCACACTCTACAGAGCAGGAATCAGGGGGGCGGGGGCAGCCGGCCACAGCCGCTGGCCCCCGGTGAGAATAGCAAGTGAGCCACGCTGGCCGGGCCCGACTCAGCAGAGAGACTCAGCCAGCCGTTCAAACACTGGGCCACACTCTACAGAGCAGGAATCAGGGGGGCGGGGGCAGCCGGCCACAGCCGCTGGCCCCCGGTGAGAATAGCAAGTGAGCCACGCTGGCCGGGCCCGACTCAGCAGAGAGACTCAGCCAGCCGTTCAAACACTGGGCCACACTCTACAGAGCAGGAATCAGGGGGGCGGGGGCAGCCGGCCACAGCCGCTGGCCCCCGGTGAGAATAGCAAGTGAGCCACGCTGGCCGGGCCCGACTCAGCAGAGAGACTCAGCCAGCCGTTCAAACACTGGGCCACACTCTACAGAGCAGGAATCAGGGGGGCGGGGGCAGCCGGCCACAGCCGCTGGCCCCCGGTGAGAATAGCAAGTGAGCCACGCTGGCCGGGCCCGACTCAGCAGAGAGACTCAGCCAGCCGTTCAAACACTGGGCCACACTCTACAGAGCAGGAATCAGGGGGGCGGGGGCAGCCGGCCACAGCCGCTGGCCCCCGGTGAGAATAGCAAGTGAGCCACGCTGGCCGGGCCCGACTCAGCAGAGAGACTCAGCCAGCCGTTCAAACACTGGGCCACACTCTACAGAGCAGGAATCAGGGGGGCGGGGGCAGCCGGCCACAGCCGCTGGCCCCCGGTGAGAATAGCAAGTGAGCCACGCTGGCCGGGCCCGACTCAGCAGAGAGACTCAGCCAGCCGTTCAAACACTGGGCCACACTCTACAGAGCAGGAATCAGGGGGGCGGGGGCAGCCGGCCACAGCCGCTGGCCCCCGGTGAGAATAGCAAGTGAGCCACGCTGGCCGGGCCCGACTCAGCAGAGAGACTCAGCCAGCCGTTCAAACACTGGGCCACACTCTACAGAGCAGGAATCAGGGGGGCGGGGGCAGCCGGCCACAGCCGCTGGCCCCCGGTGAGAATAGCAAGTGAGCCACGCTGGCCGGGCCCGACTCAGCAGAGAGACTCAGCCAGCCGTTCAAACACTGGGCCACACTCTACAGAGCAGGAATCAGGGGGGCGGGGGCAGCCGGCCACAGCCGCTGGCCCCCGGTGAGAATAGCAAGTGAGCCACGCTGGCCGGGCCCGACTCAGCAGAGAGACTCAGCCAGCCGTTCAAACACTGGGCCACACTCTACAGAGCAGGAATCAGGGGGGCGGGGGCAGCCGGCCACAGCCGCTGGCCCCCGGTGAGAATAGCAAGTGAGCCACGCTGGCCGGGCCCGACTCAGCAGAGAGACTCAGCCAGCCGTTCAAACACTGGGCCACACTCTACAGAGCAGGAATCAGGGGGGCGGGGGCAGCCGGCCACAGCCGCTGGCCCCCGGTGAGAATAGCAAGTGAGCCACGCTGGCCGGGCCCGACTCAGCAGAGAGACTCAGCCAGCCGTTCAAACACTGGGCCACACTCTACAGAGCAGGAATCAGGGGGGCGGGGGCAGCCGGCCACAGCCGCTGGCCCCCGGTGAGAATAGCAAGTGAGCCACGCTGGCCGGGCCCGACTCAGCAGAGAGACTCAGCCAGCCGTTCAAACACTGGGCCACACTCTACAGAGCAGGAATCAGGGGGGCGGGGGCAGCCGGCCACAGCCGCTGGCCCCCGGTGAGAATAGCAAGTGAGCCACGCTGGCCGGGCCCGACTCAGCAGAGAGACTCAGCCAGCCGTTCAAACACTGGGCCACACTCTACAGAGCAGGAATCAGGGGGGCGGGGGCAGCCGGCCACAGCCGCTGGCCCCCGGTGAGAATAGCAAGTGAGCCACGCTGGCCGGGCCCGACTCAGCAGAGAGACTCAGCCAGCCGTTCAAACACTGGGCCACACTCTACAGAGCAGGAATCAGGGGGGCGGGGGCAGCCGGCCACAGCCGCTGGCCCCCGGTGAGAATAGCAAGTGAGCCACGCTGGCCGGGCCCGACTCAGCAGAGAGACTCAGCCAGCCGTTCAAACACTGGGCCACACTCTACAGAGCAGGAATCAGGGGGGCGGGGGCAGCCGGCCACAGCCGCTGGCCCCCGGTGAGAATAGCAAGTGAGCCACGCTGGCCGGGCCCGACTCAGCAGAGAGACTCAGCCAGCCGTTCAAACACTGGGCCACACTCTACAGAGCAGGAATCAGGGGGGCGGGGGCAGCCGGCCACAGCCGCTGGCCCCCGGTGAGAATAGCAAGTGAGCCACGCTGGCCGGGCCCGACTCAGCAGAGAGACTCAGCCAGCCGTTCAAACACTGGGCCACACTCTACAGAGCAGGAATCAGGGGGGCGGGGGCAGCCGGCCACAGCCGCTGGCCCCCGGTGAGAATAGCAAGTGAGCCACGCTGGCCGGGCCCGACTCAGCAGAGAGACTCAGCCAGCCGTTCAAACACTGGGCCACACTCTACAGAGCAGGAATCAGGGGGGCGGGGGCAGCCGGCCACAGCCGCTGGCCCCCGTGAGAATAGCAAGTGAGCCACGCTGGCCGGGCCCGACTCAGCAGAGAGACTCAGCCAGCCGTTCAAACACTGGGCCACACTCTACAGAGCAGGAATCAGGGGGGCGGGGGCAGCCGGCCACAGCCGCTGGCCCCCGGTGAGAATAGCAAGTGAGCCACGCTGGCCGGGCCCGACTCAGCAGAGAGACTCAGCCAGCCGTTCAAACACTGGGCCACACTCTACAGAGCAGGAATCAGGGGGGCGGGGGCAGCCGGCCACAGCCGCTGGCCCCCGGTGAGAATAGCAAGTGAGCCACGCTGGCCGGGCCCGACTCAGCAGAGAGACTCAGCCAGCCGTTCAAACACTGGGCCACACTCTACAGAGCAGGAATCAGGGGGGCGGGGGCAGCCGGCCACAGCCGCTGGCCCCCGGTGAGAATAGCAAGTGAGCCACGCTGGCCGGGCCCGACTCAGCAGAGAGACTCAGCCAGCCGTTCAAACACTGGGCCACACTCTACAGAGCAGGAATCAGGGGGGCGGGGGCAGCCGGCCACAGCCGCTGGCCCCCGGTGAGAATAGCAAGTGAGCCACGCTGGCCGGGCCCGACTCAGCAGAGAGACTCAGCCAGCCGTTCAAACACTGGGCCACACTCTACAGAGCAGGAATCAGGGGGGCGGGGGCAGCCGGCCACAGCCGCTGGCCCCCGGTGAGAATAGCAAGTGAGCCACGCTGGCCGGGCCCGACTCAGCAGAGAGACTCAGCCAGCCGTTCAAACACTGGGCCACACTCTACAGAGCAGGAATCAGGGGGGCGGGGGCAGCCGGCCACAGCCGCTGGCCCCCGGTGAGAATAGCAAGTGAGCCACGCTGGCCGGGCCCGACTCAGCAGAGAGACTCAGCCAGCCGTTCAAACACTGGGCCACACTCTACAGAGCAGGAATCAGGGGGGCGGGGGCAGCCGGCCACAGCCGCTGGCCCCCGGTGAGAATAGCAAGTGAGCCACGCTGGCCGGGCCCGACTCAGCAGAGAGACTCAGCCAGCCGTTCAAACACTGGGCCACACTCTACAGAGCAGGAATCAGGGGGGCGGGGGCAGCCGGCCACAGCCGCTGGCCCCCGGTGAGAATAGCAAGTGAGCCACGCTGGCCGGGCCCGACTCAGCAGAGAGACTCAGCCAGCCGTTCAAACACTGGGCCACACTCTACAGAGCAGGAATCAGGGGGGCGGGGGCAGCCGGCCACAGCCGCTGGCCCCCGGTGAGAATAGCAAGTGAGCCACGCTGGCCGGGCCCGACTCAGCAGAGAGACTCAGCCAGCCGTTCAAACACTGGGCCACACTCTACAGAGCAGGAATCAGGGGGGCGGGGGCAGCCGGCCACAGCCGCTGGCCCCCGGTGAGAATAGCAAGTGAGCCACGCTGGCCGGGCCCGACTCAGCAGAGAGACTCAGCCAGCCGTTCAAACACTGGGCCACACTCTACAGAGCAGGAATCAGGGGGGCGGGGGCAGCCGGCCACAGCCGCTGGCCCCCGGTGAGAATAGCAAGTGAGCCACGCTGGCCGGGCCCGACTCAGCAGAGAGACTCAGCCAGCCGTTCAAACACTGGGCCACACTCTACAGAGCAGGAATCAGGGGGGCGGGGGCAGCCGGCCACAGCCGCTGGCCCCCGGTGAGAATAGCAAGTGAGCCACGCTGGCCGGGCCCGACTCAGCAGAGAGACTCAGCCAGCCGTTCAAACACTGGGCCACACTCTACAGAGCAGGAATCAGGGGGGCGGGGGCAGCCGGCCACAGCCGCTGGCCCCCGGTGAGAATAGCAAGTGAGCCACGCTGGCCGGGCCCGACTCAGCAGAGAGACTCAGCCAGCCGTTCAAACACTGGGCCACACTCTACAGAGCAGGAATCAGGGGGGCGGGGGCAGCCGGCCACAGCCGCTGGCCCCCGGTGAGAATAGCAAGTGAGCCACGCTGGCCGGGCCCGACTCAGCAGAGAGACTCAGCCAGCCGTTCAAACACTGGGCCACACTCTACAGAGCAGGAATCAGGGGGGCGGGGGCAGCCGGCCACAGCCGCTGGCCCCCGGTGAGAATAGCAAGTGAGCCACGCTGGCCGGGCCCGACTCAGCAGAGAGACTCAGCCAGCCGTTCAAACACTGGGCCACACTCTACAGAGCAGGAATCAGGGGGGCGGGGGCAGCCGGCCACAGCCGCTGGCCCCCGGTGAGAATAGCAAGTGAGCCACGCTGGCCGGGCCCGACTCAGCAGAGAGACTCAGCCAGCCGTTCAAACACTGGGCCACACTCTACAGAGCAGGAATCAGGGGGGCGGGGGCAGCCGGCCACAGCCGCTGGCCCCCGGTGAGAATAGCAAGTGAGCCACGCTGGCCGGGCCCGACTCAGCAGAGAGACTCAGCCAGCCGTTCAAACACTGGGCCACACTCTACAGAGCAGGAATCAGGGGGGCGGGGGCAGCCGGCCACAGCCGCTGGCCCCCGGTGAGAATAGCAAGTGAGCCACGCTGGCCGGGCCCGACTCAGCAGAGAGACTCAGCCAGCCGTTCAAACACTGGGCCACACTCTACAGAGCAGGAATCAGGGGGGCGGGGGCAGCCGGCCACAGCCGCTGGCCCCCGGTGAGAATAGCAAGTGAGCCACGCTGGCCGGGCCCGACTCAGCAGAGAGACTCAGCCAGCCGTTCAAACACTGGGCCACACTCTACAGAGCAGGAATCAGGGGGGCGGGGGCAGCCGGCCACAGCCGCTGGCCCCCGGTGAGAATAGCAAGTGAGCCACGCTGGCCGGGCCCGACTCAGCAGAGAGACTCAGCCAGCCGTTCAAACACTGGGCCACACTCTACAGAGCAGGAATCAGGGGGGCGGGGGCAGCCGGCCACAGCCGCTGGCCCCCGGTGAGAATAGCAAGTGAGCCACGCTGGCCGGGCCCGACTCAGCAGAGAGACTCAGCCAGCCGTTCAAACACTGGGCCACACTCTACAGAGCAGGAATCAGGGGGGCGGGGGCAGCCGGCCACAGCCGCTGGCCCCCGGTGAGAATAGCAAGTGAGCCACGCTGGCCGGGCCCGACTCAGCAGAGAGACTCAGCCAGCCGTTCAAACACTGGGCCACACTCTACAGAGCAGGAATCAGGGGGGCGGGGGCAGCCGGCCACAGCCGCTGGCCCCCGGTGAGAATAGCAAGTGAGCCACGCTGGCCGGGCCCGACTCAGCAGAGAGACTCAGCCAGCCGTTCAAACACTGGGCCACACTCTACAGAGCAGGAATCAGGGGGGCGGGGGCAGCCGGCCACAGCCGCTGGCCCCCGGTGAGAATAGCAAGTGAGCCACGCTGGCCGGGCCCGACTCAGCAGAGAGACTCAGCCAGCCGTTCAAACACTGGGCCACACTCTACAGAGCAGGAATCAGGGGGGCGGGGGCAGCCGGCCACAGCCGCTGGCCCCCGGTGAGAATAGCAAGTGAGCCACGCTGGCCGGGCCCGACTCAGCAGAGAGACTCAGCCAGCCGTTCAAACACTGGGCCACACTCTACAGAGCAGGAATCAGGGGGGCGGGGGCAGCCGGCCACAGCCGCTGGCCCCCGGTGAGAATAGCAAGTGAGCCACGCTGGCCGGGCCCGACTCAGCAGAGAGACTCAGCCAGCCGTTCAAACACTGGGCCACACTCTACAGAGCAGGAATCAGGGGGGCGGGGGCAGCCGGCCACAGCCGCTGGCCCCCGGTGAGAATAGCAAGTGAGCCACGCTGGCCGGGCCCGACTCAGCAGAGAGACTCAGCCAGCCGTTCAAACACTGGGCCACACTCTACAGAGCAGGAATCAGGGGGGCGGGGGCAGCCGGCCACAGCCGCTGGCCCCCGGTGAGAATAGCAAGTGAGCCACGCTGGCCGGGCCCGACTCAGCAGAGAGACTCAGCCAGCCGTTCAAACACTGGGCCACACTCTACAGAGCAGGAATCAGGGGGGCGGGGGCAGCCGGCCACAGCCGCTGGCCCCCGGTGAGAATAGCAAGTGAGCCACGCTGGCCGGGCCCGACTCAGCAGAGAGACTCAGCCAGCCGTTCAAACACTGGGCCACACTCTACAGAGCAGGAATCAGGGGGGCGGGGGCAGCCGGCCACAGCCGCTGGCCCCCGGTGAGAATAGCAAGTGAGCCACGCTGGCCGGGCCCGACTCAGCAGAGAGACTCAGCCAGCCGTTCAAACACTGGGCCACACTCTACAGAGCAGGAATCAGGGGGGCGGGGGCAGCCGGCCACAGCCGCTGGCCCCCGGTGAGAATAGCAAGTGAGCCACGCTGGCCGGGCCCGACTCAGCAGAGAGACTCAGCCAGCCGTTCAAACACTGGGCCACACTCTACAGAGCAGGAATCAGGGGGGCGGGGGCAGCCGGCCACAGCCGCTGGCCCCCGGTGAGAATAGCAAGTGAGCCACGCTGGCCGGGCCCGACTCAGCAGAGAGACTCAGCCAGCCGTTCAAACACTGGGCCACACTCTACAGAGCAGGAATCAGGGGGGCGGGGGCAGCCGGCCACAGCCGCTGGCCCCCGGTGAGAATAGCAAGTGAGCCACGCTGGCCGGGCCCGACTCAGCAGAGAGACTCAGCCAGCCGTTCAAACACTGGGCCACACTCTACAGAGCAGGAATCAGGGGGGCGGGGGCAGCCGGCCACAGCCGCTGGCCCCCGGTGAGAATAGCAAGTGAGCCACGCTGGCCGGGCCCGACTCAGCAGAGAGACTCAGCCAGCCGTTCAAACACTGGGCCACACTCTACAGAGCAGGAATCAGGGGGGCGGGGGCAGCCGGCCACAGCCGCTGGCCCCCGGTGAGAATAGCAAGTGAGCCACGCTGGCCGGGCCCGACTCAGCAGAGAGACTCAGCCAGCCGTTCAAACACTGGGCCACACTCTACAGAGCAGGAATCAGGGGGGCGGGGGCAGCCGGCCACAGCCGCTGGCCCCCGGTGAGAATAGCAAGTGAGCCACGCTGGCCGGGCCCGACTCAGCAGAGAGACTCAGCCAGCCGTTCAAACACTGGGCCACACTCTACAGAGCAGGAATCAGGGGGGCGGGGGCAGCCGGCCACAGCCGCTGGCCCCCGGTGAGAATAGCAAGTGAGCCACGCTGGCCGGGCCCGACTCAGCAGAGAGACTCAGCCAGCCGTTCAAACACTGGGCCACACTCTACAGAGCAGGAATCAGGGGGGCGGGGGCAGCCGGCCACAGCCGCTGGCCCCCGGTGAGAATAGCAAGTGAGCCACGCTGGCCGGGCCCGACTCAGCAGAGAGACTCAGCCAGCCGTTCAAACACTGGGCCACACTCTACAGAGCAGGAATCAGGGGGGCGGGGGCAGCCGGCCACAGCCGCTGGCCCCCGGTGAGAATAGCAAGTGAGCCACGCTGGCCGGGCCCGACTCAGCAGAGAGACTCAGCCAGCCGTTCAAACACTGGGCCACACTCTACAGAGCAGGAATCAGGGGGGCGGGGGCAGCCGGCCACAGCCGCTGGCCCCCGGTGAGAATAGCAAGTGAGCCACGCTGGCCGGGCCCGACTCAGCAGAGAGACTCAGCCAGCCGTTCAAACACTGGGCCACACTCTACAGAGCAGGAATCAGGGGGGCGGGGGCAGCCGGCCACAGCCGCTGGCCCCCGGTGAGAATAGCAAGTGAGCCACGCTGGCCGGGCCCGACTCAGCAGAGAGACTCAGCCAGCCGTTCAAACACTGGGCCACACTCTACAGAGCAGGAATCAGGGGGGCGGGGGCAGCCGGCCACAGCCGCTGGCCCCCGGTGAGAATAGCAAGTGAGCCACGCTGGCCGGGCCCGACTCAGCAGAGAGACTCAGCCAGCCGTTCAAACACTGGGCCACACTCTACAGAGCAGGAATCAGGGGGGCGGGGGCAGCCGGCCACAGCCGCTGGCCCCCGGTGAGAATAGCAAGTGAGCCACGCTGGCCGGGCCCGACTCAGCAGAGAGACTCAGCCAGCCGTTCAAACACTGGGCCACACTCTACAGAGCAGGAATCAGGGGGGCGGGGGCAGCCGGCCACAGCCGCTGGCCCCCGGTGAGAATAGCAAGTGAGCCACGCTGGCCGGGCCCGACTCAGCAGAGAGACTCAGCCAGCCGTTCAAACACTGGGCCACACTCTACAGAGCAGGAATCAGGGGGGCGGGGGCAGCCGGCCACAGCCGCTGGCCCCCGGTGAGAATAGCAAGTGAGCCACGCTGGCCGGGCCCGACTCAGCAGAGAGACTCAGCCAGCCGTTCAAACACTGGGCCACACTCTACAGAGCAGGAATCAGGGGGGCGGGGGCAGCCGGCCACAGCCGCTGGCCCCCGGTGAGAATAGCAAGTGAGCCACGCTGGCCGGGCCCGACTCAGCAGAGAGACTCAGCCAGCCGTTCAAACACTGGGCCACACTCTACAGAGCAGGAATCAGGGGGGCGGGGGCAGCCGGCCACAGCCGCTGGCCCCCGGTGAGAATAGCAAGTGAGCCACGCTGGCCGGGCCCGACTCAGCAGAGAGACTCAGCCAGCCGTTCAAACACTGGGCCACACTCTACAGAGCAGGAATCAGGGGGGCGGGGGCAGCCGGCCACAGCCGCTGGCCCCCGGTGAGAATAGCAAGTGAGCCACGCTGGCCGGGCCCGACTCAGCAGAGAGACTCAGCCAGCCGTTCAAACACTGGGCCACACTCTACAGAGCAGGAATCAGGGGGGCGGGGGCAGCCGGCCACAGCCGCTGGCCCCCGGTGAGAATAGCAAGTGAGCCACGCTGGCCGGGCCCGACTCAGCAGAGAGACTCAGCCAGCCGTTCAAACACTGGGCCACACTCTACAGAGCAGGAATCAGGGGGGCGGGGGCAGCCGGCCACAGCCGCTGGCCCCCGGTGAGAATAGCAAGTGAGCCACGCTGGCCGGGCCCGACTCAGCAGAGAGACTCAGCCAGCCGTTCAAACACTGGGCCACACTCTACAGAGCAGGAATCAGGGGGGCGGGGGCAGCCGGCCACAGCCGCTGGCCCCCGGTGAGAATAGCAAGTGAGCCACGCTGGCCGGGCCCGACTCAGCAGAGAGACTCAGCCAGCCGTTCAAACACTGGGCCACACTCTACAGAGCAGGAATCAGGGGGGCGGGGGCAGCCGGCCACAGCCGCTGGCCCCCGGTGAGAATAGCAAGTGAGCCACGCTGGCCGGGCCCGACTCAGCAGAGAGACTCAGCCAGCCGTTCAAACACTGGGCCACACTCTACAGAGCAGGAATCAGGGGGGCGGGGGCAGCCGGCCACAGCCGCTGGCCCCCGGTGAGAATAGCAAGTGAGCCACGCTGGCCGGGCCCGACTCAGCAGAGAGACTCAGCCAGCCGTTCAAACACTGGGCCACACTCTACAGAGCAGGAATCAGGGGGGCGGGGGCAGCCGGCCACAGCCGCTGGCCCCCGGTGAGAATAGCAAGTGAGCCACGCTGGCCGGGCCCGACTCAGCAGAGAGACTCAGCCAGCCGTTCAAACACTGGGCCACACTCTACAGAGCAGGAATCAGGGGGGCGGGGGCAGCCGGCCACAGCCGCTGGCCCCCGGTGAGAATAGCAAGTGAGCCACGCTGGCCGGGCCCGACTCAGCAGAGAGACTCAGCCAGCCGTTCAAACACTGGGCCACACTCTACAGAGCAGGAATCAGGGGGGCGGGGGCAGCCGGCCACAGCCGCTGGCCCCCGGTGAGAATAGCAAGTGAGCCACGCTGGCCGGGCCCGACTCAGCAGAGAGACTCAGCCAGCCGTTCAAACACTGGGCCACACTCTACAGAGCAGGAATCAGGGGGGCGGGGGCAGCCGGCCACAGCCGCTGGCCCCCGGTGAGAATAGCAAGTGAGCCACGCTGGCCGGGCCCGACTCAGCAGAGAGACTCAGCCAGCCGTTCAAACACTGGGCCACACTCTACAGAGCAGGAATCAGGGGGGCGGGGGCAGCCGGCCACAGCCGCTGGCCCCCGGTGAGAATAGCAAGTGAGCCACGCTGGCCGGGCCCGACTCAGCAGAGAGACTCAGCCAGCCGTTCAAACACTGGGCCACACTCTACAGAGCAGGAATCAGGGGGGCGGGGGCAGCCGGCCACAGCCGCTGGCCCCCGGTGAGAATAGCAAGTGAGCCACGCTGGCCGGGCCCGACTCAGCAGAGAGACTCAGCCAGCCGTTCAAACACTGGGCCACACTCTACAGAGCAGGAATCAGGGGGGCGGGGGCAGCCGGCCACAGCCGCTGGCCCCCGGTGAGAATAGCAAGTGAGCCACGCTGGCCGGGCCCGACTCAGCAGAGAGACTCAGCCAGCCGTTCAAACACTGGGCCACACTCTACAGAGCAGGAATCAGGGGGGCGGGGGCAGCCGGCCACAGCCGCTGGCCCCCGGTGAGAATAGCAAGTGAGCCACGCTGGCCGGGCCCGACTCAGCAGAGAGACTCAGCCAGCCGTTCAAACACTGGGCCACACTCTACAGAGCAGGAATCAGGGGGGCGGGGGCAGCCGGCCACAGCCGCTGGCCCCCGGTGAGAATAGCAAGTGAGCCACGCTGGCCGGGCCCGACTCAGCAGAGAGACTCAGCCAGCCGTTCAAACACTGGGCCACACTCTACAGAGCAGGAATCAGGGGGGCGGGGGCAGCCGGCCACAGCCGCTGGCCCCCGGTGAGAATAGCAAGTGAGCCACGCTGGCCGGGCCCGACTCAGCAGAGAGACTCAGCCAGCCGTTCAAACACTGGGCCACACTCTACAGAGCAGGAATCAGGGGGGCGGGGGCAGCCGGCCACAGCCGCTGGCCCCCGGTGAGAATAGCAAGTGAGCCACGCTGGCCGGGCCCGACTCAGCAGAGAGACTCAGCCAGCCGTTCAAACACTGGGCCACACTCTACAGAGCAGGAATCAGGGGGGCGGGGGCAGCCGGCCACAGCCGCTGGCCCCCGGTGAGAATAGCAAGTGAGCCACGCTGGCCGGGCCCGACTCAGCAGAGAGACTCAGCCAGCCGTTCAAACACTGGGCCACACTCTACAGAGCAGGAATCAGGGGGGCGGGGGCAGCCGGCCACAGCCGCTGGCCCCCGGTGAGAATAGCAAGTGAGCCACGCTGGCCGGGCCCGACTCAGCAGAGAGACTCAGCCAGCCGTTCAAACACTGGGCCACACTCTACAGAGCAGGAATCAGGGGGGCGGGGGCAGCCGGCCACAGCCGCTGGCCCCCGGTGAGAATAGCAAGTGAGCCACGCTGGCCGGGCCCGACTCAGCAGAGAGACTCAGCCAGCCGTTCAAACACTGGGCCACACTCTACAGAGCAGGAATCAGGGGGGCGGGGGCAGCCGGCCACAGCCGCTGGCCCCCGGTGAGAATAGCAAGTGAGCCACGCTGGCCGGGCCCGACTCAGCAGAGAGACTCAGCCAGCCGTTCAAACACTGGGCCACACTCTACAGAGCAGGAATCAGGGGGGCGGGGGCAGCCGGCCACAGCCGCTGGCCCCCGGTGAGAATAGCAAGTGAGCCACGCTGGCCGGGCCCGACTCAGCAGAGAGACTCAGCCAGCCGTTCAAACACTGGGCCACACTCTACAGAGCAGGAATCAGGGGGGCGGGGGCAGCCGGCCACAGCCGCTGGCCCCCGGTGAGAATAGCAAGTGAGCCACGCTGGCCGGGCCCGACTCAGCAGAGAGACTCAGCCAGCCGTTCAAACACTGGGCCACACTCTACAGAGCAGGAATCAGGGGGGCGGGGGCAGCCGGCCACAGCCGCTGGCCCCCGGTGAGAATAGCAAGTGAGCCACGCTGGCCGGGCCCGACTCAGCAGAGAGACTCAGCCAGCCGTTCAAACACTGGGCCACACTCTACAGAGCAGGAATCAGGGGGGCGGGGGCAGCCGGCCACAGCCGCTGGCCCCCGGTGAGAATAGCAAGTGAGCCACGCTGGCCGGGCCCGACTCAGCAGAGAGACTCAGCCAGCCGTTCAAACACTGGGCCACACTCTACAGAGCAGGAATCAGGGGGGCGGGGGCAGCCGGCCACAGCCGCTGGCCCCCGGTGAGAATAGCAAGTGAGCCACGCTGGCCGGGCCCGACTCAGCAGAGAGACTCAGCCAGCCGTTCAAACACTGGGCCACACTCTACAGAGCAGGAATCAGGGGGGCGGGGGCAGCCGGCCACAGCCGCTGGCCCCCGGTGAGAATAGCAAGTGAGCCACGCTGGCCGGGCCCGACTCAGCAGAGAGACTCAGCCAGCCGTTCAAACACTGGGCCACACTCTACAGAGCAGGAATCAGGGGGGCGGGGGCAGCCGGCCACAGCCGCTGGCCCCCGGTGAGAATAGCAAGTGAGCCACGCTGGCCGGGCCCGACTCAGCAGAGAGACTCAGCCAGCCGTTCAAACACTGGGCCACACTCTACAGAGCAGGAATCAGGGGGGCGGGGGCAGCCGGCCACAGCCGCTGGCCCCCGGTGAGAATAGCAAGTGAGCCACGCTGGCCGGGCCCGACTCAGCAGAGAGACTCAGCCAGCCGTTCAAACACTGGGCCACACTCTACAGAGCAGGAATCAGGGGGGCGGGGGCAGCCGGCCACAGCCGCTGGCCCCCGGTGAGAATAGCAAGTGAGCCACGCTGGCCGGGCCCGACTCAGCAGAGAGACTCAGCCAGCCGTTCAAACACTGGGCCACACTCTACAGAGCAGGAATCAGGGGGGCGGGGGCAGCCGGCCACAGCCGCTGGCCCCCGGTGAGAATAGCAAGTGAGCCACGCTGGCCGGGCCCGACTCAGCAGAGAGACTCAGCCAGCCGTTCAAACACTGGGCCACACTCTACAGAGCAGGAATCAGGGGGGCGGGGGCAGCCGGCCACAGCCGCTGGCCCCCGGTGAGAATAGCAAGTGAGCCACGCTGGCCGGGCCCGACTCAGCAGAGAGACTCAGCCAGCCGTTCAAACACTGGGCCACACTCTACAGAGCAGGAATCAGGGGGGCGGGGGCAGCCGGCCACAGCCGCTGGCCCCCGGTGAGAATAGCAAGTGAGCCACGCTGGCCGGGCCCGACTCAGCAGAGAGACTCAGCCAGCCGTTCAAACACTGGGCCACACTCTACAGAGCAGGAATCAGGGGGGCGGGGGCAGCCGGCCACAGCCGCTGGCCCCCGGTGAGAATAGCAAGTGAGCCACGCTGGCCGGGCCCGACTCAGCAGAGAGACTCAGCCAGCCGTTCAAACACTGGGCCACACTCTACAGAGCAGGAATCAGGGGGGCGGGGGCAGCCGGCCACAGCCGCTGGCCCCCGGTGAGAATAGCAAGTGAGCCACGCTGGCCGGGCCCGACTCAGCAGAGAGACTCAGCCAGCCGTTCAAACACTGGGCCACACTCTACAGAGCAGGAATCAGGGGGGCGGGGGCAGCCGGCCACAGCCGCTGGCCCCCGGTGAGAATAGCAAGTGAGCCACGCTGGCCGGGCCCGACTCAGCAGAGAGACTCAGCCAGCCGTTCAAACACTGGGCCACACTCTACAGAGCAGGAATCAGGGGGGCGGGGGCAGCCGGCCACAGCCGCTGGCCCCCGGTGAGAATAGCAAGTGAGCCACGCTGGCCGGGCCCGACTCAGCAGAGAGACTCAGCCAGCCGTTCAAACACTGGGCCACACTCTACAGAGCAGGAATCAGGGGGGCGGGGGCAGCCGGCCACAGCCGCTGGCCCCCGGTGAGAATAGCAAGTGAGCCACGCTGGCCGGGCCCGACTCAGCAGAGAGACTCAGCCAGCCGTTCAAACACTGGGCCACACTCTACAGAGCAGGAATCAGGGGGGCGGGGGCAGCCGGCCACAGCCGCTGGCCCCCGGTGAGAATAGCAAGTGAGCCACGCTGGCCGGGCCCGACTCAGCAGAGAGACTCAGCCAGCCGTTCAAACACTGGGCCACACTCTACAGAGCAGGAATCAGGGGGGCGGGGGCAGCCGGCCACAGCCGCTGGCCCCCGGTGAGAATAGCAAGTGAGCCACGCTGGCCGGGCCCGACTCAGCAGAGAGACTCAGCCAGCCGTTCAAACACTGGGCCACACTCTACAGAGCAGGAATCAGGGGGGCGGGGGCAGCCGGCCACAGCCGCTGGCCCCCGGTGAGAATAGCAAGTGAGCCACGCTGGCCGGGCCCGACTCAGCAGAGAGACTCAGCCAGCCGTTCAAACACTGGGCCACACTCTACAGAGCAGGAATCAGGGGGGCGGGGGCAGCCGGCCACAGCCGCTGGCCCCCGGTGAGAATAGCAAGTGAGCCACGCTGGCCGGGCCCGACTCAGCAGAGAGACTCAGCCAGCCGTTCAAACACTGGGCCACACTCTACAGAGCAGGAATCAGGGGGGCGGGGGCAGCCGGCCACAGCCGCTGGCCCCCGGTGAGAATAGCAAGTGAGCCACGCTGGCCGGGCCCGACTCAGCAGAGAGACTCAGCCAGCCGTTCAAACACTGGGCCACACTCTACAGAGCAGGAATCAGGGGGGCGGGGGCAGCCGGCCACAGCCGCTGGCCCCCGGTGAGAATAGCAAGTGAGCCACGCTGGCCGGGCCCGACTCAGCAGAGAGACTCAGCCAGCCGTTCAAACACTGGGCCACACTCTACAGAGCAGGAATCAGGGGGGCGGGGGCAGCCGGCCACAGCCGCTGGCCCCCGGTGAGAATAGCAAGTGAGCCACGCTGGCCGGGCCCGACTCAGCAGAGAGACTCAGCCAGCCGTTCAAACACTGGGCCACACTCTACAGAGCAGGAATCAGGGGGGCGGGGGCAGCCGGCCACAGCCGCTGGCCCCCGGTGAGAATAGCAAGTGAGCCACGCTGGCCGGGCCCGACTCAGCAGAGAGACTCAGCCAGCCGTTCAAACACTGGGCCACACTCTACAGAGCAGGAATCAGGGGGGCGGGGGCAGCCGGCCACAGCCGCTGGCCCCCGGTGAGAATAGCAAGTGAGCCACGCTGGCCGGGCCCGACTCAGCAGAGAGACTCAGCCAGCCGTTCAAACACTGGGCCACACTCTACAGAGCAGGAATCAGGGGGGCGGGGGCAGCCGGCCACAGCCGCTGGCCCCCGGTGAGAATAGCAAGTGAGCCACGCTGGCCGGGCCCGACTCAGCAGAGAGACTCAGCCAGCCGTTCAAACACTGGGCCACACTCTACAGAGCAGGAATCAGGGGGGCGGGGGCAGCCGGCCACAGCCGCTGGCCCCCGGTGAGAATAGCAAGTGAGCCACGCTGGCCGGGCCCGACTCAGCAGAGAGACTCAGCCAGCCGTTCAAACACTGGGCCACACTCTACAGAGCAGGAATCAGGGGGGCGGGGGCAGCCGGCCACAGCCGCTGGCCCCCGGTGAGAATAGCAAGTGAGCCACGCTGGCCGGGCCCGACTCAGCAGAGAGACTCAGCCAGCCGTTCAAACACTGGGCCACACTCTACAGAGCAGGAATCAGGGGGGCGGGGGCAGCCGGCCACAGCCGCTGGCCCCCGGTGAGAATAGCAAGTGAGCCACGCTGGCCGGGCCCGACTCAGCAGAGAGACTCAGCCAGCCGTTCAAACACTGGGCCACACTCTACAGAGCAGGAATCAGGGGGGCGGGGGCAGCCGGCCACAGCCGCTGGCCCCCGGTGAGAATAGCAAGTGAGCCACGCTGGCCGGGCCCGACTCAGCAGAGAGACTCAGCCAGCCGTTCAAACACTGGGCCACACTCTACAGAGCAGGAATCAGGGGGGCGGGGGCAGCCGGCCACAGCCGCTGGCCCCCGGTGAGAATAGCAAGTGAGCCACGCTGGCCGGGCCCGACTCAGCAGAGAGACTCAGCCAGCCGTTCAAACACTGGGCCACACTCTACAGAGCAGGAATCAGGGGGGCGGGGGCAGCCGGCCACAGCCGCTGGCCCCCGGTGAGAATAGCAAGTGAGCCACGCTGGCCGGGCCCGACTCAGCAGAGAGACTCAGCCAGCCGTTCAAACACTGGGCCACACTCTACAGAGCAGGAATCAGGGGGGCGGGGGCAGCCGGCCACAGCCGCTGGCCCCCGGTGAGAATAGCAAGTGAGCCACGCTGGCCGGGCCCGACTCAGCAGAGAGACTCAGCCAGCCGTTCAAACACTGGGCCACACTCTACAGAGCAGGAATCAGGGGGGCGGGGGCAGCCGGCCACAGCCGCTGGCCCCCGGTGAGAATAGCAAGTGAGCCACGCTGGCCGGGCCCGACTCAGCAGAGAGACTCAGCCAGCCGTTCAAACACTGGGCCACACTCTACAGAGCAGGAATCAGGGGGGCGGGGGCAGCCGGCCACAGCCGCTGGCCCCCGGTGAGAATAGCAAGTGAGCCACGCTGGCCGGGCCCGACTCAGCAGAGAGACTCAGCCAGCCGTTCAAACACTGGGCCACACTCTACAGAGCAGGAATCAGGGGGGCGGGGGCAGCCGGCCACAGCCGCTGGCCCCCGGTGAGAATAGCAAGTGAGCCACGCTGGCCGGGCCCGACTCAGCAGAGAGACTCAGCCAGCCGTTCAAACACTGGGCCACACTCTACAGAGCAGGAATCAGGGGGGCGGGGGCAGCCGGCCACAGCCGCTGGCCCCCGGTGAGAATAGCAAGTGAGCCACGCTGGCCGGGCCCGACTCAGCAGAGAGACTCAGCCAGCCGTTCAAACACTGGGCCACACTCTACAGAGCAGGAATCAGGGGGGCGGGGGCAGCCGGCCACAGCCGCTGGCCCCCGGTGAGAATAGCAAGTGAGCCACGCTGGCCGGGCCCGACTCAGCAGAGAGACTCAGCCAGCCGTTCAAACACTGGGCCACACTCTACAGAGCAGGAATCAGGGGGGCGGGGGCAGCCGGCCACAGCCGCTGGCCCCCGGTGAGAATAGCAAGTGAGCCACGCTGGCCGGGCCCGACTCAGCAGAGAGACTCAGCCAGCCGTTCAAACACTGGGCCACACTCTACAGAGCAGGAATCAGGGGGGCGGGGGCAGCCGGCCACAGCCGCTGGCCCCCGGTGAGAATAGCAAGTGAGCCACGCTGGCCGGGCCCGACTCAGCAGAGAGACTCAGCCAGCCGTTCAAACACTGGGCCACACTCTACAGAGCAGGAATCAGGGGGGCGGGGGCAGCCGGCCACAGCCGCTGGCCCCCGGTGAGAATAGCAAGTGAGCCACGCTGGCCGGGCCCGACTCAGCAGAGAGACTCAGCCAGCCGTTCAAACACTGGGCCACACTCTACAGAGCAGGAATCAGGGGGGCGGGGGCAGCCGGCCACAGCCGCTGGCCCCCGGTGAGAATAGCAAGTGAGCCACGCTGGCCGGGCCCGACTCAGCAGAGAGACTCAGCCAGCCGTTCAAACACTGGGCCACACTCTACAGAGCAGGAATCAGGGGGGCGGGGGCAGCCGGCCACAGCCGCTGGCCCCCGGTGAGAATAGCAAGTGAGCCACGCTGGCCGGGCCCGACTCAGCAGAGAGACTCAGCCAGCCGTTCAAACACTGGGCCACACTCTACAGAGCAGGAATCAGGGGGGCGGGGGCAGCCGGCCACAGCCGCTGGCCCCCGGTGAGAATAGCAAGTGAGCCACGCTGGCCGGGCCCGACTCAGCAGAGAGACTCAGCCAGCCGTTCAAACACTGGGCCACACTCTACAGAGCAGGAATCAGGGGGGCGGGGGCAGCCGGCCACAGCCGCTGGCCCCCGGTGAGAATAGCAAGTGAGCCACGCTGGCCGGGCCCGACTCAGCAGAGAGACTCAGCCAGCCGTTCAAACACTGGGCCACACTCTACAGAGCAGGAATCAGGGGGGCGGGGGCAGCCGGCCACAGCCGCTGGCCCCCGGTGAGAATAGCAAGTGAGCCACGCTGGCCGGGCCCGACTCAGCAGAGAGACTCAGCCAGCCGTTCAAACACTGGGCCACACTCTACAGAGCAGGAATCAGGGGGGCGGGGGCAGCCGGCCACAGCCGCTGGCCCCCGGTGAGAATAGCAAGTGAGCCACGCTGGCCGGGCCCGACTCAGCAGAGAGACTCAGCCAGCCGTTCAAACACTGGGCCACACTCTACAGAGCAGGAATCAGGGGGGCGGGGGCAGCCGGCCACAGCCGCTGGCCCCCGGTGAGAATAGCAAGTGAGCCACGCTGGCCGGGCCCGACTCAGCAGAGAGACTCAGCCAGCCGTTCAAACACTGGGCCACACTCTACAGAGCAGGAATCAGGGGGGCGGGGGCAGCCGGCCACAGCCGCTGGCCCCCGGTGAGAATAGCAAGTGAGCCACGCTGGCCGGGCCCGACTCAGCAGAGAGACTCAGCCAGCCGTTCAAACACTGGGCCACACTCTACAGAGCAGGAATCAGGGGGGCGGGGGCAGCCGGCCACAGCCGCTGGCCCCCGGTGAGAATAGCAAGTGAGCCACGCTGGCCGGGCCCGACTCAGCAGAGAGACTCAGCCAGCCGTTCAAACACTGGGCCACACTCTACAGAGCAGGAATCAGGGGGGCGGGGGCAGCCGGCCACAGCCGCTGGCCCCCGGTGAGAATAGCAAGTGAGCCACGCTGGCCGGGCCCGACTCAGCAGAGAGACTCAGCCAGCCGTTCAAACACTGGGCCACACTCTACAGAGCAGGAATCAGGGGGGCGGGGGCAGCCGGCCACAGCCGCTGGCCCCCGGTGAGAATAGCAAGTGAGCCACGCTGGCCGGGCCCGACTCAGCAGAGAGACTCAGCCAGCCGTTCAAACACTGGGCCACACTCTACAGAGCAGGAATCAGGGGGGCGGGGGCAGCCGGCCACAGCCGCTGGCCCCCGGTGAGAATAGCAAGTGAGCCACGCTGGCCGGGCCCGACTCAGCAGAGAGACTCAGCCAGCCGTTCAAACACTGGGCCACACTCTACAGAGCAGGAATCAGGGGGGCGGGGGCAGCCGGCCACAGCCGCTGGCCCCCGGTGAGAATAGCAAGTGAGCCACGCTGGCCGGGCCCGACTCAGCAGAGAGACTCAGCCAGCCGTTCAAACACTGGGCCACACTCTACAGAGCAGGAATCAGGGGGGCGGGGGCAGCCGGCCACAGCCGCTGGCCCCCGGTGAGAATAGCAAGTGAGCCACGCTGGCCGGGCCCGACTCAGCAGAGAGACTCAGCCAGCCGTTCAAACACTGGGCCACACTCTACAGAGCAGGAATCAGGGGGGCGGGGGCAGCCGGCCACAGCCGCTGGCCCCCGGTGAGAATAGCAAGTGAGCCACGCTGGCCGGGCCCGACTCAGCAGAGAGACTCAGCCAGCCGTTCAAACACTGGGCCACACTCTACAGAGCAGGAATCAGGGGGGCGGGGGCAGCCGGCCACAGCCGCTGGCCCCCGGTGAGAATAGCAAGTGAGCCACGCTGGCCGGGCCCGACTCAGCAGAGAGACTCAGCCAGCCGTTCAAACACTGGGCCACACTCTACAGAGCAGGAATCAGGGGGGCGGGGGCAGCCGGCCACAGCCGCTGGCCCCCGGTGAGAATAGCAAGTGAGCCACGCTGGCCGGGCCCGACTCAGCAGAGAGACTCAGCCAGCCGTTCAAACACTGGGCCACACTCTACAGAGCAGGAATCAGGGGGGCGGGGGCAGCCGGCCACAGCCGCTGGCCCCCGGTGAGAATAGCAAGTGAGCCACGCTGGCCGGGCCCGACTCAGCAGAGAGACTCAGCCAGCCGTTCAAACACTGGGCCACACTCTACAGAGCAGGAATCAGGGGGGCGGGGGCAGCCGGCCACAGCCGCTGGCCCCCGGTGAGAATAGCAAGTGAGCCACGCTGGCCGGGCCCGACTCAGCAGAGAGACTCAGCCAGCCGTTCAAACACTGGGCCACACTCTACAGAGCAGGAATCAGGGGGGCGGGGGCAGCCGGCCACAGCCGCTGGCCCCCGGTGAGAATAGCAAGTGAGCCACGCTGGCCGGGCCCGACTCAGCAGAGAGACTCAGCCAGCCGTTCAAACACTGGGCCACACTCTACAGAGCAGGAATCAGGGGGGCGGGGGCAGCCGGCCACAGCCGCTGGCCCCCGGTGAGAATAGCAAGTGAGCCACGCTGGCCGGGCCCGACTCAGCAGAGAGACTCAGCCAGCCGTTCAAACACTGGGCCACACTCTACAGAGCAGGAATCAGGGGGGCGGGGGCAGCCGGCCACAGCCGCTGGCCCCCGGTGAGAATAGCAAGTGAGCCACGCTGGCCGGGCCCGACTCAGCAGAGAGACTCAGCCAGCCGTTCAAACACTGGGCCACACTCTACAGAGCAGGAATCAGGGGGGCGGGGGCAGCCGGCCACAGCCGCTGGCCCCCGGTGAGAATAGCAAGTGAGCCACGCTGGCCGGGCCCGACTCAGCAGAGAGACTCAGCCAGCCGTTCAAACACTGGGCCACACTCTACAGAGCAGGAATCAGGGGGGCGGGGGCAGCCGGCCACAGCCGCTGGCCCCCGGTGAGAATAGCAAGTGAGCCACGCTGGCCGGGCCCGACTCAGCAGAGAGACTCAGCCAGCCGTTCAAACACTGGGCCACACTCTACAGAGCAGGAATCAGGGGGGCGGGGGCAGCCGGCCACAGCCGCTGGCCCCCGGTGAGAATAGCAAGTGAGCCACGCTGGCCGGGCCCGACTCAGCAGAGAGACTCAGCCAGCCGTTCAAACACTGGGCCACACTCTACAGAGCAGGAATCAGGGGGGCGGGGGCAGCCGGCCACAGCCGCTGGCCCCCGGTGAGAATAGCAAGTGAGCCACGCTGGCCGGGCCCGACTCAGCAGAGAGACTCAGCCAGCCGTTCAAACACTGGGCCACACTCTACAGAGCAGGAATCAGGGGGGCGGGGGCAGCCGGCCACAGCCGCTGGCCCCCGGTGAGAATAGCAAGTGAGCCACGCTGGCCGGGCCCGACTCAGCAGAGAGACTCAGCCAGCCGTTCAAACACTGGGCCACACTCTACAGAGCAGGAATCAGGGGGGCGGGGGCAGCCGGCCACAGCCGCTGGCCCCCGGTGAGAATAGCAAGTGAGCCACGCTGGCCGGGCCCGACTCAGCAGAGAGACTCAGCCAGCCGTTCAAACACTGGGCCACACTCTACAGAGCAGGAATCAGGGGGGCGGGGGCAGCCGGCCACAGCCGCTGGCCCCCGGTGAGAATAGCAAGTGAGCCACGCTGGCCGGGCCCGACTCAGCAGAGAGACTCAGCCAGCCGTTCAAACACTGGGCCACACTCTACAGAGCAGGAATCAGGGGGGCGGGGGCAGCCGGCCACAGCCGCTGGCCCCCGGTGAGAATAGCAAGTGAGCCACGCTGGCCGGGCCCGACTCAGCAGAGAGACTCAGCCAGCCGTTCAAACACTGGGCCACACTCTACAGAGCAGGAATCAGGGGGGCGGGGGCAGCCGGCCACAGCCGCTGGCCCCCGGTGAGAATAGCAAGTGAGCCACGCTGGCCGGGCCCGACTCAGCAGAGAGACTCAGCCAGCCGTTCAAACACTGGGCCACACTCTACAGAGCAGGAATCAGGGGGGCGGGGGCAGCCGGCCACAGCCGCTGGCCCCCGGTGAGAATAGCAAGTGAGCCACGCTGGCCGGGCCCGACTCAGCAGAGAGACTCAGCCAGCCGTTCAAACACTGGGCCACACTCTACAGAGCAGGAATCAGGGGGGCGGGGGCAGCCGGCCACAGCCGCTGGCCCCCGGTGAGAATAGCAAGTGAGCCACGCTGGCCGGGCCCGACTCAGCAGAGAGACTCAGCCAGCCGTTCAAACACTGGGCCACACTCTACAGAGCAGGAATCAGGGGGGCGGGGGCAGCCGGCCACAGCCGCTGGCCCCCGGTGAGAATAGCAAGTGAGCCACGCTGGCCGGGCCCGACTCAGCAGAGAGACTCAGCCAGCCGTTCAAACACTGGGCCACACTCTACAGAGCAGGAATCAGGGGGGCGGGGGCAGCCGGCCACAGCCGCTGGCCCCCGGTGAGAATAGCAAGTGAGCCACGCTGGCCGGGCCCGACTCAGCAGAGAGACTCAGCCAGCCGTTCAAACACTGGGCCACACTCTACAGAGCAGGAATCAGGGGGGCGGGGGCAGCCGGCCACAGCCGCTGGCCCCCGGTGAGAATAGCAAGTGAGCCACGCTGGCCGGGCCCGACTCAGCAGAGAGACTCAGCCAGCCGTTCAAACACTGGGCCACACTCTACAGAGCAGGAATCAGGGGGGCGGGGGCAGCCGGCCACAGCCGCTGGCCCCCGGTGAGAATAGCAAGTGAGCCACGCTGGCCGGGCCCGACTCAGCAGAGAGACTCAGCCAGCCGTTCAAACACTGGGCCACACTCTACAGAGCAGGAATCAGGGGGGCGGGGGCAGCCGGCCACAGCCGCTGGCCCCCGGTGAGAATAGCAAGTGAGCCACGCTGGCCGGGCCCGACTCAGCAGAGAGACTCAGCCAGCCGTTCAAACACTGGGCCACACTCTACAGAGCAGGAATCAGGGGGGCGGGGGCAGCCGGCCACAGCCGCTGGCCCCCGGTGAGAATAGCAAGTGAGCCACGCTGGCCGGGCCCGACTCAGCAGAGAGACTCAGCCAGCCGTTCAAACACTGGGCCACACTCTACAGAGCAGGAATCAGGGGGGCGGGGGCAGCCGGCCACAGCCGCTGGCCCCCGGTGAGAATAGCAAGTGAGCCACGCTGGCCGGGCCCGACTCAGCAGAGAGACTCAGCCAGCCGTTCAAACACTGGGCCACACTCTACAGAGCAGGAATCAGGGGGGCGGGGGCAGCCGGCCACAGCCGCTGGCCCCCGGTGAGAATAGCAAGTGAGCCACGCTGGCCGGGCCCGACTCAGCAGAGAGACTCAGCCAGCCGTTCAAACACTGGGCCACACTCTACAGAGCAGGAATCAGGGGGGCGGGGGCAGCCGGCCACAGCCGCTGGCCCCCGGTGAGAATAGCAAGTGAGCCACGCTGGCCGGGCCCGACTCAGCAGAGAGACTCAGCCAGCCGTTCAAACACTGGGCCACACTCTACAGAGCAGGAATCAGGGGGGCGGGGGCAGCCGGCCACAGCCGCTGGCCCCCGGTGAGAATAGCAAGTGAGCCACGCTGGCCGGGCCCGACTCAGCAGAGAGACTCAGCCAGCCGTTCAAACACTGGGCCACACTCTACAGAGCAGGAATCAGGGGGGCGGGGGCAGCCGGCCACAGCCGCTGGCCCCCGGTGAGAATAGCAAGTGAGCCACGCTGGCCGGGCCCGACTCAGCAGAGAGACTCAGCCAGCCGTTCAAACACTGGGCCACACTCTACAGAGCAGGAATCAGGGGGGCGGGGGCAGCCGGCCACAGCCGCTGGCCCCCGGTGAGAATAGCAAGTGAGCCACGCTGGCCGGGCCCGACTCAGCAGAGAGACTCAGCCAGCCGTTCAAACACTGGGCCACACTCTACAGAGCAGGAATCAGGGGGGCGGGGGCAGCCGGCCACAGCCGCTGGCCCCCGGTGAGAATAGCAAGTGAGCCACGCTGGCCGGGCCCGACTCAGCAGAGAGACTCAGCCAGCCGTTCAAACACTGGGCCACACTCTACAGAGCAGGAATCAGGGGGGCGGGGGCAGCCGGCCACAGCCGCTGGCCCCCGGTGAGAATAGCAAGTGAGCCACGCTGGCCGGGCCCGACTCAGCAGAGAGACTCAGCCAGCCGTTCAAACACTGGGCCACACTCTACAGAGCAGGAATCAGGGGGGCGGGGGCAGCCGGCCACAGCCGCTGGCCCCCGGTGAGAATAGCAAGTGAGCCACGCTGGCCGGGCCCGACTCAGCAGAGAGACTCAGCCAGCCGTTCAAACACTGGGCCACACTCTACAGAGCAGGAATCAGGGGGGCGGGGGCAGCCGGCCACAGCCGCTGGCCCCCGGTGAGAATAGCAAGTGAGCCACGCTGGCCGGGCCCGACTCAGCAGAGAGACTCAGCCAGCCGTTCAAACACTGGGCCACACTCTACAGAGCAGGAATCAGGGGGGCGGGGGCAGCCGGCCACAGCCGCTGGCCCCCGGTGAGAATAGCAAGTGAGCCACGCTGGCCGGGCCCGACTCAGCAGAGAGACTCAGCCAGCCGTTCAAACACTGGGCCACACTCTACAGAGCAGGAATCAGGGGGGCGGGGGCAGCCGGCCACAGCCGCTGGCCCCCGGTGAGAATAGCAAGTGAGCCACGCTGGCCGGGCCCGACTCAGCAGAGAGACTCAGCCAGCCGTTCAAACACTGGGCCACACTCTACAGAGCAGGAATCAGGGGGGCGGGGGCAGCCGGCCACAGCCGCTGGCCCCCGGTGAGAATAGCAAGTGAGCCACGCTGGCCGGGCCCGACTCAGCAGAGAGACTCAGCCAGCCGTTCAAACACTGGGCCACACTCTACAGAGCAGGAATCAGGGGGGCGGGGGCAGCCGGCCACAGCCGCTGGCCCCCGGTGAGAATAGCAAGTGAGCCACGCTGGCCGGGCCCGACTCAGCAGAGAGACTCAGCCAGCCGTTCAAACACTGGGCCACACTCTACAGAGCAGGAATCAGGGGGGCGGGGGCAGCCGGCCACAGCCGCTGGCCCCCGGTGAGAATAGCAAGTGAGCCACGCTGGCCGGGCCCGACTCAGCAGAGAGACTCAGCCAGCCGTTCAAACACTGGGCCACACTCTACAGAGCAGGAATCAGGGGGGCGGGGGCAGCCGGCCACAGCCGCTGGCCCCCGGTGAGAATAGCAAGTGAGCCACGCTGGCCGGGCCCGACTCAGCAGAGAGACTCAGCCAGCCGTTCAAACACTGGGCCACACTCTACAGAGCAGGAATCAGGGGGGCGGGGGCAGCCGGCCACAGCCGCTGGCCCCCGGTGAGAATAGCAAGTGAGCCACGCTGGCCGGGCCCGACTCAGCAGAGAGACTCAGCCAGCCGTTCAAACACTGGGCCACACTCTACAGAGCAGGAATCAGGGGGGCGGGGGCAGCCGGCCACAGCCGCTGGCCCCCGGTGAGAATAGCAAGTGAGCCACGCTGGCCGGGCCCGACTCAGCAGAGAGACTCAGCCAGCCGTTCAAACACTGGGCCACACTCTACAGAGCAGGAATCAGGGGGGCGGGGGCAGCCGGCCACAGCCGCTGGCCCCCGGTGAGAATAGCAAGTGAGCCACGCTGGCCGGGCCCGACTCAGCAGAGAGACTCAGCCAGCCGTTCAAACACTGGGCCACACTCTACAGAGCAGGAATCAGGGGGGCGGGGGCAGCCGGCCACAGCCGCTGGCCCCCGGTGAGAATAGCAAGTGAGCCACGCTGGCCGGGCCCGACTCAGCAGAGAGACTCAGCCAGCCGTTCAAACACTGGGCCACACTCTACAGAGCAGGAATCAGGGGGGCGGGGGCAGCCGGCCACAGCCGCTGGCCCCCGGTGAGAATAGCAAGTGAGCCACGCTGGCCGGGCCCGACTCAGCAGAGAGACTCAGCCAGCCGTTCAAACACTGGGCCACACTCTACAGAGCAGGAATCAGGGGGGCGGGGGCAGCCGGCCACAGCCGCTGGCCCCCGGTGAGAATAGCAAGTGAGCCACGCTGGCCGGGCCCGACTCAGCAGAGAGACTCAGCCAGCCGTTCAAACACTGGGCCACACTCTACAGAGCAGGAATCAGGGGGGCGGGGGCAGCCGGCCACAGCCGCTGGCCCCCGGTGAGAATAGCAAGTGAGCCACGCTGGCCGGGCCCGACTCAGCAGAGAGACTCAGCCAGCCGTTCAAACACTGGGCCACACTCTACAGAGCAGGAATCAGGGGGGCGGGGGCAGCCGGCCACAGCCGCTGGCCCCCGGTGAGAATAGCAAGTGAGCCACGCTGGCCGGGCCCGACTCAGCAGAGAGACTCAGCCAGCCGTTCAAACACTGGGCCACACTCTACAGAGCAGGAATCAGGGGGGCGGGGGCAGCCGGCCACAGCCGCTGGCCCCCGGTGAGAATAGCAAGTGAGCCACGCTGGCCGGGCCCGACTCAGCAGAGAGACTCAGCCAGCCGTTCAAACACTGGGCCACACTCTACAGAGCAGGAATCAGGGGGGCGGGGGCAGCCGGCCACAGCCGCTGGCCCCCGGTGAGAATAGCAAGTGAGCCACGCTGGCCGGGCCCGACTCAGCAGAGAGACTCAGCCAGCCGTTCAAACACTGGGCCACACTCTACAGAGCAGGAATCAGGGGGGCGGGGGCAGCCGGCCACAGCCGCTGGCCCCCGGTGAGAATAGCAAGTGAGCCACGCTGGCCGGGCCCGACTCAGCAGAGAGACTCAGCCAGCCGTTCAAACACTGGGCCACACTCTACAGAGCAGGAATCAGGGGGGCGGGGGCAGCCGGCCACAGCCGCTGGCCCCCGGTGAGAATAGCAAGTGAGCCACGCTGGCCGGGCCCGACTCAGCAGAGAGACTCAGCCAGCCGTTCAAACACTGGGCCACACTCTACAGAGCAGGAATCAGGGGGGCGGGGGCAGCCGGCCACAGCCGCTGGCCCCCGGTGAGAATAGCAAGTGAGCCACGCTGGCCGGGCCCGACTCAGCAGAGAGACTCAGCCAGCCGTTCAAACACTGGGCCACACTCTACAGAGCAGGAATCAGGGGGGCGGGGGCAGCCGGCCACAGCCGCTGGCCCCCGGTGAGAATAGCAAGTGAGCCACGCTGGCCGGGCCCGACTCAGCAGAGAGACTCAGCCAGCCGTTCAAACACTGGGCCACACTCTACAGAGCAGGAATCAGGGGGGCGGGGGCAGCCGGCCACAGCCGCTGGCCCCCGGTGAGAATAGCAAGTGAGCCACGCTGGCCGGGCCCGACTCAGCAGAGAGACTCAGCCAGCCGTTCAAACACTGGGCCACACTCTACAGAGCAGGAATCAGGGGGGCGGGGGCAGCCGGCCACAGCCGCTGGCCCCCGGTGAGAATAGCAAGTGAGCCACGCTGGCCGGGCCCGACTCAGCAGAGAGACTCAGCCAGCCGTTCAAACACTGGGCCACACTCTACAGAGCAGGAATCAGGGGGGCGGGGGCAGCCGGCCACAGCCGCTGGCCCCCGGTGAGAATAGCAAGTGAGCCACGCTGGCCGGGCCCGACTCAGCAGAGAGACTCAGCCAGCCGTTCAAACACTGGGCCACACTCTACAGAGCAGGAATCAGGGGGGCGGGGGCAGCCGGCCACAGCCGCTGGCCCCCGGTGAGAATAGCAAGTGAGCCACGCTGGCCGGGCCCGACTCAGCAGAGAGACTCAGCCAGCCGTTCAAACACTGGGCCACACTCTACAGAGCAGGAATCAGGGGGGCGGGGGCAGCCGGCCACAGCCGCTGGCCCCCGGTGAGAATAGCAAGTGAGCCACGCTGGCCGGGCCCGACTCAGCAGAGAGACTCAGCCAGCCGTTCAAACACTGGGCCACACTCTACAGAGCAGGAATCAGGGGGGCGGGGGCAGCCGGCCACAGCCGCTGGCCCCCGGTGAGAATAGCAAGTGAGCCACGCTGGCCGGGCCCGACTCAGCAGAGAGACTCAGCCAGCCGTTCAAACACTGGGCCACACTCTACAGAGCAGGAATCAGGGGGGCGGGGGCAGCCGGCCACAGCCGCTGGCCCCCGGTGAGAATAGCAAGTGAGCCACGCTGGCCGGGCCCGACTCAGCAGAGAGACTCAGCCAGCCGTTCAAACACTGGGCCACACTCTACAGAGCAGGAATCAGGGGGGCGGGGGCAGCCGGCCACAGCCGCTGGCCCCCGGTGAGAATAGCAAGTGAGCCACGCTGGCCGGGCCCGACTCAGCAGAGAGACTCAGCCAGCCGTTCAAACACTGGGCCACACTCTACAGAGCAGGAATCAGGGGGGCGGGGGCAGCCGGCCACAGCCGCTGGCCCCCGGTGAGAATAGCAAGTGAGCCACGCTGGCCGGGCCCGACTCAGCAGAGAGACTCAGCCAGCCGTTCAAACACTGGGCCACACTCTACAGAGCAGGAATCAGGGGGGCGGGGGCAGCCGGCCACAGCCGCTGGCCCCCGGTGAGAATAGCAAGTGAGCCACGCTGGCCGGGCCCGACTCAGCAGAGAGACTCAGCCAGCCGTTCAAACACTGGGCCACACTCTACAGAGCAGGAATCAGGGGGGCGGGGGCAGCCGGCCACAGCCGCTGGCCCCCGGTGAGAATAGCAAGTGAGCCACGCTGGCCGGGCCCGACTCAGCAGAGAGACTCAGCCAGCCGTTCAAACACTGGGCCACACTCTACAGAGCAGGAATCAGGGGGGCGGGGGCAGCCGGCCACAGCCGCTGGCCCCCGGTGAGAATAGCAAGTGAGCCACGCTGGCCGGGCCCGACTCAGCAGAGAGACTCAGCCAGCCGTTCAAACACTGGGCCACACTCTACAGAGCAGGAATCAGGGGGGCGGGGGCAGCCGGCCACAGCCGCTGGCCCCCGGTGAGAATAGCAAGTGAGCCACGCTGGCCGGGCCCGACTCAGCAGAGAGACTCAGCCAGCCGTTCAAACACTGGGCCACACTCTACAGAGCAGGAATCAGGGGGGCGGGGGCAGCCGGCCACAGCCGCTGGCCCCCGGTGAGAATAGCAAGTGAGCCACGCTGGCCGGGCCCGACTCAGCAGAGAGACTCAGCCAGCCGTTCAAACACTGGGCCACACTCTACAGAGCAGGAATCAGGGGGGCGGGGGCAGCCGGCCACAGCCGCTGGCCCCCGGTGAGAATAGCAAGTGAGCCACGCTGGCCGGGCCCGACTCAGCAGAGAGACTCAGCCAGCCGTTCAAACACTGGGCCACACTCTACAGAGCAGGAATCAGGGGGGCGGGGGCAGCCGGCCACAGCCGCTGGCCCCCGGTGAGAATAGCAAGTGAGCCACGCTGGCCGGGCCCGACTCAGCAGAGAGACTCAGCCAGCCGTTCAAACACTGGGCCACACTCTACAGAGCAGGAATCAGGGGGGCGGGGGCAGCCGGCCACAGCCGCTGGCCCCCGGTGAGAATAGCAAGTGAGCCACGCTGGCCGGGCCCGACTCAGCAGAGAGACTCAGCCAGCCGTTCAAACACTGGGCCACACTCTACAGAGCAGGAATCAGGGGGGCGGGGGCAGCCGGCCACAGCCGCTGGCCCCCGGTGAGAATAGCAAGTGAGCCACGCTGGCCGGGCCCGACTCAGCAGAGAGACTCAGCCAGCCGTTCAAACACTGGGCCACACTCTACAGAGCAGGAATCAGGGGGGCGGGGGCAGCCGGCCACAGCCGCTGGCCCCCGGTGAGAATAGCAAGTGAGCCACGCTGGCCGGGCCCGACTCAGCAGAGAGACTCAGCCAGCCGTTCAAACACTGGGCCACACTCTACAGAGCAGGAATCAGGGGGGCGGGGGCAGCCGGCCACAGCCGCTGGCCCCCGGTGAGAATAGCAAGTGAGCCACGCTGGCCGGGCCCGACTCAGCAGAGAGACTCAGCCAGCCGTTCAAACACTGGGCCACACTCTACAGAGCAGGAATCAGGGGGGCGGGGGCAGCCGGCCACAGCCGCTGGCCCCCGGTGAGAATAGCAAGTGAGCCACGCTGGCCGGGCCCGACTCAGCAGAGAGACTCAGCCAGCCGTTCAAACACTGGGCCACACTCTACAGAGCAGGAATCAGGGGGGCGGGGGCAGCCGGCCACAGCCGCTGGCCCCCGGTGAGAATAGCAAGTGAGCCACGCTGGCCGGGCCCGACTCAGCAGAGAGACTCAGCCAGCCGTTCAAACACTGGGCCACACTCTACAGAGCAGGAATCAGGGGGGCGGGGGCAGCCGGCCACAGCCGCTGGCCCCCGGTGAGAATAGCAAGTGAGCCACGCTGGCCGGGCCCGACTCAGCAGAGAGACTCAGCCAGCCGTTCAAACACTGGGCCACACTCTACAGAGCAGGAATCAGGGGGGCGGGGGCAGCCGGCCACAGCCGCTGGCCCCCGGTGAGAATAGCAAGTGAGCCACGCTGGCCGGGCCCGACTCAGCAGAGAGACTCAGCCAGCCGTTCAAACACTGGGCCACACTCTACAGAGCAGGAATCAGGGGGGCGGGGGCAGCCGGCCACAGCCGCTGGCCCCCGGTGAGAATAGCAAGTGAGCCACGCTGGCCGGGCCCGACTCAGCAGAGAGACTCAGCCAGCCGTTCAAACACTGGGCCACACTCTACAGAGCAGGAATCAGGGGGGCGGGGGCAGCCGGCCACAGCCGCTGGCCCCCGGTGAGAATAGCAAGTGAGCCACGCTGGCCGGGCCCGACTCAGCAGAGAGACTCAGCCAGCCGTTCAAACACTGGGCCACACTCTACAGAGCAGGAATCAGGGGGGCGGGGGCAGCCGGCCACAGCCGCTGGCCCCCGGTGAGAATAGCAAGTGAGCCACGCTGGCCGGGCCCGACTCAGCAGAGAGACTCAGCCAGCCGTTCAAACACTGGGCCACACTCTACAGAGCAGGAATCAGGGGGGCGGGGGCAGCCGGCCACAGCCGCTGGCCCCCGGTGAGAATAGCAAGTGAGCCACGCTGGCCGGGCCCGACTCAGCAGAGAGACTCAGCCAGCCGTTCAAACACTGGGCCACACTCTACAGAGCAGGAATCAGGGGGGCGGGGGCAGCCGGCCACAGCCGCTGGCCCCCGGTGAGAATAGCAAGTGAGCCACGCTGGCCGGGCCCGACTCAGCAGAGAGACTCAGCCAGCCGTTCAAACACTGGGCCACACTCTACAGAGCAGGAATCAGGGGGGCGGGGGCAGCCGGCCACAGCCGCTGGCCCCCGGTGAGAATAGCAAGTGAGCCACGCTGGCCGGGCCCGACTCAGCAGAGAGACTCAGCCAGCCGTTCAAACACTGGGCCACACTCTACAGAGCAGGAATCAGGGGGGCGGGGGCAGCCGGCCACAGCCGCTGGCCCCCGGTGAGAATAGCAAGTGAGCCACGCTGGCCGGGCCCGACTCAGCAGAGAGACTCAGCCAGCCGTTCAAACACTGGGCCACACTCTACAGAGCAGGAATCAGGGGGGCGGGGGCAGCCGGCCACAGCCGCTGGCCCCCGGTGAGAATAGCAAGTGAGCCACGCTGGCCGGGCCCGACTCAGCAGAGAGACTCAGCCAGCCGTTCAAACACTGGGCCACACTCTACAGAGCAGGAATCAGGGGGGCGGGGGCAGCCGGCCACAGCCGCTGGCCCCCGGTGAGAATAGCAAGTGAGCCACGCTGGCCGGGCCCGACTCAGCAGAGAGACTCAGCCAGCCGTTCAAACACTGGGCCACACTCTACAGAGCAGGAATCAGGGGGGCGGGGGCAGCCGGCCACAGCCGCTGGCCCCCGGTGAGAATAGCAAGTGAGCCACGCTGGCCGGGCCCGACTCAGCAGAGAGACTCAGCCAGCCGTTCAAACACTGGGCCACACTCTACAGAGCAGGAATCAGGGGGGCGGGGGCAGCCGGCCACAGCCGCTGGCCCCCGGTGAGAATAGCAAGTGAGCCACGCTGGCCGGGCCCGACTCAGCAGAGAGACTCAGCCAGCCGTTCAAACACTGGGCCACACTCTACAGAGCAGGAATCAGGGGGGCGGGGGCAGCCGGCCACAGCCGCTGGCCCCCGGTGAGAATAGCAAGTGAGCCACGCTGGCCGGGCCCGACTCAGCAGAGAGACTCAGCCAGCCGTTCAAACACTGGGCCACACTCTACAGAGCAGGAATCAGGGGGGCGGGGGCAGCCGGCCACAGCCGCTGGCCCCCGGTGAGAATAGCAAGTGAGCCACGCTGGCCGGGCCCGACTCAGCAGAGAGACTCAGCCAGCCGTTCAAACACTGGGCCACACTCTACAGAGCAGGAATCAGGGGGGCGGGGGCAGCCGGCCACAGCCGCTGGCCCCCGGTGAGAATAGCAAGTGAGCCACGCTGGCCGGGCCCGACTCAGCAGAGAGACTCAGCCAGCCGTTCAAACACTGGGCCACACTCTACAGAGCAGGAATCAGGGGGGCGGGGGCAGCCGGCCACAGCCGCTGGCCCCCGGTGAGAATAGCAAGTGAGCCACGCTGGCCGGGCCCGACTCAGCAGAGAGACTCAGCCAGCCGTTCAAACACTGGGCCACACTCTACAGAGCAGGAATCAGGGGGGCGGGGGCAGCCGGCCACAGCCGCTGGCCCCCGGTGAGAATAGCAAGTGAGCCACGCTGGCCGGGCCCGACTCAGCAGAGAGACTCAGCCAGCCGTTCAAACACTGGGCCACACTCTACAGAGCAGGAATCAGGGGGGCGGGGGCAGCCGGCCACAGCCGCTGGCCCCCGGTGAGAATAGCAAGTGAGCCACGCTGGCCGGGCCCGACTCAGCAGAGAGACTCAGCCAGCCGTTCAAACACTGGGCCACACTCTACAGAGCAGGAATCAGGGGGGCGGGGCAGCCGGCCACAGCCGCTGGCCCCCGGTGAGAATAGCAAGTGAGCCACGCTGGCCGGGCCCGACTCAGCAGAGAGACTCAGCCAGCCGTTCAAACACTGGGCCACACTCTACAGAGCAGGAATCAGGGGGGCGGGGGCAGCCGGCCACAGCCGCTGGCCCCCGGTGAGAATAGCAAGTGAGCCACGCTGGCCGGGCCCGACTCAGCAGAGAGACTCAGCCAGCCGTTCAAACACTGGGCCACACTCTACAGAGCAGGAATCAGGGGGGCGGGGGCAGCCGGCCACAGCCGCTGGCCCCCGGTGAGAATAGCAAGTGAGCCACGCTGGCCGGGCCCGACTCAGCAGAGAGACTCAGCCAGCCGTTCAAACACTGGGCCACACTCTACAGAGCAGGAATCAGGGGGGCGGGGGCAGCCGGCCACAGCCGCTGGCCCCCGGTGAGAATAGCAAGTGAGCCACGCTGGCCGGGCCCGACTCAGCAGAGAGACTCAGCCAGCCGTTCAAACACTGGGCCACACTCTACAGAGCAGGAATCAGGGGGGCGGGGGCAGCCGGCCACAGCCGCTGGCCCCCGGTGAGAATAGCAAGTGAGCCACGCTGGCCGGGCCCGACTCAGCAGAGAGACTCAGCCAGCCGTTCAAACACTGGGCCACACTCTACAGAGCAGGAATCAGGGGGGCGGGGGCAGCCGGCCACAGCCGCTGGCCCCCGGTGAGAATAGCAAGTGAGCCACGCTGGCCGGGCCCGACTCAGCAGAGAGACTCAGCCAGCCGTTCAAACACTGGGCCACACTCTACAGAGCAGGAATCAGGGGGGCGGGGGCAGCCGGCCACAGCCGCTGGCCCCCGGTGAGAATAGCAAGTGAGCCACGCTGGCCGGGCCCGACTCAGCAGAGAGACTCAGCCAGCCGTTCAAACACTGGGCCACACTCTACAGAGCAGGAATCAGGGGGGCGGGGGCAGCCGGCCACAGCCGCTGGCCCCCGGTGAGAATAGCAAGTGAGCCACGCTGGCCGGGCCCGACTCAGCAGAGAGACTCAGCCAGCCGTTCAAACACTGGGCCACACTCTACAGAGCAGGAATCAGGGGGGCGGGGGCAGCCGGCCACAGCCGCTGGCCCCCGGTGAGAATAGCAAGTGAGCCACGCTGGCCGGGCCCGACTCAGCAGAGAGACTCAGCCAGCCGTTCAAACACTGGGCCACACTCTACAGAGCAGGAATCAGGGGGGCGGGGGCAGCCGGCCACAGCCGCTGGCCCCCGGTGAGAATAGCAAGTGAGCCACGCTGGCCGGGCCCGACTCAGCAGAGAGACTCAGCCAGCCGTTCAAACACTGGGCCACACTCTACAGAGCAGGAATCAGGGGGGCGGGGGCAGCCGGCCACAGCCGCTGGCCCCCGGTGAGAATAGCAAGTGAGCCACGCTGGCCGGGCCCGACTCAGCAGAGAGACTCAGCCAGCCGTTCAAACACTGGGCCACACTCTACAGAGCAGGAATCAGGGGGGCGGGGGCAGCCGGCCACAGCCGCTGGCCCCCGGTGAGAATAGCAAGTGAGCCACGCTGGCCGGGCCCGACTCAGCAGAGAGACTCAGCCAGCCGTTCAAACACTGGGCCACACTCTACAGAGCAGGAATCAGGGGGGCGGGGGCAGCCGGCCACAGCCGCTGGCCCCCGGTGAGAATAGCAAGTGAGCCACGCTGGCCGGGCCCGACTCAGCAGAGAGACTCAGCCAGCCGTTCAAACACTGGGCCACACTCTACAGAGCAGGAATCAGGGGGGCGGGGGCAGCCGGCCACAGCCGCTGGCCCCCGGTGAGAATAGCAAGTGAGCCACGCTGGCCGGGCCCGACTCAGCAGAGAGACTCAGCCAGCCGTTCAAACACTGGGCCACACTCTACAGAGCAGGAATCAGGGGGGCGGGGGCAGCCGGCCACAGCCGCTGGCCCCCGGTGAGAATAGCAAGTGAGCCACGCTGGCCGGGCCCGACTCAGCAGAGAGACTCAGCCAGCCGTTCAAACACTGGGCCACACTCTACAGAGCAGGAATCAGGGGGGCGGGGGCAGCCGGCCACAGCCGCTGGCCCCCGGTGAGAATAGCAAGTGAGCCACGCTGGCCGGGCCCGACTCAGCAGAGAGACTCAGCCAGCCGTTCAAACACTGGGCCACACTCTACAGAGCAGGAATCAGGGGGGCGGGGGCAGCCGGCCACAGCCGCTGGCCCCCGGTGAGAATAGCAAGTGAGCCACGCTGGCCGGGCCCGACTCAGCAGAGAGACTCAGCCAGCCGTTCAAACACTGGGCCACACTCTACAGAGCAGGAATCAGGGGGGCGGGGGCAGCCGGCCACAGCCGCTGGCCCCCGGTGAGAATAGCAAGTGAGCCACGCTGGCCGGGCCCGACTCAGCAGAGAGACTCAGCCAGCCGTTCAAACACTGGGCCACACTCTACAGAGCAGGAATCAGGGGGGCGGGGGCAGCCGGCCACAGCCGCTGGCCCCCGGTGAGAATAGCAAGTGAGCCACGCTGGCCGGGCCCGACTCAGCAGAGAGACTCAGCCAGCCGTTCAAACACTGGGCCACACTCTACAGAGCAGGAATCAGGGGGGCGGGGGCAGCCGGCCACAGCCGCTGGCCCCCGGTGAGAATAGCAAGTGAGCCACGCTGGCCGGGCCCGACTCAGCAGAGAGACTCAGCCAGCCGTTCAAACACTGGGCCACACTCTACAGAGCAGGAATCAGGGGGGCGGGGGCAGCCGGCCACAGCCGCTGGCCCCCGGTGAGAATAGCAAGTGAGCCACGCTGGCCGGGCCCGACTCAGCAGAGAGACTCAGCCAGCCGTTCAAACACTGGGCCACACTCTACAGAGCAGGAATCAGGGGGGCGGGGGCAGCCGGCCACAGCCGCTGGCCCCCGGTGAGAATAGCAAGTGAGCCACGCTGGCCGGGCCCGACTCAGCAGAGAGACTCAGCCAGCCGTTCAAACACTGGGCCACACTCTACAGAGCAGGAATCAGGGGGGCGGGGGCAGCCGGCCACAGCCGCTGGCCCCCGGTGAGAATAGCAAGTGAGCCACGCTGGCCGGGCCCGACTCAGCAGAGAGACTCAGCCAGCCGTTCAAACACTGGGCCACACTCTACAGAGCAGGAATCAGGGGGGCGGGGGCAGCCGGCCACAGCCGCTGGCCCCCGGTGAGAATAGCAAGTGAGCCACGCTGGCCGGGCCCGACTCAGCAGAGAGACTCAGCCAGCCGTTCAAACACTGGGCCACACTCTACAGAGCAGGAATCAGGGGGGCGGGGGCAGCCGGCCACAGCCGCTGGCCCCCGGTGAGAATAGCAAGTGAGCCACGCTGGCCGGGCCCGACTCAGCAGAGAGACTCAGCCAGCCGTTCAAACACTGGGCCACACTCTACAGAGCAGGAATCAGGGGGGCGGGGGCAGCCGGCCACAGCCGCTGGCCCCCGGTGAGAATAGTAAGTGAGCCACGCTGGCCGGGCCCGACTCAGCAGAGAGACTCAGCCAGCCGTTCAAACACTGGGCCACACTCTACAGAGCAGGAATCAGGGGGGCGGGGGCAGCCGGCCACAGCCGCTGGCCCCCGGTGAGAATAGCAAGTGAGCCACGCTGGCCGGGCCCGACTCAGCAGAGAGACTCAGCCAGCCGTTCAAACACTGGGCCACACTCTACAGAGCAGGAATCAGGGGGGCGGGGGCAGCCGGCCACAGCCGCTGGCCCCCGGTGAGAATAGTAAGTGAGCCACGCTGGCCGGGCCCGACTCAGCAGAGAGACTCAGCCAGCCGTTCAAACACTGGGCCACACTCTACAGAGCAGGAATCAGGGGGGCGGGGGCAGCCGGCCACAGCCGCTGGCCCCCGGTGAGAATAGCAAGTGAGCCACGCTGGCCGGGCCCGACTCAGCAGAGAGACTCAGCCAGCCGTTCAAACACTGGGCCACACTCTACAGAGCAGGAATCAGGGGGGCGGGGGCAGCCGGCCACAGCCGCTGGCCCCCGGTGAGAATAGCAAGTGAGCCACGCTGGCCGGGCCCGACTCAGCAGAGAGACTCAGCCAGCCGTTCAAACACTGGGCCACACTCTACAGAGCAGGAATCAGGGGGGCGGGGGCAGCCGGCCACAGCCGCTGGCCCCCGGTGAGAATAGCAAGTGAGCCACGCTGGCCGGGCCCGACTCAGCAGAGAGACTCAGCCAGCCGTTCAAACACTGGGCCACACTCTACAGAGCAGGAATCAGGGGGGCGGGGGCAGCCGGCCACAGCCGCTGGCCCCCGGTGAGAATAGCAAGTGAGCCACGCTGGCCGGGCCCGACTCAGCAGAGAGACTCAGCCAGCCGTTCAAACACTGGGCCACACTCTACAGAGCAGGAATCAGGGGGGCGGGGGCAGCCGGCCACAGCCGCTGGCCCCCGGTGAGAATAGTAAGTGAGCCACGCTGGCCGGGCCCGACTCAGCAGAGAGACTCAGCCAGCCGTTCAAACACTGGGCCACACTCTACAGAGCAGGAATCAGGGGGGCGGGGGCAGCCGGCCACAGCCGCTGGCCCCCGGTGAGAATAGTAAGTGAGCCACGCTGGCCGGGCCCGACTCAGCAGAGAGACTCAGCCAGCCGTTCAAACACTGGGCCACACTCTACAGAGCAGGAATCAGGGGGGCGGGGGCAGCCGGCCACAGCCGCTGGCCCCCGGTGAGAATAGTAAGTGAGCCACGCTGGCCGGGCCCGACTCAGCAGAGAGACTCAGCCAGCCGTTCAAACACTGGGCCACACTCTACAGAGCAGGAATCAGGGGGGCGGGGGCAGCCGGCCACAGCCGCTGGCCCCCGGTGAGAATAGTAAGTGAGCCACGCTGGCCGGGCCCGACTCAGCAGAGAGACTCAGCCAGCCGTTCAAACACTGGGCCACACTCTACAGAGCAGGAATCAGGGGGGCGGGGGCAGCCGGCCACAGCCGCTGGCCCCCGGTGAGAATAGTAAGTGAGCCACGCTGGCCGGGCCCGACTCAGCAGAGAGACTCAGCCAGCCGTTCAAACACTGGGCCACACTCTACAGAGCAGGAATCAGGGGGGCGGGGGCAGCCGGCCACAGCCGCTGGCCCCCGGTGAGAATAGTAAGTGAGCCACGCTGGCCGGGCCCGACTCAGCAGAGAGACTCAGCCAGCCGTTCAAACACTGGGCCACACTCTACAGAGCAGGAATCAGGGGGGCGGGGGCAGCCGGCCACAGCCGCTGGCCCCCGGTGAGAATAGTAAGTGAGCCACGCTGGCCGGGCCCGACTCAGCAGAGAGACTCAGCCAGCCGTTCAAACACTGGGCCACACTCTACAGAGCAGGAATCAGGGGGGCGGGGGCAGCCGGCCACAGCCGCTGGCCCCCGGTGAGAATAGTAAGTGAGCCACGCTGGCCGGGCCCGACTCAGCAGAGAGACTCAGCCAGCCGTTCAAACACTGGGCCACACTCTACAGAGCAGGAATCAGGGGGGCGGGGGCAGCCGGCCACAGCCGCTGGCCCCCGGTGAGAATAGTAAGTGAGCCACGCTGGCCGGGCCCGACTCAGCAGAGAGACTCAGCCAGCCGTTCAAACACTGGGCCACACTCTACAGAGCAGGAATCAGGGGGGCGGGGGCAGCCGGCCACAGCCGCTGGCCCCCGGTGAGAATAGTAAGTGAGCCACGCTGGCCGGGCCCGACTCAGCAGAGAGACTCAGCCAGCCGTTCAAACACTGGGCCACACTCTACAGAGCAGGAATCAGGGGGGCGGGGGCAGCCGGCCACAGCCGCTGGCCCCCGGTGAGAATAGTAAGTGAGCCACGCTGGCCGGGCCCGACTCAGCAGAGAGACTCAGCCAGCCGTTCAAACACTGGGCCACACTCTACAGAGCAGGAATCAGGGGGGCGGGGGCAGCCGGCCACAGCCGCTGGCCCCCGGTGAGAATAGTAAGTGAGCCACGCTGGCCGGGCCCGACTCAGCAGAGAGACTCAGCCAGCCGTTCAAACACTGGGCCACACTCTACAGAGCAGGAATCAGGGGGGCGGGGGCAGCCGGCCACAGCCGCTGGCCCCCGGTGAGAATAGTAAGTGAGCCACGCTGGCCGGGCCCGACTCAGCAGAGAGACTCAGCCAGCCGTTCAAACACTGGGCCACACTCTACAGAGCAGGAATCAGGGGGGCGGGGGCAGCCGGCCACAGCCGCTGGCCCCCGGTGAGAATAGTAAGTGAGCCACGCTGGCCGGGCCCGACTCAGCAGAGAGACTCAGCCAGCCGTTCAAACACTGGGCCACACTCTACAGAGCAGGAATCAGGGGGGCGGGGGCAGCCGGCCACAGCCGCTGGCCCCCGGTGAGAATAGTAAGTGAGCCACGCTGGCCGGGCCCGACTCAGCAGAGAGACTCAGCCAGCCGTTCAAACACTGGGCCACACTCTACAGAGCAGGAATCAGGGGGGCGGGGGCAGCCGGCCACAGCCGCTGGCCCCCGGTGAGAATAGTAAGTGAGCCACGCTGGCCGGGCCCGACTCAGCAGAGAGACTCAGCCAGCCGTTCAAACACTGGGCCACACTCTACAGAGCAGGAATCAGGGGGGCGGGGGCAGCCGGCCACAGCCGCTGGCCCCCGGTGAGAATAGTAAGTGAGCCACGCTGGCCGGGCCCGACTCAGCAGAGAGACTCAGCCAGCCGTTCAAACACTGGGCCACACTCTACAGAGCAGGAATCAGGGGGCGGGGGCAGCCGGCCACAGCCGCTGGCCCCCGTGATTAGTAAGTGAGCCACGCTGGCCGGGGAGCCGACTCACAGAGAGACTACAGACAGGCTAACCCAGAACCTTGGATACTTTGTGCTATCTTCTTCAAATTTGAACCAGGTGTTCACTGATAGTGTGCTTACAGGCCTATACTGTCATTTACCTATATGGATAAAGCCACACAGACCATTTTTTGTTTTTTTAATTATTTTTTTTTAGGTGGACAGAAAATCTGAATTTTTTGCCCACTTACTGGCCCACTGCTCTGTTCCAGTAATACCTAAAGTGTTTTTGACACTTTCACAAGAAACTCTATAGTGTCCCCTTTCTGGCAAGCCCTCATTCATGCATGTAGTCAAATTGGTTGCGAAACTACAGCCATTATAATATGAGGATGGAATTTTAAGCGTTTTTGCTTCAAAATAGGGCGGGAGTGGAAGAGGTTAATAAGACTTGACGTTTGACTGTCCCCAGTGTCACTGGGAAACTTTTTACTTTACTACATTGATATGACTGTGATCCTTACTATTTTTTTTTAACAATACTTCACATTGAACAGAAATAACAGTATGATGCTTTGCGTTATATAGAAAACTACCCAGAGTAATTAAAGTACTTTTGAATGTCAAGAATATTGATGACTTTGTTGAATCTTTTCTATTTTTTTTTACATAATATTTGACATAGGTTCCATATTTTACAGGAAATAGATGTTTTACAAATTTAAAAAAAAGAAGATATAAAATGTAAACAACATATGTAAGTGCTTCATACAAGCTACAACACTGCAGCTCAGGGATGATAAATGCTGAACTCAGAGCAGCAGAAATCAGCCGTACAAACACGTCTGAGTATCTGACATGTGGCCCTGAGGCCAAGATGTCCAACCTGCACAGGCACTCTCTGTTTTCTGTAACGATGGCTGTACTGTTACTAAATGGGGTCTTGCCCCCCCCCCCCCAAAAAAAAAACAAATGTCATCCACATAATGCAATGCTGATGCAGTCGGAAGTGGACAATGGCAATCTGACATCAAAACATTGAATACTACAGTCCACTCAGGAGCAGCTTTGAATGTAGGAGGCGTCTTTATGAGCACATCCTGTTTGTACCATGCGCCGTTTCCTGGATGGTGCTCCTGGTCATAAAGGTGTAAAAGTCATTTCAAGCAGTTGTTTCAGCAGCTTACAGTGAACCGAATCCCACTGCCTCTAACTAGTCTGTTTTATAGTGCACTTCGGGTTTTATATGATGCAGTTCATTACTGTCATGATTACAAATTTGCAAATAAACCCTCGGCAGCTTCGTAACACTCGGTTTTCATTTTTGCATTACAGGCTGTAATTTTAATTTTATTAAATGATTAGCTGCTTATATACATTTAGATGATTTGATGATATAATACAAGTTATAACAATTTTTCTGTACCAAGCACTTTATATGATGATGCAAAGTGCTTCAGTGATATGCATGCAGGACTTGTTCTTGTAATGTCGTATTAATACTTCCACAGTCAGGTGATCGCTGAAACATGTTTTTGCAGCTGCGGTCCTTCACCCTGTTCATTCCAGAGTTTATCTGAAGTAAATATCAGACACTGCAGTGCAGCCTGAATTGATCAGATTAACAGTCTGACCTTCTAGTGCTGCTTCGGGACAAAGTTTAGATCCACGTCTCCTGATCTTCTCATATCTTCATGCTGCTGTTGACACAGAGCTGGTCCATGTGTGTGCATCTGTAACTGTGGCTCAGTCTTTCTTTCAACAGTCGTTCTGACCATCTGGACTAGACATTTCCAACTTTTTTGGGTTGTGAGGGATTTTAGCACTTATTTCACTTGAGTTTGTCCAGACAGTGTTTACATGCTTGTCTGTTGTGTATGGATAACCATGTTTACTTACTTTAGTGTTTTTGCACGTCGTGTGTACTTTGGATTTTACTTGCACTTATTAGCACATGTTATGAAGTGATCTCTTAATGTCCATGGTGATTCAACACTGTTGTGAAGGTAATAATGGGGAAAGGAAAAGGGGGGCAAAGGTTGACTTGACTTTTTATTAGTGGTGATAAAGACACTTGAACAGCAGGGGGCGACAAAGTCCACATTGGCAAAGCAGAGCTGGAGGGAGCTGATCCTTTCAGCACCACACACACACACACACACACACACACGCTAATTGCAGAGGAGTCTTTTAATTGTTTATTTCAATAGATTAAATCAAACATTGTGATCTGATTGTTGATGATGACGTGAACAGAATCAGTCCGGTGCACGAGCCAGAATCTGTGCAGCCTCTTCTTCGGTGGTGCCGAGTGTCATTCATAACATTTAATCGGTGCACGATGACACCATGCAAGATGCAACCTTAAAAAAAAAAAAAATCACAGCTATTGATTACCAGAGCGAGAGAGGTGAAGCCCCAGGTCGGACATTTAGTGAGGTTACTCCAGGGGAGGAGAGTGGCGGGGGGCAGGCGCGAGAGGCTGCTGCTGCTGCTGCAACAATTGGATCGGACAATAATAAGCCATAAATGCATAAATCTCAAGCCTGTGTGCACAAATGCAATTCAGTAATCCTCCATCTATGAAGAACGAGTGAGACAGCGAGGGAAAGAGAGAGGGAGAGAGAGAGAGTCCACCATCGCAACACCCCCTCCTTCCGCCCCCTCCACTCACAGAAACGGAATTAAAAAATCTTTAATATCTTTCCAGCAACGAGCCTCCATTGCTGCAGCGCGGAGCACACGCACACACACACTAACACACACTAACACACACATCCACCGTGGGCCTTTTAAAACGTCGCCGGTAAGAAGAAGCAGAAGAAGAAGAAGAAGGAGCAGATAAACTTGCCTGCAGAATTAAGAGCAGCTTCTTCACACTGACATTATCCGGTAAAAAGCGGAGCAGAGCGGCCAACCTGCATGTCTTGAACACAACCCGCCGCTGACACTGACATCGTGACAACACCAGCTCTGTCTGTCTGTGGATCTGTGCAAGTCCTGATTGTGTAATATCTTTTTTTTTTTCCTCCTCTCTCCCCCCTTCCTGCAAAGCGGCCAAACCTGCAGCCGGGAGCGCGAGGAGAGAAAGAAGCAGCAGCAGCAGCAGCAGCAAAGGAGAAGAAGAAGAAGAAGAGGAGGAGGAAGAATAAGAGGAGGAGGAGGAGGAGGGGAAAACAGGAGGATTGCAACATTCATCAGAATTTATTTTTCTTCCTATTACATGGCGCAAGGGCTAAACAAACGGGACCGTCCTGGGTGTGATACTGCCACGGTGAATTTGGATATCCAAGCAGCAGCAGCAGCAGCGGCGGCGGCGGCGGTAGCAACAGCAACAGCAACAGCAGCAGCAGCAGCAGCAGCAGCATCCTCCTCCATCCACGGAAGAACAAGCATCCTCGGCTGCGGCGGCGGCGCCCACACCGACTCCTCGTCCTCCTCCTGCCGGCTCTATGTCGAGTGATGGTCGGCTTGCCTTGCTGGATGCTCCCCGCTCTCTCCGGATCGTCGACGACCGAACCTCCACTGACCGCAGACCCCCATTTTCGGCGGAAACCTACCCAGAGCTATAGGGCTACATATGGAAACTGGGGATCAAAATTTTAGGAAAAAGGAAAATCTGAGCGGTTAATTTCATTTGTTTTTAGTATTATTTCTCTGTTTGTTTGTTTTTTTTTTTAGGTTTTTATCGGTTTCTATCTTCTTCCCTGTTTCTGTGTGTGCTTCTTTAAAAGCCTGCTAATTAATTAATCTATTCGTTGAGCCTTGATTTCCTCGTGCCATCGGCTTGATTTGTGAGAAGCCAGCGTTGATATCTTCCCTTAAACCCTCACAATAGGTCGTTATAAAACACTCCGGGGACCGGACAGGACTTGAATCCGTCCATTTGTTTACTCTCTCCTGCTCCCTCTAATATGATAGATCCCCCTGCTGTCCTCCGTTTCCCTCCCCAGTTTATTATCATTACCTCCTTGCTTTGTCCCCTTTTTGACTAACACACCCCATTAGAATAACAATATTAACAACAATAGTCTTTAGGATATAGCTATAAGTCTGATTTCTTACTAGTAATGTTATAGCCTCTGACTAAAGTAACTGTAACTCATTGTAACAGACATATTGAACTGTTGTACTGTAAGCCTGCCATTACTCTAACAACACCCCCCCCCACCCCCCACATTTGCTCCATTTGAGCTCATGTTAATTTAGCTCCTGCTGTAACCTTTACAAGTCCAGAAACAGGTTGCCTTTGCAGCTCTGTGGAGAGTAAACCTCAGTTTGGTTTATTTCACCTGCATTTTCAGGCTCAGCTCTGCCATCCTAGGTTTTTAGGACATAACACATCCTTTATAGCTCAGTGGTATTATTCTCATTTGTAGCTTTTTTTTTTCCGCCTTTGCTGTGAGTGGCTGTGCTGTGGCTACATCTGCAGCTGCAGGCCCGTTCAAGAGCTACCATCCTCTGCAGAACCCGATTCTTCATCTCATCTGGGTGTCAAAGTAAGAACGACCGGAGAGGAAGAGACACTCGTGCCTCTTCCTCTCTCCCCCCCCCACGCCAACAAAAGCCCGTCTCAGTTTTTCTCTTGTTGTGGTCCTCACCCAAACGCAACCATAAGGTTCCTACCGCATCCTCCGCCTCCTTCCCTCTCCTTCCGCTCGAGTATATCCCGTTTTTTCGGTTTGGTTTGGTCCCGAAAATTTTCAAATATTTACTTCCTGTACATCAAGCGGAAAGGGGGTCCCCCTTTCATGGAATGCGGAAACATGGGTCTGTTCGACCGCGGAGTCCAGATGCTGCTGACCACGGTGGGAGCCTTCGCGGCCTTCAGCCTCATGACCATCGCGGTCGGCACAGACTACTGGCTGTACTCCCGTGGCGTCTGCAAGACCAAGTCCATGAGCGAGAACGAGACCAGCAAGAAGAACGAGGAGGTGATGACCCACTCGGGCCTATGGAGGACGTGCTGCTTGGAAGGTAAGAGGAAAAGTCGGTCTCTCTCTGCTGCTCTGGTGCCCGACAAAGTTTCCCAGCATGGTTTCATCTGAGGGCTGTGGAGCTGTGTTGTTGGCAGCTCACTCTTTATTACTGAATTTCCAGCCATTCTGCACCTTTTTTATACATATATATATCTGCCATGCCACCACATGTCCCTAATGCCTCTGTTTCTACCTATGCACACGAGAGGAAGACGGAAAGTGATGTTTTATGGTCAGAATAGCAACCAGTGCTGACATGAGCTTATTGCATCTCCAACCATAAATTTCCAGAAACACATGGTTTTCTTTTTTGGCATCACCCTTCAGGGGGTTGCAGGATAAATCTGAGGTGTCACCAGGGTTATTACTTTTACTTTATTTCCCAGCTCTGCTACAGGAAGTTGTGTTTATTGCTTCGTTTTTTTTTGTTTTTTTCTTTCTACTGAAACACACTTCTGTTGTTTTTTCCACGTCAGAGAGACATCACTCTCTTGTATGAGGAGCATTGCTGATTTAGACCAAGACTGTCCAGGCTTTAGCTGCTCTATTAGGGTGTTGAGCTGGTACGGGCAGGGTGAAGCAGGTTCCTGGTTTCCAGCCTGAAGCTGTTCCTCACAAACCTTTCTCCAGCCAGACGTAAGAGCTTAAACAATAACATATTCACAAGCTGTAGTTGGGGTGGCGCCTTCATCATATATCAGCCTGATAGACTGGCAAACCCATACTCTGGTCTAACCCTAATTAAGGAAAACTGCAGGGGATCTTCCCTCAACACCGTGCCAGCAGGTTGGACAGGATATTTATTTTAATAATGAAGACCCCCAAGAGAAGCCATGACAGCAGAGATACAGCTCTTTCTCTTTGACCTGCCAGACGATCTTGATGAGAGCAGGGCTGCTTGGCCCGTAACCTTTGACCTGACTGAGTGCATTCAGGTTTTTGAGACATCCTCCTGAGTCTGTCCTGTCAGACGGAGGCGGCGTGTTTCCTGTCATGCCCCAGTGGAGGCATTGGGTGCCGACTTGGAGTGAGGCGCTGTAACCTTGTGAGGGCGCAGAGCGTTACAAATCTGCTCATCTTCTTAGCTGTGAGATCCTCAAAGGCCACAGTGTCTGACTTCATGCTCCTCTGGCTCCCGTGATAAGAAGCCAGACTCTGCACCTTCTGCTCAAAGATTAATAACTGGTTTGACGTAACAAGTCTTAAGTCTTAATTTAAGACGGCTTTAATCTATATATTTACCATCACAGAGCGTGCTGTGGTGGGATTACACCAGCCTCCAAACCATTGTCTACACTTTTCTGACCCATGCACACTTGTGGGTTGGACCACATCTATCTTTGAACTGGGCCTGTCAACAGACACGTAGACGATAAGTCTGCTCAACACCAAACAGTGGTTAAAGAGCAGATGGTGATCATAGTGGATAATTTAGTTTAGAGCCTGATTTTCCCCAAAAGGAGTTGGTAGAGACCAAAGACAAAGCCGAAAGAGAGGAAATATTGGACTCAAAATTCTTCAGGTGAACACAAACATGTTGGTCTGTAACTACTTGATGCAGAAACAAGACACTTACTGCTACTGAGTCTGTCAAATCAACTTCAAGGTTATGAAGAAAAAAAAAATCAATTGCTGCAGGTTTAAGGTTTGATTTGGTTTGGGCAAGAGAAGGTTGTTACTTATAGTCTGAGGTTTTGAGGACGTTTGTTCAACTTTTATCTGCAGGAAACAGTAGACAAACCGTGGCATCTTGTGCCAAAGCCTGATGTTTTGTTTAGAGGACGTTCTCTTCCTTTGAGTGGGACCTCGTATCAAACCTCAATACTTTGCTGCGTCCTTGTCGATATCCGTCCAACACCGGGAGTTGGCTCCGAGCACTTGGTCAGATTCTGAGTCTTGTTTACCAATTCTTTGATCAGTTCTTTGATGTGTTTGGGCAAAGTTGTCGAACGCCTCTTTGTGTTTAAACACTGATGTCTGGCTTGATTTTAGGGAGCAGCTGTGACTCAGCAGGCAGAGCAGGTTGTCTGTTAAGGGTTGAGGGTGGTGGTTTGATCACGGACTCACATGTTACAGTGTCATGTTAAAGGCCTGAAGGTTTTTTTAAGGTAATATCACTACTTCCTGTTTCAAACCATGATTAAGATGAAACCATGTGAGAAGTTTCACCGGTGAAAAGTGACAAGGAGCCACACCTCGACTCAAAAGTGGCCACAATCCACAAAGGTTCAGTATTAAGTTGAAGCTTCAGGTTTGGTAGACTGCGTCCTGTGCATCTACACTCAGAAGTGTAGGTTCAAAGACAGTTTCCTCATTCGTCTCTCGTCCCGGACTTTTTTGTACTTGGCGTTTGTAGAGATTGATCGAGTGCCTGTAGGGATTTCAAGCACAGCCAGAAACCTGAGGACCTGAAGAACCTGTATTTTAAACCTGTATAGTCCTTGTGCTGCCGCTGCCTTGGCAGAAGAAGAAGAAGAGGAGGCTAACTGATGTGCTTTGGATCAAAGTGCCACATAAATGCAGGTCATTTACTGAACTGTTAAATGAGAGAAAAAGTGGGAGTTCAGCGTAGGAAGAAAGGTTTGAGTGTTAATACTGAAATTCAAATATCCCATTTGCACTGTTTTTATTTATTTATTTATTTATTTTCGCTCTGCCTTGATCACAGTGTTTACACCTCATCTGTTCCTGAGAAGCTGCTCAGGTGTCGACAGCAGAAAACCGAGGGTACTCCAGATGTGAGTGTGCTTGAAAAAGAGCTCCGTCAACCTTCCCTAGGTAAAAAGAGACAACACTGGATGCTGACACAGAGCTCCGGCGTATAAACCGTCCCTACAATAATTACATTAATGCACATAGGATTAATCACAGCTGGAGTGTAATGGTGGCAGTGAGTGGCCTTTACCCCCGCCAGGCCATTATTTAATTGGCAAACAAAACAGCACAGAGTCAAGATGAGATCAAAACATCACACTCTCCGCTCACTGTGTGTGTGTGTGTGTGTGTGCTTTTTTGTATTGACACAATGGGGCTCTTCCTTTTGAATGCAGGATCAAAATGACAGAATATAAACCCAGATTTGTCGTTTGTGATTCATGAATGATCCCCAGCCCAGAGGAGGCAAGGGAGTGGGAAAAGGGGGCCACAGCGTTTACTTCCCGGCATCACATTCATTTAAATTCTAATTCAAACCACTTCCTGCTCAGGAAATTAGGTCTTCAAGAAAAAAAAAACAAGTACATTTAATTATAGGTAGTTTGCACATTTTAAAACCAAAAATGGTGGTGGTGGGGGGGGATTAAAGAATAGAAAAGTGACGAGCGGATGCAGCTGGGGAGAGGCAGCGATAAGCAGGCTGCTTACTGCAAACCCAGCCTTGTTTCAGCACAGAGCGTCAGGAGGAGTGATATCAAGTTTAACATTTCAGATGGTAATTAGGCTTCACTTTGCAGCTCAGCTCAATTAATTCAAAGTGCCAAGATGACTAGTATTCACCCCCCCCCCCCCCCCAGCTCTGCTTAAATGAAGCCTTGCTGGCGATCAGGCTGAAAATGGTTGAAGTAGCTGCTCCGTCCTTTCCTTTTTTCGCAGCACAGAAACACAGACTGTGTGTTTGGCAGCGAAGGCCCACACATCCTGCTCGCTGAGTGGACACAGGTGGGTGATGGTTTGTGTTTGTATAAGCAGCTACAGGAGAGACGAACCTGTGAAAAGGCAAAATGGGAATACTCACAGTGGGCGCTACAACAAACACCTCGACCTCAGCTTCACTCACAGCCACCTCACACCTGGACGAGCAAAGTGGATTGTGTATCTACAGTTCACTGATTAGGGATAGCTGGAAGGATTCTTTTCTTTATTGATTAATCTATTGACTGTTTGAATATTGCAAGTCTTGCTCCAGGCTTGAAGCCACTGAGTGTGTTTACATACACTTGAGTATCCCGGTTATGATCGGGTTCTTGTCTTCGTGCATGTAAACATCATATCCTGATTTCAGAAACCAGGATAAGGTTTAACAGCACCAAACCCACAAGAAGCCACAGTGGTCTCATTTCCAAATTGCTGTGGTTTGTGTTGTGTTGTAAAAACTGAACATCACAGGCGTTTGTGCAAATAAGATGCAGTGATCATAAACTGGGATCATGCAAACAGGGATATGAATATCTAGGGTGCTGATGATCGATTCAATCAGTTGTTGAGCTCTTAGTCATTTGCTGCTTGTAGGAGCACTTTGGGCAAAAGCTGATTTGACATTTGTGTTTGAGTAATATGACTTTTATTATGATAAACAGATAAATTCCAGCACGTGCAGCAGTTATAAATGCATTGAAAGGTCAGATGAGGCAGTTTGGGAAACTGCGCCTCTGTGAAAGAGTCTCTGGGGAGGGATCGCTTGTCCTGGGATCTGACCGGCTCTAATGACAACAGATGATTTTGATTGGAGCTCAAGAGAGAACAGTTTTAAAAAGAATCACTCAGCGTGTTAATGTCCTGATACATGTCCGTCTGTGTCATCCCAGGCATCACAGTAAAGCTGCAGCAGTGAGCAGCAGTTTGATCCATCAATGCACTGGTTCCCAGCTTCGATATGAAGACTTGCGGATGTTTTATGCGACAGTTTGAAACAGCAGACAGCAGCTCTGACTGTTTCCGTCAGTGGAAGGAAAATGTGCTGCTGAGGAGGAGCTCAGTTCAGCCTTTTAAGTCTTGAAACTGTATTAAAAGTTCAGTGAGTGTGGCTCCACAAACACAGATGTGGCTGCAGACAGTGTGGGTGCACAGAGGGATGAGACACGAACAGTGGGCACAGAAAACGTGTGTGTTGCTGATGAATTGGCCCCCAGAGGCCGTCGCTCCTCCGTCCTATCTGGGACGTCTGTAAAAGCTACCGCCACGCGCCCCCATCCCTCCGCCCCGTATGCTCTCAGCCAGGTGTAGCATGCTGCGTTTGCTGCTAATCTGAGGCATTCATCTTCATTACAGCGCCGCCCTCAGGCTCCACCATGGTTATGTGAGAGACTCAGAGTCGGGGAGGATGTGTGGGAGAGAAACGGTGGATCCAGTGATGGAGGACGGTCACCACCGTTTCTGATGTTTGCTCTTTTGTTACTCGTTACATGAAGCATCGTGTGCTAAGGCTGCGTGCTCGCTTTTGTCCCACAAATCACAGATGAAGACTTTAACTGAAACATTCACAGAGCAGAAGATCTTGTCAGTGCAGAAAGTCTGGACTGCATGTTATGATTAGTTTCATTATTAATCTGCTGTTAACTTTCCCACTCTATAAATATCTGACTATAGTGAAGCGTCCTAAAGCCGAAGTCATTAAGTCTTGAAATTGCTTGTTTTTTTTTCTGAACAACAACAACACCAACATTCGTCCATGTTGCGGTAACTGTGTGAACCGTTCTGTCCTTGCTCTTATTTACAGTTACATAAACTAAAGGATTAGAGAGGGCCAGATGAGTGATGAGGTTGATTAAGCCCCAAGAAGCACCGAACAATGAGATGCTCAAGGATCGCCTTAACGCAGCCTGAGAGGTAAAACTCAGGGCAAAAAAGAAAAAAAAAATCCTCAAAATGTCCATAAAGCTTTTCTCAGTGCATGCATGAAGGCAGAGGCACATGGATGAACATATTAGCATTTTGATCCACTCACAGCTTCTCTCAGTAAGAGGACAGTGTGTAGAGAGATTTGTTTTTCAGTGAAACCCCAAATATAATCTGAGATTTTTGTCGCACGCCGTCGTAATTATGACCTTAAGAGCAATCATCAATAATAGATGAAGATTTTTTTTACTTTTCCAAGTCGACAAAACACTTATTTGCTTCCCTCTGGTTTCCAGTTTGGTTTTGTGTCTTAGCCATGATGAGTCTTTTTTTTTTTTTTTTTTAGCGTGTTCCAACACCCAACACAGATTATTTAGAAACATGTACTTTCTTTTTTTAACTAAAATGGCGACCATACACTTCAGTGTGGTCTCCCACAGCTCTTGTCAATCACCGCAGATCACGGTTCACGCGTCCTGCCTCATGATTTTATGTATGAGCACGTGGGAGTATCAATGTAGTGTACATCCATGCAACTGCAAACACACGTGGGAGTATGTTGTGTATGTGTGTGCGTATGTGATTGTGTGAGCTTAAACATGTGTGAATGGCGATGTTTGTGAGCGCGTAGAGGCAGGATGAGATAAAAGCAGATAGCGGAGCAGAGCGGCAGAGAAGAGCAGGATTAGTCTCATAGTCCAATCAGATAAGGATTACCCAGCTGGAGTATGCCCACCCAGGCTAATGTCCCGGCTCTAAAGTGGCATTACACTGTATTATGACACCGATCCACTGTACATCCAGCTGCATGGGCCAGATTACAGTTTAAGAGAGTTGAGAGTAGCATGGATGGAAAGTGTATTCAGGGTCCACTTGTTGAAGCTGAACCGGAGCTGCCGCCTCCTCCTCCTCCTCCTCCGTTAGCTTGGTGTCACTGCTCTGGGCTGCCTCGCCCTTCATCTGATAACAGCCTGTGTAAAGTGACTGAGCTCTATTGCACTGCACTGTCACTCTGCCCCACAGCCGGCGATGGATGGGATTCATTTTGCCCTCGCCTGCCTTTCATTGGAGCTCCTCTGAGACTGCAGACAGCCGCTGCCGAACGCAACCATTTTATTGGCCTCCACCTTGCCCTCTCGACTGCCCACAGAGGCCAAATTACCGGCCAGACGTTACCAGATTAGGCCGAGGCCAGCGACGGTCTAAGAGCAGTGCTGGACCGTGGCCTTGGGTTGTGTTACTGTTGAGGCTGCCATTTGTTATAATGCTTCAGTTACAGCAAACACACTCTGCTACCAGGATATCAGTGTAGAGTTTATTGATTGTGTTTGAGTGCAGCCTCAGGTCTGTTAGCAGCGCTGCTATGGTAAAGCACATTAAACCAGGCAAACACTAAGCATTTTTTATTAATGTTGCATGTTGTGGCTGTAATCAGGCCAGAACCTTTAACTTTCACTCTCACACTGTTCGGTTCAATCAAACAGCCACAATGTGGACTCGTATTCAGTGACAGACATGACAACAGCATCCTCAAGACTGTCAACAAAATGAGAGACAGCGTCTGGAGCAGGGAGCCGCAGGATCGGACTAAAAATTTCAGGAGGTAGCGATTGTCAAAGGTTGTTATGTTGCATTGTGCAACGTAGGATTCGAGCTTCTTGACCATCCTCTGTTTAACTTGTTTTTCTGTGGAAGTCCGTGACACCTGTCCAGGACACCTTTAAAAACACAACTCTAAACTCCCCAAAGACAGAAACCAGAAACCTCAGCTGACATTTGTCTCTGTGTCTGCAGTCACATCTTGGCAGTTTTGCACCAGACAGTGGCCTCAGAACAGACACTGATGACATCCGGCCATAGTCAGTTAAAATAAGGGAAGAATTATGGGATCTAAATATATTGACATCAAGAGACACGTTGGTACGTACAGGACTTAAGCAAAAAAAGACAATAGGTCACATTTTTAACATGTTACTTAACTTTTCTGTTGACCAATGACATTGTATCACCAGTTCCTCAAAAGGCCAGAGAAACGTTGCTGTTGGACTCAAAAGCATTCATCACCAGTATCAGTGGCATTATTGAACACCCTCAGACTGAGCAGCTGGATCTGATCCCTTCACATCAGACAAACATTACATCACAAGTTACATCAAACTTGGTTTAGAGTCCACTCTCGGAAAGACACCATTACGATGCCTCCCCTTGTATATTAATAGTCCCGTCTTAGTCGCAGCGTTGGGCCGTCCTGACGGAGTCTCTGAGATGAGATGGACAGCAGAGGGCTGTGATGGCACGGTAATTGGTTTAGTGTATGATTAATGGCACAGATGGCTTTGATCGATGGGAGAGGGGCTGTAAACTTCGGTGGCACTCTCCCATAAACGCTGTCACCAGCTCTGTGTGGAGAAACCCCCTCCCTCCTTCCCCTCCCTCCCCATAATCCAGGGAGTAAGAGCCTCGGCTGTAAATTAGAAAAATGAAATAAAAGAACAAGCATTAAAGTTGGGACATGCGTCAAAGAGGAGCAGTGTCTCAGTTATTACATAATAATCATCCCCTCTGACCCCCGACACGTCGTCATCATCACAGCCAGCAGGAGCGCATGTATGTGTGTGTTTGTGTGTGTGTTTGTGGCTCTGGCCTGTTATTTTTAGCTGCAGTCGGTCCTGTTGGGTGGGGTCTATCTTTATCCTACATGACCAGAGTACAAATCAATACAAAACATACCCTGGACTGGTCTTTGCGTAAGCATACTGTGTGGCACCACATCTCACCACAGCATGCTCCTGCAGGCCGCGGCTGCTCGCTGCCTGCTAACACACCGGTGTTTTCATGTTGTCTGGCTCCTGTGACTCGACACATTTCACATCACAGAACTGGATTCTGGCACAGGAGACACTGTTAAAACACATGTTCAAGTTCAAGCTGTGTATTAAGCCATGTTTTGGCAGAAACTATGATCATGTGGAACGTAAAAATGAGAGAGACAGACTGAGACGACATGACTAATGCTGCAGAGGGATTGGAAACATTTCGATGAACGTTTAAGTAGCAAGCTGCAGATGCCTCAGAGGCGCTTCTCAAGTGTGCAGCCTGTTTAAGACCTCAGTCAAAGTTCAGAAAATTAATGTCTCTGTCCAAATATCTAATGTAAATGTACTGACATGTGTTTTTTTTTAAATTATACATTATGTGTACGTTTTGCATGAGCTCCACCCATGTGACGGTTTTTAGATTCAAAGTCAAAAATGGAAATCGCTGCCATTTTGGTGGTTATGTGAAAACATGATGTTTTCATTGGCTGAAAACATTTTCAGTTGGATTTTTACATAAACTTTTGAGAAACTACATAAAACGTAATTGTTTATTAATCTATATTTGTCATTAATGACTAATGACTTCAGCTCCGTAACTATGGCGATTTGTTGTTTGTTTCAGTGTCATGTGAGGTCATGAACTGATGAAACACAAGGATTAGGTGGTTAATAACAAGAAGCTATTTTTTAATCTGTTAATTATTATTATTATTATAAAAGGAACATTTTTGAATGTTGAAGACGTGACCTTTGACCTTTGATTTTCACAACTTTCTCACATTTTATTGCCAGTTAATCTAGAAAAGGATCAGACGATTAATCAGCATGGAGAATATGTGTTAGTGGCAGCCGTTAAATGAGACTACTGAGAACACAACAGATAGATTGAAAACACCAGACTTGACTTGAGGTCAAAGGTCAAGAGCAGAGTCAGTGAAAACGTGTGTTGGTGTCCAGCGACTGTCGCCTTGACTTTTCTCCTAACTGTTGTTTATCAAACAAAGGTTTTCCACTCGTGAACGTGAAGTTTCCACGTTGAAGCCGCTCGAACCGCCGCTCGGTCCTCGGCGAGGCTGCGCTCTGATTACACAGAATTGATCCTCTTACAATGAAAGTGTAATTACCAGCGGGCCAATCTCTGACTGCATCGCAGCAGAGCTCCTCTCCGTTCCACTTCACTGGCCGTATCCTTAAGCTGTGGAAACATCCCAAAGAGACCCTGTAGTAAATGATAATTAACTGCAGATACAATCCATTCATTTTAAGGAGGTGCGATTCACTCCTCTTTTTTTTCCAAACCCCCCCACCCACGCCAACCCCTCCACCCCCTGCAACAGCACGGGAAAAGTACGGCAATCTGCCTTTTGATTAATTGGTGGTGTCCGTGGTGCAGTTCATTTGCAATCTATTACACCGTATTTGCTTTGTGTCAGAACGCAGCCCAAACACACTGCATCATCTCTGGGCTGGGGGAGGTGCCGGGGGGCCTGGGGCTGGGGACCAGGGGCCGGGGGCCGAGGCTTTGCCCCAGCTGAATGTACGACAGCCTGCTCATAACAACAGTAACGTGAATGGATTTTTTCTTTAACCCTGACCTGTTCTCTCAGAGCCGTCGTCCTGTTTACAGGGTCAGTTCATAGACAGACAACAGAAACTGGACGACACTCTGCAGCCTCTTTATAAGACTCACCTGTATAAGATAAAGCAATGCAATACAACAGATGTCTCTCTTTATAAAGCAGTCATGTACTAAAACACATGGAGAGGTGTTTCTAATTTTGTGCCCTTTAAAAAAAAACACCTCTGAATATATAATACAAACCTCACATCACATTAAATTCACAGTTACTATGACCTCAGCGCTGAAACTCAGTTGATATTGTCGACAAAATCTGCTCATTGGCATCATAAAAGTGAAGTTTATAGCAGAACAGTTGTATTGGATCACATTATATTGTACACACACACCTAATAAAGTAGAAACTTCCTCCGCAGCTGAACTTTGCTTCTGCCAAAAGACGTGTCTGTACTCGTCGATGCTCAATGCAAAAAGGCGATAATGATCGATTAATAACTTTTTATTGGAGTCATTAGAACTGAACTGATTGATCAGAAACTAGTTGATAAGCAACAGCTTTGTGATTTGTGGGTGTTTAGGGTTAGGGGTTAGTGGGAAACAGTTCTTGTAAGAGTAATCAGCAGATTGTCTAATAGCGAAGACAGTGGTCAGTTGTAGTCCTGGTTACAGCTGTTGTGACGAGTGTGATTCTGCTCCTTTGATTTAGATTTTCAGTTTGAGCTCAGATTATTGTGGCTCTTTACTGTCATGATGATACGTCTCCATGTGCAGCTCATAATGAAAAGCTGTTGTGATGCTGCGGTTAAAGGAGATTCAGACGAACAAACAACAAACAAACCAACAGAGCTGAGGAGACGAGAGGCGACTGAGATTTTCCCACCTCTTAGCACCTGGCAGCTCCAACTCCTCCCCAGACTGAGAGTCCTGGGTCTGGGCGGGGGGGGCTGAGGGGCCGGAGGTTCCTGTAGCTGGACCGTGGGTCAGCGCTCAGGGCCAGGTGGAGGACAGAGGAGGACGGCTGGAGGTAACGCCAGCAGGGCAGAGTCAGAGAATGACAGATGGAGGAGCGAGCACAGGGCAAACACAGAGGGCAAGGAGGAAGGAAGCAGATCGCATGATGTACTTGTACAGTGATGTTACACAGCCAGGCCGCGAGGACCAAGGTGATCCGCTCCAGATGGCTCAGGACACTGTGGCTGTGCGTGTGTTTGTCTTTGAAATGCATATATCCAAAGCTCCATGGAGAGTGTAGGTATCAGGTGTCTGTGGATATTTGACATTCAACGTGATTGATTTGTTTTCAGTGCAACAGGAACCAGACGGCGCTGTAGCTTCAGACGGACAGCTGATCCAATCAGACTGTTTTTACTTGTGAAGTCTGCACCACAGGAACAGGTTGTGTTTTATCACTTCTTCTTTGTGGCCTCCATCTTTATATACATGCCTGTGTTGTTGTGAAAACACAAATATATTCCATTTACTGCACTTTTAAGGCCATTAAACATCCACAAATTCAGCTTCAGAGACGACGTAAACAATGAATTCACATTTTCACTGACCCAGCCTTGCAGCCAGTCATCTCATTACAAACTGTTGTTAATGTGGAAAAGATGCAGCTCTAAAAAGACTTTGTATTTTTTTTTTTTTTCGCTGTAAAAGACTTAAATGCAGCAGATCTGATTTCACTCGCTCCCTCACATCCATCCAACAGTACTTGTCTCTAGCTACAGGTCGGTGTCTTTTTTATTTTTGTCTGCCACGGCCGGATTCACATGATAAAGGCTCCTGGGTAAAAACGTACCCCCCCCACCCCCTCCAATAACAATCCTGAAAACTCATTGTTTTGTATATACAGTATATTTTAGGTTTAAGTCACCCACTGACCTAAACGTATGGCACGTAGTTTGGCGACCGTTGATGGCGAACCCAACCACAGGCCTTCGCGGCCGGTCTCCGAGGACATCAGAGCCGCCTGTCAGTGCGACGCTCCTCAGATGGCCGTGTTTACTGCGCTCCAGAGTGAGTATTTACTGCAGTCGACAGGCCTGGCAGACCCCACTGTCACAGCAAATGGTGCTGTTGGGAAAACAAACAGTTGTAATGAGACTGTATCTGTCAAATGAGGCTGCAGGGGAAAAAAAAAAAAAAAAAAAACCACTCCGATTGGTTGATGAGTTCACGGACGTGGTTGAGTTTAAGAGCAGTCTGACATTTCAGTTCGGTTTAGAGGTTCAAACGGCTGCTTGTGAAAATTCATTTTAATTTGAGCGAATGCTGAATGTGACCCAACTTTAATTGATTTAGACGCTGTTTGTTCTATCACTCACATGTCTCAGCGGAGCGGCTTGATGGAGTGAGCTGGGTGCTTAAACTGAAGGATGATGATTTAATAGGCTTCCTACAGGAAATGATGTAAACCTGGTGTCTGGGAAAGGCTGACACTCGATTATTCATGTCTGTGGCGGTACGTACTGTGACTCCGACGCTTAGACAAAGCACGGGCCCAACCTGCTGACGGTGCTGCTGATTTCCTCCTGGATAAAGAGACAATGCCGCACTTATCTGCGGATCACAGTGAATCAGGGAATTTGTCAAAATGAAGTCACCGGCGTTATCGTCGCTACATCCTGATGTAGGCGAGGATAAGGTGCTGCGAAGTCCACTGAGGAGGATGATGTAATTTCCAGTCGAGCATGCTGCTTCTCTCCTCCCCCTCTCTTCATCTCTATGTATGTGTGTGTGTGTGTGTGTGTGTGTGTGTGTGTGTGTGTGTGCGGGCATGTATGTGACCGCTCACCTTCATGTCTCTGTATTTCTGTGAGCAGTAAGGAACAGGATGAATCTTTAATGAGGAGCAGCGTGGCTTCCCTTTGCTCTCTCAGATCGCTTTCCAGGACAGGGAGTCTCTCATGATCATAGCAGCATGCACACAGTGAGGAGAAGTCGCACACACACACACACACACACACACAACACACATTTTCACCTGGAAATGAGTGCAGATGTCATGTGGATGTGAGCTGCACATGCATGTTTTTTTTTTCTTTCCTCTCAGCGCTGTGGATGTGAGCGAGTGTGACACTGGTGCTGCTGTGACATTTTCTCCAAGCCTTACAGTTGTGTGTCCGCAATCAGCATTGTATTGTGTGTGTGTGTGTTTTTAATGTGTCATGCCGTTACATCACCACGGGGAGGGCCCTGCACTGTGTCGGTCTTTAGGATGACTGCATGAACAAGTTGTGAAAATGAATCTTTTATTTACCCACAGTGTTCCTCATCCCGCTCGCTCCGGGGCAGCTCGGCCACAGAGTCACAACACCACACTGTGGTATCCAAGGCAGCGTGCCTGGAAATGAACCCAATACACCAACCCGGCCTGCACAGCACCCCCCCCCCCCATCCCCACACATCTGCATTTCTTCTTCTTTCGTTCCTTTTTGCCCTCGATGGCGTCGTGCCAGTTCCAGTCAACTTCAGGCAATAAAACGGTGAGAATTAGCAGCGTAGTTTCATTAGATCTAGTGAAACGAGCTCAGACTGTGAACATGTGAGCGTGTGGACGCTGCTTGTTTTTTCAGTATAAATACACACTGTACAAATGAGGCCTTCACGATCCTTTGGAGGAATCAGACGTTTCACCTTCATTTCTAAGCAGGTACAAAGTTGGCAACTTGAAAACAACTGTGTGGTGCTGTGTCTCGTAGTCATGAACACAGTGGTCCGTGTTGAACCTTCACTAGATTCAGATCAGGACTCATTAATAGAAGTGACCTGGAGCTCAGTTGTGACACACGGTGTGGTACATCTGTGTGCCTTTGTGCAGGAATATGGTTGGTGAGCGGCACATCACCATGGTAGTGTGAATATTGATTAGACATACTGATCAGACGACCTTTACTGTTGCTGCTGTGGTAGGTTTGTTAATTCTGGTTAGAGTTAGCCTGGCTGTTTCCAGGCTTTATGCTAAGCTAAGCTATGCTAACCAGCTAACAGGCTGTAGCTTCATATTTAACATCTAAAATCTTTGCAACAAAAGGAAGATGCATATTTCCCATAACGACTCTAACTACGGTGCAGAGAGGTGAACGGACACAAGGTGATCATCAGTCTTGTACCAGATGTTTTATTTCAGTCTGATAACACACGCCCACACAGGTCGGTTCACTCGCCGAGGTGAGGACGGAAACATCGAACTCTAACATACATGTATGGAGCCTGTTCTCCCACTCGGTCCTCAGAGGAAAACACACCTGTGTGGGTGGACCACAGGTGTGCAGGGCTTTATGTCTGGTATAGACAAATGATAAGAAGCTCCATAGATCCTGGAGAACACACTGGACTTGAATCGAACAGCATGGAGTCGTATTAAAGCTTCAGGTACAGCAGTGTGAGCTGTGTCAGCACAGTACCTGCTCCTGTGGAAGTGGTTCACGCAGTCACAACATGTGTTGTTAAAGACTCACTGATCCCAAGTTAAAGATCAACACACACTCCGCTGTTTACCTTAATGCCATAATTCACTTACTCTCCCCGTCCTGAGCGTGCTGCTGTTACTTCAGAGCCCAATTTCACAAATCAGCAGCGTCGGTCCCAACTTTCCTCCACACCTGTCGTCGTGTGTTTCTGTGGCCTCAGCGTTTGATAAAACGCTGCTTCGCCTGTCAGAGCATCATCCTGCTCCGTGGAGCCTTTCACCAGATCTTTTCAGCACAAATAGTTCACAGCAAAAAGGAACAACTGGTCGTTATCTCGAGTTAAGATTATTCCAACGATGCGATTGTTGGCAAACGAGGGTTTTTTATTCTTCTTTTGTTTGTGAAAGACTCGGGTTTCATCGCCGCCGCCTGCTGCTGCTGCTGTTGTAAACGTGCCCTTGAAAGGTCACTTGACAAAACGGGCAGTTGCTGATCACTGCACATGTTTAATTTCTCTAATTAACTATTGGTAGTGCAGCAGTGTGCAGCATAGTGTGAGTGTGTGTGTGTGTGATCCTCAAACAAATGTAGGTCATACTCTTCTCCAAACGTCATCTGTTGGAGATGTGTTTGTAGTACGCTGGGAGACAGGCTCGTCCACACACGGCCTTAATTAAAATGATTATCCAATAGAATTAAGCGCAGATCACATGGCCTGTCATCTCCTTTAACCCCCCCCCCCTCATTTTTTCCCCCCATCCAGAGGACATGATATTAAATTTCCTTGGCTGCTGCAGCAGAGTGAGGATTTAAGTCAAAGACACAGGGAGGAGGAGGAATCAAAGGAGGCAGTGAAAAATTGGAGGAGAAAAAACTGTGCAAGACGACGTTTGTCTTATATCGGGGAGTGGGAGGATGTGGGTGGGGGGGGTGAGGGATGGGCCTGGTCTTGAGCACACACACACACACACACACACACACACACACGGATGCATACATACCCAGCAACATTTACAAAGCTGTAATGAAACGGGGGGAATGGATGACTACATCCATCCATCCATCCTGCCTGCCCACCCTCGCTGCCTTCCTTCCTCCCTTAAACTGCCCCTTTTTTCCCCCCTCCCTTCCTCCTCCTCCTCCTCCTCCCAGCATGCCACGCTGCTCGCCGCTGCAGCAGGGCAAGAGATGACATGTGGACACTCAGTGAATTGCCAATCGCCACAGAGAGGGAGAGAGGGAGAGAGAGACGGAGGGGAGGTGGTTTGACGCATCCAGACTGCAACCATTGGCTTTTTTTTTTCCTACATTAAAGATTAGAAAAAAAAGAACTGCAGAGAAGCACTACACTGAATACTGGATGTACCCCCCCCTCCACCCCTCCACCCCTCCACCCTCCACCCTACACCTCTCTCTTTCTCCTTTCTCCTCTCTCCAAGTATCTCCGCCCTCACCCCTTTGCTTCTCTGACCCTCTCTCACGCTACCTCACCTTCTCCCTCCCTCCCTCTCTCCCTCCCTCACATACTTTGAGCTCAGGAGGAGAAATCAATAGTCACAAATTAATCATTCTGCCCTGGGCAGTCCAAGGGAGGAGGTGATGGGAATGGGTGGGTCGTTGGCGGGGGGGGGGCTTTTAGAGAGCTACAGAAAGGTATTAAGAGTGATTCCTGGAGCTGTTAAAAATGTAGAGGTTTTTAGGACCACGCACACACACGCTCACACACACGCTCACACACACACATCTTGACATGCAGCGATAGGTGTGTTGAAAGGTGTGAAGCAGGACAACGACTGCAGGAGCTCCAGCTGTGAGAGTTTACTCTGAGTTGTGTGTTTGCCAAGAACTTTACCCGATAACTTGCCCTGTTAACTTGCCCCGTTAACTTGCCCTGTTAACTTGCCCCGTTAACTTGCCCTGTTTACACCGAGCAAAAGCTGTGACGTTCATCAACGGAGCTTCATGTCACTGAAAACTCTGAAAGTGGAGATTTGGAAAAACCCTGTTTTCACGTTTGCATGTAAATGAGGGCGACGATACATCAGCGTCACGTGTGTGACCTCGTGCCGCCTCGGAAGAAACAGGAAGTGACTTGTGTTGTTTGTTGTTGTTGTGTTTTTTCCAGGATTGTGATTGGTTAGCGTGGCTTTATGCTCCTCGTTCTCGTGTATTTATGCAGCTTTGCGTAAATGAAGAGTTGTTTTGAAAATGTTCTGGTGTGAACGATGTTAGTTTTGAAAACGTGGACGGGAAAAATATCTGTTTTTGTCAATACGCGGTGACCTCGACGTCACCGGTTTTTCCAGCTATGTTGAACTCTCATTCTTTTTATGTACATGTATATACACACACACATCAATATGTGATTTCTCATACATCACATCATGTGTCATGAAGCAGATCAGACCTGCTGTGGACGATGTGTTCAGTGTCCTTTGTAAAAAAGCACAGCGGCTGAACCTCGGTGCCTGACAGCGAGCAGTCACTATTCATTCTGGCTTTTCCAAACAGCTTCCATTTTACGACACGGCATTAGGTCTATTTTAAAACGAGGGTTGAGACTTCATAAAATAAAAAGTGAATAACTCTGCATTTTAGCGTCCAGATATATTACACTGCCTCAGACAATTCAATTTGTAATCCTGGGCATGAAGCAGCTGTCTCGCAGAGCTGGAATTTGTCTCTCCTGCTGATGTGTGATGTCGGGCTGAGCTACAGTATATTGCACCTCGGAGAACTTACTGTAATTGGCAGAGATGGGAAAGGTGACTTTGACACTGTGAGCGAGCATTTTCTGATTCCTGACTGTTATCGGTGCTTTTAAAATGGAGCTCGAACAAAAAAAAAAAAAAAAAGCTCAAATATCCTTTGGACGAATCCACAAAGTCGATGGAGCAGCTCCGGGGCTGCACGTTCTCATGATCACACTCTGGCTCAAAGACAGAGAGAGTGAGGCGGCCGGGGGGGGGGGTGGTGGTGGTGGTGGTGGTGGTGGTGGGGGGGGGGGGTTATTGATCAGCCTGTCTGAAGCCATAGGAATCGTGAATTTGTAAACTGAACTGAGTGATGTTTCCACTTGAGAGACGTCCAGTCGTATCCAAGACGACACAAGATTTGTAACACGGGGATGAGGAATTGTGTTTACAGTAAACCACCACCATCGCCTCCTCCTCACCTTCCTCCCCCACCCTCACCCTCACCCTCCCATGCACCCGTCATATTCATCATAATGTAACTGCGTCTACCTCACCTCACCTTTATTGGAAACTGCTGCTCTGACTTCGTCTATTTGTTCTCTCTCTGCAAAGACTTTGTTATCTCTGCTCGATAACCTTATCTACCAAACTGCTCCAGTGTTGCTGAGGTCGGCAGTTTTCCAGAGGGGGGGGGGGGGGGGGGTGGTATTATTCAGATTGAGTGAATGAGTGAGGTATGAGGTGGTTCAGGCGGAGCCGGAGCTTCTGAAATATGGACGTTTATTCAGCTTCGTGTTGTTTGTTTTTATCTGTTTATTAACATTTATTAAGTGTTTTAATGATGCGATGAACAAACAGCAGTGATGATCACTCCAGGGACGTGTGTAGGACTCATGTCATTGGTCGAAGAGGTGATTTATGCAAAGATATAAGTGATCAATAACAGTTAGCTAAAGAAGTATTGCAAAGTGAGAGAGAAATGAGGTAAAGAGTTCATGGACACTTCAGTGGCATGAAAGCACCTGACGGAGCAGCAGGAGACCAGGAGCTAAAGGTTTCTGTGTCTGATGTTCGCAGGAGGTTAATTCAGCTCAGGTTTGTTTTTTTTTGCCTCTTCAGCCGATAATAAAAACGCGTGAGGCAGCGGTTTGAGATGAGGCTGAAAAAACAAAACAAAAAGGAAACACCTCGCAAGATTCAAGTGAAACAAGCCAGAGTTAACGCTCACATTAAAACAGGGAGTGTGTGTTTCCCATCTGCCTGTTCTCACTGCACTCAACACGACAAGTACTTTGTTTGCCTGAGGAAAGGCCTCACACACACACACACACACACACACACACACACACTTTTGAGAGGAGAAAAAACGATGGTGAAACATCACCAGGACCTGATGTCACTAAATTATCACTGTGGTGTTTTGGGGAAATAAAGACACCAGATTTATCGACACCAGCTCGTCTGCACCACGTCAGCATTTAGTTTGTTGATTATCTGTTTGATGAATTGATTGTTTAGTCAATATAATGTCACTAACACCCAATCACAGTGAAGTGTGTTTGACGCTGACGCTGAATCATCATCAGTGTGTGAGCGTGTGGAGCAAACATACAAAGGAGAGGAGGCGGAGCTAGGTTTATTCCAGATGTTTCACTCATCTGCTCTTCATACTAGTCTGTTACTGAGGACACACTGATGTACGGTGTTTTGTTCCTGACATTGAACTCCTCGTCACCGTGTCCTCAGCTTCACCAGCTCACTCCCTCCACTCCTCGGACACAGAGCGCCGATCTCACCCTGACGATTTATCTCCCTGTCTCTCGAGGAGTTGGCAGCGAGCGGCTCTGAGTGTCTTTCCGAGAACGTGGAGGTGTAACCGAGCCCCGGGTTCTGATGGTGACTTGTCGTTCCTCCATGTGTTATTAGCGAGAGCTGGAATATAAAACATCCTGTTTTCGCTGCAAAGAAAGAGTGACATATGAACATGGAGTGAGTCATGATGATCACTGTAACTGTCGCCAACTGCAGAAAGTAGCTCTCACTCCTCCTCTCACAGAGCGTGTGATTACGGCTCTGATATTCAGGATGGATGGATGATTTCTTGTTCTTCCTGATGTCGTCCTCGTCGCCATCATCATCATCATGTAGCGTGGTGATGTCCTCTCAGGTGGAGCGACCTGGCTCTGGAGGCTGTGTCGCTCTAACCTGACACCTGAATGGTGGAGCGTCATGTACAGTGACACTGTCCCACTGCTGTGTGTGTGTGTGTTTACAGTCACAGCATTTAGCTGAAATTCACATCCAGGAAACCCGAGGCCATTATTAACCAAAGGGGGGGGGGGGGGGGGTCAGACCACAGCCACAACCACATGCCGTTGGTCCAGACAGGAAGTGAAAAGTGACCAGACACGTTGACGTCTGTGGCTGTGAGTCCACTTCACCTGCTACTGTAGAAAACTCAACAGGCTGTGAGTGACTCTGCCCTGAGTTTCACCTCTCAGGCTGCACACATGGTCCCAAAACTGTCCATCACAACCCCCACACACACACACACACACACGCACACACACACATTCAGGCTGAGTATTTTGAACATAATATGATAGAAAGTTTATAAAAAATACCTCGAGCCAGTACCAGAGCCAGGTGAGACGTCACCTTTAATCTTATTGTTGTTGCTGCTTCTATCACTGTTGTTCATCATCATCATCATCATCATCATCATCATCATCATCATCATCATTCTCGAGGTTTCTGTCTCTTAAAGGAGATCTGACCTGTTGGTCTTGCTGGGAGCTGCTGGGTCTCTGTAAACACCGTTATGAGGAGAAGGTCCAGACCTTCTGTCTGAAAACTGCAGCGAATCAGAGCCTTATAAATAAAAACTGAGTCGACTTGAAGGTCCATCCTGGCGCTTTTTCAGACTTTTACTTTTACTGAGTTGAGAGTGAATCGTCACATCTAAGAGGCCGAAACAAGAGGAGAGTGATTTTTATAATATGGTGTGACAGCAGCTGGAAACAACCTGTTGTCGGTGTGTACTGTGTGGGGGCTGAAGTTCACCGGCCTGTGGTGCCTCACAATGTATTTTCAGCTCTTCCACCTTCACACACTCTGAACAGGGTGTGTGTGGAGTGTGTGTGTGTGAAGGGAGGTCAGAGCCGATGATCGTCTCTATAGTCTCGATGACCCGTTGAGGAGATTTACTGTCAGCCCGGTGGCGTTTGCTGCTGCTGACAGTCCTGATGGAGTCGAGCTGCTGCTGCTGCTGCTGCCGCCGCCGCCTCTGTGGCCACGCTGGGTGTTTGTTTTGGCCCAGCTCAGGTTTTTCTGTCATGCGAAGGTCAGAGGCTGCAGCAGCTTTGTTGGTTTTGTCCATAGTTATTGATTTTGTTCACCAGTTCCCATGCAGAGCGCTGACTCAGGCCAACAGCGGTCGTGTCCTCCTCTGCATGTTTAATCATGAGCTGGAAACACACACGCGGTCGTAGGTGTGCAGGGTGTAGTAGACTGACTGTGGGGCCCAGCATCCACACCACCTGTGGTCCGTCTGCGAGGAGATCGAGTTAGAGGTGGGCGTCGGCCAGCTCCACAATTAGCTTCATTAGTTGGATGGTGTTGAAGCCAGAGCTGTGATCCAGACGGAGCATGTGTGTGTGTGTGTGTGTGTGTGTGTGTATGTTGTGTCAGTGTCCCAGTGTGGAGCGAGGAGCCAGGACCACCAAGATGGAGCAACTGTCGGAGGTCCAGCAGGTTTAAAGAGTGGAGCGTTCGATTGCACGGATGTGTTGGATGATCAGAGTCGACTGGCGCGGGTGGTGGGCAGGTGGTGGATACACAGCGTTTTTGGATAGAGACAGAGAGTGTGTGTGTGTGTGTGTGCTGAGAGCTGCACTGAAACACACACAGTCACTCAGTTTGTTAGCAGTCTTTATTAACCACTGACTGTTAGATTGGGTTTTAATATTTAATTTACTGATGTGATTTAATGTAATAATAACAGTATCAGTGTGTGTGTGTGTGTGTGTGTGTGTGTGTGTGTGTAATAATCTGCCCCCTTTATTGTGACTGACTCAGTTATTATACTGTGAGCAGCTTTGTAAGTTACTGCGTGTGTTGCGTTCGTTATTCGACCACGTTACCCAGGATGCTCTGCTCTCCTTGTGTTTTGACCTGTGATGTTTTCCAGTGTAGAAACCTGAAGTTTTCACGTTGTGACTCTACTTCATATTTATAACAGCTGGAGAACTGTTGTAAATGTTGTATATCAGCACCAGAATGAATGGACATATAAACAATACAAACACAAATCGACCAAATCATCAATCTAATAATATAATCAGCAGCTGAGTCGTTAATAAACCATAAACTGGATCCTCACACATACAGCTGCGTCTTTAATGAGTTTAACTGGGAGGGAAGGTGTAAAAACAAAACCCACAGCCAATAAGTTAAACAACAACAACGGTGAATAGTGCAGATGAATAAACCCTGTCTCCCCTGTTTTCTTGCCGCCCTCTCGATCAGCCCTGCTCTGCCTCCGTCTCCCACGCTGATCGTTATAATCCAGTGAAACAGCTGCATCGACTGCCTTTGATTTGTGATCTTTTATCGTCGCCAGTAAAAGTAACCCCCCCCCCCCACCTCCCCTCCTCCACACACACACCTCCTTTAGATCTGTCCTCAAGTGTTCCTGCTGTTATTAATGGCGGCCGGGGATCCAGTTGATTTAAATAAAGAGTGCGGCACGTTGATAAGATCAATGGGAAACTGTTTTAAGAGGGAATTTATGACGCCCAGCTGCCGTCCCGCTGTGCTCACTGTGCAGATTTTGCGCTGATACCGTGAGCTCACATCCAGGGCGTGAGATGTAAATCATAAGGGAAAAAGGCCGGCGGTGGGGTCAAATCATTTAGGGTTTCATCACGGCGAATGAGCATCAGCTACAGCTTCATCATCACCAGCAGCAGCAGCAGCAGCAGCAGCAGCAGCAGAGAGGTGAACAATCCTCTGCTGCTGCTGCCGGTTTATTAAAGTGAGCTGGAGCGAGTGTGATATTTTCCAGGCTGTGGATATAAACCTGAGGTGAGAAAGTTTAAAGGACACTTTGTTCTCCTGCTCAGATGCTAAGCACAGCTGTGAGCTCCACTGCTGCTAACTCTGAGTGAGAGCTTAACACACATAAGGTGCGTTACATCACCGGTGTTTCTGTGTAACGCTGTGAGTTTGACAACAAGCTGAGTGCTCTCTGATCAGTGATGAAAGGGAAAAGAGCTGAAGTTTGAAACGGACGAGGACAGATATCGACGGCTGCTCTGGCAGAGAGGACGATGAGGTACACAACGACTTACTGAGAGTTTTTCCTCTCATGCTACATCCTGAACCGAGGATGCATGTGTAAACCTTTATTTATTTATAATGTGTCCTGTAGTCGGAGTCCTTACGTGCTCTCCTCTGAGCCACTGTTTTAAAACTGAACACACAGAAACGAGTCAGAAGCTCAGGCTTGTACTGGACGACACGAGGTGTTGAAAATGTGCACAGGTGCAGGAGCCGAGGTCCGACATCAGCTAATAAACATGGAGCAGGAGACTCTCTAATGGCGGCCGGTTGGTTCGTTTGTATCCAGCAGAAGATATAAATATTAGAGATGATCAATCAATTAGTAGGTTAGATTGTATATTAATGGATTAATTGACCAAACTGATCCAGATCTAGTCATTTATCATTCTCCATCTTGCATCGTACGCTGCCACGATCTGTTTTGCCTTTGTTCAGTGAATGGCGCGCGTTGCCGTGGGCGCAGCGTTTAGCTTCCTGCAGGTCCATTAATTCAGGTCTGAGGGATTAGGTGGAGGTTTGTTGGAGGGTGGTGCTGTGCTGCAGGCAGGGCTCGGCTCAGTCCTGCAGAGAGGACGCTTTAGATCCTACAGCGGGCGTGGAGAGAAGAGCTGATGGTTGGTGCAGCTCTGCCTCCTCCCACTCACACTGATACTTTACAAACCGGTGCTTCAGCTTTGCCTCTTTCTCTTCTCCTATCTTTGATATTTTGATATTAACTGAACTTTTGTGTCTTTCTCTGGCTGATAAAAGCTCCATGTCATGTGACAATCATGAGAAATGATGATGAAATCAATCTCAGATTCTCTTTGTGAAATGATATGATACCATATGAAACGAAACAATACGAAACAAAAAAATACGATACTATACAAACACAGTCTCACACAGATTTCATCAGACACGTTTTGACATGGTGTAAACTCGTACAATCACTGTCGTCTCACAGTCTGAAGGCAGTGAAGCAGGCAGCCGAGGCTGGAGCCGTGTCTGCGTGATGTTTGTATGTTCAGGTGTTGTCACGATACACAACACTGTGCCAGGTTGTTGTAACACATTGACAACGTGCACCAGCTTTGACCACACAACTACTGGACAGCAAACTGAGGCATTACGATGATGAGTACTTTAAAGCCTGATCTCGCTGTGGTCCCATCATGACTGGGTGAGTGGGTGACTCACACTCGGCCTCATTTTTACTGTAAAACTGAATTTTCATAATTTCTCAGCAGCTTCGTCACAGATTCACATGTCGATTCTCTGGAGTCACTTCCTCCTTGACTTATTGTACTCTGCCCCCAGCAGAGGTCCATCCATATGTTTCTGTTGACTGGACGTATGTTTGATCTGCTTTCTCAGTTGTCGTTGTTTGTAGGAGGCCGTGGAGGTGGAGGTTTAACTTTAGGGCTGGAACAGTCAGTTAAAGACCAACCCATGTGATCTCACGGTGAAATCCCCGCGGTCCAGTCGACCTGTTGTGTTTCAGTGAGGCTGAGTGTGTTTGAAAAAGACTCAGAGCACCAGATCACAAATAGATGCAAACCAGTTTCCCCCCGTGGAGCTGATTACATGATTGTTACTGGCGTAGGTGAGGTGTTGCTTTTGCGAATGCTGTTATTAGCGCGAGGTGTTTACTTGGCCTGAGTTCTGGGAAAGCCTCTCCCTGCTGCTGCTGCTGCTGCTGCTGCTGCTGCTGCTGCAGGGACTCTTCTGAGAAGTGGACCTCTCTCTCTCTCTCTTCTCTGTCTCTCTCTCTCTTTGCCCCATCGGGCCAGAAGGCCATGACGCACTTGTGCTCTGACACCACTGACTCACTAGTCGTCCCCCCCACCCCCGCTGCCGCCACCGTTCCTGGATCTGTGAAATCTTATCCAACCCTCCCTCCCTCTGTCCGTCCATCCGTCCATCGGAGCTCCTTCACCCGCTCCGTGACCTCACACATCCCTGTGAGTCCACACTTGGAGGAGAAATCCCTCCCACTCATCAGACCTCCTGAGATGAAACAGCACAGAGGAGGCCGCGATTAAAAAAACAGAAGGAAAGAAAGAAAGAAAGAAAGAAAAGGAACAGTGAGAAAAGTTAAATTTAATTAACCTTCGCCCCATAAAACGAACCTCAGTCACATCTTGGCGGTGGGATGTGGGAGCTTTGGGACAGATGTTGATGCCACTTTGTTTTCCTGCAGTGTTGAACGAACACAACACATGTAGACAACACTGAACATAGATTCTTATCGTCTTATCAGTAGATGAGAGCAGGTCATGTTGTGGCACAGAAAACAATGGAAAACCTGGAGCTAATGGTGACTTTAAAGTTTACCTGTGGCGCCTCGACACATAAAAGCAGGTGGAAATCACATCACCTGTCTCCGTCCTCCTCCTCACTCAGCTCTGGCTGCGCTGTTGCATTATTTATTGTCCTGTTGCAAATGAACTGGAGCCCGTGACAGCGGCCACGTGTTCGGTTTCTACGTCTACAAACTGGAGCGTTTATTAAAGGGTGATCCGCGGAGCAGCAGCAGCAGAAGGAGACGGACACGGCCCGGCCTCCCCTCAGGTCCGCTGCTCCTCTGGCAGCCTTGCAGCATCACACACCATCTCCTCCGTCTTCCCCATCAACACATCATGTCAGGAGTGAACGGACCGGGCTCAGAGGTGGATGCCCCACGCCGTCCGGGGCAGAGCGGAGCCGTGGGAGGTCAAACAACTATCTAACATCCGTCAGTCATCGTCCAGAGAGGCCAAACCTGACAGCACCTCGCTGCCTCCCACACGGCCCACAGCTGCCGCTACACCTGACCACTTCTCAGTCGATAATGTTCCTCTGTTATACCTTCAGGTTTGATTATAGCTGTCTCTGTGTTTTACAGGTTTTATTAGACATAAAATATTCCTGAATCCGATCTTTCCCACAAACATCTACACACTTTTATTCAACACTTGTTTACAACCATTAAATGTTTATAAACCTCTTATAAATGATGAATATGGAGCCTAAAGCGCAGGCCATGCCATTATTTATACAGTATATCTAAAGCCAGCTCCCTTTCTCCTGTTGTGCAATATTAAAATATTTCAGATGAGTCATCCTGCCCCCTGAGGTCAGATGTATTTTGATATCCAGTCAAATGTGAGTCAGAGAAATCAGATAACATGATGTTACGAGCTCAAGTGAAACCAGAGCTCTGCTCCGTCCCTGCAACACTTTTAATTACACTCACAACTCAAATAATCAACAGTGCGTCACGTGGCTGGCTCTATATGTTTAGATAAGGACAGTGGTGGTGGTGGTGTGTGTTTTTTTTAATGTTGCTGTATTGTCAATATTTATGGATCCCAGCTGCTTTTAACAAACACCATTTCCCAGAAGTCCTAGATGTTCACAGGCAAAACGTCACCACGGGTCGATGAGTGAGTCGGGATGTTTGGACGGTAGATGGTAGAGAAAGTTGTATGAAGTGAAAATTAGAGAGCAAACATTTCCCAGCTTTGTTAAAACTGACCCCAGACCAGCGTGTGTTAGGACGGTGAGTGAGTGAGTGAGTGAGTGACTGCTGTTGAAGTGACTGGATTATATTTAGTTGTGCCTCTTCCTCCACCTTCTGATTCAGCAGCATGGGCGAGGGAGGAGTGGGTGGAGATGAATCCAGATCTGAACTGCACTCGCATCCGTTCTCAGATCCTGATTCCAGATCAGATTATAGCCTGCCGTGTCCACATATCCCATCTCACTCACTCACTGAAGATGCTATGCTGCACGACGGCTCTGCTCCATCGTTGACGTGAAAAAAGCCTGTTTTCACAGCCTGAGATGCCCCACTACATCTGTGTGTGTGTGTGTGAGGCAGAGATGGTGCACATGGGCCTCCCTGCCTTGGCGGGGTCATTACCAAGATGAATATAGTGATTATAAGGATGAATAAGGTGTGATTATGAAGATGAATAAGGCGATTAGAGCTCTTGTCACTGCTGCTCGGGCGGCTGTTCGTTAGGAGAGAGAAGATGTCAGCGTGTAACATGCGTGAACCCATTACCTTCCCATCCACGGGGGGATTTATAAGCACCACATACCTGCACATGCATGCGTGCACATGAGAACGCTGCAGCGCTGTAACACCAGACCAGAGGACACCATTTGTGTTCATTTGTGCGGTTAAATGACCCGTGTGTGTGCAGTATATCTTTTTCCAGCGGCTGCTGTGTGTCCGACCTGACGGGACTCGAACGCACCTGACTGTGTCGTCTGCAGGTCATTGTGTTTGTGTGCAGCTAACGGCTAACTGTTGGCGCGCAGGCTGCAGTGCTGGTGCTGTAACAGCAGCTGACTAATGCTGCATGCTGTGTCACTGTGTGTGTGTGTGTGTCCAGGGGTTAATGACACCTCACCAGCTCTATCCATGTGATCCCCCCCCCCCCCCCCCCCCCTCACCCACACCGGTTAGCTGTAACCATGACAACCGAAGCGAACGGTCCTGATGTCCACATGGCAACAGCTGCCGAAGGGACTGAGGATGGAGGTGGGAGGAGGAGAACATGGAGGGTGGGGGTTGGTGATGGTGGTGGTGTGTGTGTGTGTGGGGGGGGGGGCTCTGGATGCTGACGCACTTGGTGGCTGCCTGGAAAGTTTTTGAGAATGCCGCCCACTGACGAATCAGAAATCTCTCTCCATCTCTGACTCTCTTCTCTTTGAAACTGCACCTCCTACTCAGTTAAGAGTCCTCCTGACCCCCCCCTCCCCTCCTTCTCCCCTCCTCCTGTAACCCCACCCCCTCTTCACTGCACCCTCGCCATCCCATCATACACCTCCTCCATGTTTGTGTCTCATCAAACCTTTGTCTGTGTGTGTGTGTGTGTGTGCTGCGCTGTAGCAGCTGTGATTGTGTTTGATCACTGTTGGAGGGTTTCAGTGTGTGTGTGTCTGTGTGTGTGTGTGTGTGTGTGTGTGTGGGCGGGCAGGCCCGACCCGGATGTCTCTCTCTCCTCTGGGCGTCCAGGAAGGATTTGTCCACTTTTCTTACCTGCAGATATGTATATAATCAGATGTCACTTCGACTGCACGAGGAGCTGACAGATGAATATAGGCTCATGTCAATCATCGAGGGGGCGGGGCATCATAATTAACGGAGGGTCGAGACAGGAGGATAGGTCTGTAGAAACTTTCAGAAACTCCTCAGCAGCCAGAAAATTGTCGTCCCGCTCAGACAGGTATGTCCCAGGTTTTGATTTCTTATTCCTGCCCAGTAACCAGGAGCCGGGGGCCGAGTCTGTCTGTGGCCTCCTGAGCTGCATCTGTTAACCAGTCAACACCTGAACCTTGGAACGTGTCCACATGAAGCAGGGGAGCTGTGGCTCAGCTGGAATCAGTCCAGCACCCTGCACCTATATGTGAACACCCGCCCGGGGAAAGCTGCTTCACAAAATGAACAAAAAACAAACAAAAAAAAAAACATGAATAAAGATTAAGGCAGCGTCGTCACCAGCGCAGGACGAGCTGCTCCTCACGGTCGTGTTTGTGCCAACGGGGCCTGAAAATGGGCTCGACTCTGACCGAATAAACCCCACTCCCTCAGGACAAGACCCAGAGCCATGCTGCGGTGTGCCACGATAAATCTACACCCCCCTCCCCCCCACCACCACCACCACCACTGCCTCTCTTTGCCACAACAACCCCCTACCACCGCCCCCTCTTCTCAGCTGCACTCCACTCTTGAGTGCCTCTCTGTCTCTCCAGGCTCTGTGGTAATGAAGTGCTTTATGGCTGCAGAGGACAGGAGGGGACGTAGGGGGGGGGGGGGGGGGGGGGGGGGGGTGAGCCCATAGCTCACTCCCTCTATAGGGGGTGGAGGGGGCACAGTGGCCGGCAGTGACTGGGCTGATGGAGTAGGTCTGGACAACCCCCACCTCCTGTTTTAACCAGCCTCACAACCCAACAGTTACACATCACTAGACCGCAGCATTAGGGTCCACGGGGGCGGGTGACATCTCAATCCCAGCAGGGGGGGGTCTCACACAATCACCTCCCTTCTTAATGATGGCAGTTCCACAAATGACCCCCCCCCCATGTGATTTATACAGCTCACACACACACAGGATCCCAAGCCGTGCTCTCGATGAGGGTTTGAAGTTCATTTTTCATTTGTTGTGTTAAATTTTGTGAAGCCCTTCGAGGCGGTAACGGTGATTAACAGTTACACTCTCTGCCCTCGACGTTTCTTTTCACCTCGTTGGTTAATTCCTCACGTCATGATGTTTGTCTTCAGAGAGTTTAACGCCGAAAAAATGTGCAAAACCTTTGACTTCTTGTGTTTTGATTTCAGAATCTCACTGGCTTTCCTTCCCGTTGAGCTGAAATCCAGAGCCAGTGTATTTACATCCAGCCGTTTGGCAGTCGCTGTTATGCAAAGTGACGTGTGAGCAAAGCGAGCGACTGTAAAGTTTCAGAGCAGCAGGAGACTTTGAGGGAAGTGCGACCAACTAAATATGATTAAAGGGCTGAAGAGCCACACCAGGTGAGGGTGAGGGTGAGGGAGGCATGTCAGGGTGTTAGAGGTGTCAGAGAGCATTTAGTGGCTGCACAGTCCATGGTGTCTCCGTAGCAACACAACATCAACTATCAATGCACAGGACTGTGATTTGGACATAGTGATCTGCTGTGCAGCCTTTGTCTGTGCGGTTGGGTTCGGACTCAGAAATCACTTTATAGACGAGCAATAGTGATGAGTTGTGTCGCTATGGTTACCCAGTGGAGGTTAATGAGTAGTGGTGTAGTTTCCAAGTTCATGTTTGTTGCATATAGAGACTCACTGACTGAAACACAGCCTGTTGGACTGTGATGCTGAGACTTTCTCTCTGGTTTCATGAAACGTCTCGACAACAATCAGATGGATTCTGCTTCGGTGACAACCAGGTCACATGTTCACTACAAACCCAGCAAAAGTAAATTCATAGGATCCTAAGCTGTACTTTGTGTTTTGTGCTAATTAGCATGTGTCAAAGTGCAAACTCAGAGAGATGCTGGTGACTTATTGTAATTATCAGTTTCACACTTTTTCACAAATATCCTCATCATTCATGTCAACGTTCCTGTCAAGGACTTTTTTTAATAACTTTTCAACCCATTTGATGAAAGATTTCAATCATCAGATGTCTGGAAATCCAGTTATCAGTTATTACAGGTGTCAGGTTGTTTGGTTGCTGAACCACTGATGCTGAATGAATCTGAACAGAGAGAAGCTGATGGCAAAGACAACATCTCCCATGATCCCTCTCTACAACATCATCCGACTCTGACCAGCACCAACATTATTACTTACTCCTGTGTATTTTCAGAACAACACCACTGTCGGCTGCTCAGTACCATTAACTCATTTACATTTCCCATCGTGACTTGAACGCAGCACGATCCTACAGAGTCTGTCCTCCACACTAATCATCACATTACACCTCTACAACAGTTCTACTGAACTTCTACTGCTAATTAAACTTTAAAATCATCTCGGTACTTGTTGTTTTTCCAGGTGTGAGCAGCTCCTCCGCCTCCTGACGGAGAAACGTGCTCATCAACAGCGGAAATCAGAAGTGTTTAACAGGAACAGTGTTTCACTTTGAGCACCGTCACTTCTCTAGTGTGAACTGCTCACCATCAGCTCGTAGTTCAGTTTGAAAGCAGTTGATCACATAAATCTGCGTCCTGACTCCAGTGGCTGGACTTTATTAATATTTAACAGAACATTTGTGATCTGTAGAAACGACTGTGAGAGTCTCTCTGTGTCCTGCAGCAGCGAACAGCAGCAGGACCCAGTTTTCCTGCTCTAAGTGAATACAGGTGTTTCTCTTTGAGCTATAAATGTTCTGACCCTCTCCACACCTGAGCCTCCAGTAACACGTCCCTCTACCTTCGTCAGTGGCCCCCCTCCCCCGTCATTTCTCCTTAATGGACGAACCGGGCCTCCGTAGGGCGTCTGTGCTCATGTTGGGGAGGTCTCCAAAATGAAAATGCCATTATAAACCATTCACCATCCTGCTGAGTTTAACGTGTCGTACAAGAAAAGGAGCGGTTAAGTGTCACATAAATCTTTCAGCGGGCTGATTGAAGTGGTTCCCCCGACAGGCCGCTCTCCACAGCTGCTGTTACGTATCGCACAGCTAAACTAGCGGAGGGGACGGCCAGCTGCAAAACCACAGCTTACACCCACTTGATTACGTTGTTAAGACACACACATGGTGCTCTGTGGGCTGCTGCTGCTGCTGCTGCTCATACAGCTCCACCGGGAACGAGCGCTGTGGTCGTATGTAAACACAAGTCATCTTTCTGATCACCTCCGCTGTCTCCTCTTCTACAGATGCAGCTTAATTAAAGATGATCCGAGCAGGCAGAAAGAGGAGCCTATTGTTATTTCCATCAGCAGCCTCAGATGCTAACGGCTAGCAGCTAGGCGCCATAGCATCTAGGAAGAGATTTACCTGCAGAGTAAACTCTGTCCTGATCTCAGGGAAGTTTCTCGTCACATATCAGAAGAGCATCAAGTTCAAACCCGTGCGGGTCCGTTAAACTCTGGAGGACTTTTTCATGGCTCAGCAGTTACCCAGGCCTAAACTGTGACACTCAGACTTGATGTATTCCACCTCCCTCTCCATCTTCCCTCTCTCCGTCCTTCAAAACCTCTCTGTTCCCTGCCCTTCCTATATTTATCTCTCCGTCCTGTTCCCATTACATTTTCCCTCTCCCTGCTTTCCTCTCTCTCTTTATCTCCCCCCTCTGTCTTTAGTCCTAATTGCTACAGAACCTGTTGATGAAAATTGAAAAGTGTTTTTTGATTACGGGGCCAGAGCGGAGACGGTCGGAGGTGAAGGAGGAGCAGAGCGAGGATTAGTGAGTTTTCTTCAGGTCGTACGGTCGAACAGATTCTGATAAAGTTTCCCTGCATCAATATCCAGTGGTTTTTGTGTTTCCATGCTCAATTTACATTTAAAAAGAGTTAAACGTGACTCAGTGTGTATCAGTGAAAACAAAGTGCAACAGGAACTTCAGGGCTTCATTAATAAATCAATGAGGTTCTGCAGAAAGATCAGTGATGAAGCTCCTCAGATCTGTGGTGAACAACGACACAGAGAGATTACATCATCTTGTTGCTCCTTCCTCTTTACTTTAACTTTATTATAACATTATTTATTAAATTTCAGATGCACATCTAAACAAACAAACAACCATCCATTTCATAGAGTGATCAAAAAACACACCTGTGTGTTTTGTCCGATCTCAGATGGAGGCGTCTCTGTCGCTAAACTTTGTTGCCGATGATCTCGTTTTATTTTACTGGTACTTTTTCTAAATCTCTTTGTGACACTGAGACGATGTAAATCCATCCTGGGCTGAGGCTCTGAGAGGGCGGCGGCCTCCAGTCGACAGGTAGCCCCGATCAGACCGATGGCGCTCTGACAGGTGTTTATATTTCAGGTGACACTCTCTCTCTCACTGGGGTCCCTCTCTCTCCACTACATGTGGACCGTTCGCAAACTAATAACCGCAACCCGCTGCGCCCATCATGCATTGCTGCCAAGACCACCTCAGCAACACCTGGCACCATGGTAACCAACACCTGTTCACCTAATTAGACGGACACAGGAGGGAGAGGAGATGAAGAAGTTAATGAAACGCTAATCTGGTCCAATCAAACGCCCAGGCATCTGCCCGCTCGCCGCAGCAGCAGCAGGTTGCCTTAATGGACGCCTTATGGGCGCCTCCCCCGCCATGCCACCTTGAGTGACCTCATCAACAGCCAAAGCCCCAGTGAGTGGCTGCAGATAAGAAGGGGAGCAGACAGGAGGAAGTGGGAGGGAGGGTTGAGGGAAGCCGGCTCGCTGCTTCCTGGATGGACGGAGTAGCTGGACGGCGAGGTGTCGGCCAAATGAACAAGCATTAAGAGATGAGGTTCCCCGGCAGTTGGAGCCGCTCCAGGTCGAAGCAGCTGCACCACTCTTGTTTACAAGCCGCCACCTGCTGCCGGAGAGGCCCGGCGCTCAGGTCGGCTCTGAAGAGCATCTCCTGGTCTGTGAGAGAGCCGCGACCAGAGAGACGATCCAGGCTGAGACGATCTGTGATTTATGGATTATTAACCCTTTAGTGGTCAGAGCCTGGTTTGATATCTTTTTTTTTTCAGCACAGCTTCACTTCTATAATCTGACAATAATTTTTTCACTTTAACCAACTTCACTAACATATTGGGCTCAAAAATAAACAAAAAAAAGCTTCTGTTTTGTAATAAATGACAAATATACGTAAAGAAATGCGACGGCTGCCCCTCCCACTTTTACTGTCATGTCTCTGGTTTTACATGGTTCATCAAGGTCAAACGAAAACTGGGAGAGAGTTTCAAATCTGCACTTTCCGGTGAACTTGACAGCAGCGCCCCAGGTGACCTAGTTTCTTTTGTTACGGTGTTTTAAAAACGTCATGTGAGCTGGAGGGTGAAAAGACACAGAGCTGTTCATAGCAAAGAAAAAGACCATCAGACATGACGACTTGATTTGTCTGATCAACCTCTGACTTCATTAACTTTACTAAAGGAAATCAGAAAAACCAAAATGCATGAGACGCTGGAAACATGGATGACGACGCAGGTTTTGTCTCTTGTTGGGTGTTTGTGTCTTTATGTGTTCACACGGAGGTCGTTGGCTGTTTCATTAAATGAGTGAATGAATTATTGCTGATTGCTTTTCTCTGATTGATCAAACTTATAATTTCAGTCCCAGAGAATAAACGTTCGCCTGTTTGGTTTCTTCTTCTCTGAACTCCACTGACCTCTCTCTCTCTCTCTCTCTGTCTCTCTCTGTTTCCCCACAGGAAACTTCAAAGGGATGTGTAAACAGATAGACCACTTTCCCGAGGAAACAGATTACGAAGCGGACCCGTCTGAGTACTTCCTACGTGAGTGTTACTTGTCGTAAAAAGTGACCGTGAGGGAAACATCACAGCAGACAAACTTCATTTTTGCATGTTCAACTCTCCACATTCACTGAGAATATTTTTGAAGTGTGTCCCACTTTTTTTCTGCTCCGTCTCAGACTGGAGCTCGGTGCCAGTAACTGCTCTTGGCCCGTGTGTCACTGCTGTCTCTGTCTGCTCTTAGCGCGAGGCTGGCCAGGCTGAGCCCTGCCAAGCAGCTTGTCTGTTTTTACTGCTTGGCTGTGTGTAACATAACGTGCAGTGTTACAGTCGGCTGTGTACCCTGTAAACACAGCCCATTGATTTCTGCTCTCTTTTCCTTTGTGCAAGCAAGACAGAGACGCTTGTCGAACTCATTTGCCTGCTAATCCTAAAAATCACAACAATGACTCGGAGCTCATGAAGCTCTGTTAGGATGGTTAGTTCAATACCCTTCTCTCACTGGACAATTAACTGGACCTGTTTGTGAGTTACACACTCCTCTGTGTGTGTGTGTGTGTGTGTGTTGTGTCTAACGTGGTCACAGGCACAAAACTTTTTATCAGTGGATAAATGAACGTTGATCTTCTTTTGTTTATGTTGCCAGGACGGTGGAGCCAACTGATGCTGGAGACAGCCGTTTCTATGGTCACTGTCACAGTGTAGCAACAGATGCAAGATAAAAATGTTTCTATGGTTACGGCTCTGCTCCACTGTTGTGTAATAAACAGTGTCAGGATATAAATAATGGCGTTCAGGCATGGGGAGGGAGTAAGTGCAGATACTTTCCACATATTATACTGTATAACTATTGGGCAGTTGAGAGACTGGTCCAGGATCAGTTAGTCTGGCACATTCAGAGAAGGAGAAATGAAACGCTCAAACTTGTATCTATATGTTTTCTGTTTGTAGCCGTCGTGCTAACGTTAGCGCTGCTTCAGTGTGTGTTCAGGAACTCCTGGTTCAGCAGAAGATGTTTTATTTTGGAGGATAAGTAAAGTGTTGACTGTAGTTTTAAGTCTGGTTTTAAAAGCTGTGAACTCCTCCTTTAAATGTTGATTAACACAACAGACACTACGACAGTACTCCTTCAGACAACCTCGACTTCTCTGTCACAGCACATAAACACACCATTGTCCTGAGTCCCTGTTGACCCCTGACATTGTCCTCTCCCTCCTCCCCCTCCTCCCCTTGCCCCGCTGCAGTCTGCGCTGGTTTGAACCTAGAAGTCAGAAAGTGTCCGTCCCCTCATCTCCTCGTCTCCTCGTCTCCATCAGCGTGGGGATGGTAATTGAGGCCTCTCGCGGAGCCGGGCAGTGTGAGTGTGCGTGAGCCAGTGCTGGAGATTAAGCCCAGCCAATTAGGTTGTGTTTGACTTAGCGCTCTGAGCGGTTGTTCCCGTCCGTATGTGCCACGGAGAACGCTTATGATAACAGCTCTGGTAATGATTCTAACAATGCCGGCGCCTCGGCGAGAGGCCGCTCGGTCTCATAACGAGGCATCTCTCAGGCTGTGGGTGGGCGGGGGCGGGGGGGGTGAAAGGGTCGCAGGGCAGAGGCTGAGCACGGGCCCTCAGACCACCGGCGCCGTGTGTGAGTGTGTGTTAACCTCTTCCCAGGCTGTGATTGGAGGAGAAGGCCGCAGTGCTCCCAGTGGCTTGCCAATTAGGACACTCACATCCATAAATATTTCAGCCTCCTTCTTATATAGGTCAGGCCTCTCTCCATCGCCATCTCTCTTCCTCTCTCTTCACCCTCACACCCGTGATATTCAGTGTCAGGAGTTGCACGGCACCTATTGTCACATCTCCGGCTGCAGAGAGGCCGCGCCGTGCAGCGTAAACATGTGAGAAGCTTTTTCTTTTTTTTTTTGCGGGTGCACAGAGAGGTCATAGGGGACACAGCTTCTCTGTGTGATGTATTTTTAAACCTGCCCATTCCCATTTCACAGACACACACCTGGTATTTCCATAATGAGGAGTTTCACGGCGCCTCTGGGTGGCCAGAGACGGAGAAAAGCTGCCTCTCTGCTCTCGTGTGTGCAGGCGAGGAAGCATGGGGGGGAGAGGGGGTGTTATGCAACACAAGTGATGTCATTTCAGGTGAAGGCCCTGGCAGGAAGTGACATCACGTGGGGAGCGAGCTTTGCCGGTCCAAAAATCGAGGGGACACACCGGTGACGTCACATGACAGCGTAGAGAAGAGGAGGGAGATATTTGGTGCCGTGGTTGCCGAGCAGAAAACGGACAAATCTGACTATATTCTCCTAAACATGCACCCCCGCTCCAACACACACACACACACACACACACACACACACATATCAGTAGCCTGTGTGTGTGTGTGTGTCTGTTCCGTGAGTCCTCAGCTCTCCCAATAGAAAGGCAGTTTGCACATCCACACGGGGTTATGTAAGCCAGCTGAGGCACACTAAAGCGCCAGTGGGTTTTTAGATCATGCCGTGTCGGAGCTCCCATCATCCACTGCTCTACTGGGCGCTAAGCAGCTGAGAGAGAAGAAGAAGAAAGAGGGGAAGAAGACGCCCAGTTATGCAAGATACTAATGCTAAACTGAGAGACATCAATTCACTGTAATGTAGAGAGGGAGAGAGAGAGGGGGGGAGACATGGAGGCTGCTGCTGCTGCAGGAAGTCACCTGTGAGGAGCAGGGGGCGTCTGACTTCTTCTCTGGTTCCTGTGTCTTTAACACATGGAATAACACATTATACACCTGAAACACTGAGTCAATGAATCAATAAGCCTGCATCTGTTATTTTACATATTGATCATCAAGTCCATTATATGTCAAAGTCAAAAATGTCCGTCACGTCCACACGTCTCCCTCCGGCCCTCAATAATACATATACATATTTATATATACCAGCATACATTCAGGTGTCAGTTTACACTTGAATGATGTTGTGTTTGTATAACTGTATGATTTAATCAGCTAATATTTTGATGGTTTTCATCAAGGCTCGTTCTTCAGGCCTGAACGTCTTCTCCTGCTTATCATGTCGATATCATGTCACCGTCATGGCTTTCTTTTCTTTTTTAACTCTACAGGCGGTGCAGCTCTGTTTTAGCCTCTTCCACAGGGAAAGAAAATAGTTATTGCAGCTTTAATCTATAAAAACTATGACTGTCAGTGAACCCACTTTCACCTATTTTGACCTTTGACCTTGACCCAAGTTTATGCTCAGTGACTGTTGATTTGAAATAAATGACAACCTGAATGTGTTTAGCCTTTTATTAAAGACCTAATAACCCAAATTAAAAATGTGATTAACTATTGGCACAAATGCAACAAATGAAGATGAACTATTTAAATCAATTGACAGCCTGAATAAAACCATACAATAATATAGTATTAGTTCGGCTCCTTGTAAGATTAACTCTACCTTCGTACATTAACTCATGATGTAACTGTGACTCAATAGTGTGGAAGTGGAGCACAGCTCCTCTCATTCACTTACTGTGGCTCGCAGGCCAGAAGCTCCATCAATGAAATATGACGCAGAAAATTACATATTTGTAATTACGCTGCAGCCACTTCGACCGCGGCGTTGAACTTTCATCTGAACTTTTTGTGTGTGTGTGTGTGTGTTTTTGCCCCGAGCCAGCGTTAATCCCCGCCTCTGGTGTTTGCATGCGTTGATCTGAGAGTATTCTCTGACATTGATGACAGAAGGGCAGGCCAGTCACCGCCTGTGTCACCCCGAGGCCTCGCGGCAGACTGGACGCCGGCCTGAACTGGCTTTGGTGTCGGCCGATAAAATCAATGGGTCTGGGGCAGGACACGCAGGGGCTTGTAGGGCAGAGCAGGGGGTGGCATCAGCTGGGCCTCAGTCTCCAGTACCAGTTTGTATACAAGAGTGTGTGTGTGTGTGTGTTTGTGTAGAGAGGGGGAGGGCTGCTCTAACATGATCACATGGGCTGAGACGAGGCCGTCAGGAGGGACGACCACATCTTGAATCTCAGCGATGATGTTAAAATCTGTCTCGTGCCACAGTGTTTGTTTGGTTTAGCAGCTGGACGCCATGACATTGAGCGTCCTGTTCTCCTCACAGTATCCACAGCAACAAATAAGGAATCCAATTGAGTGATAACACAAGACAAAACACACACATGCACGGCGGCAGTGCACACTGACATGGCCCAATAAATTAAAAGCCAATCATTTTTGTCCTGGTTGACCGTGTGAGTGATAGCACTCTGACTTTATATCTTATTAACGGCGAATACGGAGGCAGCACAGCTTGTAAAACACAGAGGTGAGAGAGTGTGTCCTCGTATTAAAGCGGGATTAGAAAACATGGGACGAGTGGCAGCAGCGGTGGTGTTCGGCTGTCACCGGGGCATCAACAAAAGACAGCTGCACCCTCTCACTTCACTTTTACATGCTCACATTTATTCACAAGTTGTGAGTCGTAACAGCCGGAAAATTCCCACCGCTGCCGGAGAAAACAGCAAATTATTACAAACTCGTGTCCTTTTTTATCTCCAAACGTAAAGCAGAGAGGAGTCAGGTCTGACAGTTTGTGGGCTTTTTTTTTTTTTTTTAAATGCAATTCAGAGCAGAATAGTTGGGGACGCCGATCCACGAGCGATCAGCGGCTAAATGGCCTCCAGCTGCTGCGGCGTAAAGAGGAAACGAACGTATAGCGATGTACGGCTCAGAGATGAATTCTGCATGAGATTCATCATGTAAATGTGCTTTGTGAGCACATTTCTAGGTCACAGACTGCGGAGTGATGCCACACACTGACATATTTTATGAAAAAAAAGACTGTTTTCATTTACAGTTGTTAAGAAAAAAGCACCATTTGGTGTCATTTTTACAGCTCTGTAAAATGTACCTCATAAAAAATGTCCAATGACATTTCAGTTCTTCTGTGTGTCATCACCTGCTGATCTCTGTTAGTGATGACCTCTGACCTCTGACTCCTGGATGTGTCGACCTCACTTGTACCATGAAGTGAGTGAGCATCCAGTCTCGGTGTGATACAGAAACACACAGCTGATGCTATAGATATCAGAGTAAATGATGTTGGTTCAGGCCTTCAGTCTCTGCAGCAGGTTCGTCTGCCCCTGTTTGACCTGCAGTGTCTCCTGAGTCCAACAGGATGCTGCTAACTACTGTGGAGGTTTGCAAAGGTCAGACAGATTTGACTATTATAAAGGTTAAAACTTGATTCAATGGATCAAATCTGACTTGAGTTTTGTGATTAAATTGCACAGGATCAGATGTTTGTCCATATCAAACCTCTGAGTTCAGTAATGACCTGATTAATAACGAGAACGACTGATGAGTAAATACTGATGGTCAGTGTTGAGCTCCTGTTTGTTTGCATCACTTCAGTCTTAATAACTCACATCAGTGTGACTGAGTTAAAGCGGCTCAGCGTGGCGTTGACTTCCCCGCTGATGTGTGATGTTGGCCGCGCTCAGCTCTGGCAGCGAGTGCCGTCATGCGTGATCTGTGGGGACATCAGCAGTGGAGTGGAGCGTAATTACAGTAATTGAAATGTGTTGTGTGGAGGGAGCTTTAATTGTGTGAGCGAGGCCTGTCATGTGAAGTGATCTCAGTGTGAGGGGAGGGAGCTCTTCTTCTACTGTGCTCCACTGACCCCACCATGTGTGTGTGTGTGTGTGTGTGTGTGAGTGTGAGCAGTGTTCAGTGGGAGGTCCAGAGGCTTTGTATGGGCAGAGATCATCCATCACGTTCAGAAGAGCGTCTGAACAAAGTGTAAAGGCACTAAATATAGTTCCTTCAAAATAAAAGCCCTCTGAAGCTTTTTAAAAAGTCTTCAGTGTAATTTTACAGAAGTCATAAATAATTCCTGTTTCCCTCTGAAGGCTCCGTGTTAATTATAAAGTGATTTTGTGTCAGATTATTCGCTGTTGGGAGACGTTACTCGCAGAAGTGTTTTTGTTGCAACAGTGGATTTTGTGCTGCAGGAAGCTGCTTCATTATTTTTTGGTGGGGTGTCGGTCGACCTGGAGCAGAAACTGTCACAGCTACGTGTGTCCACGGAGGCTGGGAAGTTTCAGTTTTAGCAAAAACTTAAATCCACACAATTGTCAAGATTCAGAGTAGAAAGTCTGGAGCGTGTCTCTCCTGTCTTGTATATTTGTTTCTTTGAGAACATCCATCTGACCTCTGACCTCTGACCCTTGACCTCTGACACTTACAGAGACCATACATGTAAATATGAAGTTTGACAAGTTAAACAACGTGAGCTTCTGTGATGCCAGCGTTAGAAATCTGAGATGAATGAACCTGCGTAGAAAACAATGTTTATTCATTATTAATCAATCTGTCATTCACTGTTGTCGAATGTGGCTTTGACAGGTTCCAGGTTGTTGTTTACTGTCACACAGGAAATATTCACACACACACACACACACACACACACGAGTCAGGATGCTTTTGCTTAAAAAATGTGTAAATCTTTAATAGATCCTCAAAATCTGTCAAATCACTAATCAATTAATCATCTCATGTCTTTCTTCTCTGCACCGAACGGCTGCAGCAGAAGTTATTCTTCCATCTTGTTTAAATAAAGCAGATCAATGTTATCGCAAAGACACTGAGAGGAGAAATAAACACAATCAAATGAGTTCCCCGAGGTGTCCTTAAACGTCACATGCGAGCACCTCAGATTTCTCTCCTGTGCTGGTTTGCACAGTCGACGCCAGTGAGTGAAACCTGCCTTTACTTCCTAATGAATTCAAGTCACACTGCGTCGAGCCTGCGAGCTGCGTTATCACTGAGCAGAAGCTCTCAGATACAGGCCGAGAGCTGCGTAAGCATTCTTGCAAATTTTGGATTTAGCCACCAAAGCTAATTTCCTTCCTTAATGCACATTGTTTCACAGTGTGTGTGTGTTTTTACACAACCCGTTTTCGTCCCCCCGCCCCCCCCAGGAGATGTTTTAGTTGGTGTTTGATGCAGGGGTTGATGGGGGCAACGAGCCTCGTGGTCCGGACGAGGACGGAGCAAGGGCTCGGTATTGAGGAGGAGGAGGAGGAGGAGGAGGAGGTGGTGTAGAGGGGATTAATAAGCGTTTGTAGTATTAAATCAATGTGCCTGGGAGCTGAGGCACCTGATTAGCATGACCCTGTCCTGCACATCAGCACATTCAGGGCTGGGGGAGGCTGATTAAGAGCCAATGCTAATTTCCTCTCAACCCTGTCAATGAGAGAGAGAGAGAAGGTGCAAAGAGGCGCCTTTGTAAAGAGGACAGTGTGTGTGTTTGTTCACATGTATGTTCACATGTGCAAAGTTTTACAGACCTGAGGTTTGCCAGTGTTTTTTTATTCTAACTGCGCCGGAGAAAAGTAACTGAGTACATTTATTCAAGTATTCTGAGGTACTTGTACTTCACTCAAGTAAACGAGACGCACTTTGAACTCACAGCTGCTGTTTGCTGTGGTTAGTCCACAGATTAACAGTTCAAACACAAAGCATGTGATCAGTTTGTGAAATAAGATGCTGTATGAAAAAGATTAGCTCCTCACCGACTCACTTCACCATCCAGACCCACACACTACTGAAGTAGCTCTGATCCAGTGAGACAGTAATATGTCAGTTACTGGGTCCAGATACTTTTACTTTGACTCCTAGCCGCGCATTACTTTGGATATGGAGCAAGATGAATATGAAGTGATGGGAGTTGGAGTTGAGCTGATTGTCTCCTTCATGTGTTTGTTTTCTGAGTCTCTGTGAAATTAAAACAACTGTTGTCAGTGAGAGTTTGAGCTGCGGAGACTGAAGCCGATCAGCTGCATCCTCACATCTGATCCCAAGCTGCTCAGATGCCTTTGAATATTCACCGTTATTTACCGTTCTGTGAGTGTTGAGGAGGACTGGGTGCTGTAGAGACCCAGCAGCCGTGGGCCTGCACGGATGTGGACTCTCATTAAGCTGTTTGTCAGCCAGCGCTGAAGAGTGCCAGCGCTCGGACACCAGCCTGAGCTGCAGCCGAGCCAATCGATACAGTACACACAGTATCTGCTTTCAGCCTGTGTCTGTGAGCAGGTTGGCACGCATGCTGGCAGGGCAGCTGGGCCGGGCAGGGCAGGACTGGGCGGGGCTGACCGGCCTCCATCACCCTCTGTTACTACAGCTCTCGTCCCGGTGCGGCCATCAACAGGCCGGGCAGAGTGAGGCACCGCCTGTGGGTACGAGTGCTGCAGAGGAAGCTGCATGCAGCCAGGGAAGATGAATAAATGACTCAATACTCCTCCAACATGTGAAAACGAAGGATCAGACCAAACCAAACAGTGACAATATTAAGAGTTCTCGCTCAGTGAAAACAAAGTAGATGAGATTTCCTCCATCTGGAGAAAATAAACTTATGTGCCAATTCTCATTTCGGCTACTGACAGGAAAACAACCAGTGATAGTGGCGGTAAATAGAAAAGTGCCAATCATCATGAGGCAAACAGCCTCCGACCAGAATAAACACAAATGAGAGGCTGAGGAAAGCAGCAATTTTTGTTTCATTTGAACAGGACTTAGGTTTGGTTCAGTGTAACCTGCAGTGATTTATTCGGAGGTAAAAAAAAAAAAATAAAATAAAAGAAGAAAATCTTTAAATTCAGTCAAGTGTGACCATGTTGAAACCTCCATCCCATAATGACTGCCTGTATCTGTCAGATCATATAGTTTACAATGACAACTGTGGCACATTTATATTAATGGGGTTTTTCCCCAACCATGAATTTCCCCAGTTAAAAGTACAACTTTAGCCAGCACAGTTTACAGTATTAGCTGCAGTTAGCTATCCTAAGCTAATGCTAACGCTAAAGCTTTGTGGTTTGTCCAAAACTTTCGTCAATTTGGCAAAACTCTGGTCAATGTTTTAATGTTTCCAGCTTTAAAACAAGAACCGTGGTTAAGATTTAATATGAGGCATTTGAGGATGAGGAAATTTCTTTGTTTTTAGCAAACAGCTAACAGCAGCTAACACGTTTGAAATGTCCAGGTCACTGATGTCACCTGTGACGTTGTAGCGTCTTCGTCACCGTCTCCTGAACAGGTGTTTTTCAAAAGCAACATAAAACACACTACGTTAGTTAACAACATCCAAATTATGTTTAAAACAAACACGAGGCTACCCATGTAAGCTAGTTAGCCAGACATGCTAACAATGGCAGCCTACATTGGAACTGATAAACTCGTAGTTTAAGTCACATGTTTCACTTCTTCACCCGTGTTTTTGGTTTTAGAAATGTTAAAATGTCTTTCTAGGTTAACATGCAGAACTCTAATCATGATTATAACCAGCTCTACAGCAGAAAACCTGATGTGTCAGTAGTTATCCAATGAGAGCACAGAGCAGAAACTGTCCTTAACTGGGTGTCACGTTAATGTGGGTGTCACAGGGGAGGAAACAGAAGATTCGCCGCTCTCTGTGATCGTGACCTCGACCCAAATCAAAACGGCGACCTCGGGGCTAATCACAGGGCTCCTGAGAGCATCCTTTCATGTGGGGCCGAGGCGAGAGCTTCAGAAACACAAGACGCCACCGAGGTCGTCGCTGTCATTGGCTATTAGCGCAGAGGTCAAAGCTTTCATTTGGACGGGGTCGTTGTTTTTCAGCAGCCGGAGATTGACAGCGTTTTACCACACAGGAGAGTCGCCACTGCTGCTCGCTCGCTCCCTCTCGTAGGACCGTCGCCGTCCCAACAGCCCTCCATCAGCATAAAGTCACCCTGGCTGAGATAATCTTCATTCACGGTGGAGCTGTAACAGATGCACCGTTAATGAGCAGCACAGTCACTTCGTGACAACAATGACGTGATGACAGCGGCAAGTCAGTCCTCAACCGAGTGTCACATGCAGAGAAACTAGAGCTGGACCACAAATAAAGGTTTATATTAAAGAATAATTACAGTAAACTTTATTTATATGACACGATAACAAAGTGCTTTGCAGGTAAAATGAAGAAGAAATAACATCATAAAAGTGTCAGACAGCATATAAACATCTAAAATGTAGAATGAAACAAGAATAGAGATCAAACAATAACACTAATAATCCTCTACTTATTTGTATGAACCAACAGAAAACTACTACAAATGACTGATTATTATCCAGGTTAAAGTTTGAGAAAATGCCAGTAACACTGCATGACCATTTCAGCCTCCTCCACCAGATAATCCTCCAAAAATTGGACCATAAATAAAGTTAAAAGGCTTTTTTAAGTCTTTAATTAGCACAATCTTTCTTTTCGTTTGTGCGGTTAAGTCACGGTGAGCGGCCGGAATAAACAAAATAATCACATTTCATCTCAGCTCTGTGCTCATCTCTGATCAGTAAGAAATCTGCATTATGTCAGAGGTAGCTGACACCGTTAGCCAAGAGCTAAAGTTTAATAGAAGGTCAACATGAGCTCAATATATCAACAAATCAATATATTTGTCTGGCCCCCTGTGCAGCGCAGTGTATCATGGACCTGCCCTTTTTTTTTTTTTTTTTTTTTTTTTTTTTTGTTCTGCACTACCCCGTCCACAGCAGACCTGTCTGTCTGTCAGCCTGTCAGTCTGCCTGCCTCCCTGCCTCGCCCCGGGGGCTGTGTTTAAACATCCCTCCAGGCGGGATTCAAAACTCTGACAGAGGCTCAGCCCATGTTTAAAAGACGGGAAGTGAAGATGTGAAACCTCCAGAATGTGCTGGGAAAGGACTTTAAATAGGTGACCTCTCAGAAAGCTGCAGCTTCTCCGCCTCGGGGGAATAGTTATTGCCCCATCTTCCTCCACCGGCCCCCATCCCATCGTCAGCCCCTCACTGCAGGCAACAAGCTGCTCGGAGCCACAGCTTCATATACGAGCGCTCTGTGACCACTGGCACACTCAGGATTATGCAGGAGAACAGTGTGCATCCTGCCATGAAAAATCTGCAGGGACTTCAGCCTTTTCTTCCGAGGTAGAGCGTGGTCAGCCAAACCCAGGGGCATGTTGGCGCAGCGAACTGCAGCCCCATCCCAGGGAAGGCACAGTGCATGCTGGGAGGTCACTGTGAAGGTCATTGCACTTTTCTGCACGCTGCTAAACATGGATGTTAATATGGAGGATGCACAGGAGTGGAGAAGCACTGCAGGGCCCAGTCGATCCCTCGAATCCATGCAAATGAGCTGGATCTGTTTGGATCCTGGAAAGATCCGACGTCTCAAACTGTCACTGGTCTCAGGTCAGAGAAGACTGAGGTCACATGGTTCAAATGATGCAGGGTTTGAAGGCCGATATTGATGATATAGTTTGACTAAAGAGCAAGTATTTTACTAGTTTTTAGAAAATATATGCAGGATGTCATTTTATCAGCTGCAGTCACTTTTATTTAGTATTTTACTTTACCGTGTGACGTGTTTTCAGATCAATGGTGTTAATGTCGAACTCATTTACTACTTCTGTTGTATTCTATAACATCATTGGATGTTTGTTGTGTTTTTGTCCCCAAAGAGTCATTTACCACTGAAAAAGTCAACTTTTCATGAAGGACAGACACAGTCTTTCAGCTATATGACAGTCCAAGTGAGTTTAAATAAAGTTTGGACTTTTTCTAAGCCCATAAATTAATCTCATGAGTCTGAGAGGAAACCACACGTGATCTTCCATCGTGTGAGTAAACAGCCTGTAAATCAGGCTGGTGAAATCAGCTCAGTTTAAAGGCAGTGTCTCCTTCTCCGTCCACCCGAGCCTCTCTGAGGTTTCTCCAGCTCCGGTGTCACCCTGAGATCTCGCGCTATTAAACAGCCTCAGTGTCAACAATCAATAAATTTGGCCGCGGCCTCGATCCCTCTTTTGTCTTTGCAAATGAGGCTGATGGATGAAAAGGAGCCGTGGTGCCGTCTCCCAGGTAATGTGCTGTGAACGACCATGTCAATACCTCCAGGGTTAACGGGATGGAGGGATGGAGGGAAGAAGGATGCATTTAGAGCAGGACACAGGAGCAGGGTCAGCTCTCAGGACAACTTAATATTTAATCAACCCACCTCACCGGTAACCTAAACCCCACAATCCCCTCTGGTCAAGCAAGGAGACAACTGGGACATGAGGGGGAGGGGGAGGAGGGGAGGCAGAAAGGGAGAAAAGACGAGTGAGGGGAGGACGAGACGACACTTTATCTTTCAAATCATCTTGTGCTTTGACCGAGTGAGAATTAAGTGAGGGAGAGATGGAAGGAGAGAGAAAGACAAGAAGAGACGAGGGACGTTTGGCGGCGCGATGACCGTGTGCAGCAGACAGAGACAGACAGAGCAAAGACAAATGGACGCTGGTGGATGAAACCACATTTAAGCCTCTAAGTCTCCATCACGCAGAACGGAGGCCCGACGGCGAGCGGGCGGCTCCGGGCAAGGTTAAAGAAAGAGATGAGCATGTGGTGACGTTGAGCGACGACATGATGGATACAGGTGGAGGGACGAGGAGCAGAGACGCCTCGGTGACGGCGGCAGCCATTTTCAATCCTATTATCATGAAAGGGTTAGCTCTGATTGGCTGAGTCAAGACCTAAGTCCAGTGTATGAAGGATTACTGCCAGTCATATCTAATATATAAGGAGGAAACAATCATAGAACAGATCAGTCAGCTGATATTGAGGTGGGCGTGGCTTCGGGAATGACTGCGGTGTTATACTTTCCTTTAGTTACTGTTGAGGACTCAGTGTTTCCATGCCGACCGCTCGGCGCTCTCCTCCACCGCAGCTGTCGGCTTCACCTGTCAGCCCACCTGTGGGCTCAGGGTGCTGTACCCACTGTCATGACGCCTTAGTGTGCTGCAGGATAAACGACTCCCTGACAGGTAGAGAGGGGGGTGAGGGGGAGGAGGGGTGAGGGAGGGGAGCAGTGAATGGCAGCACGTAGGCAGGCAGATGGGCCTCCAGGAGCCCCGGCGCCGGTCCCTGTGGAGGCGCAGGTGGCCCAGTTCAGCTCGGAGCCACCCGGGCCGGCATCAGCACTTTGACGGAGAGAAAGTGCTGAGTCGGCAGAGACGAGGTGAAGTGGTGAAAATTTTACCAGCATGATGAAAGTTTAAGCGTTAAACAGGAGGGGGGAGGAGGGGGAGGAGAGGGGAGGCAGACTTCTTCATTGTTTCCCCCAGTGAACAACAAACTGTCTGTTCTCTGAGACTCACTGACTCTAATCTCACCTGACACCTCAGGGTGCAGCTCGGCTCCCCGCCTCTCACCCCGCTGTGACCTCAGGAGGAACGACTCCACTTCCTGTTTCCAGTTTTCCCTCCTTTTTCATAATCAGCTGTACATGACAGTAGTTTTGGTGAGAAGGGCGTCGCTCTCTCTCTCTCACACATACGTCCAGAGCGCTGTAGCTCCTCTGTGGACTGTCGTTCACATGATGCTTCACACAGCAGCCAGTGCACTCTGTGGGCCGTGGAGGGAGGGAGGGAGGGAGGGAGGGGGAGAGTCAAGCGGTGTGATTACATAAGGTTGGATAACAGGCTCACTGTGGGGATACACACTCACTAGACAGTGTTGATGGAGTCTTTCACAGGCCTGATGGGGTGTTGATTAGGACGAACAGCAGATGCTGAAATGGATTCTAATGTGATTCTCTCTCTTTGTTTCTCGCCCCCTCTGCTTTCTACTCATCATCCTTTCATCTCCACCATTTTCCCCTTCTTTCTTCCTTTGTTGCCCCTGTGGCCTCCCCCTCCTCCCATCCTCCGCTGACTTCCAGGTGCGGTGCGAGCCTCCAGCATCTTCCCCATCCTCAGCGTCATCCTGCTCTTCATGGGAGGCCTGTGTATAGCTGCCAGTGAGTTCTACAAGTCACGTCACAACATCATCCTCAGCGCTGGGATCTTCTTTGTGTCTGCAGGTGGGTCACACTCCAGCGAAGCACCACACACCCATCCAGCGTGCACAGACTCCTTTCTGCAGGTTGTTCTTATTGAAGCTGCAGCCACTTACGCTGCACGAGTTCCTGCTGCAGCCAAAAAGTCAAAATCAGGGAGAGGGATATTTCAAACATGGGCATCATATCACAGCTTCTATAAATCCATCTCTGGACGATATAAGATCTTATTTCAGCTCAGCAACAAATAGTGAATTGGCTTTTTGTACATCCTGCAGTTACGTAGCTTAGCACAAAGTTTAGCAACAGCAGAAAACACCTCTGCCTTATGTTGTTTGTTTATATAAAGCAGTGGTTTGATTCTTACTTCCAGCTATTGTGCTAAGCTAGGCTAATCATCATTCCCTGCACAGACACCAGAGGGTTGTGATCTTATCATTTCATTCTCCTGCAGAAAACAAAAATATGTTTCTGCCACGGTGTAAAACCACCACTACAACACCCGTTTAATATCTCACTCTGTACCGTGACATAGATTCAGAGACTGTTTTGTCTGCGACTGTTGGTTTTTCTGCAGCTACAAGTCCCGTCTTCTTTTGTCTTCCTCTCGCTCCTCTCAGTCCTGTTGCTAGGCTAAAAGCCACCCAGTGGGACCGTCTCTAAAAATATGGTGTCCCTGACACACTTTCCCTACGATCCATCTTCCCAGATATACCATGTCAAACATTTCTCCGTGTGTGACTCAACTAACAAGTGAAAGTATATAGATTTAGATATTTATATATATATATAAACACACACATGTGTATGATGAGCTGTAACGTGTAACGCAGCTTCCTATGTGGATTATTTTGTTCTCTGTCCCAAATGATCTGCATCAAGACCTGAAGTCGTCCTGTTTCTCGCTGCAAGGGCAAAGATTAGGAGTCTAATATCAGTCACTGGGGCCGGACCGGAGTGGTACACTGTGTACAGTGCATGAATCAGCGCTCTAAACGTATTTTGCATGATACTGCATATTAAGTTAACCATAAACCAAGAATAGCTCTGTGAGCTCATCCTGAATTATGCAATTTTTGTTGTTTTCCTCTCTTTGCCCGTTTCCTCATGAACTCATTACCCATAACCCCCCACCCCCCACCACTTCCCCTGTCGCATGGCGCCCATCCCACATCTCCAACTTCTCAGGCCTGAGCAACATCATCGGGATCATCGTGTACATATCAGCCAACGCGGGGGACCCTTCAAAAAGCGACTCGAAGAAGAACAGCTACTCGTACGGCTGGTCCTTCTACTTCGGCGCCCTCTCCTTCATCATGGCTGAGATGGTGGGCGTCTTGGCCGTGCACATGTTCATCGACCGCCATCGACAGCTGCGAATAGGGGCGCGCGCGGCCGACTACCTCCAAGGCTCGGCCATAACGCGGATCCCCAGCTACCGCTACCGTTACAGACGGCGCTCGCGCTCCTCCTCCCGCTCCACGGACCCGTCACACTCCCGCGACGCCTCGCCGGTGGGCCTCAAGGGCTTCAGCGCGCTGCCATCCACAGAGATCTCCATGTACACGCTGCCCCGGGACACCCTCAAGTCCTCCGGCACGCCCACCGCCACCTACAACTCTGAGAGGGACCACAACTTCCTGCAAGTCCACAACTGCATCCAGAAGGACCTGAAAGACTCGAGCCACACCAACACAGCAAACCGCCGCACCACGCCGGTATGAGGGAGTCGACACAGGCCAGGCCGGCCCGGCGGAGAGCGGCGGAGACCAGGAGACACGGGAACCCCTGTGGGTGCGGTACGCCCCTGGTGGAGATGGATTTCCATGTTTATAGACATTTGTTCTTTTTGTTCAGCTGCATGACTTTTCCATTACCATTGTTGAGAGAGTTTCAACAAGTCTGCTGTGATCCTGGATTGAGTGGCAGAGGAGTGAGAGAGTGGTCGGGGTGTGCGGAGAGAGTGAAGTCTGTGAGGTTCGAGGCGCCGGACGGGAGGGAGGGAAGGAGGGAGGGAAGGAGGGAGGGAGGGAGCGGGCATTAATGAGATAAAGTATGGAGTTCATGATTTCATTGCCCTTTGGTTTGACAGTTTTGCCCCACAGTTTGGTTGGAGCAACAGGTCAAGCTCCCCCTCAGCCGCAGCCCACCGCTCAGACACACACACACACACCTCTTTTATTTATTGACTCATTTGTTCATCTTTTGCATTAAAACTGTGAATTGTTACAGCTTGGGATTCAGTAAGAATTAGCCCAATCTGTAATCTCTAACAAAGGTACTATATATATATGTATTACTTTTATAAATAAATTATTACGTTAATAATCAAGAGTTACAGACTTTACCGAAGCAAAAAAGGATAAAAAATTTAAAAAAAAACGACAAAAAAAAACAAGTTAACTAAACCAAGTGCTGTTGGTAACACGAGAAAAGACTCTTTTAGTATCTGTTCAATCGAAGGTCGAGAACAAGCGAAGGTCCTTTAGGAGGCAGATACAGACAGTCGGTCAGCAGTAGAGTAATATCTATTCTTTTAACAGAACCTTCTCGTCTTTTTCTCAGTCCCTGTTCGCTTTCTTTTTTTTTGGGGGGTCGTAACGGGAGAGTTGAACCCCTTTTAACAGAAAGAGCCAACACACACAAAAAAAAAAAAAGGGGGTCAAAGTTCACAAAGAAAAGACTCCAAACACGACTTCTACAAAAACAAAAAAGGAAGGAGCAGAGGGGGAAGGAAAAGAAGAGGACGCCAAACACACAAAAATAAAAACAAGTTAAATATGAACTAGTACAAGAGAAAAGCTAAGTGACTCACAATTTCAGAAATTAAATGCATGCTATAAAATTACAGCAAATCTGCTCTTGAGAAACTTAAGTTTTAAAGGTTAATAATTATAAGGGGGAAAAAAGCAAAGACGCTTAAACGTTTAAAGTATTAATGTTTTCATGTGTATTTTTCTTATGTTTTCTTTTTTTTATTTAGTTCATTTTATCTTCTTGCTTTTGTGAAGACGAACCAAACAATCTACATTGAACAAAACTGCTTTTTTAAATGGTTTGATTTCTTTATAAATATATATAAATATATGTATGTATGTATTTTATTTTTAAAACTCACACAGCCTTAGTCATTTCTTTGTTTCTTTCTTTTTCTTTTTTCTTTTTTTTTTTTTTTTTTTTTTTTGATTTTTAATGTGTTGTTCAATTTGAAAAATGAAATCTTTAAAGGTGCCAAAACCGAATGATCCTATACTTGGATGCATCAAGTCCTGATGAATAAAATACGAACCCTAGGGGGAACAAATCACCCTGTTTCACTGCGTGTCTCTAACACACACTTTACCCCTGTCACACCTTTTTGTTTAACAGTTTGCAGCACAAACACTTATCTGTCTGTCGCGTCATTGCATCTGACAGGCAAAGTGAACGACTGGTCCTGATGCTGAGCCGCAGCTCTCTCTACGTCTTTGGCTTAAAGTGAACAAATGAAAAAATGAACATAAGAGTCAGAAAGAACGATCCACCATCAGATCATGTGACAGTTCAACTAACTGAGCAAATTCCTGATGAATATGTGATGTGTTTTTTGTTTGTTAGTTAGACGTCGGGTCACGTGGCTCATAACTATTGTCCCATCCATGGACAAAGAGGCTAATGCAACAAAACACTGAGTCACTGTTCAACTACAATCATCAACCTCTGTAAAATATCGATCACCTGACTCCAGACTTATTGAACAGTTGGTCAGTTTGGACCGGCGCTGAATGTTGAGTTGTGTCAAACTTGTGTTCCCAAAGTCACAAATGACCTTTGACCCTGGAAACACAAGTGCGTGTAACTGTGTGTTTCATCCCGATCCTTTTAATCGCACAAACCATTTTAAATCTGGTGCAGATTAAAGATCATTATTCACACATCAAAAACACAAATACACAACATAAAGCAGCTCTGAGACGTTCAGAGTGACAACTGGTTTAAAAGTTAAAATGTGTTTCAGGTTCAAGGTTAAAGTTAGAGCTCACACACACACACCTTTCTCACATACCTTTCCTGTGACCATCAACGCGACATTTACACCCACTTTATGCAGCGATTGGCCGACTGTGCTGAGATGTTGCAGTTTTTTGTTTTTTTTTTCTTAATCTTCACAATCATTTCTGTCACTTTTTGCAGGAACAAACACAAAGAGTCAAAGTGTTTCCACATATTTTAATGATCCACTTCGTCGCTTTTTCACCTTCGCCTTCGAGTTCGGACACAAAGTCTTTGTGGTCAGACTGCTCGTCTTGTCGATGTGTTGTTGTTCTGGAGTGCCACACCTGCTGCAATCATCACTTACTTATATATTTTAAGCACGTCCTCACCTGAAAGGTTATGGGTGTCATTAGAAAAGGTCCTCGCAAGAGTAGCAGTACAAAGTGAGAAACAATCTGACAAAGACAAAGGGACAACAAAAACGTTTCAGAAATAGATTTTGGCTTGAAAAACAGAACCGCAGCCTCTGAATATCGACACTAAATATTGGCCTCAGCCTTCACACGCCCATAAAAACTAAAAGCTGAGTTGTCAGACATAAAAACCCTGTGTGCCGGGCTAAAACCACAGCCTCTGCTCGCTGTTGTAAAATGGTGATAACACGCTGTAATCGACCACTGGGAGCCGCAATCCAAAAATATCAGCGCTGGCTCTTGAACGCCTGCATCCAAACCCCAGTGACTACACGAGTGTGTGTCTGTAAGTGGATTAATAAAGCCAGAAAACACACACACACACACACATGCACCGTGGTCTTCCCATCTACACAGCCATGAGGCCATGTTTGCTGCATGTACAGAGAGAGAGGATCTGCTTTGCTTTTTAATAGAAAGCAGCTCAAACCGACAGTTTATCAGACCTCAGCGCTCACCGCATGGTACTTTAGGCCTCTGCTGCACAGACACAGCTCTTTATACACCAGTAAACACATTTTCTCTCTCTCTCTCTCTCTCTGTTAGACTCCATGTAAAGCACAGACGGCCTGAACATCTTTCTAGGACGATGCATCCCTGAGAAAGGAAACACAGGTTTGCAATAACAGCACCAGCTTCAGTCTGTTGCAGGTTTTAGACAACATCCAACACCTTTCTACACCACTGCCCTAAAAGCCTCGCTGCCGCTGTGTAAAGGCCTGCTCATATACGATGTCAAGGCAGAAATACAAAGTAAATCTATTAGTCAGACAAAAGGGGGGGGGGGTCACAGCGTGTGTTATGTATGTGTAGGTGAAGAGAGCACGAAGAGAGCCCTCGTAGAAAAAGACTAAATAAATAAAAACCTGTAGAAACACTTCTGCGTGGTAACATGTGCGTCACTAAACTTGTTCCCCGAGCTCTGGACAAGTTGAGAAAGGCCAGCGGACTCATCATCCAAAAAAAAAAAGTTTCTATTATAAAAGTGCTGAGATCCTGATTCACCGTTATCTGAGTCTCTGACACGAGCCGCTCCCCCTGAATCTGAAGGGAAAATATGTCAACGTAGCAGTCTAAATGAATGGGCCCTCTTTTATATGTATAGACGTCTTTATTCAGAATTCATAAGCAGAAGTCATTTTACAAGCCTGGATTACATTAAAGAGAAACTGTGTGTGTGTGTGTGTGTGTGTGTGCGTGTGTGTGGAGGCTTAGTGATACTGGCTTTCTCATAAAGCAGCTCCGACCCTGGTGCAAATGTCTGAATGTCACATTTTTAATGTTTTAGGAATGAATACGTCCATTTTTTTCTTCTTTCCTCTCGTCCCACTGTGTCTCTCTGTACAGAAGCCCTTAGCGACCACACAGTCTTACATCTTATTTGCTCCATTTTAGGTAAATAAAAGGATAATTTTCTTGAAACTTTGTTTTCCTGAAAATGCAGTTCACCAGCGCGTTCGTCAACCTCTAGGATCAAACTCTAGTATTAAAGATCTGGGTGTTCAGGCCTTTAGAAGATCAAACTGTTAGCTGGACATGCTAACACCTGCAGCCAACATTAGAGCTGATGAACACCTCCTGCTGTGCCCACAGTCTGTTGACAGGTTGTTTCACTGTGCAGGTGTAGTAACTTATCCTCCACTTCCTTGTCCTCCTCCTCCTCCTCCTGGCTTCTCACAGAGAGGAGGTGGGATCCAGAGGAGGAGGAAAGATATGCCCTTGAAGAGTCAATGCTAGTTTTTTTTTTTTTGGCAGGATAACAGGGTTGGACACTGCACAGAGATGTCAGAGCAGGTCAGGGCAAGAGCTCCAGAGCTAATGCTAATGATAGCTCCACCCACAGCTGCAGCACCGTGCAGCCGGAGCCGGAGCAGGGACCCATGATGCTCCGGGGGCCAGATTTCCATGCTCTGTTTGCTGGAGGGGACAAAGGGTAATTTATTGGAAATAGGGCAAAAAGGCAACTGTCCTTCCTTCTTTTCTCAACCTTGGTATACCTTTGGTATTTGATGAGTCATCAACTTTGATACGAATACGATCTTATTTTGACCCATTTTATTGTTGTTTCTCTCGGTTTTAATCACTTTACATGACTTTAATGCTGCAGGTTTTATGCTAACGTAGCAACATCGCTGAAAATGAGATACGGATCAATAATTAGCACTGATTTGCAGTCGTACTGATCAGATTCACCCTTTTTTAGCTCGGTTTTTTGGTCTCTGTCGACTCCTGAGGAAAATCTGTGACATGAGCTAAAATGCTGTCAAACTAGATGAACTCCTTCAACCTGAACCAGACCTGTAGGTCGTTTTTCACCCTAGTAAAATGACCCACAGCAGTGTCTCCTGGGGTGTAACGGACCTCGGTTGTCATGGTTACCGTGTTACCACACACCACGGGCATGTCGGTCGTCGCCATGGTTACTAAAATAACGGTAATACCTCCATTAGGGCAAGGCACAAAAACGACTGGTGGTTTCGGTTGAAATAAGTGCTTCCTCAGCATTTCACAATCTTAGTTGTCATGGTAACTACAATAACAACGTTGCTAAGTGGATAAAACTAACTGAACTGCTCGTTTCCTGTCGCGTGGATTTCGGCGCTCTAGAGTTCATATTACGTGGTACGTTCTAGACGCTACGTCGCCTAGCAACGAAGGTAGCTACCGGTCATAATCAATAAGCTGCTTCTCACGCGACATATGGGCTCGTTTTCTCGATGCCATTTGATACATTGTCGATATTAAAGTATTGATTATTGCTGCTTTTAAGAATCCAAACTCACATGGGGGAGAAACAAAGACCCCCCCCCCTTTTTTTTAGTTTAATTTCTGACTTTCTGAAACTACACATTAGCTGAAGTCTTTATGCGACACTAAAACTTGGAGTCCTTAAATCCTTGGAAGTCATTTGCATCCTTAATTTTGACCTCCAAGTAAGTTTGGAGCTCTGACGTCTGCATTTTGATGTTGTCGAGGCAGAAAATAAATAAATAAATAAACAACCTTCATCACCTGGTGCATCCACTCCAGTATTTGACCCCCTGTTCTCTTCCACTTGACTCCCTCCCTCCCTCTGTCGCTCCCTCGCTCCTGCTGTGGTGATCAAAGTGTCACTGCAGTGCTGAGCAGGAGAAAGGGGGGGGGGTGGCAGGCTGGGTGGTAGAAGTGGTTGGGGGTGAGGCATGGAGGTGGATGGCAGGGTGAAGAGATGAGGCCTGAGGAACACACTGTCCCCTCCTGGCTGGAGATATTGAGAGCTAACACACTGACTCTCTCTCTCTCTCTGGCAGCCTGTGACGTTACATAACCTCACATCAAACCCACTAATGACCTTTCTCTGACTTTACTGGACAACGTTCTGGGACAGAGAAGTGAGCACCCATGGGAGCAGTGTATGTGTGAGTGTGTGTGTGGTGGTGGGTAGGTGGTGGTGGTGGTGGTGGGGGGGTCACGTCACGCAAAGCCTCTGAAGCAAAAAACTTTACGTCGCTGAGGAGAAGCTGCAGCGTTGGACGTCCGTTCTCTGAGGATTACTGCTGTGGAAACAAAATGCAACCTGAAATGTGTGTGTGGATTTCTGTGCACAGGAATGTTGATCTTTGTCCTGTGCATGCAAAGAGTGAGTCTGCATGTGCAAGCCTCTATGTGTGTGTGTGTGTGTGTGTGTGTGTGAGGCCTGTTGTTTATGCTGACCAGAGAACAGTTGCTGACTGCGCTCACCCCGGGTTATTTTTGGGTCATGCAGAGTTGAGTGGCAACACAGAGCTATAAGCACGGTCAACCAACTGAAACAGAAAAAAAAAAAAAAATCATTGGAGCAAACATAGTCTGAAATGACACATTTGCATCACCCCCACTGCTGAGACAAGCAGCGTGAAGCTCCATCATCTCCTGCATTAAACAACATATGGAGCAAAGAGCAGCATGAGCGGCGCCGCTGCTGTTTCACAAATCATCTGAAGCTTTTAAATCCAGCTCTGAATAGAGGGCAGTTCAAAAAAAAAAAAAAAAAAGAGAGAGAGAGAGATAAAGAGGAGAACCAAAGTAGGCTACAGCACACACAAAGTGCTCTGGGATGCGTGAAGCAAAAGGAGCGCCGCGCTCTGCCCTCTGGTGGCGTGATGGGAGACGGAGCTGCTGCCTCCATCAGCCCAGGGAACGCTGTGTCCACAAACGGGCCTGGAATACTGATGCCACAGTGCAGGGGTGCAGGAGCTGCAGTCTGGCAGGCCCCAGAGAAACACTGAGATCCACTGTCCTCTGCACACACACACACACACTCAGGAGGACGACTCAGGGTCTCCGTGATGTGGACGGAGGTTTTTCATCCTCCAAAACCACCACGTCTCAATCGTGCGACGCCTGACAGGAGGGAAAAACCTGTGATTTCCACCTGTTCTCTCTGCTCAGTGTGTCTGACATGTGAACCCTGTTGTTGGGAGTCCGGCCAAAACACTGATCAATAACAATCACAGGCCCTGATGCTACAGCCATTCATCCTCCTACCACAGAAAAACATAGAAACCAAGCGTCCTTCACAGCTCCTCCAGCCTGCGGCAACCTGCGGTGCATTTAATACCAGCTTGTAAAAATAAAACTTCCACCGGGGCTCCACAATGTCATTATCCTCGTTATGGATTCATGATGAATCTGCATTGATAAACTAACGCTCAGACATTGCTAAATCCTGATTCACTGATTAACAATGATGGGAACTTTGATCATTGGTTGATTAGCAGAATCTGATCATGTCAGATCTGAAGTCCGCCCTCTCCCTGCAGGACCAGCAGCCTCCGTCCTGTGTAATAATGGTCCTAAGTGTGTGGTCGACCCCCCCCTTCCCCTCATCCCCGTCCCCCTCCCCGACAGTCTGTCCTCCTGTCAGGCGCCACACTGCAGCACCACGCAGCCACTTCCCTCACTCTGCAGGACGCCACGCCGCCGACTGACTCCGTGCCAGCCGGCCGACAAACCACGCCAGGACACACACCGACACACAGATGCACACACCTACTTACATGTACAAGCAACTGCACACACACGCTCCCATAAATCAAATGCTTGGCCCCGGTTTCTGCTGTCCCAGCATGCACCCTGGTTACCTGGCTGCTGTCCCACTAGCAACAGCTGCTACCTCAGGACTGGAGGTTCCATTGCATGATAACACACACACGAATGCAGTCACATAAAGTAGAGTCACAAACAGTTCGTTTGCCTCAGGAGCTCATTTTAGATGATGGAGGACTGAAACGATGAGGGGCGGGGCCAGAGCTAGCTGGCTTGTTAGCATCATGGATGGATGGATGACTGAGCAGGGGCCACACAGTGCAGGACCAGGGGCCCCTCCAACTGAACCTCTGCGTGAAATGAAGCAAACGAAAATCAAACAGATACACAACAACAACTACAGGGACACAAAAAAGTTCCCACACTGTCGTGATTCATCCACAAGGAGACAAAAAAGACAGACACAAACAACGACAAGACCGAGAAAATGATGCCGAGCGACTGAAGTCTGAAGCGTCTCTTGCTCCATCACTAAAACATCTGGAGCCAAAATCACGGGACATGTTGATTAATGGCACTGATTTCTTCCACTGAATGAATCATGTAAATATTAATCACGTGTAGTTTGATATCAAAGCTTTAAAACTCACTCTTGTTGCCCCCTCCCTTTACACCTGCGCCCCGGTCCAGTGGTTTTCTGGAGCCGTCCCTGCTCCTCTGCTCCTCTGCTCCTGCTCCTGTGCTCCTGAGCAGCTCGTTGCAGATGATGGAGGACTGGACTAATAAAGGGGAATGGAGTGGACAGGCCTTTATGAAAAGTGCACAGAGATGCTGTCTGAGCAGATGCAGCGGGTCATAAAGAGAGCGCCTGCTGGGACACCTCACCTCTCCTGAACGGGACACTGGGAGCAATTAATGGCATAATTCTGGAGCGTTAACTGTCACATTTAGCAGGCGGCGGCCATTATGTAAAGCAGAGCACCTTGGGAGCTTTGAACTGCAGCTCGGCTCGTGCTGCGGCGGGGCAGAGGTCACCGCCTCCGGAGGTTATTATGTAACAGCGGGGCCGTCTCCATGACTGTCCCCTGGCCACAGTGACACAGGGCTTCACCCCGCTGCCTCCGCCCACTGCACCGACGACAGACACACAAAACCAACACAAAGAGACGTAAAATAACCACAAAGAGATAAAACAAGAAAGACACATAAAGAGATGGAAAACTGTCACAGAGGCACACAACTACTACAAAGACACACCACAAATCCAGAGACATAAACCGACCATTAAGAGACACAAAATCAACACAAAGAGACACACAACCATGACCGTAGCCAGCTATGAGGTCACCAAGGTCCAGACCGTGATTTCCGTGAGAAATAACACGATAAACATCGTACACTCGTACACTCACACGTTCATGTGAAGTGTGTCCCATTGTCACATCAGGTCAGTTTTTGTCCTTGTCCTGCGACACAACTATTACAAAGACGCACAAAACAGCCGTAAAGAATCATACAACCACCATTAAAACACACAAACACACACACAACAAAACGTCATAATACAAACACAGAGACACACAAAACCACACACACAATACAAAGATAAGTAAAACACACTGACACACTGTGACAATAAAGCCACACACACGGCCTTGACCCCCCCCACCACCGCCACCACCACCCCCTCCTCCTCCCCGGCCCTGTGGACAGCAGCCGTCTTTTAAGGCTCACTTTACCATAAGTGTCCTTTAGAGGATATCCGTCCTGCGCTGTAGAACTGCTTTGGTAGAGGAAACGTCAAATTGTTGAAGTGCTGCTCTACAGAGAACAATTGTCCTTCAGCTCCCTGGACGGCAGGTTAATAGGAGGGAGGAGGGACCTTGGAAATCCTTACAGGAAATCCACATTTCTGCTAAGAGTGCTGAATATTATGCAGCGAAGTCTCAGGGAGGCGTTCAGCGGGACATCTGAGCGGCCTGCGGAGCCTCTCAGGGTCTTCCTCATTACCTGCTGAAGTGCAGCTTTTGGTTTTGGCACTGATGCGTCAGAATGGATGATGTTGGGGCTTAATTACCGCGCTGTGACTGCTGGAGTCCTGTTGTCAGCCGAATGCAGGCCTCAAGGACACGGACGGTATATAGCCTGTTAAAACATGCCATGTTAGCTAAAGTCAACGTCTGTCCGTCAGTTCTGCAAAGGTGGCTGCTCTCGCCATCAGCTGACGTCGAGCTTTTCAGCCGCGGGACGGGAGGTCGGGCTCTGAGGCCGAGCTCCACAGGTTCAGTACTGGACTGAACAGAACCACGTCCAGTCTGGTTCTGAGGTGTGTTTTCATGGAGGGAACACTGTAACACTGTTGCTATAAGATGAAGGAAGACTCAGACTTTGTCCACCAGTTTCTGTCTCATTGTAGGACTGTAGATGTTTCTGCTTCATCTTTTACTCTCTCATCAGGATTTGTGCTGGACAGTGTCCATTTGTGTGGTGCAGGTGTGTCTGAAGTTGTTGGAGTGACCTTTACACTGTTCTCAGTTAAATAAGATAATCGGCATGTCTTTGACTTGTGATACTCTCAACATATTTCAGTTTGGAGCCCACTCTTACAAACATTGTCTAAATTTAATCCATTATGAAGTGAGCTTCATCAACTTCATGTTGTATTCATGTAGTAAACATCAGCTTCAGTATTTCATGTAAGATCATGTCTCATGAACACTACCAACATGTGAACTGTCCACCAGAAACTAGTGAAAATGAAAAGACAGAAAAAAGCACGATGTGTTTTGCATCTCAGAATAACTGTTAAAATAATTGACCACCACACTAACATTGTTCTTTTTGTACTTTTTATTAAATAACTCTGCAGAACAACAATGATGGTGACAGTCGATGCAGCAGAGACACCGTTTGTCCACGGGGACTTTAAGCAGTCTCCTCCTTGGCAATGCGGTCCTTCTTGAGTGGTCCCTGTGGACGACAGAAAACAAGATGCATCAGACGCGTGTTGATACGTCAGAGCAGTGAGTGTATCCAGAGAGTGAACAGGGAGTCGGCACAAACAGGCACCGCTCCCCTGCCTCACTGGAGCTTCACTATGGCACTGGAATGGAACCAGAGTTCACACTGGAGACTGAACCAGGTTACGAACAGTGCGAGACACGACGCGTGTCCGACTTTAAAACTGACAGAGTAAGTATTCAGTCGTACCATGAACGCCTTCTTCTCCTCCACAGTCTGGAAGCGGCCGTGACCAAACTTGGAGGTCGTGTCGATGAACTTGAGGTCGATCTTCTCCAGAGCACGACGGCTCGTCTGCACCAGCAGAGACTGGACAAACAGAGTGCACGTTTAAATTTCAGATCAATCATGTAAATATTGAACTCCACACACACACACGAAGGGTCAATGTGACCTCCTTCCCATGTGAACTTTCTCACCTTGCGCAGAGTCAGCACCCTCTTCTTGGTTCCCACAACGCAGCCCTTCACCATGACGAAGTCGTTGGTCACCTCACCGTAGTGGACGAATCCACCCTGTGAAGGAAAGACAACCAGTGAGCTACATCCGCCTCTGGACAGGAAGACGTCCTCCAGAATGTCCACGAGTGTAACTCACCAGGGGGTTGATGCTCTTGTTGGACAGGTCGTACTCGGTGGAGGCGTTGTTCTTCACCAGCTTTCCATCCTTGGTGTGGTAGCCCTGGCCAATCTTGTAGATCTTCTTGTTGATCTCTGTGCGGTGGTGGTAACCCTTCTGACCAGCACGGGCCACGGAGAAGGCCACGCGGGCAGGATGCCAGGCACCGATACAGGCAACCTTGCGCAGACCACGATGGGTCTTGCGAGGCAGCTTCTTTGTGTGCCAACGGCTGGTGACACCTACGAGACAAACACACGTGGGTCAGATCAGAGCTCTGATTCTACCCGAGGACGCGCTGCTTGGTGAACTGAGGTTAAACACATCCTCACCCTTGTATCCGTGACCCTTGGTGACACCAATGACATCAATCATCTCGTCCTGGGTGAAGACAGTGTTGACGGGAACGGCCTGCTCCAGCTTCTCACGGGCCCAGTCCACCTTATCAGAGATGGTGCCTCCGTTCAGCTGCACCTCCATCAGGTGAGACTTCTTCTGCCTCAGGGGCAGCAGACGCATCTGCACAGGTCGAGACAAGACAGGTCAGATGACAGAAAGTACCCATTTAACACCAGATGTTTTACAGCTGTGTGGTCTCAGAAGGAAGGCAGCATGGAAGGTATCCTCATAAGTATCGGGCGCCATGCCTGACGCAAGATCCGTGGTCTCATCACTGACAAACAAGCAGGAAGCTGAACTGTGACCTCACTGGCGGTCATACTAACCTGTGTGTGGGCGATGACACGGATGACCTGGCAGTACTTCTTCATGGCAGCAAAGTCCTTCTCCAGCTGCTTCTTGCCCTCCTCATCCTGCCATTTCTTGCAGTACTTGGTGAAAGCCTTCTTCTTGGACTTGTACCTGAGAGCACGCAGCGTGTCGGAGAGGAGAGAGGACACATCGGTTGGCACAGGTCCTTCATAACCCCGGAGGGCCAGCGGAAGGACACAGTGCATGGCTGCTCGCCCGTCCCTCCATGGGGATGAGGGTGGGCTCAATCAGCCAGTAGGATTTTGGCTCATGGCTCAGTTTCTAAGAAGCACTTTCCACTGGCCAGAGGAGCCCGGAGCTCATCAGGGCACGTGGCACCTGAGCGGAGCTGCCACAGGGGCCACCGTCACGTTAGACTCGCTCAGTGAAAACAACAGGATCTGATTCATTTCCACTGGGCAACTAACTGCTTCAAACACATAAATAATCTCAGTAAAACTTAATTCTCACCAGTTCTTGTAGAACCGACGTTTGCACTCATCACTGACGTGCTCGGCGAAGATGGTCTTGAAGGAGCGGAGGCCACGGGGTGTGTTGACGTATCCAACAACGCCGACGACAATCATGGGAGGAGTCTCCACAATGGTCACGGCCTCCACCACTTCCTTCTTGTTCACCTCTGTAGAGGAAAATTATAAGTTTAATATGTTTTCAAAGGTCTCCAATCATGAGCGTCACTGCATTTAAGGTTTATGGCATCTACTGCGCTCAGTGCTCGACATTCAGCAAGGGGATTGAACCCATTCTGTCCGCCCGTCGAGAGTCTCATCACAGGCAGAGCACCACAACTTTTCACAACACGTGTTTTTATTCACAGCAGGAAAAGCATCTTAAACAAGATAAAAACATCTGCTGTGAAGAAGTCTCACTATTATCTACAGTGTGTTGCAGTAAATTATATAAAGTCTCTGTCCACTCACTTGAGCCAGGTCTGTCGACCTCGCGGACGATGTGTGTCATGCCGGCCTTGTAGCCCAGGAAGGCGGTCAGGTGCACGGGCTTGCTGGGGTCATCCTTGGGGAAGCTCTTGGCCTTACCGCGATGACGACGGCTCCTCTTGCGGGGCAAAAAGCCCAGGGATCCGTGGCGCGGAGCCGAAAACTTACGGTGGGACTGTGGAGGAGGAACGACACGGTCAGGTGATTTTAACTCGTGTTGAATAGTTAGTTCATTATGTAGTAGTTACTTTAGCTCTGTGTGTATTTCAGTCAATGCGCTGCGTGAACGGGCCTGGAGTCAACCACGATGTTAGCATGGTTAGCCTCCTCCAGCATGCAGGAAGCCGGGGAGCAATAAAGCTAGACGTCCGTTAAACGTTTAAATTACTCGATCGTTCACTTACACCAGTGCATACATGTACACGTGAGGTGCTTTAGTGATATAATAAGTGTTAAAGAAGCGGCCGATGCCAAGGAGCCAGTTTACTCTGGTAGCCGCCGGTGTCGGGCCGTTAGCAGCGAAAGGTACGTTTAACGTCTAAACACCATGGAAATAACTATTAGTTTTGAGTATAAAGGCTGCTATAAGCAGCCACAGTGTGTGGATTAACTGGGATGTAACGGATGGTTCAGATGTCAAATAGATAGAAGTGTGAAGTATCGGCAGAGCCTCTGGATCACTCACCATTTTGTCGCCAGTCCGATTTCGAAGAGGCCTGATTAAGGGCGAGCCGGCAATTTATACCGAGGCAAGTATCGCGGGACTATCGTCATGAAGGACACGCCCCCCGTTATTTCCCCTCCTGATGTATTAAACTCAGCAGCCACTGGATGTCGCTGTTTACGGCATGAAAACATTAACACTGGAGACGTTACAGTTCAATAATGAAATACGAACAGTTTTAGTGTTAAACTTTGATTTAAAACAACTTATCTTTGCTCTATTATATATTTGAAAAAGATACTGTAAAGTTATTTATATTATTCAGTTATATTTGTGATGTTTCCAATATCGCAATTATAATTATTTTATATGTCGACTTAAGTCTTTAAATTTATGTATGTGAAAATAAATTCGTTTTTCTTATTGATATGTCATGCTAATTAATAAGTTATAAGTCATATGCTCCACATATTATTTTCTTTTGAGTAAGTTGTCAAATAAAATACACGCAACATAAAACCAAGCTTAACATTTATTACCACTTCATTAAAAAAAGAAAAGGAACAGACATGAGAAAAACATTTACACCTCTTAGGGTAAGGCAGCAATATTTTGTTTCATGCCCCAGTGTTGTGACAAGCTTTGAAGTTATGTCTAATGAGGACAAAATGAGGATTTCATGACTACAACACCAGCAGGAGGAAGTTGAATGTCTTGGCAAAATGTGAAGATAAAATGTGTTTTTTTTTTTAGTAATCTGGCTGCAGTGGTTTTCACCTATGAGGAGATGTTTTCTGTGGTTAATAAGAGATTCTGTTTCCACCCGTCTGTTTAATTGTCACAATAAGTACTGAAATGATTCACATCAGACTTGGTGGAAGGATGAAACATGGGCCACAAGAGGAGCCCAGATCATTTACTGTGAATTTTTACTTTAAAGTCTTCCAAGAGGATTCGCTTTAGTTTTGCCATTAAACCTTGTGCGTTTTATTTAACTATGGCTTTCCTCCGGTCATGACGACATTCAGCATGAAAACCATTTCACAGCTCTTGTGTTGCAAACGTAAAGTGCTACCAATGGTCAAATCTAACCTGAATACAATAACAGATTTGTCCGTCGTCTACTCAGTAGATAAATGTCAAAAATGTCATGCTTTGCTGCTACAGGCATGCAGGGCGATGCAGTAATGCCAATGCAGCTTCTGATCTAGCGTCTGTATTGAATGGAGCTGTAGACACCATGCAGTTTGTCAGGCAATGCTAAATATAGGTCTGAGAACATTTTCCTCACAATATAAGTGGTGATGCTGTCAATGTCCTTAAGAGCATTGGAATTTTCCCATTGAGCCTTAAAACTTTCCTGCACAAAAACGTTCACTTGAATCATCAGCACATGTAGTCTGTGGTCCCAGAGTGTCCTTCAGTGTCCAGGCCTGTGGTCAAAGCTCATCACTGTGGATACATGTCAAGTCTTAGAGCAGGTTTTCAAGGAGTGAAATGTCTCAATCCTCGTGTGCTTTTATTTCGTTCATTCAGAGCAGAATCCAAACCCGCCTGTTCCTCCAGCTACCAACAGGCCTGAAGGACAAAGTGTCATGACGACGATGATGATGAAGATGATGATGTGTTCGTGAGCTCCACACTAACAGCCCTCAGGATGACGATCGAGGTTCATCTTCTGGAAGAAGGCCTTTCCAAACTCGTAGGTGCTGATCATAACAGCACAGGCCGGGGCCACTTTGATCACCCTCGGCATGAAACCTGGAGAAAATGAACGTTTCCACGTGTGAGTAAAACTGATTCATATAAATATGTTTAAGCTTCACATGGGACAGTTTCAGTATTTACCTGCAAAAAGGCCCTTGTAGCCCAGCTCAGCACAGATCTCCTTCATAATGTGCCATGTGGATGTGGTTCTCTTTAAGGAAACTGGACAGAAGGGGGATAAGACGCATGTTAGGATATATATCATACTGCACATGAAGGAGGTGAATACATCTTCATGTTGCTCTAGATAAACACCGACCTCCCTGAGTATCCATCTCTCCCAGCTGGATCTGTCTCCGGGTCTTCACCACATCAAAGGGCAGCGTCAGGATCGCAGCGACCTGAACACCACAACACACACACACACACACACACACACACACACACACACAACAGTCACCTCCTGCAGCTGGGTATACATCAGCAGCTCAGGTACTATCCGTGTGAAGAATAATCACTTGTATCAGGAAGAGAGTTTGCTTAATTATTGCTCAAGAACCAGGGCGCTGTGGAAGTGGGTCGGACACTGGCCTGATTCTCTGACAATGCTCTTACTGTCCAGGTGTGTTATCAGACACCTGAGTGTTGAGAAGTGACTCATACGACTGTGACCTCTGCTCGTATAAAAGTATCAGCGAGTCAAAGAAAGTGTCACTTCAGTTTACTTGGATTAAATCCAGTCAATGTCGCACCATCCACTGATAAATGTTAGTGTAGGTGTGTGTTGACGTCAGTGCTGAGCACTCACAGCTCCAGACACAGCTCCTGCTGTGAAGCTGATGGAGAAGTTGGCCTGAGTCACTCCAGACTGTTCACATAACTGGGCCTTCACCAGTTCATAGTTGAACCAGTACAAAGCTGCAAGGACACACAAACAGAGGGAGGGAGAGAGGGAGGGGGGTCATTTGTTAATTCATTGCTTTGCTTCACATTACAGTCGTTTTAAAAAACCAGTACAACAGGGAACCAGTGTGTTCATCCATGTTCTAGCTGCAGGAGCAGTTTGACAAGTTTCTGTGGTGGATTAGAAACACTTCTTTCTTCAAGTCGAGGGCAAGCCACATTCATTTATTTATATATAGGGTTAAAGGGAAAATGGGGGGGCAGAGAGAGGGGGAAACGGGATTCGAACCGGGGCTGACTGCAGTGAGGACCGTAGCCTCTGCTCTCCCCACTGCCAAAGTTAGAGGCTGTTATTAAATCTGCAAAAGGCTTTTACACCGTCAGACGAGTGCCACCTGACGCAGAAGTGTTGGACATGTTATTATGTCCATGTTCAATGCAAACTGAAAGATAGATATCTTCTTATTTCTATCATTATTATTATTACCAGTGTTATGTTGTGAGGTGCTGCTCTCACCAGAGAAGGGAACGTCTCTGAGGACGGTCGGTGCCCAGCCTCTCCACAGAGACAGCAGCCCGTCCTGCGCCACAGCAGAGCGGATACACGCTCGCAGCTCGCTGTAGGGCAGCCGACGGGACTGCATCTTAGTCCTGACCAGCTCCAGAGGACTGATCACTGTCACAGCCCCCACTGCAACACACACACACACACATTTCAAATTAAGGAAACAGCTGGAAAAGTCTTGCAGATTTTTTTGTTTATGTGTCTCATGTTGACGTTTCTGTGTGTGTTTTGTTTCTTGCCCTTACGTCTTGCCAGACCTCCAGCGACGAGAGGGATGTGGTTGCCCTGGAAACCCAGACCATATCTCAGGAAGTCTCGCAGCTGGTCGTAGCAGGTGAAGTAGATGACAGTGGCAGGTACGGCCATAACACTACACACACACACACACACACACACACACACACACACACACACACAGGTTATTGTGCACTGTCTGACGTATCAGTGGAACATTTTCATGTAAATAAATCATGTAAATTTGTCACTACAGCAGCTGATGAATACGTTTGCAGGTATGTTACATCACTATCGCTGACTTTTTTTTGAATGACTCACCACCCGTTGCGTTGTTAATTGATGTATAGTGTGAGCAGTGTATGGTGGGTCATATAATGATATAAAAATGAAACAGTATTTTGTAAATAACATGTAAGATCTACACAACCCTGACCTGAATTTTATTTTATTGTTCGCCTGTCCTCGGTTTAATAACTCACAGTGTCGGTGGGAGCCCACTCCACAGAGACCTGAGTCCTTCATGTCGACTGATTTTCACAAACGCATCCTGTGGCACAAACAAACAAACAGAGATAACATACCTCCAGTTCAAACCCTGCGACAACAGTGAAGCTGCCGGTGCTGCCAGCCGCTCACACTCACCAGAGTCCCACTGAAATGTGTCGGTGTTTTGTACCAGCTGGTGCAACTGGTGCTGTTCTGACAGACGTAGATGTGATCCATCAGTCCGTTACAATAGAGGAAGCACTTCCCTGTGAGAGGCACAGCAGAGACACAACCATCAGCCTGAGCCGAAAGTTCAACAAACTAATAGTCTGCAGTGTGCAGAGGAGAGAGCAGGTCACTGCTGGTAATGTGGAGGCAATGACAGCACAGCCACTCAGATAAGATCAGGGCCGTCGTCCTTGTTGCTGCTCGCTGTGCCTGTTTATTTAAGGCTGGTTTAAAGATGGACTATTGACAAAACCTTGAAAGAAACACTAAAAAAAGCCGAATTTCAAAACCAGCTGCTACCGAGGAAACAAAACATGAGCTCTGACACAGAGCAGTGACACAGGTGAACGGGTGGAGAGAAAATCTGTATTTTCTGCCACAGCGTTCACAAAACAAACAAGACTGTTAATGTGTGTTGTTGTTAAATACATAACACTTCAGCCTCGGTTCAGTTGCAGTTGTGTGCAGCCTCGCCCTTTTTGGTTGATTTGAAATGAAGAAATGTTTGTTAGTAGATCAGACTCAAAGCTGTGCAGGACCTTTGCAGGTTTAAGTTTACACATGCAGCGACGGCAGGTGAGATACTCACACTTGGACGGGCGGATGACGCCGGCCCAGGGAGCAGGTTCACAGGCTAAAGCTGTGAAACAAACAGAGAAGCAGGACAGAGAAGAGGTGAGGGCAGCACAGGAAGCACAGAGGTGCACAGGTGTGGTGAAGTTAGAGAAGCACCGAGATAAAACAAATAGCATCCACAAGCAGCTGTCAAAGGTGAAGTCAGCGTTTCGGCACCAGTACTAATGTTTGATGTTACGGCACAGGCGACGAGCTCGTCCTACCTTGGTGGAACGGCGTCTGCTGAGCCTGCAGCCTGATCTTCACCACGTCCAGCGGTGTGACTGCAAACAAAGGCAGGACGTCAGACTTTGGTCACAATAACGTAAGTGAGTGAAAATTAGAGCATGTGACAATAAGTTGATGATTTATTCTAATTTCCTGCAATAATTTAGCAACAAATGGACATTTTTCACTTTTTACTGATATTTGTATAAATCTATCACCTGACTGTTGGTGGCTGTTCTTACCAAATATAGATGTGAGGAGGGCTCCAGTGCCAGAGGCCAGCATCTGCTGCACTGGGGAGATCGTGGCCACGGGGGCTCTGACGGCCCGCTCCCCCATCCTGCCCACCTGTCCCACCGAGAGAAAACACCACAGCACCACAGTGAGAACAGTATGTGCCGAGACTGCGCCTCACTCACACATGTTTCCTGACCGTGTCAAGCACAGCACTTCAGCCTCTTTGCTTTCTGTATCCAGGTGTCTCTGTTTCCTGGTTATGTAAAACAGGTAAAGACGGATTCTTGGTGTCCCGCAAGGACTGGCAACCGTACACCAGGTCTGTGGCCAGGTCAGTGTCCTGTTATGTCAGAGCCCTGAGTGTGTGACGCCTGCTGCTGCTGCTGCTGCTGCCGCCGCTGCCTCAGTGCCCTGACATAAGAGTGAAACCTCAGACTGAACATTACTTTAATTAAGTCATTATCGGAGCCAAAACCATCATTCAACTACACAGAAAATTAACCTGCAGCTATTTTAATTATTGAACTCATCAGAAAAGCTGTTTTTCAAACAAAGAGCCTTAGTGTGAATTATCATTTTGAACTAAACATCTCCACGTTTCGACTGCTATAATAAAATAATATAAGAAAATAATCTGCAGAGTAATAATTAGTGAAAACAACCTGTTCATTAAAGCGACAGGGTGAGGGTGGGTGGAGTTATAATGGGGTTGTTGAGACATTGCGATAACTTATCTATGATGTGCATGTCTCTAATCTCACCACACAGCCAGTGAGAGCGTCGCCTCCTGACCCGCTCCTGAATGAGAACATGGCTAACAAATAAAGATTTAATCAGCTGGTGGTGACACACAACAATAACGAAGGAAGGCGAATCAAGAACAGATGTTTTGGCCTAATATTATTGAAGGAAATGCTCTTTGTGGTTTCCTGCTCCTCTACCTGTGTGTTTACCTGTACCTTCACCTGGCCCGTCCTATTAATACAGAGTTAATTACACTGTAGTGTGACAGTTTTAGTCTCTGGCCCTCAACCTTTGTCTGGACGATAAGCTGCTTTTCCAAATGAGTTCCCTGCTTTCTCCCAGCAGGACAACCCACAACAATCGGAGGGTAAAATGAGCGCCCAAAACTGTGACGGGTGTGACGTTTAGGGTCTCTCTGTCAAACTGACCTAAGTTACACAACGGAGAAGCAGGTCCATCAGGTAACCTCCGGCTGGATGTTTTACACCTACCTACACACTCATGCTGTCAGGACACACATTAACTCACTTTAAATTAACATTTCACTGATTTCTGTCACTTCAAGAAACAGTGTTCAGGTTAAACTTTAAACTTATTAAACACATTAACACAGCAGTGAATGCAATGTAATACCTGCTTCACGTCCAGTTTAACAATGAAAAATATAATCATGTATCAGTGAGTAATTACAGGTAACGACTGCATAAAGTAATTTCTATTTTTGTCAGTATTTCTAATACGTACATTATTCCTTATCGATGCACATGACCGGATTAGAAGTTGGATGAATCAATTAAAAGATATTAGCAGAATCACACCTCCAAAAAGCCAATGCAAGAATTTAAATAAGTGAAATGTGAACTGTCAATACTTCTTGAGCCTTTTTCTACTGATTGTCAAAACCTGCTGATGCCCCCCCCGACCTAGAGAACATTATGTGACATCCAGGGTGGTCACATTATGTACTCTGTGTCCTCTATTGATTAGCTAACATCGATTGACAAAAATAATTAAATAAATATAAGTTATGGAGGAAATGATGGACTTAATTTAAGTATCAGCTGCACTGCGTCAAAATCTGTCAGACTCGTGTTTTCATTGAACTGTCAGCATGAGTGCAGTTAGCTAGGTTAGCATAGCTCGCTAGCTAACTGCGCTGATTAGGCTCACGAGCTCGCGGACGTTACTCACCTCTACTGTAACTGACGGCGTCGTGAAAAACAGGCGTCTTCACCCATTTCAGTTACATTAGCATCGTGTTGCTCCGTGTGGGAGCTAACATGAAGCCTCCCCGCCGCGCCGCAGCTCGCGGTAGATGTTATATCGAGAAGTGGTAAACATGTTTTTCTGGGGACCGAGCTGGTCCCCGGGCCGTTTATACGCACGAGTCGCAACGTGCGCTCAGGCTGCGTACTGACGTCATAGATCTATAAAACAGTGCGCTCGGTGATGGTCGCATCAGAGCGGCCGAATGTTACCGAGTGTGGCCGAATGAGGTCAGTGACGACGAGTGCGGTTGCGTGTGACCGGTGCGGATGGTTAGAAGATCTGTGGTGCAAGACCACACTCCTGAAGCTGGTCTCCGCGTCGTTAATCAAGAAAAATGATACGCGAAAATAAACACGAACCAATCAGTATATATATATATATATACGTGCATTGAAACATTGAAATTTTTTATTTATCTCACGTATTTGTTTACGGTTTTACTGTAGGTGGTTTCCCTAATCCCCCCCCCCCCCCCCCCACCACACACACACACACACACACACGAATCTGAGTCTAACTTCATAGTCAGTCACTGTGGTGGACTGCAGCTGCTCCATGTAAACAAGTTTGTCTGACGGTGAAGTACGACCGACTCAACAGGAGAAGTTTCACTGAACTTTATTAATGTAGTAACTCTAAAAACAAACGGTTTTGACAGAGAGTCAGACGTGGTGAGGCGTTCAGGGAAGTTGGGAACCTCCTCTCTCTCTCTCTCTCTCTCTCTCTCTCTCTCTCTCTCTCTCTCTCTCTCTCTCTCTCTCTCTGTCTCTGGGGCGTGTTCAAGATGACCCATGTCTATATCATTTGTTTCACATTGTGTTGAGACACTTGTCAAACACCTGACTGCACACAACAGCGCTCCGGTCTTCTACCAAGGTGAGAGCAACAGCAGCTTCTGTTTGTCTGATATCAAACTCACAGATCATCTGCACAACGACTTCAGGCTGGTTACATTAAGACAGGTTTGGTCTTTAAGTTGTGTTGTAGTCTGGAGCTAATCCTCTCTTTTGTAAATGTTTACAGTTTATCCTGAGATTTTTTTTTTTTTTTTTTTTTTTTTAACGAAGCGCGTTTCTTTGTCCACAAGAGAACGAAACAGAAAGTGAGTTAAATTATTGAAAATCCCCCCCATGGTGCCTTTGACCTGTTCAAACACTGTGGAGCACACACACAAAAAAAAGGGGAACAAAGGTTTAAACGAGCCTCTGGATTTGTTACTTCCTGACATGGAAAAACCAGTTGCTCTGGGCTTGTCCAGATTTATCTGATCAGGTTTATTATCATGTCTGTGACACGCGTTTCTGCAGATTCTCGTGTAACCATCATACTTTTGCTGCTGAGTGAAGAGGGAAATTCCACATGCACATCTTCTGCTTTCCCTTGACTGATGAACTCTGTGTTTCCTCTTGTGCAGATGCAGAAGTGGGTTGTGGTGTGTTGGGCTCTCCTGGCCTTTGCTGCTGCTGCTGCTGCTGCTTTAGACTGTCCTGATGGAGCCACATGTGAAGAGGGTCAAACCTGCTGCAACGACCCGGACAACGGCTACGAATGCTGCCCGTTTGACCAGGTGATCACAGCTGTAACACCTGCACTTTAATCTGTTCCTCTTTTGTAGTAACTTTAATATTTGGATTGAGTGATGACGTTAATGTCGTGACCACGTTTTTAGGGATGAGTGTGGTCTCTGTGCATCGTATTTGCACATAACTTTAAAATGCAATTTGACTATTACTTTATTTTGCCACATTAAAACCATAGAAATGCCTATGAAATGCATTTACATCAAAACACAGCTACAAAACAAACAGGCGCCAGTTCAAGTTAAAACAACACTAAAACCAGACTGAAAACTTTAAAGGCTCATTTTCTCACAGTTACGTTAACCTCTTACGAGATAGGATATTCAAAGCATCTGTGCTTCAGGAGTATACCTCGTCCCTTTGTACATCCCATAGTTAATGCAAACACAAGATAAGTATTCTCCTTTACTCTAAAATTAAACGAATTAAGGCCTCTATTCATCCTCTGAGCTGTTTTACTGCTTTATGAGCCCGATAAAAGCTGATCACTTTTATCAGGCTCTGAACTTTGGTAGTCAAAGTGTTTCTACTACTGTCGTCGTCACAGGCCGAGTGCTGCTCAGATCACACACACTGCTGTCCTCCAGGCACGACCTGCGACGTGGACACATCCAGCTGTGTGAACGCCACCGTGTCCGTCCCCTGGGTGGAGAGAGCTCCTGCTGCTCCACCTAGGTTCTCCAAAGTAAGAACAACACACACACACACACACAGGGGTCTCATAGACAAATGAAATATTAATTTAAGGTGAGCACCCAGAGTAAGACTGTCCCACCCTGCTCCTGCAGTCCTTCAGGATGATCAAGGCCTACATGGGGGAGGATGATGAAAACGTCTGTCCAGATCGATCACGCTGCCCTCCTGAGTTTTCCTGTCTTAAGGCCTTGACAAAGTACGGCTGCTGCCCCCTGGCGCAGGTAATCAAACCTTCCAAATAAAAGGAACATGTTCACTCATCAATATCCGTCCATCTATTAGCTGTACCGCTTAACCTGGAGCCATTCAATCACAAGGCCGACACATAGAGACAAACAGCCTCACACACAGTCAGAGTAACTGTGATGGTTAAATAAATGACTCGTAACTTGTTACAGGGAGAACGGCGGCTCTTTGCCTTCCACATAGTGTCTCTTGGCTGAAAGTCAACCTTGCAAGATCAGTGCCTCCGCCCCGGTGTCCCAGCTCTCATCTCTGTGGCACTGGACACAAACGCGCCCCATAACCCGTAACCTCTTGTTTAGGACGGACAAGACTACACACAGACATACACGTGTCGTAACATCGTATATGATAAATAACGCTATCCATTACTCTATTGATTGCTTTCTCACCGGCCTCATTGAAAACAAATGCACACGGCCGGGAGGAGGTTTAACAACACAGCGGAAAAGCGACTGAACTTGCATAGTTGCTCTTTAAATAATGTGTATAATGAGGCAGATGGTGGTAATTAATATTATTTTTGTGGGTTTTCTTTATAAATAATTGAAACAGAAAAGAAATTTTCAGTCAACGAGCAGATGTCAGATGTTAAAACATGAAACAGAACAAAACCATAAAAACCATGAAGGTGCCCACTTATAGACTGACAGTGGTGGTTGTAGGAGTCCATACTGTGTTAATGCAAAACTAGTGTTTATTTTTGAGTGTGACCCGTGACTTCCTGTCACAAAGAGGATGTTCAATTCAATATAGAGGCAGGAGCCTGAAACGACAGGCAGCAGGTGTAACGTTCATCAGCTGGACCTAACCCTAACCCTAGCAGCAATAACGTGAACAACACAGAGAAGTAGAGATGGACGTAACGTGTCAAGTGTGAACCTTAATTCTCCATAAAACTAATAATTTATGAATCGTCAATAAAACTGATTTCAGGGGCAGGATCAAAGGTCGTTCACTCCACTGTGTGTTGTGTTGTTTTCTAACAGGGAGTCCCCTGTGCTGATGGTAAACACTGTTGTCCCGAGAACCACCAGTGCACCGCCGATGGTCGCTCCTGCATCAGACAAGGTGAAACTCTTCTCCTCATGTAAACAGGCTCAGTGTTGTGAATCCTGCAGTTCAAGTACAATCACGTCTCCCTCCCTGCTAAGGTCTCTTGAGTAACTAACCAGCTAAAAGATTAAAGGATGTTTTGTGCAACTGTAATTGTGCAACTTAAGGTCTGTAAAGTTACTGTGGACTATTTAAAATGTGATCTTGTTGCTGTTGATGCAGACCTTGTGACTGCAGTCCTGTGCAACGATGGCGTGTCAGAGTGTCCCGATCAAACCACCTGCTGTGAAAACCCAGACGGAACGTGGGGATGCTGTCCGATGCCGAAGGTACAAAATGATCCACCCATAGCTTTACAGCTGTATAGGATATAGGATAACTTTAAAATCCTACTGTTCCTCGACAGCATGAGATCATGAATGAGGACAGAGTCAAATGGTGGATTTGCATGAGTAGTTATCGTGACTTTATGACGTCTTATCCATGTGTGTCCTCATTGTCCCAACAGGCCGTGTGCTGTGAAGACAAGCTGCACTGCTGCCCTGAAGACAGCGCGTGTGACGTCGAACACTCCAAATGTATTTCACTGTCCACAAAGAAAGAGCTGCCGATGTGGGCTAAGCTCCCTGCCCGGATCAGAGAAGAGTGGGAGAACAAGAAAGGTCAGATAAGTTTGTGTCTACTTCCTCATTCTAATTATTCATTGTCTAAATCTGTGTGTGGGTGCTGAAGCAAAGCAGCTTCATCTGTGCGTGTTTCCACTTTCAGAGCCTGAACCAGTTACAGCCAAAGAGCCAGAAAATGGTGGTGCAACAGACAAAGCCCCAGAAGTCACCACAGCAAACATAACTCCACCCACAGAGCAGGAAGTGACTGTGTCATCTGTTACTAAGGGAGCAGCAGGTGAGCTTTCTCTCCTGCTTTAAATCAACCACCTGCCGAAATAAAAAGTAGAAACAACACTGACATGACAGTAACATTAAAACTGACTGATGTGTTACTGTGTGCACTTTTATGTTAGTGTCATAAGTTACAGTATTTCTTGCTGTGGGACGACAACACTGTGGAGAAAATGAATCAATACAGCAATTAAGTATTGATTGTGTTTAGTGCACTGTTATCAGTGTCACTGTTGCAACAGTTGGGTTTCGGTCAGGTGACAGGTAACACTTTTGTTTTAATCAATAGTTTTGTGAATACTCCATAACTCCATATGTGTTCCTTCGTAGCTTTGGTGTCTCCACTGCAGTTGAAATCTGCAATGTAGACAGTGATAAAAATGAAGAAATACCACTGAATAAGAAGACGTGTCCAAACTTTTGACTCAGAGTGTGGCACTAAAAGTTGGTCGAGGTTTCCGTTCCTCTTCCTCTTCCTTCCAACTTACTTCACAGATTACTGGACCCATTACTGGACTTGACTGTCGCATTTCAGAGGCCGACAAATACAACAATCTTTAACTGCGAGCAATGGGCCCGGGGATACACCATGATTCATTGTGCGTCGAAAGTTACTGACAGAGAGACAGGTTGACATGTTAGTATCTGGCTTTAGCTCAGTTAAACAGTTCACGGTTCACCTGTTAGAAACCACAGGCCTCAAAATCTCACATCTTTGAGAGCAAAACGTTAGGTGTTGTCGAGGTTGCTAGGCGACAGGAGCCGCGCCGAGCCAGCTCAGCCTTCACGGTGTGTAGTTAAGTACACAGAGCAGCATTTAATGTCTTTTTCCTAATAAAAGTTTAGTCTTTAAGAAAATCTGAATTTAGACTTCAGGAGAATCAGCTGTTCATTAATAAGGACGACCTTCAGAGTCTCTACGTCATCTTATTCATGTTGTTCTTTTTATTTGATGATCCTCTCAGTAGATTTCATCTGAGCAGGAAACAGATTTTGTTTTTGTTTTTTTCTTCCTCCATGTTTGACATTTTATTCTGTCCAGGTGATCCTGTTCCCTGCAATGACACGGTCGCCTGTCCAGAGGAAACCACCTGCTGTAAAACCAAAACCGGAGACTGGGCCTGCTGTCCTCTACCAGAGGTACAACTGAAGTGCCTTCTCCATGTTTAACTAACTTTAACATTACAGGTGCCACAGGTGTATTAATGATTCTCCCTCTGTGCGATTGTCTCATCCTCAGGCTGTTTGTTGTGAGGATTTCACACACTGCTGCCCTAAAGGTAAGAAATGCAACGTGGCTGCTCAGACCTGTGAGGATGAGGTCTGCTCAGTGCCCTGGGTCAAGAAGATGCCCACAATCCTCATTCAGCTCCTACAGGCGGGGGACGTGACATGTGACGACACTACCAGTTGTCCTGATGGAACCACCTGCTGCAAAACCACAGAGGACGAATGGGCCTGCTGTCCTCTGCCTGAGGTACACTTTACATTATAGTACATATCATATGTTGTAGTGTCCAGTCCTCACTCCTCTTAAAATACAATTCAGTAATAGATAGTAACTTAAAAAACCAATATAAACACACTATAATAATAAATAGTTGAAGGTGCATCAATGATGTTCTGTCTGACTGTATCATCTGCAGGCTGTCTGCTGTGAAGACCACATTCACTGCTGCCCGAAAGGTAAAAAGTGTAACCTGGCTGCTCAGACCTGCGATGGTGGGACGAACTCGTTGCCGTGGGTTGAGAAGATACCCGCGATCCCCAAACAGGTCGCCCAGGCGGGGAACGTGTCATGTGACTCCACCAAAAGTTGTCCAGATGGAAGCACCTGCTGTAAAACCAAAGATGACAAATGGGCCTGTTGTCCTCTGCCTGAGGTGAACACACACAGATGATTGATTACCACCTCTGAAAGTGTCAGTCATACAGTGTCGATCAAAGATAACTTCACTGATTCTGACTGAAAGCGTTGTTGTGTTGTCTTCCAGGCGGTCTGCTGTGACGACCATGAACACTGCTGTCCTGCTGGTACCATCTGTGACCTGGCCACCCTCACCTGTCAGGGCCCCTCAGGACCAACACCTATGAAGCAGAAAACTCCTGCGTTCCCTACTCCAGCCCAGCCTGAGGAGGAGCAGCCTGAGGAAGAGCAGCCTGAGGAGGAAGAGCCAGAGGGGGAGGAGCCTGAGGAGGAGCAGCCTGAGGAAGAGCAGCCTGTGGAGGGGGAGGAGCCTAAGGAGGGAGAGGGTAAAAATGTGGACGGCACGATTCAGTGTGACGAACACACCTGCTGCCCTCAGTCAACCACCTGCTGCTTCATGTCTGAGACTAAAAAGTGGGGCTGCTGCCCGCTGCCAGAGGTGAGCCGCCATCTTTATAGCGCCCCTGCCCCCCGTCCCCGCCCCCGACTGAGATAAACGTGTCAGAACTAGAGACACATGAACGACATTAGATTGTCAGTAGCATCAATATTGTCTGACGATTTGTTTCCTTCTCTGCAGACTTTCCTGTTTTGGTTTCTGGTGGTCTCTCTAAAGTCATAAATGTCAGAGTTATCACAGCCCTCTCGCCTCAGCTCGTTATTTTCATGAAAGAAGAACTGGAAAACCACCTCTGAGTTGTGAAAGTTGCACTTCTTCTCTCACTTCTCTCCAGGCCAGGTGCTGTGCTGATGGAAACCACTGCTGTCCCAAACAATACAAGTGCAACGAGGAGAAGACGTCCTGCGTCAAAGGAGAAGTGGTGATCCCATGGTACCCCAAGCTTCCAGCCTCCAGCAGCGTCCAGGCCGATCCCAGCGCCGTGAAGTGCGACGGGAAGAGTCAGTGCCCTGAACACACCACCTGCTGCCGGCTCTTCACGGGCGAGTGGGGCTGCTGCCCTCTGCAGAATGTGAGTCAGTGGAGAGATCAGTTACTCTGACATGAAAATGTAAAGCTCACCGTGTGTTGCATCATTTACACTCACCCTGCTCCTGCTGTGTGTGCAGGGTGTGTGCTGCCCAGACATGGAGCACTGCTGCCCCCAGGGCTACACCTGCAACGTCGCCTCCAGCTCCTGCCAGAAGGTCGTCATGCTGCAGCTGGAGACCATCCCGCTGACGCCGGTCTATCTGCCCGAGCAGCAGTCTGAGCCCAATCCCATCACACACGGCGACGTCAAGTGTGACGATCAGACGAGCTGCAAGGACGGAGAGACCTGCTGCAGGACGTCCCCCACCACATGGGGCTGCTGTCCATCTCCAAATGTAGGATTTACAGTCAGAACTTCCCTCCTGATGCACTTTAACTTTTTAACTTTTTATTAAAATAACAGTGACGCTTATCCTCCTCCCTCCCTCCCTCCCTCCGTCCTCTCCACAGGCGGTGTGCTGCAGCGACATGATGCACTGCTGTCCCACCGGCTACACCTGCACTGAAGGTGGCAGCTGCACCCAGGACACCAAACTCCGCTGGTACAACTGGCATCAGATGCTCGCCAACAAAAAGAGAGCTCTACTCGTGTGAGAAAACGTCACTCCGGCGCTGTCGTTTGATTCTGCATGCAATGCACTAATGGAAAATAATGTACAAGGGATTTAATGATAATTTTTAAATGCTTCATTCTCAGAGGACAGTGGTTAAAGCGCGAGGGTGGAAATGAAAGTCCTGTGACCTCCGAGTCTCAGGTTTCTATCTGTTTCATGTCTCACCTATAAAAGTTCACAGGGTCACGGCTCATTTCAAACACAGGGCAGATCCCTGTTTCTCCGAGCTCACAGTTTGCAACTTGAAACTCTACACAACCATTAAAAAAATCAAGTGAAACACTCCACAGGAAAAGTGTATGATTTATCACATATACTGTCACTGTATCTTCTGCTTACGCTGCCTTTTGTCGCCACCAATAATCAATCACAATGTAGGGCATAATTTAATTTAGCACCTTGTTATGATCTTGAAAGTGAAGAATGTGAACTGTGTGTGTGTGTGTGTGTGTCTCCAGCGAGGAAACCACAGTCGTGTTGTTGTTTTCTGTTCAGTCAAACATTTTCACACATTCACAACTCATTACAATTTTACTGCTGTGATGGTTTAAAATCAGAAGTGTTTTAATTCTGTGTCTCTGGGGTTAATTTGAGTTTCTGCACACACCATGATGCAAACATGGACATATATATAAATATAGCTTGGTGCCGCTTAAAACCTCTCAAGGAGTTGGAAAGGCCTCTCTACAGTTTCCATTAAAAAAACAAAAACAAAAAAACAATAAACAAGATGTCATGTTACAACATCACAACCTGTCAAGTCATTATTGAGTGAGCGCAGAACCACTTTCTTCACAGTGACCTTTATATAAACACAGAGCGACCACAGAGACACTGTACTGTTTGTCTTCCTACAGTAGGTCCTCTACTGCAGGTGGACTGCTGGGCTCTGTATGTGGCTCTTAATGCCCCAGGGTTTCCTCCGTTATCTCATCAGTTGCCCCACTAGAACATCCACTCTCCATCTTGTTGTTTTCCGTTGAAATAAACAAATAAAACTGTGTGAAGATGTTGACAGGGTGACGTCAGCTGCCTCCAGGTACGTCACAGGATAGTTTAACGATGTGGGATAACCCGGGACCTCCCCCCTCTGTGAGCAGGTGAAGCTCCATGGAAGTAAACACCAATTTCCGGTTAGATTATTCAAAATAAAAGCCTAAATTAGCTTCTCATAGTGAATAGCCACGGGTTACACCATGTTGTGATATCGCCGGTATCACAACATTTGGTCTGATACACCACCCCCAGGACCAGCGTCACCGATATAACATCTGTTATTGATATTCAATTATTAGTTCATGTTGCAGCAGCTCATGATATAATGAGAGATGTGACGATTCTTTATTTATAAATAATTCAAGTAGACATACAATTTTAGTGCTTTTATTTAACGGGCGCGCTTTTATTTTGAAGACACACTTTCATATTTCCGGTGTTTTCCTTGACTCCGCTTTGACGTATGAATCATTCTTCCCAAGATGGCGCCGCACCTGTCTCTCTGGCGGTGATCCTTCTTGTTTTCTGCGCAACGTACGAAGATAAAAGTTCCCTTTGATAAAGTGGCGGCGCAGTGAAGCAGCTGCAGCGAAGTCCGACGGTCCACATGTCCACAGAGGAGCTGTCAGCCTCGGACAGCGAGGCTGTGTTCGCCGGCGCTGGGGAGCGATGGGCACCGGTGGGCGCCGTGGCCAGTCCCGAGGATGAGAGCGGCCGCGGCGACGCTGGTCAGCCGAGTCAGAGAGGCTCTTCCTCCGCCTCCGAGGACGAGATGAGCACGAAGCTGAAGAAGCTGGAAGAGGAGCAGGAGCTGCTGAACTCCTCTCTGCTCGCCCTCACTTCCCACTTCGCTCAGGTGCAGTTCCGACTGAAGCAGATCGTTCACGCCCAGAGCGAGGAGAAGGAGAGGATGCTGGCCGAGCTGGAGGAGTTCGCCTTCAGGGGCTGCCCGCATGTCGTGGGCTGCAGAGCTCAGGACGCCAAACAGCTGGAGAACTCGGTGAGGGAAACACAACCAAGACACACACACACACACACACACTGCAGGTGTCAAAACCAAGTCACGTGACTTTGGATCTTTTATTTATGTAGTTATTACTGTTTTTATGTGGCTACACTGGGCTCCTGCCCCCTGGACACAGACAGGTGTAGAGGGCTCCACACCTCCATGAGTGTTTGCCTGTTTTTTGTTTTTGTGTTCATTTTTCATGACATTTTGTTTTTATAAACTGAACCGTGTGACTTTAAAACCAGTGGAAATGAAGCTGAGATCCAGGGGCTCTGAACCATTTGGCTCCTGTACCTGCACCTGTGTGACCATTTAGTAATCAATCAATACTTACTACATGTATTAGCACCGGTTTAAGCCTGTAGTGAAGCGTCTCTGCCTGCATTTAAGTTACTGTTATTATATAAGGTCTCAGAAAACTGTTATTAATCAATGCTAATGCCTTTTACAAGTCGTCTGACTGCAGGTCTTTCACACAGAGACAAATCTGCATCTGGTCGTTGATGCACGGATCTAAAGACAGCATCACCCAGTGAGTGTGTGAGCTCGGTGTGACTGAATTGATTGGCCTCAGCTGCTGTGAGGTGTCAGAGTAAAACTGATTAAAGTGCAGCCTGTTGCGTCACGCTCGCTCCTCGCTCGGGGCTGCTGCGCCCACCTCGGCTTTGTTTCCAGGGATCTCTTATCTCTATTGGAAAACGTTGCTTTCTGCCACAAGTGTGTGAGTCACAGCGCCGCAGGCTCCATGAAAATACCTCCAGCTGATCACTATCTGTTTAATAAAGGCCTCTGTGTACACAGCCCGCTTTGTTCCTGCCACTGTTTACTCCTCTGTACGTTCAGTCTTAAGTGAAGTGGAGGCTCGGGCCCTGGCGACCGTTGTTGACATGTGATGTGACATAACTGCTCGTTATATATCCACCTACTAAAGGTCTTTTATTTATTTCTCCCTTGTCACATGCTTTACTTTCAGGGGGATCTGGTGAGTATGACACCTGACCAGTCTGACCCGTGTTTTCTTGTGTAAATATTGTGACACAAGTGCTGTGTCGAGATTGTACAATACATCCTGTCACAAACATTGTGTGTTGTTCTCCGTCAGACTGAGAGGGAGAAGAGGGAGCGTCTGGAGGCTCAGAGGGAAAAACAGAAGGATCTCATTTTCCAGCTGAAGACACAGCTGGACGATCTGGAGCGCTTCGCCTACCAGGAGGGCAGCTACGACTCGCTGCCGCAGTCCGTCGTCATGGAGAGGCAGAAGGTGGGAATCAGACATGATGTTGATGTTGATGTCGTCGTCAGTCACTTCATTTTGTTTCTGTTTGGCCTCCGCGAGACAAAAACAACTGTAACATCTCAACTGAGACGTGAGCAAACAAGTGTAGTTTCAAAGCTTTTGTAAAATCCAGTTGTCGGTCTGTTGTGTTGAGCACATAATGAGGCGTCTGCTTGTTTTAGATCAGGTGCAACAAGTCCAACATCTGTCCTCAAAATGCTTCAGGCTTCACAGTGTTTGTAGATCGTTGTGTTTATTATCGTCTGAATCTGCAACTTTCCTTTGGCTCAGTGAAGCTTCATCACGAACTTCAGTTTGTTTAAGTGTCGCCACAGCAGGAAATGATCTGATAAACCCACTGTGGTTTCCTGCTCCATTACTGGAAACTAAAACCAGGTCAAACAGAGTGAATGTGGGACTTAATCTGTCGCAGGTCATCATTGATGAGCTGATCAAAAAGCTGGATGTCAACCTGAACGAGGACATCGGGAACTTGACCCCGGAGGAGCTCAGGCAGAGAGTCGACGCCGCCATCGCTCAGATCGTGAACCCGGCCAGGGTCAAAGAGCAGCTGGTGGACCAGCTCAAAACCCAGATCAGGGACCTGGAGATGTTCATCAACTTCATCCAAGGTAAACAGGCTCATGTGAAGGACGGTCTCAGGGTTGTTTTTATTCGTTAGATACATGAGCTTTTACTTTCTCCAACAGATGAGGTGGGGAATCCTCTGTTGTCTGATGTTACACATAACCAGCAGCCACAGGCAGCAGGAACCAGCACCAGGACTCCAGGGGTCAAGAAGAAAGGTCAGTCAGTTCGAGTCAAACTCAAATGCAGTGTAATGTTGATAGTAATAAAACTAGACTGAAGCCTCACAGCAGTTTGCTCAAAGATAAAGATTATCACCAAGTCTTTTTTAAAGGTTGTGTGTTTCCGTCCAGTGTTAATATTTTCTGATGTGTCCCTGCAGTCGACCCAGAACAGGCCCAGAGGATGCGAGAGACCGGCCTGCAGCTGATCCAGAAGGCCCTGGCCGTGCTGCAGATCTTCGCTGCGAGCCAGTTCGGCTGTGGGGCCGGACACGTCCCCCAGAGCATGTGGCCTCAGGAGTGTGCAGGGCGGGACTACGGGCCCCTGCTGCAGCGTCTGGAGGCGGCCGTGGAGAAGGTTCGGGTGCTGGGCTCGCGCAGGCAGCCGTCCTTCGAACACGTCATCAACTACACCAGCAACTCTGCCCTGGGCCCGCGAGACGAGCTGACCACGACCGTGAGGAAGGAGCTGGCCATCGCGCTGAAAGACTTGCTGGCTCACGGTCTCTTCTCGCCCTCTCAGACCATGAGCCTGGTGCTGGCGCCCATCTCCTGCCTGCTGCCTTACAGACCAGCCCCACAGACCATGCACCCGTGGGAACTCTTTGTCAAATACTACCACTCCAAAAACGGGAAGGCCTTCGTGGAGTCACCAGCCCGCCAGCTGTCGCAGTCCTTCAGCCTGCCTGTAGGGGGCGGCCCGGTCACCATTACCCCTAAACAGTCCCTGCTGTGGGCCGTCCACACGGTGCTGAAGGAGCACGGACGCTACAAACGCGGCCCGGACACTGAGTTCAAGGCGCTGGTGTGCATGGCTCTGAACGAGCAGCGCCTGGTGTCGTGGCTCAACCTGCTCTGTAAGTCCGGGACTCTGATCCACCCCCACTACCAGTCCTGGAGCTACATGGCCCAGACTGGCTTCGAGGGGGCCCTGCGCATCCTGGGCCGCATCAGCCACCTCAAATTCAACCTCCCGGTGGACCTGGCTGTTCGTCAGCTGAAGAACATTAAAGACGCTTTCTGAAGAGACGGCGACTCCATGACGAGTCGAGAAACACTGACATCTCAGAAATCAAGTATTTTATCAGCTCTTGCCTGCATTCAGGACCAAATGCTTCAAGTAGGTCACCTCTGAACGGCTGTGAACGCAGCCACCCATCTGAAGTCAAACCCACAGTGCACACACGGTTGATTAACAATATCCCACCATGTTAAAGATGCCAAAAAGACGAGAAGACAATGCTCCTTGTACTGTAAACCTGCCTTAGAGTGAGAGAGATTGAGATAGATACCTCATCTTTAGAGAAGCCTTCCTGACCTTTACGACCTGTGCTCATCATACAGCATCACCCCCCCACACACACACACCCACACCCCCTGTGTCCTGGCCTATGCATCAAACAGAGAGGTTGGGCTTGTACAGTGATCTGTACTTCAGACAATCTGGGAGGTAAAAGAATGAGCAGAAACGCTTCTCGATCCTGTGGCTTCTCCACAGTCACCCAGAGCTCTGATGTGCTGGTCCTGGCCCAGGGCCTGGTCCTGGCCCAGGTCCTGGTGTCGGTTCTTGTGCTGCTCCATTCGTCCTGCTGTCGACTAAAAAAACCATCACATGTACATGTAGCAGCCCGGCTGATCGTAAAGCTACACAGCAGCACTCAGGTCAACATGGAGAAAAAAAAAAACGTCTTACAGTGTGAGGTGAAAGTGTCGTGAGCCTTCGCCTACAAATATGCAGTTATCCACTCGACCTGCATCGCTTTTAAAATGTTGCATGCTGCGTTCCAGGTGTGTGAAGAGCATTTAGACCCTGTATGAACTGCTGCTTTCCTCCGGTTCCAGGTGAAGTTTAAATTAAAATGAACTGACAGTGATATTGTAAAAGTTGATGTCACGCTGGAGTGACTTACATCCTGAATTTACTGCTGTATTTTAAAAAAAAACAGAAGTTTACTTTTATTCCCAGTTTGTTTTTCCAGATGAATTCGTTTTTATCTTCCTGATACGGCTGCGTTGCACGAATCATATCCTTAAAAACTGAATGTACAAACCATAGATGCTATTAAACCGAGGTTACTTTACGTGTGCTGTACGTTTTCCTTCTGTTCATGGGAATGAAACTTCAGTGTTGCTGGGCCCACGTGTTCACGTGTGTTTGTATTTCCTGAGATAAAAACCTGATTCCATGTCGACACACACTGCCGACGCATTTTATCTTGTTTATTTTATGTCAGTGGAAAATATCCTGGGTGATGTTTAGTACATACAACTAAGTATTTTGTTCATGTTTTTCCCCCTAATTTTTGTTTGTTGTTTTGTTCAACTGTTACTTTGTGATTTATGTAAAAATGTGTGTATTTATTTATTTGATCGCATGTTTTAGCTCAACACAGAATGTGGAACATATCAAACACTAAAGTAGCTGCTGTATTGTTGCTGTTAACTGTCTAACAGTAGATACACTGGATCATTTACATTGTGTTAAATTATAGTGACATTATTTTTATTTAATCAAATGAAAAATAATCAGTCTGGGAAATATAAACTGTGGTCTGATTTGTTTTTATCATGTTTAATGTATACTTACAGCTGTAAACACATTAAACATAATAAACTGATGATGTGTGATGTTTATGGCTCTTCTTCATGTCATTTTTTTTTATATATATATTTTTAAAAGATCAGGGATGAACAAACCCCATTTTACCCCTTTTGAAATTGAATTTGTTAATTATCTTATTAAAATATAATGATTTTCTTAGATTCAAATGTTTTACACAAATAAGATTTACAAATGTTTGCGGTCTTGCAGAATAACATAATATTGAATTAATGCTAAAATATGATTAAAAAATAAAAAATGAAATTATACAACTGTAAGAATATTTTTATATATATTATAATGAGGAAGTGGTTCGTGTTTTGAAGTTAAAAATAAAAAAAAATAAAATGAAATGTGAAGGGTGCGTGTTTCCGGAAGTGACGTACACGATCGTTGGGGTCAAAGTTGACAAAAACCTTGACGACTTCCTTTCCTGTTAGCGGCGGCCGTAGAACAGCATCAGTGAGTGAAACTTCCCTTCACATAATCTTCATCCATCTCTCTAAATCTGGGCTCATCGACACTTTTCATCCCTCCACACTCGTGCCTGTCCCTCCTGTTCCTAAGATGCCGTTGATATTTTGGTGGATTTTTAATCGGCCGTGATTAAAAAGTTACAATAATTGCAGCGCTTCGACTCCATAGCGCTCAGTCCAACATGGCGGCTTCAGTTTGCACCTAAACTGCCGGTTACAGCGGCTTATGTTACATTTCAGGACCGCACGTGACGTCCCTTTTGGTCTCCTTACATTTAACTATCACCGCTAATCAGTACATTCGTGTGTTTGAGCTTACAAGAGGCTGTTTAACTCGTTAAAGCTACCGGAGGCTAATGCTAGCTTAGCCCGGCTATACCAGCATGCTAAACTCTATAAGGCAAGTCCCATATTACAGGTGTTTATCTTTGTCCCGTTCGCGCCGGTGATGATTCCTGTGATGTGTGGACTTCAACAAAGTGTCGCCGTGTTGAACCGTGTTTGTTGTTTGTGGCAGACATGGGCAAGTTCATGAAGCCTGGGAAGGTGGTGATGGTCCTAGCTGGACGCTACGCAGGGCGCAAGGCTGTCATCGTCAAGGTAAGACTCAGCCGTGGTCTGGAGAGCCTGACCCTGCAGCCTGAGGCACGAGGCCTCCCTCTGTATGAATTTGATATATATATATATACCTACCTGTTCCATTCACAAGCAGCAGGGCACCTGTGTCCATCTTTACAAGGGTCAAAACTTCATCAAATGATCAGACATGTCTGTATCAGCACCTGCCCTCAGCCAGGTTAAAATGTCAGGCAGTGTGTTCACCTGTACTCAGTGAGTGGAGGATTATCTCATATTCATGTAGTTCTAGGAAGAACTTTCACATCTGTTCTCTTGGCAAAGTTTCCCTTAGATGTGATTAAACTAAGAGAAACTGTAATAACAAAGCTAAGGGTCCACTTCAAGGCCTGGCTTCCTCTTGAGGTACTCACTGTACTGACTGAAAACGGTGTACAGTTGGTCACAGCTCCTTGTTGTGTGTCTCCTCACAGAACATTGACGATGGCACCACCGACCGCCCTTACAGCCACGCTCTGGTCGCAGGCATCGACCGCTATCCCCGTAAGGTGACCACAACCATGGGCAAGAAGAAGATCGCCAAGAGGTCCAAGATCAAGGCCTTCGTCAAGGTGTTCAACTACAACCACCTGATGCCCACCAGGTCAGTGCCTCATGTGGAAACCTTTCAGAGATGGTGAATGTTTTCGTGGTGCTGCAGAGCTTGGATTGATTGTGCAGTTGTAGCTGGTTAGTTACAGTCTTTTGTTCCCAGTGGACATAAAATGTTCTGGTTGGTGCCTCTGGTTTGCTCAGGCTCCTGGAAATGGGTTGTGGGCAGTGAGCAGCTCTCTGTGCAGTGCATTGTGGGAGTATGGTGTTCATTAACACACTCACTGACCGTGTAGTTTGTTAATTGTGACTTTGAGATGCATGTATTTGTCACTTTCGTCACAACGTACCTAGTAACCAGGATTCAGATTTAGACACATCTTCATAATGATACAGTTCAGACACATCAGGACCATTAATGAGGGTTTTTTCCCCTCATTTCCCACATTTTTCTGAAGCAGCGTTGAACAATACGTGATGCTTGTGAACACCTCGCATGGTTTTTGCCTGTTTTAAAGTGCTTGTGTTGCATTAAAGGCTCTGTTGGCACTGCTTTGTGGTCAGATTGAGACTGAGGAAACACATGAGATGAAACAGGTTAACAGTCCAGTTGGTCACATGAGAAACGACGTGATGGTGTCGCTCGGTGCTTGAACCTGCTGCTGTTGTCAGTTTTGAGTTTCTACAGTGAAACTGCGCCGTTCTGTCAACAAGCTTCCAGCTACGAACGTGTACTTGAACAAATGTAAAGAAAACAGAAGAGACTTTGACGGTGGACTTCACCTCACAGCTTTACGTAACTATATCACTGTTTGTTTACCTGCAGATACTCTGTGGATATTCCTCTGGACAAAACTGTTGTCAACAAGGACGTCTTCAGGGATCCTGCTCTCAAGCGCAAAGCCAGGCGGGAGGCCAAGATCAAGTTTGAGGAGAGGTGAGTTTTTCTACTGTGGCTTGAAAGACGACTGTAAGGACTGTTTAGAGTACAAACACATTCCCGTCATCAAACCATCGACCGTATTTTCACAAGGAAAATTTCTGTAATTTGGAGACGTGTGTGTGTGACCTGTAAATTTAACTGTCTGGTAATCCATTAACTGTCCCTTGTTTTTCTAAGATGAGAAGGAAACATTTACTAAACTGTTTTGTATTTTTTTATTTGCAGGTACAAGACGGGCAAGAACAAGTGGTTCTTCCAGAAGCTCAGATTCTAAATTCACCCGGTTTCACAAATAAATGTTTAAAAATGAACTTTGACTGATTCTTCTTCTTCTTTTTTTTTTTTTGATGTTATAAATGTTTCTGTAATGTGTCGGGGGTGGGGGGCTGGGCAGGAGGGCTTGGTACCTTCATATGACTGATAGCACCACACTGATAAAGTAAAAAAAGAAAAACGTTCTGATTAACTCAGTTTGTGTGAACGCAACATTTTCATTCACAAAATGTATTAATAAGTAATTGATTTGTACTGTCATGGGTCAAACATGAACATCTTATCCATCATTTCTGAGCAAACAGGTGGATTTTCTGCACAGACACATTAAACCTTTTGTCAGTGAACCATTGAAAATAGTTGTTAGATGCATTAATGCAAGTTAACAAACACAAATTACATGAACTCATTAGTTGTGAGTGTGTATTGACAGTATCTTCACTTTTATCATATTCTTCTGGACCAGATACATAATACAACAAATATATGTTACTATATATAGCATCAAAACATTAATATTTAATAGTATTTTATGTGTAAAGGTTATATTTCCAACAGCACCTGAAAGCACCACTTGTGTATCAGCGCCCCCTGATGGAGACCGGTGAGACGTTCACGGAGTTTCTCGAGAAAAAGAAACTGAAAGATGGTTCAGTTTGTCAGTGATCGTCGACAGGAGGTGAGTCCACGCCGAGCTGACTTCAAACTGGAAACAAAATCAAGTCGCTAAGTTTATTTTGACGCGTTAAAACAGAAGTAAACGTTACAGACGGTCGTTTTCAGCAGCTGCTAGTTTCTGTGTCATTTTCACGAACTGAAGTTTCTGTGGTGCGTTTAAAGAACCCAGGTTTGACTGAGACGTCGACTTGTTTACGTGAAGTCAAGGCCTTCATCATTTTTTTTTACAAGTTCAGATTAACAACACATATTTTAAAGCTTTGATTATTAGTTTTATTCCAATAAGATCATTGCAAACTCTTACTGCATGACGTCATGTCAACGTATTTTGTGTTATTTCAGATTAACCTACTTTCACCATGTCTACAGATGAGGTGAGACGTCGTTTGGTTTCTCATGTTGTCTCCAAGTTTTTCTTTCTTTATGGTGTAAAAAATGAATCTAGCACAAAGTATGTGAGTTATATTTCTGTTAGTCTTTTATTTCCTCTGGGTTTTGAACCAAAGTGACTTTACAGTTGAGTTTTAGTCTCTTGTTTTGTTCTTTGGTTTATAGTTTCACTTCCTGTTGAAATCACAGCTCATAGGTGAACAGGTGATGGTTGTGTTGCAGGATTTCTCTCTGGTGATGGAGACGCCGCCAGAGGACACGCTGGAGGGAATCCAGGCTTTAATCTCCGACTACAAGGTAAATTCAAACTCTTTGTGTTTCTATCCGTGGTGTGACGATCTCTGACGTCTCTTTACGTCTCTTTACGTCTCTGTCCACAGAAAAGATACGATCAGCTGATGGCAGAGCAGAAAGACCTGGCTGCAGCCAGAGATGACCTTAGAGAAATGACTCAGAAGTTCAAGCAGCGCTCCCTCAAAATGAGCCAGGACCTGGACCGGGACAAGGAGTCCAACAGGCAGCAGGTTGAAAACGAGAAGGTGTGGCTCTGTGATTCAGGTGATCTGGATCCAGTCATGTGATCTGACGGCAGATTAGTGATGTCACAGCAGGTGATTTACCTGGGAAACACCTGCTGTGACGTCACCTTATGGATCACACTTTGATAGTGACAAAAAAAACATCAACAAAACGTGTCTGTATTTCTGTCTTCCAGGCAAAAGTGGCTTCACTGAAGGCGGAGGAGGTCACACTCCTGCAGGAGATCCAGAGAGTGGAGTTCGCCCTGAAGGAGGAGGAGGAGCAGAACAAGCATCTCAAACAGCAGACTGATGTAAGTTGACCTCAAACACCGACCTCTGCTGCAGCCTCTTCCACGTCACGTCTGGTCAACCTGTACCTGTTGGTTTCAGGTGTTCACTGCTGTGCCGGAGCAGAACGTCGTCTTCAAAGGCCGCACGATAAAAGCCACCAACACGCAAATGTTTGAAATGAAACCACGCATAGTTTATCCAATGAAGGAGGGAACGGCGCTGATTACATTTGAGGAGGAAGTCGGTGAGTTTGTGTTTTAGCAGCCTGATGCCACACGTGTAAACTAATTCTGTATTAAGAGGAAGTAAGTCTTTCTTTCTAGGAGTAAATACTGTTGAGGAACAGAAATAAAATACAGAGTGATCAGAAGTAGAGAAATAAAACTCAATCTCTCACATAAAAACATGAAACTACCAAAGTAATAAAGAATAAAAATGCTCTTTTGCTTTGTTTTGTTGTGCACGTGGACGTTTCTGGGCGGAGAGTCGTGTTTTCTCTCCAGCCAATGACAGAGCAGGTGAAGTTCCGGGCAGCACGAGTCAGAGGGCTGCTGTCCCGGATGCTAGCGAGTGCTATCCGCCACGGCTAACATCCGCTAGCATCCGCCGCTACCACCCGCTTCCCAGCCCGAGCCCGAGAGGAGCGGCCCGGTTTGAATGTTGTGTTTACAAACTGCAACGAACAAACCTCCAGACTTCTACCTTTAACTTTACTTAACTAATACCACTAGTGAAACTAAATTAGTTGCTCATAATGAGCTTGAAAACACTGAGGTGATCAGTCAACACATGTAGTTTTGCCTGCACGGCCACTTTACACCACCAGGGCGCACTGAAGCACTGAAGGGCCTCCATCAGCTCTGTTTATCTACAAGTTCTTTAACTGATTATCCTTCATCATAATTAATCAGGGATCAATCAGACACTGAAGGACAAAAGTCTTAAGTCCCTAAAACGATGATGATACAGTGCTGCTCATCCTTTATATAGTCACACAATCTGTGCATGAGTGTTTGTGTATTTATCTTTTGGTCAATGTGAGAATTTATACAAGGGTCATAAGATTCGCTAATTAATAATCAATAATCCTGTGTTCCCTCCACCATTAGTGGCCAAGAAGATCCTGGACACGAAACACCATCAGGTGGAACTGGGGGACGAGTGTAGTATCACTGTGGAGGCCAGACCAGTTCAACTGATGATGCCCAGGCTGGTGGAGGTACAACACAGAGACCGACAGAGCCCAGTAATAAGCTCTGGTTTCTCTGTCACCCTCCCCTAACTGAATCTGTCTTCCTCCAGATCAACTCTGAAGTTTGTCCGCAGCGTATTTTGATCTCCAACCTGCCCAAAATGGACACAGAGACGCTGCTGAACAAGCTGGAGATCCACTTTTCCAAGAGCAAAAATGGAGGTGGAGAGGTGGAGGAGTGTGAGATGCTGCCCGACTCCGGGACCGTGGTCCTCATGTTTATGGGCAATAACAGTGAGCAAATGAGATCAAGACTGATCACAGTTGAATGTTATTTCAGTGGGAACTTTAGAAATTGTGCAGCTGGGAGGGAACTAGTTTTTCTGCTGCAGCTGAATGTGGTTTTAACTGTAAACTTCACTTCACGTTGTCGCTCATGAAACTTTTTCGACTGTCAGTTGCCAGAGGTTTGACGGACACAGAGTACCATGAGGTGAAGCTACAACAAAAGAAGCACAGAGTGAGAGTGACTCCATTTCTCAATGGAACAATTACAAACCTGAAGGTAAGCAGACTCTGAGGTGTTTTCACATTTGCAGTCTATGAAATAAGTCAGAGGGTAAAGTCAGTGGTGATTTCCCTTCCAGACCAAGATGTCCGTGTGTCCTCGGACGGTCCTTCTGACGGGGATTCATCCCGTCATGGAGCCCGAGACCCTGCAGGATCTGCTGGAGATCCACTTTCAGAAAAGCACCAATGGTGGTGGAGAGATCGAGGCCTTTCTCTACAACCCGCTGGGTCAGCAGACCTCTGCGCTGTTTGAAGGCGTCGCCACGGATGAGGAGAGTTAAATCTGAAGATCTGAGGTTCAGGATGACACCGTTCACCAAACACTGTGACAGGACACACACCCTCGTGTTAGTTTTATTCTGTTCAGAGCCAAGTTATCAACTCATGTAAGGATGTTTTTTTTTGTTTTCTTTGGTGTCGATGGAGCTGTCAGACATTTTCTCTTTAACAGTGTCTCTGCTGCTGCTGTCACAAGTGCTGGTATTAACTCTGAGGATTATAAAATCATGTATTCATGAATGAAGAAGGAGGGTGTTTCCTGTTATAGTTCGGTAAAAATAATATTTAATGGCAATCACAGATATTTACAGTTTAAGTAAGAACCTCATTAATAAAGCAGTAACCTGAACCATATGTACACGTTATCATAAAAATGCAACACAAGCATTCACACACAGTGCAATCTAAGAGACAAAGAACGTACGATAACTACCTTAAGAATAGTTTGAATATGTTTGTCTGTCAAAATATCATTGAAGGAAGGGTCCCCTCAGTCCCACAAAGAGTCCCAGACCAAAACTGTGTTTATAGCCTCGCTGTCTCTTCATGATTATTTTTGGTAGACGTTGTACCTTTGTTTTGCATCTGTGTCTACACACGTGATGTATTTAAGGTTCTGTGTTGTATTTCCATAACGTTTCCATGTCTACATTGATCATAAAGCAGGTCTAAGTGCTGTATTAACCCTTGTTCTGCCCCACCGGGTTAGTTCTGGGTTGTTTCTGTCAACACAATGCTGGGTTGTTTATCCTGGGTTATTTCCTGTGCTGATGTAAAATTTGTAAATCTGCCAATAAATCCAAGTTAACACTGGTCTGTTTTTGTATGGTGTGTTTGTATGATTATGGGAAATCATGATGAATTACACAACAATAATAATTATTATATGGTATTTTTATTATTAGTATAATGATTTATTTAATAATATAAATTTAAATTATTATTTAATGTGAAAGTAGCAGGGCAGTGGGGCAGGATATAACCCGGTGTATGGGTCATTTTAATGCAGCAACAGGGTCACTTTTACTCACTGGGCATGTGTTCGGTCCCACAGATGATCAGCAGCTGGGTTATTTTTTAACCCAGCAGTTTATTGTGTGAGAGAGGACCTGTGGTTTGCCCCTTTTCCTTGTAAGCTGTACAATAAAAATAAACATTTGAAAAGGAGTTTGACCCAGAGGACACATGATGCATGGAGTTTAATACTGTAAACTAACAAAAAAAAAAAAAAAAAAATCAAAAGACAACGACCCACTGAACTCAGGTGATGTTTATTGTAAAAACTTAACAGCTGAGTTAAATAAACAGCACATTAAAAAAAAAAAAAAAACTAAAGAATCCAGCTAAATCCCCTAGTGCACAAACTGGAAAAATAAAAACAAACAGCAGCTGACAGCAACAAGCTAACAGACAGAGGTCAGGCACTTAGAAGAAGAAGAGAGGGACAGGAGGAGTACGGTTTGTCTGTAAAAATAAAAATACATTCAAGAGAGAGGAAAAGCCAGCGAGGGAAGCACATGAAGCCAAGGATACAGCAAAAACACTGGTGACACAGCCAAGTACTTTGGAAGACAAGTTTGACCTACGTTCACATCAAGACGAGGAAAATAAAATAATTTAAAAACCTCTAAAATAACAACACAATCTATTTGTTACGACACGTCGCTTTCATAATGATTACACAGTAAGTTGTGCAGGAGCTCCTCTCTGCAGCGTGTAGGCTTCCTGTCGTCCCACCACTTTGCATGTGTATGTGTGCTTTCTTTCACTTTGACCTCGTCTTGTTTGTTTTTTTAATCTCACTCTTTAGTGTTTGTGCCATCATATCGATATCAAACAAAACCAACAAACATAAAAACCGCTCCTTTTAACCGCTCTAAAAATCTGAGACTGTGCTCAGATACAAACCTGACATTAACCAAGGTCAGTGCAAACTCTCGTGTTAAAAGTGGAATGGACCCATGAAGAACTACAGCAGCTCTCTGTCCCACATGGATCATTATGTACATGATAGTAACAAACGTCCTATGATGCCTTCACTAGTAGGCGCCTTCCACTTTAGCTAATGCTAATCTAACAGGTAGAAGTGTAATGAGCAAACCCCCATAGCTTGTGGTGAACAGTACAGGTTATCGATAATACAGTTATTTTTCTCTTATTGATGAGAAACAGTACATACAGACAGGTGTGTCATGTTGAAGTGATAGATCGGGTTATTCCTTATGCGTTAGATTCAGATCATGGCGCCAACGGTTAGGAGAAGCAGCCGCGCGCACGGCACACAAGTTAAACGTTTTAGCGTGGACGGGGTCAGCAAAAGTTTTCGCGGCCTACATCACTTCCGCCACTTTATCTTGCCATCGACTAGTTTATTCCTTTGGAACTACTTTGTGCGCCGTTAAACTCTCTGTGTTCTTACGCGTATAAATTTAGCGTAGCTGTAACGCTCTAACGGCTGAACAGCGGAGTAATATAGTGCGCGTGCACACAGGAACATGGCAATTCAACGGTTCACAAGCGAAAGTAGTTCCAACGGAAATGCTAAAATAGCCTTTAAACTGGAACTGATTAGCTTTTTCTATGTTTTTTTTTTTTTTTTTTTTTTTTCATGATCTTTTGCTGACCCCTCTTCTGGGAACGCGATGATCTGAATCTAGTGCAGGTAACACACTGATTACAGGTAACCATCTAATTACCCAAACTATCACTTAGGCCAACACACCGAAGACAGAGCTGCACTAATATTGCAAATATTTCACCGTCTATGCATGAAAAATGTCAGTTTGAGCCTTTTAAAGACCAGAATCAAATGTTAGTGAGAATGAGTGTTTGTGCTCTTCACTATGAGCGAGTCAGTGTCAGGATAAAATACCTCCTAAGAGTTGAATGCATCCAGGATATCATGTAATTTGTTTTGCTAAGTGTTTATCATCTGCTCTTCTTCCAGTAACAGCTATTTTTCCTGGTTTAGTTGGGCAAACCTCGAGGTTAAGGCCGGGTTGCATATTGTTGTTAATATTGCTTCTCTAAGCAAGCTGTCACTTTTAAACCACCAACCATTTCCATATGAGAGTCTGCAGAGAAAGTGGCCTGAGAAGACAGAGACACGAAGAGAGGAGGCGTCCGTCTGCTCGGGCTGGTGAGTACGCTGGAGTGCATTAGTGGGTTGAGAGAAAAAAGGGTACGGGTGGATGGGGCTGGTCGTCCGAACTGGAATTATGGGATTAACCGTTGATACAACTGGCATGTGCAAAATGGCCGTTTAAACGACGAGTGGTGCCCATTCGCTTGGTGTGCGTCCATACTGAGAGAAGCAAGAGCGACAAGAACAGAGAGGAAAAGAGAGATTAATCAAAGAGGGGGGAAAAAAAAACATTTCAAGCTGCAAAATAAAAACGTAGCTGCTGTAAAAGGTTAGTTTGCAGAAACATGTTGATAAAATGATTCACTTTTCACGCTGAATCAGATCCGATGAAAAATCATTATTTTGATCACATGAATCAAACCTGGTCCCAAACTCTCTTCAGATTTTCATTCTTTGACTTAACAGTGTCTGTTAAAACCCTGGAGCTGCATGTTTCACAGAGACTTTACCATGTGGGAACAGATCAGAGATCGGAGAGCGTTAGCATCAGTGCACTCACCTGAATATCAGTAAGCTCTTTGTGGAACCTCTTAGCCAGATCTGGACCGTTCTGCATCGTCGGGATCTGATACGTCTGATATGAAAGAAAAACAGAAAAAAAACAACAAAATGAAATCAGAATTATTTACAATCATTTTGTTTACATGGTTTTAAATGAGCAGATTACAGGGGACCTTCCTACCTTCCCCCTGTAGAGGAGGCTGCCCACAGGACACACCACACAGGCCGTCCCTGCTCCAAACACCTCCAGGATCCTTCCAGCATCCAGAGCCTTCAGCAGCTCCTTAATGCTCATCGTACGCTCTGTCACCTTAAACTCACCCTGCAGCACAAAAGACAACAAATACATACATGGGGTCAAAGGTTAATGTTTCATTTTTGTTCAGGAGCTGAGATTTATCTCTTTGTATCAGTGTGTGTGTGGTCGTCTTACCCAGGCTCTGGCGAGGTCCAACAGCGACTGCCTGGTGACTCCTGGGAGAATGATGCCATCCAGAGGAGGAGTCACCAGCTCTCTCTCTGCACACACACACACACACACACAAACACACACACATTCATTAGGTCAACTCATCTGACCTGACAAAGACAAGTGCGACGACTCACTGAGACAAACTGTGGAGTCTGACCTCCTTTCTCATTGGTCCAGTAGATGAAGAGGTTCATGGTGCCGACCTCGGTGATCTCCTCCTGCTCTCCGTACAGCCACAGGACCTGCTGACAGCCGCGCTTCACCGCCTCGTTCTGCACCATTATCGTCGGCCCGTAGTTACTGCACAGAGACAAAACACACACACTCATCAAATTAACGACACGCACACACACACACTGTAAACAGACGTCAGGTTATAGAGGCTTCACTCACTCTGCAGCTTCTTTATTTGCTTTGTAGCTTAAAATATGAGAAATCAAAAGAATGAATCACACTGTATAATAACTACTCATTCATAAATTTATGAATGATGTGTCACTGAAACATAAAAGTGTGTAATTATAATAAAGTTTTAAAAAAGTAACTTCAGGAAGAAAAGTTTTTCTTCTTCCTGACGGTTGATGAGAACAGGAACAGTCTCAGTTCATTACTGTCTCATCACATAAAAACAACAACACTGTGCTTCATTTCCTTCATGAAACATAAAGAACGTCTTGTTCTTTGTAATAAAATGTTTCATTCCTGCCAAGAAGTGAAAAGACGCTACGGAGACGAGTTACAACAACAACAAAAACAACACGTCCGTGTGACAGCGGCGAACAATCGAGTCCCAGTTGAGACTCAGGTGATGAGTCACTGTGTGAATCTGCAAATGAGCTCGTTCCTCGTGTCACAACGCTCTGGCTAAAACACACATCCACATCCTGATGTTAGCGTGATAGCAAACAAACTGGTTACATGTCCTGCAGGTACGAGACCTGAGACATGTTCCTAACCGTACCAACGCCGTCATTATGTCACGTCTGTACTGTAGTGTCAGTTCTGACTGTGTGTGTCTGACTATCACAGAGCGCCGGGGTCAATGTTCCTGAAACTCGCAGTGAGACGACATAAAACACATTAATACAGTGTTTTCTGTTTGTCTTTGTTATTTAGCAATTATTTATTTATGTTTGTGATTATTGATTTACTCTAATGAATCAATAATCACATGTTCAGGATGCTGAGTTTGTCTGTTGTAACTTTTAAATAGATCATTTGTGTTTATTTTTACTTTTTTTTTAACATTACTATGAAGCTTAAACGTCCTCTAATGTCCAAGGTGAGACTGTCTTCAGTCACCGGTTTGTCTCTGATGAACACGCAGAAGTTTATGAGACAAAAAAACAGTGAATGAAGTTGAGAAATGAACTTGAAAATTTCTTGATCCTGAGTTAAACCTGTTTAGTTCTGTGTTCACACAGGTCACAGAGGTCACGGAGGTCACGGGCCTCAGTCTGGGGTCGACTGCTGCTAAATCTGTCCTGATAACTGAAGTGAATCGTCCTCTCCGTCTGACGGAGGGAGAGCAGGTTTTGTTGGCACAGTGAGTCGGGGGTGGGGGTGGGGGTGTTATGTAATCATAGCGGAGCTGAGCAGGTGCTACATTAGGATACCAGAGTCATGTGGACGCAGGCCTGTCTGTCTGCGATCACAGGCCCTGTGGAAGATTACAGCAGCACTGACAGCAGAGCAAAAACCAGACGGAGCCACGATGGAAACAACTTCCTCCTTCTTCTTCTTCTTCTTCTGTTAACTGGAGGTTTTCAAGTAGAAACAGCCTCCTGTTACGTTATTGTTGTTTTTCTTCCTTCTCTAAACTCATTTTTATCTCTGGCACTGCTCAACAGACGTCGCTCACACTTTGCTTCATGACCTGTGTCTGTCAGGTCAGACCAGTCACTGACCTGTGACCTCATCCACCTCTCTGACAGACACCTGATAACACTAATAACCTGAGCTCTTCCTGCTGTGACGAGACGAGACGGCAGCAGCTTCGCTAAGAGGAAACTCACAGATAAAAAGACATTTGGTCTCAAACAGGAACCATCGCACAAACAGAGCGTTTACAGGAACCTGGTCTGTTCCCTTCAGGAGACACAGATGATCTGTCTGTCACCTCTGGACGTCTGTGATGCCTTCATGCATTAAAATATGTTCTAATCAATACAGTCAGCATCATCACTTGATAATAAACACACCCAGGGAGAGTCACCTGAAGGTCAGAGGTCACCACATGTTTTATCTGCTGCTGTTTTCAAATACAACACTGACCACTGTGTCCTGTTTCCACCTGCTGGTTCACTCTGACTAAACTGATAACAGGACTCATCAGGCTGAAACTGAATGTGACGCTGAATCAACAGAGCTTTAATCTTCAGAGTCAGTTTAGTCAACACCAGACTCACCCTCCCATCTTATACGCCCCGACTCCTCCCTGCCACGCTCTGACAAACGACGGGTCGGCCAGCAGAGACACGGGGTTGAAGGACCCTGTGGCGAAGTAGGGCCCCACGGGGCCGATGATGACAAAGATCATGGCCTTTCCTGCCCGGGAGACGCCGAGAGACGGCTGTAGGAGAAAGAGGAGGAGGAGGAGGAGGAGGAGGAGAGATACATGACTCTACTGATGTTCACTCCACAGTGATGCTACGAGTTAAACAAGGCGACCTGCACCCTGACGAGCGCTGACGTCTCTGCTCACCTCAATGCCGATGAACGTGGGTCTGATGTAGAGGCTGGCGTCCAGGGAGTAGGGAACCCACTCCTGGTCGACCTCCACCAGCTTCCTGATGCACTCAAGCAGCTCGGCTTTATCAAAGAGCTGCAGGGAAACAGAGGAGCACGTTAACGACTCACCGCTCGTTAATACTCACATGATTCGTACCAGTGCGACTGTGGTGGTGGTGAAAGAGGTGCAGAGCTCAGTAGTTTTCTGCTACACCATGACGTCATCCACAACAACAAATCTTTATTAATTAACAAGTGTGAAAGTCTAGATTTAAAAAAAAGCCTTTTTCTCCGTGAGCTCAGACTCAGACCATGTGTCTGTGGCTCCGCCTCTGATTTGAGCTAAAAACTGGAGCGAAGCCGAGCGGTTACATAACGACTCAACGCTTCACTGTGTCGGTCTGTAATGAAACCTGCAGACGCTGCCAGAGTCAGAGGAATGTGTGTGAGAAAGAGAGAGAGAGAGAGAGAGAGGAAGAGCAGCAGTGGCAGCACAGTGAGGATGATGAAGATGAAGATGATCTGTGGACGTGTGGCCAGAGCTGCAGCAGGAGAGAAAGTGTGAGGAGCAGGAGTGAATAAAGTGAACAGAGCAGACGATCACACTTCAGCAGGGAGTGTGTGTCAGCCTGAGAGTTAGTGGGTCAGACTGTGTGTGTGTGTGTGTGTGTGTGTGTGTGTGCGTCAGACTGTGTGTCACTGTGTTGCAGCTTCATGCTCCACAGACAATGAAATCTGATCCAGACAGATGAACGAGTCTCACACTCTTACACTGTACATGTGTTTCTGTTTCCCTCAAAACAACAAAGGCTGTGAGTTTGTCCCTGCAGGGCCACCGTCTGAGTCTTAATCACAACACTGACACGACTGTGGCCGACAAACTGAATCATGGCTTCAACTCAAACACAACACGCAGCAGGATCTTTACTAAAGACCTTCACTCCACTAAACCCGAGTTTGGGTTTCAACTGATTTTCTTTTGTGTGTGTGTGTGTGTGTGTGTGTGTGTGTGTGTGTGTGTGAAACTCACAGGAAGGCAGCTCCTGTCTGCACTCCTGTGCATCCTCTCCATGTTCAGCATCGGTCTGAACAGACGGACGTGGTTGTCGACTCCACGGAAAGCCTTCATGCCTTCAAACAGCTGGAGAGAAAACACACACACACACACACACACACACACACACACACACACACACACACACACACACTGATATGATAATATGACCTTGAACCAAACAAACGTTTCCTTTACATGCGGTGAATCTGATTTTTCTGTCACAGAAGGAGCCAAAAACAACGTTGTGACACATTTATTGCCTTGTTAAATAAAAGCACTGAAGCGCGTGTGGTTTGCACTCGAGCAGCTCTGTGTTTGGTTTATACATCAACTCGCTGAGCAGCTCTGAGTTTCACTGAGTGTCTGTCATTGATTACGTGATGTGACATCATCATGGTTATTCTTCAACAGCACAAAGTGTCTCATTCAGACAATATTAACCAATTTATGATCAATAATATTGATACCTTTACTTATGGAGCCCACAATAAATCCAGTCCTCACCTCTATGGAGTAGTGCAGGGCCGAGCTGGCCGGGTGCAGCGACAGGTTCTGGAAAGGTTTGATCTGCGGCGCCTCCCAGCCGCCCTTCTCCGACCAGTTGATGGTCAACATGTGGTCGGAGAACTGTTTGCCGAACACCAGCGTGGAGGGGTCGGGCTTGGGCTTGCATGCTGTGCTGCGTTCGATGGTGATGTCGGTGGCCTGAGGCGGAGATGCACGACGGACGGAGGAGGAGGAGGAAGAAGAGGAGGAGGAGGAAGACGAGAGCAGAGCAGGCGACGGATACAGGAAGTGATTTTTAAAATCGTGGTTATTGACAGAGCATGCGTCCATTAGTGGAGCGTTATACATACAGAGTCAAAGTGCTGACTTATCTGGTCAATTAATCAAGTTCAATTAAGCTGAATTAAATAACGACGACAGGCAGACAGTGGGGAAAGACAGACAGGATACAACAACTTTAAATTCTGATAACCTGTCACAATAAAAGCTGAAGAGAAAAAAATCCACGTGTGAATATATGACACCTCCTTCTGTGTAATAATCTACAGAGCAGACATGTACGGTCAGGCCCAGCCGCTCAGCAGCTTCCTCTGAGGTGACGTGGTTTTACCTGGTGAGAGGGGAAAAGTTAATGTTGTCCTTCGTTACCTTGAAGGAGCTGGAGAACCTCAGAGAGCCAATGGAGAAGGGGAGGGTGTGAATGAGTCGACCATGGAGAGCCTGCAGACAGGAAACAGCCCAGTCACTGTGCAGGTCTGCAGTTTATTAGGAACAATGAGCTGAAGCCAAAGCAGCACCAGGACTTTAGGGAGTAAAACACAGGGACACACACTCTGACATTGTTGTGTGTGACACGGCAGCGGCCGCTCTAACACAGCTGGTGCTCGGCGTCCTACTGTAAATAGCATCAGGCAGCAGCACATGAGCAGGGCGGGCTACTGCGAAGAGGCAGGAATGCAGACTTTTTATGAGTTTCCTGGGTGTGTGTGGGTGGGGGGTGGGCAGAGGGGGCAGAGGGAGGAGGGGGGGGGGGGGGGGTGGCGACAAAACAAACAGCAGAGCAGGAGAGAAACACACCTGATCAGACTCCGACAACAACAAGGGCTCTCTGTGAAAAAGTGCAACAGAAAAGTGGTGTCTCATGCCAGTGAAGAGGTTTGTGAAGGTGTGATGTGGTGTAACAGTCGTGAGACAGGTGGTGCTTTTCTTACAGCTGTGTGTGTGTGTGTGTGTGTGTGTGTGTGAGCTGTTACTGTGTCTGCCAACAGCTTCTTCACGCTTCCTTTTTGTTTGCATGTCAAAATAAAAGCAGCCACATGGCACACGCACACGCACACACACAGGGCTGAGGAGCTCGTGCTTTGGAGACTCCTCCAAGCTGCAGGAGCTTTGTTTCACGGATGATGCAAGTTTTTCCTTTTGTTGCGACCCCGAGCGCGTGAGGCTTCGTTTGTTTTAGCGAAGTGCACGTGTAAAAAAAAATAAAAGAAAGAAAGAAATCTGATGCACGAGACTCGTTATCCTGGTTTTGTAACTTTTGGAAACGCAGTGAAGTTGAAATCAAATTAGCTAATGGTCACATGAACACCGGCTAACACACGTGAGCTAGCAGCAACATAAACCAGCTAGCTTACTTCATTAACTACACAGGCTAAACGTGTAGCATTGGTGTAATAACACAGTTATTACTGTAGATCTGCAGCGGTGGATGCTGTTTATAGCCTCACACCAGATTACGTGCAAAAAAACGCATATTTTACCCACAGCTACTTATTGTTTATCTCATGCAACAACACGGTTATTAACTCATGAATACTCTGTAATTAGAGCCACGTTTAGTCCAATTCGGCACAAAACTATTTACACGAAAAACACATCGATCCTCATGGGTTTTCTATCGACATCCACCAAGATCTGCTAAAGTTAAGGCATTTAAATAAACACGTATTTCATGAAATAAGGTTTAAATATCGTAACTGGACCTGAGCCGATTTGAAAATCAAAGCTACAAGATGAATATCAGACATTTATACGTGATTTTTTAGCAGCACATTTGTTATAATCGATAAAATAACTTAAATTTTCAGTTTTTTCCACTGAGGTTTGGTTTGTTTCTCTCCGTGCAGCTCCGGCTTGTGTCCCCTCGGTGCTGGCGGGACACACTCCCCCCGTCCTCCCCACCGACGTCTTATCTCCCCTCGGTCATCATCAGCTCATTAACCGCACATTTAAAGTGAATCATTTACCCAGAAGATAAACACAGGACAAATTATCTCTCTCATACACACAGTGGTCAGTGAACTCACCGTCCGGAGCGCTGCCATCTCCGCTACGTAATGAAGACAAACCGGATTATTTGTTCGTGCGGAAACAAAACACTCGAAGTCAAACTTGGGTTCCGCTTTGGCGTCGCTCAGCTGAGGAGACGAACAAAACCTCCTGCGTGATATTAATCCTGATAAAAAATAACAATGACTGACCTACAGTAGATAATGTGTATTTGTTACCAACTTATCACTGGTTTGTTATTTTTATTTTTCTGGATATATGATAGTAAAAAAAAAAAAAAATCACCTGAGATCCGTTTAAAAAAAAAAAGAAAAGATATAAACTTCGCCAAAAATGACTTTAAATTAAATTCGTGGTTTAATTGTGACTGGTTTTGTTCCCCGGTCACCCTCATTCAGAAAGTCACCGGAGGCGTGACAGAAAACGTCGCACGTTATTGGTGCACAGCAACCGGCGGTGAGGGGGAGGTTATTAGAGGTCAAAGAGGTGGACGCTGATTGGCTGATCGGTGGGGAGTGGACTCGGTCGTGTTACACAGTTGGTCAAGATGCCAAGACTCAAGAGCCGAGTGACAAACCCCCAGCAGTGAAGTTACAGACTTGCTTGAATGAAAGGAGATTTTATTTTATTGAAGGAAACACGTTTGAGTCCTATTTCCGTTAAAACTGAGAGAAAACACATGTTGTCGTCACATTTCAGAGGCCGTGACCAACATGTTTCTGCATTTTAATAAAAAAAAAACTGTGCAGATGAAGAGAAAGTGTTATAAAAAGTAAGTATTTCAACATTAGTCTGAGTTCAGGATCAACACACAAAAGGCCAAATGAATCATCTGTTGCTGAGATCCTCAGGTTGACTGGACCTGACTCTTGAAGCCGTAGTTGAGTTCGGCTCCTCCGCTCAGCAGGAGGTCGATCCCGGTGCAGAAAGTGGCGTCAGCGGCCAGATACAGTGCCATGAGTCCACTCTCGGTCTCGGTCCCCATACGACCCATCAGCTGTTGGAGGAGGAAGGAAAACTCGTTATTCTTGTGGCTGCAGGTCGGTGGTTTAGTCAACTCCTGAAACCACCTACTGTGTGTTGACGCTGCTGCAGCTGCTCTGTGCTGCACTGTAAAAAAATGTTGATAAACCAGGAAACCTGATGCCAGACATCATTTTTAGCTTCTCATCTTCCATCCTCTACTTTAACATGTTACTAAAGTCCAGAACGAGGAACCAGGACGTGTTTAAATGCACAACGGCACATCTTTGTTGTTTCGTCTCAGCGTCACGCCAGAAATCTGACATCTACACGCACTGAATAATGAAGTGAAAGATGAGACTGAGGCTGGTTTGCAGCTCTGTCCTGCGTCTTCAAAGGCCGGGATGAAGACAAAGCTTCAGGCCGTTAATGTTTACAACTCAATGGACAGAGTTTGGATCATTAACACAACAAAGATGCAGGAGCTGAGCCGCCCAGTTTGGTTTTCACTGGTGGCTCCAGCCGAGCAGGAATGAGTAGTTTCTGTGGGTGTAGGCGAGTGGTGTCTGTTTTACTGTTTATGGTTGATTCTTGTAATAAATCGTCTTTCTGGAATCTCCAGACTCTAAAACATGTCGTCTGTCCGTCACCTGAGCATCTTCTCCTTTTTTGATGGCGGCTGCAGCGTCTGGAGTCTGAGCTGCTAGTTCCTCCCACAGAGGCGTCATGACGTTTCCTGGAGAGATGCTGCAACACACGACAAACACCGTCATCACAAAACAAAGGTGCTACTACACCGACAGACAGGGAAACACCTACAGGTCAATCATCTGCCTATTGACTGTTGATTCTCTCATCTCTTTTTGTTTCCTGCTGAAGTGAACACCGACACTTTTAATAAATGGACAGTTCAGTTTAATAAAAATGCTGCAAATATGTATTTTTTACATCATTTAATTTTCATTTTTGGTGCATTTTGTCACATTAAGTAACGTCTTGACATGACGTTGACAAAACCAGTTGAGGTCTAAATTTATCCAATAAAAAAACCCTGATTTGTCTTTTTAGTCTATATTTTTATTGTCTTTCACATTTTATTGTAATGTTTTTATATCTAACATTCCACCTGTCTTTTTTCTGCTACATAAATAAACCTGCCTTGTGTTGTTTGGGAGCCACTGGACTAAACTAATGCTGCAAACAGAGATTCATCTGTGTAAAGTATAAACATCATTTAATGCTTTTGCTTTTCAAATTTGTGCTTTCACTTTAAAATATACAACTTATAATGGAGTTACATTTGCTTTGTGACCTTTTCCACCAGCTGAACTCACCAGTTCACTCTCACATTGTAGCGGCTCTCGTCTATGGCCATGGCCTTTGTCATGGAGATTATCGCCCCCTTGTGGAGAGAAGCTCACGTTACAGCTGAAGAAGTCACAGAGAAGTGAAGCAGTGTGAAATGTTTGATGCCCATGTCACCGGCTCACCTTGGTGGCGACGTACGGCGCCGCGTCTCTCTGCCCAATGGTGGCCACGAGGCTGGAGACGTTGATGATGTTGCCCTGACGCTGCCGCAGGTACGGCAAGGCATACTGCAGAGAGAGAGTGATATTATGTGAGTTAGTGAGTTATATGAGTTCTCCATATGTGCACATTCAGGGTGGACACGTTACTTTAGAGGCCAAGAAGTAGCTGATGAGGTTCAGGTTGAGCAGGTCCATGAACTCCTCAGCTGTGGTGTCATCTGTGGGTTTGTACGGCGGGTCTGAGCAGAGAGACATTAAAAATCAAAACAGGAGAAACTTAACGAAGCCTCGAGTCCTCGTCCTCTCTGCTCTGTGAAGGATGTAAAAAAAGACACACTCACGCCACCCAGCGTTGTTGACCAGGCAGTCGATGTGTCCGTGACGCTCCACCGTGACGGCGATCAGCCTCTGCAGAGACAAAACACCACACATGACGAACTGGTTTCCAACAGGAGAGTCGAGACAGAAACCAGTTCACACCCATGGACACGGAGACCAGGCCGTGGTCGCGCTCGTGTGTGTTGGGTGATAATACTTAATACATTTTAATTATATACATTTTTATTCATGACGACAACTTCCACTGCATTTTACATTTTAAATCTGTGTTTAATGGAAGTGAAACTTGTAGTTTTTCAAAAGTACAAAATGGTTGGTTTTTTATTTTTCAGATTTCTCGTTAGTTTGTGAAAGTCAGTTGCTCACTAGTTCTTCATACTTTGTGCTACCAAAACCGCTCAAGTATAAAAATGTGAAACACTTACGTTCAACTTTTTTGATGTTTCTTATCATTTTATAAATGTTTAACTTTTTCTGCTCATTTTTTTCCCATTCAAATGAATGGATAAAACAAACCTTCAGCCTCTTTGCACTTGTTGATAAACTCTCAGCTAATCAACTTGTGTTCAGTTTATTGATATGTTCCACCGTTATTGATTCATGACAGTTTAAACTTCATTGATTGATTTTATAATGGGTGAGTATTGCATGGACTGTACAGAGCTACCGTCGATGACATCATCACTAGAGCAGGTGATCACCCAAAAAAAATCATCTGAGATCTTTCTCTTTAACTCGTCCTCCTGGCCACAGAGTATATGATACACACACTATTCTTTCCACGTCTGTTCACAAACTTGTCATAGTTCATATACTCTGTGCTTAAAGCAGAGAGACTTGCAGACTTTGAACTGTGAGCCTCAAAGTGATGCAGTCTCATCCAGCTTCCCATCAACTCCAGTACAAATGAGGATCTGATATAGTGTCTCTCAACAAACACCAAAATCACGTGTGTGTGTTCAGGAAGTCTCATTGTTCTGACTGTATATTTCTTTTTCTCATATGTGTCGCTGCGTCAGGTAAAATCACCATGGCAACCTGTGAAGGCAGGCTGATACCTGTCCTCCACTCCCTATTGGCTGACACGATCAGACAGGCTATACCTTAAATGTGTTGGTGTGTTTTGTATGGGACCTATAATTAGGTGAAACCATGGACAGACCCTGGGGCAGATCTACCCCCCCACCCCACCACCCCGAGCAGGTTTATTTCAGGTTGGACCCACATACAAGACACACCTATTCTCAGGTACAGGACTGTTTAGATCAACCAGTCTGGCCACGTCTGTGAGAAAATATACAGTCACATACGTACGTCTCCTGGATTTATGAAGATATTTATATCAAACATTCATATGTTCATTATTTCTTCAGTTTCAACTGTCTTTAAACAGACGTCAACTTTTCCAACTCTTCATCTGCTACACTACAACCATCCATCATCCACCTTACAACTTCTACCTTTATATTATATATACATCTACCTTCATTACATTACTTTGCTGCTTGCTGCTGTTGTAATGTGTAATTTCTATTGTCATTATTGTAGTAGTGTTAGTATGTTAATCCAGCTCTGTGTGTCCAGTTAAATAACTACCTGTTGAGACACAGCTGGAGTGTGACAGCAGCTCAGGTGAGGTCAGGTGACAGACGGGACAGTGACTCTGCTGTGCAGCAGCTGCAGGTGGACTTTACCTTGATGTCTTCTTCTTTGGAGACGTCGCATGAGACGAATTTGCACGATCCTGGACCTGCTTTGTTCAGCTCGGCCTCCAGAGCCTCACCTGCTGCACCTGAAATCAGAGCCATATGTAAACAGACACATTTTAGCTTTCAGATGCATACTACCTGGTTATCAATCATAGATCATATCAATCAAACAGTAACAGGTGATCAAGCTGATTAAAAACATTATATATATGGAAGCATCAGTCACCTCCTCTTGCACAAAACACCACCTTGGCGCCGTTCTCCACTGAAACAGAAGATGCACATTATCAGTTATCACGGTACTTTCGGCTCTGACAACAAACGACCCCGCAGCGCAGACCAACAGGCCACCGTACCGAACACCCTGACGATCCCCCGGCCGATCCCCTTCGACCCCCCGGTCACTATCACCACTTTGTCCTGGTATCGCGGGGACATGTCGGCCGCGCTGAGGTCGATACAGTCGGGTGGTAAAAACGCCGGCGAGCAGCGCACCTGACTGAGGGAGACACCTGCGGAGTCAGCGGGTTGTTCTCCGGCGGCTCCTCCTCCTCCTGTTCTCCCGGTTTAACGACCCTCGGTGCGTTTGTTGAAGGTTCAAAGTTCCGCACCAAAAAATCACGGAGTTTGCTCTGATGCGTTCAGGGGCTGCACGGATTATTGGAAACCAAATCACGCGATAATTTAAAGTGTGAATTTTGTCTTAAGATGTGTTTTTAAGTCATTATTTAAATATAAGGATTTAATATATAAATGAAAATAATATACAAATAGAAAATACTTTGAACATCTTGCGCTTCACTCTGCAGATCAGCCACTGTTATTATACAGTGACTGACATGGGGGGGGCCTGACACTGATGCACTGATGCTGTTGTATGTGACAAAGGTGGAGTTTTTAAATACCTCCAATGAAAAAATGAACTTTTTCTGAGACCTGACAAACCTATGTGCTGCTTTTGGGCCTGTTCTCCACCTCCTTTTCCATTGAGACGACTGCAGCTGTTGTATAGAAGGGAAACATCAGTGCTGCAACTCAAACACCTGAAGTGTGACGGGGTGGGGTGGGGGTGGGGGGGTGCAGAGTGGCATGATATTATTAATATGTGGGTTAAATGTTGTCCACTTTCTCCTGGGAGATTTTCACAGCTTTGTACTTACTGTACATGTTCGATGGTCAGTAACTGGCGTCACCTGTATTTGAAAGTATAAAGAAGCAGAACATGGAAATAAACCAATGTAATCAATAATCAATCTCATACGTCTGAGTGTGATTTTACCATTAACCAAAAAAAAAAAAAAAGCTCTCCAAAAAGTTTCTTCAGTGTCCAGTTTCTTTTTCAAAAAAAAGTCAGTTGTTGAAATTTACATGGAGTACCTGAAGGCAACACTTGCAAAGTGTCCCAGCAGCCTGTTATGGGAGTTGTGGTTTTACTGCACAGAGAGAAGAAGAGACTCGCTGATGTTGATGAGTCTAAAATAACCACAGAGATCCAGATTTATATTTAATATAACGTTGTGTCGTTGGGTCTGACGGGTCGAGTTTCTGACAATTCTGCACAAACCACAGTTAAAATTTATGTTCCCGTCTAAAATAGAAGATGACAGCATCGCTCTGAAGCAGTGGGCAGCCACACAGAGACGCACACCAAGACTGAATACTCACCGTGCGTCCATGGTCTCATCAAAGATCAATAAATCTGTGCATGTTCATGTGCAGGTTCAATGTGCAAACTGGTCCAGTAAGTTTAAGGTGGAATGACAGTTAAGAGGAGGCTGACATTTCCAGGACAGCAGGACGGGTTGCTGAGGGCAGAGGAGGCAGCGGTGCTCTTGGAGGAAGAAGAGGAGGAGGAGGAGGAGAGGGTCAAAGATTGAATTTCGGCCCGACAGCATTTCACCGGGAGCGTGAGAAAGAGCACAAGGGAGCAAAGTGAAGACAGTGAGTGACCTACAAACAAGCTTAACCATCTTAACTTCACCCCTGGCTGCAGATTAACACTGTGGCAGCTCCTGAAGGAGCCACGCTGCTCCGCCTGACGCCTCCCCTCCCAAACGTGACACATGAAGGTGGGATAGTATTCAGGAGGAGGAGGAGGAGGGGGAGGAGGAGGGGTTGTCTAAACATCACGATGAGAGGATTGATACACAGACTGTCTCAGAAGGAGGGAAGGGTCGGTGCTGAAGGTGGAGGTGGAGTGAGAGAGCGATGGTCGGACAGACGGGAGAGAGACGGAGACCAGTCTGAATGTGGTTTCTACTGGGAGCACTGGACATGGTGGCAAACAGGTGATGAGCTCTGTGCATGGAGGGTCTGGAAAGTGAGGAGTTGCTGGGGGGGTTGCATGCATGAATGCATCAATCAGTTTAAAGTTTTCTGCAAAAATCTGCAAAATGCTCCGAAACTGTTAAAGTATCGGTTCAGTATTTTCATTATTTTTTACTTTGATCATCACACGATTAAATTAAATTCATATATAATGTAAATCTAATACAAAATGTTTTTCTGTTGTGCAGGAAATTTCAAGGCTGATCTCAGAGAGAGAGAGAGAGAGAGAGAGAGAGAGAGAGAGCGAAGAGGTGAGAGTTTGATTTCGATGTTGCCTCATTCAGGCTGACACGGCCCTGAGATGAATAAGCACTGGTGACATGATAACTTGGACAAAATAACGGGAACACCATCCAGCTGATTAGACAGCTCTTTAAAACAGGTTCAACGGGTTATAAACACTACGACCAGGATTTCTTACTGCATTAGTCTCCTCTGGATGTTCCTAATAAACCGGCCAGTGAGTGTTGTTTATGATGAGTGGGAAAATGTGCAGCTGTTTCGTGCATGTTTTGGTTTCATTCAGATTTTACCCAGAATTTCATGAAATGTTTTATTTCTATGCACAAAAATGATCAGGTCCTTTTTTCTCTCCTCTCTCCACTCTGTCTCTGTTTTGTTTTCATCAGAGCAAAGAAGGAAGAAAAAGTACAAGAAGATACACGAGAAAGAAAAGCCAGAGACTGAAACATGGATAATCAAGACAAGGAGGGAGGTACAGAAGGAGGAGGAGGAGGAGGAAAGACGGACAAACTGAAAGTTGTGGGGGGTGGTGATGAAGACAAACAGACCAAAGACAAACACAACAAGCTGGAGAAGGAGAGCGGCGAGAAGGTGCCGGGCCGCGAGAACCGCAGGGAGAACCGGCGCAGTCAGTGGCGGAGCGGCTGGGCTCTGACCGAGCGTCTGGCCATCAACGTGTCCGGGATGCGATACGAGACCCAGCTCAGCACCCTCGCCCAGTTCCCCGACTCCCTGCTGGGCGACCCCCAGCGCCGGCTTCGCTACTTTGACCCCATCAGGAACGAACTCTTCCTGGACAGGAGCCGCGTCTGCTTCGACGCCATCCTGTACTTCTACCAGTCGGGCGGGAGGCTGCGGCGGCCCGCCAACGTCCCCCTGGACATGTTCCTGGAGGAGATACACTTCTACGAGCTCGGAGAGGAGATCATCGACCGCTTCAAGGAGGAGGAAGGCTTCCCCAAGGAAGAGGAGAGACCTCTGCCCACCAACGAACTGCAGCGCCGTCTCTGGATGCTGTTTGAGTATCCGGAGTCGTCCAGCGGAGCTCGGATCATCGCCATCATCAGTGTGATGGTCATCGTCATCTCCATTCTCATCTTCTGCCTGGAGACTCTGCCCGAGTTCAGGAATGAGAAGGAACAGAGAGAGGTGAGGAGCATTGACACACACGCAAGAGCCACTTGTGGGACACTTAGAAGAAACAGAGAGGACGGACGAGGTTGTCGACGGAGGTTATGTCAGAGGAAGTTCATGTGACGGAGTCAGGACGAATGGAGGATCAGGGAGGCAGCTGACAGGGTGCAAAGACAACAAAGGGTTAACGCTGTGAGGCAGTGATGAGGTGAACATAGAAGGACAACAAGTGCTGACAGGTGTCACTTTGCCAAACATAAACCTCCTCTTGCAGCACAGGGTGAAAACGTCTTTACCTCCCACATCAACGCTGAGGGAGAAACGGAGACTTAAAGAAAAAGCTGAGGAGAAGGAAACGGTCAAAGATCAGAGGCCGCAGACAGAACAGAGAGTGAGAGGGTGAGATTATTTTGGACTTGTCGTTAAATCCGATCCACTCAGATTTGAAGGGAAGGAATGAAGGAGATGAGGCGAGCAGTTAAACTGACGCTCAAGACACAAGAGCAATGAAAGAGGAGAGGCAGGCGCAGCAGGTTGTGAGGAGGTTAAGAGGGAGATACCTCACAGAGACACCGACAACTGCCAGAGCCAGCGAGTGCATTTAGGTGGAGTGGATACTTCGACGGTGCTGGGAAACGAGGGAGAGTGGAGGTAGAGTTAAAGGTAGAGAGGCGAGTGTGAAGGCAAGGAGAGGAGATGAGCTGCTCTCAGGTTACCCCTTGGAGATCTAAAGGTCTATATATAGAGGAAGGACAACCCTAAGAGCACATCAACACATAAACAAATGTCTGTATTAATAAACGGAGTGAGTCACAGGCTACGCACTGAAAACGGCTTGGAAAAGACGCTCCAAGATCAACTTTTCTGATGACCGCCGCAAAATCAAATTAGCCCTGCACACTCTCCGGTAGCCTGGAGACAAGGTGGATTGTGGGGGTTCAGGCAGGATTTACGTCCCCCATCATCACCACCACCACCACCACCAGTAGCAGCAGCAGCAGCAGCAGCAGCAGCAGCAGCAGCAGCAGCTGCTCCGTTACCTCTATACATAGACTGATCACTCACATGATCAGAGTATTTGACACTTTTGGAAACTGCATAAACAAATTCAAAGCGACATGTGCAACCGTCCCCAGGCAATCACTCACCAACACATGCCACTGGTAATCGAACAGAAAATATCTGTCGTCTTAGCGTCACATGGTTGTTACGTTACTTTGGTACGTTGGTCACCTGTTTAGCTCTTATCATCACTATATGCACATGTAATAGTTGGTTTACAATGCAGCTGTAAGCAGAGATATGTGTTTACTGACAACTATAACTCCTGCAGCTAGAAGTAATGAGCGGACTCCACTGTAAAAACAGATACAAGAGAAGAGATCAAAGCAAGCAGAGGTGTCCATATAAAATGTTAGAGGATTAAATAGATGATAAAAACAAAGCAGGACGTACAAAGATATTCAGTCCTCTCCAACACAAGTGAAACAGACAGAGAAAGAAAAGAAAATCATAAATGTGATTGTGTAACATTGAGCCATATGTGCTACTAGTTATTAGATGTTGATGTAGTAGGCATAAAAGAGACCAAAGCAATAATATGTACTTGTTGTTATAAAGGTTGAATGATCGAGGTCTAAGAGCGAGTTCACCCAAATCAGTTCAAAAACTAACACAAGTCTGTAACACAGATACAGAAATAATCCTGACACTCTGCTGTCAACAGGTTTGTTGGACTTTTTCTCGTCTCTATTAGTGAGACATGGAAAGTTAAGATTAGATTTCGACACATGAAATAGAGTTTTGTAATGAAAGTCTCAGATCAGGGATTCGTCATGACCAGGACTTGATGGGTGGGCTCACATTTTTAAAAGTGTAAAACAATGCCTTCAGGCCTGTGTGATACAAAGATCCTTTCTGTTCTTGGCTGCTGATGTAATTATTGTCCAGTCTGGCCGACAGGAGATCCTCTTGTAATGCTGTTTCATTGTAAGTGATGGACAACGTCCAGAGTCTTTATCAGAAGCTGATGTGAAGGTTTAGCAGCAGCTGCGTTAGATGATTGAACTGGGAATGAGAAAAACTGTTGAGAAACCAAAGAGTTTATACAAATAAAACTATGACTATGACTCAGTTATGAATCTCTATCTTTTAAACTCTGTGCACAACAGGGAATATGAGCGAAGATAAATCACATGATCTTTATGCCAACAATGAAAAGCAGAATTTGTGATTTGGAGCAAACTGACCCTTGAAGTTGCATGAACGCCCTCATCAGAGTTGTCGTCCATCTTTAAACGTATTTCTGCAAGATCTGCAAATAGCTGCTTCTGACCCATACAAATATAAAAACATACAATATGTGCTGCAAGGCTGTAAAACCCTTAAAGTAACTCTATCTAACTAGTTAAAAGACTCTAATGCCGAGTCATTCCAACCTTGCACCTACTTCCTAGAAAAAAACAAGCAGCCGGGGTAAACGAAGTGTCAGATGCCGCGCTCATGCCGGAGTCTGGGTGTAACACAACCCAGAGTCACATGAGCGTAATGTTTTTTGTGTGCTTAAATATAGAGAAACTGATTTATATAAAAGTCTGCAAAGGAAAAATAAAGCCAGGAGGGTGAAAATGGAGAGGAGAGAGAAGTTAGCACAGTATCACAGACCTCACAGGCTCGATCAGATCCTGATGACTGACGTGATACTCCAAATGTGCTGAGGACAAACTCACAATAATTGCTTCTTCTCACTTATCGTCTGTCCACATTCAGGTTACTTCATCCTTGTTTCTCTCTGTTTACACTCGTCGCCATGGAGCTATTTACTATTGCTCTACCTTTCCCCTTCATGCTCACATTTCCCCTGCTATGTTGTGTTTTACAAACAACAGATGGTATAGTCATGTCCGCCATGCAGGATAACTCATGTTTTGTTTTTTTGCAACTGTAACCACTTTCCTTTCTTTTATGTTTCACAGCAATTCACCACCATCCCTCATCCCACCATAGCCAATGAAACCATCCTGATCCCACCTGGCTTCACTCCCTTCCAGGACCCTTTCTTCATCGTGGAGACTATTTGCATCTGCTGGTTCTCGTTTGAGCTCATAGTACGCTTCACCTGTGCTCCCAGCAAGATGCACTTCTTCAAAGACATCATGAACACCATCGACTTCTTCGCCATCATTCCCTACTTTGTCACGATCGGCACGGAGCTGGCCAAGGACAAAGGCGCTCAGCCATCTGTCTCCCTGGCCCTCATCAGGGTCATCAGGCTGGTGAGGGTCTTCAGGATCTTCAAACTCTCTCGCCACTCGAAGGGTCTCCAGATCCTGGGCCAGACGCTGAGGGCCAGCCTCCGAGAGCTGGCCTTACTCATCTTCTTCCTCTTCATCGGCGTCATCCTCTTTTCCAGCGCCGTTTACTTCGCTGAGGTGGATAGACCTGACACGGCATTCACCAGCATCCCTGAGGCCTTCTGGTGGGCGGTGGTGTCCATGACAACGGTCGGCTACGGGGACATGTACCCAGAGACGGTCGGGGGGAAGCTGGTGGGCTCTATGTGCGCCATTGCCGGCGTGCTCACCATCTCTCTGCCAGTGCCCGTCATCGTGTCCAACTTCAGCTACTTCTACCACCGAGAGATGGAGTGCGAGGTCAGCACGGAGTACCATCACGTCGCCACGTCCGTCTGGGAAAAGGACAATGAGGACGATGGCGAGGAGGAAGACGAGGACAGACTGGATGAAGGGCCCGAATACACGGGAGATTATGCCCCACTGTATGAGCAGGACAGCAGGGGAATCTGTCCTCCGCTCAACGGGACTCTTCTGGCAGGACTTTGTGCTGGACAGCCGGTTGGAGATCAGAGAGGAATTAAGTTCTACCTCAACGAACCTCTGGTCACTCAGGTCTGACAGAGCAGAGAGTTTTCAGACTGAAAATTCGAGCAGCATCTCGTCAAGAGAAAGAGAAGATGGAGAAGTGAATGGACATGTTCACAAAGACTTGGGCTGTGGTTGAAAAGCCTTTTTTTTTTTTTGCTTATGAAGGTTCAAACTGGGTGAAATGACCCGGAAGTGTCGGAGGGGCAGTCGGGATCTGAAAGGAGCTTCAGTGCCTCCTATCTTGTCTCCTTTAGCACAGGAAACACTGGACCTTCCTTTATGGAAGGAGAGAAGAAATGCCGTCCCACAATTCCTTGCTGCAGTAATATTTAAAGTGACGCAACACTGTAGAAATGTAGAAGCAACAGAGCAGCTGTTTTAAGTTTGAAAACTAATGGAAATCCACATCTGATCCACTCAAGATCCAGGATCCATAAATATACGTTTCTTCAGTTGTCATGGAGACAAAGCAGATGAATTTGTAGTTGTCGGCATCATCTTCATAAAAAAAGTCTAATGTTTATAGATAATTGCTGTTTGACTAAATCCCAGTGCACAAAAAATAAAAGTCAGGAAACTACATGTTTTATTATAAGTATTATTTCTAACGGCTCAACTTTCTTTCATGTCATCTTATTTCAATCCAGTTTGTTTTGTTTCTGTGGTTAGGAACTAATTTATTGTCCCTGTGTTATAAATAAAGTCAGTTTTACGAAAACAGGTAAATCTAAGTGCTGTCAGATTCTCTCCAAACCACAAATGTCTCTTCCTCGTTCTCATTTTGTTTTCCATCAAGGTTCGACTGCAGCCTTTGACCGACACAGACCCTCGTTTGTGCCTCTCGTGCGATCATGGTTTTTGCCTCAGAGACTTCTGCGTGATTATGTTTGACGGACAGCATCTGCTTTCCCCCAATAAATGAATAAATAAAAGCAAATCTGTGAGAAACCGTGTTCAACGTATGGAAGAAATTAGTGCTGCCGTAAAGACGGATTCCTCAAAGATCCCTCTGCACAGCTGGAATAAAACATTTTACATGGCTGCACAATAAACTCCATTTTAACTAATTCCTCATGTCGGTTTCTTAAGAACACAGGCCATCAGAAAACATGGGGACTAATTTGCAGACAATATGGGAATTTATCCAGAAAGCAACTCTTTATTTAAGCCTAAGTAAATATTCAATGTGGCAGGCACAGAGGCACCAGTGTCTCTGACTAACTGAAGGAGAGGTAACTTAGAAAGCAGGATGAAAATCTGATTCACTGTACAACATGTAGCTGTGACAAAAGTACGATTTGAGGCCACATGGACATCAAGGCTCAATACACAGTGCTACAAACTGATCCTTCCACATTGTAGACACAGATAGCCCTGAGGCATAAAAGACTTCAGGGAGAGAGCAGATCTCTCTAAAGACTGAAGTGCAGTATGCTGGGAATCCCTTCGCTGCATATTTAACTGATTGTGTTATCTAAAACATGTGACCTGTACGGCCGTTACCTGTTTCTCTGCTTATACAGCAACTAAACATGCAGCGAGTATGGCAGGTGTTGATGCCCTGAACTTGTCGGAGTCATGTCAGAAATGCGGTGCTGTAATGTTGCGCCGACGACAACACCACCGAAGAGATCGCTCACCGGCTTGAAGTGGTGCAGACAAGAGTTCATGCTGTTGGTCTGGAGCCAACTTTAATGCAGCACACACTTACACCGGTGTAACAGATACAGCCTGGAGATACGTGCGGAGAAAGCTGATCTCAGGTCAGCAGAGCTTTAGGGCCTCCAAGTGACATTTCTGTCCCAGCGGTGAAGCCAAAACTGTATTCTGATGGTCTGAGGTTCAACTAATCACGTCTGTAAACTAAAGCGACTGACGGGAGGCATCAGGGTTCTTTATTTCTTGTCAGTCCTACCCCTCACCTACGGTCATGGCTCGAGATGGACAGAGTGAAATCACAAGCAGATGAAGTGAGATTCCCCTGTGGGCGGCCGGACATTTACAGTCAAGGGAGTGAGACATATGGATGGAGGTTGAAGTAGAGTCGTTGAGTTGCTTAAGGCATCTAAACCTGATCTCCTGGGTGCCATTGGAGGTTTTTCCAGGCACTCCCAACTGTTAGGATTCCCCAACATAAAACCAGATCGCACTGGAGAGACCATATATCTATTCTAGCCTGGGAATGTTTCTAACTTCCCGTTATGCAGAACCTTTGTACTGAAACGGGGAATATCGACTCCCAAAGTGGCCTCCTCTAAAGCCCACGTTCTTCTGATGGGTCAAAGGATGGGTGTGGAGGTCCTGAAAGCAAACAGTGAAACTACTTTGGGATCTTAAATGAAGTAACATAAAATCCTTCCGTCTATTTGTACGTTTGAGGCTGAATCTGATCCGAAATTCACACTGTTACCTGAGAGATGACGATAAGGATCAAGATACCAAAGACACTTAATACATGTACTATAAAGAGTATTATTAGGAGGCGATGCACACTGGATACTATACATCTGCATCTGCGCTTCTTTTAGTTTAACGATCTGAGAGGCTTTGGAGAGATAGTTTGGGTTTTTTTTTTCACATGAATACCGTGTGCAGTAGACACACTGAAAATACTGTGGATGCTATGAGAGGGTTCTGGTTCTGGGTCCCTCTGGGTGGAGTTTGCATGTGAGTTCTGCAGCTTCCTGCAACAGTCTAAAGGGGGGGGGGGCGCTCCAAACTTTGAGAATCACTGGTCTAAAGACATGCACACAAGGCGAGGCACGATGTGAGACTGTGAGATTCACTGCCTTTATAGATGTCGTCCCTGTGATAGACTGGTGACCTGGTCAGGGGTACCCTGCTCTTCCCCAGTGTCAGCTAGATGCTATGGGATCGGGAGGGGGGGTGGTATTACACTGGAAACAACTGTTGTCTTAACTGTTTGTGGAGTAACACAGTGACACTGTAAATATTCTGCATGAAGCAATTGTTTGGCCTGTGCACAGAGGAGGAAGCACATTGATTAGTAAAGTACCGACTAGATACAACTACCTCACCCCTGCCCCCAGGTCAAAAGCCCACCTTTCCCTGTAACGCACTAAACGACTCTTGCAGATGAGTGAGTGCAGATGGTGACGAGCTGTGTGTCGACTCAGCTCGGCCCCGTGTGATGACTCATCCTGCCTCTAGGTGTCACACTCTGGTTTTTTTGAAACAGCACAGAGCACGACGCCGGGACTCTGTCTCTCCTGCTGCCAGTGGATTTAATTTACTGGAGTACGACATAAAAGACTGTGGAGTTTTCAAATATATCGTCTTCTCATCTTGAAACGATCTTGCTCGTTTGGTTCATATGATCCAGATGAGTTACGTTATGATATTTTCATTCCTCGCTCTCCAGAAAACAGACGTGTTTAAGTCTCTGGGGCACGGATGAAACATACAGCTATAAAAGACGTGGGTTTCTGAATGAGTGAATTACACACAGCCACGTTAAGTAACATGTAACCTGCAGCTAAACTGTTATTACATGTGAATTATTACACATCATTGCACTGGTTTAGAGTTTGGCCTTTGTAGCATGAAAGGCGTATGATCTGAACAAATTAAACCTGAAACATTGTCTTACTTCCCTGTCGTCTCTGATCAACATTGTAATATCTATATAATCAGATTCTTGATATTTGAGATTGAAAGTTTAATCTTCAAGAAAGTTTTACTGCAACTGACAGAAGTGAAAGGTTAAACTCTTTGCAGTTGATGTTTGTCAGAAGAAAATCGTTAATTTTCCTCCAGTTTGTGCAGTTTGCAGCGACCGGCCTGCTCTTTATCTGTGACTTAATCACTTTAAGGCTCCAGTTACATTTATATTAAACAACTGTGTCAATTAATCACAGTTTTCTGCCAAATGTTCATGAGTAAGAAAGAAACAAAAGACTGAGGAAGATGTTAGAGTTGAGCTGAAGTAAAGAAAACGCGTGGACAGGGTTTCGGAGCAGATGAAGCTCCTCATACCCCCCCAAACCCCCCCCATCCCCGTCACTCGCACACACACACTGCTCTCGATGGCTGCAGTGATTAAATTCCTGACCCCCTGTCGCCTCAGATGGTGTGATATCCCCCTGTCATGTGTCAGACTCTCTCTCTCTCATGCTACGGGACAGATTAGAGTTTCATCCGCAGGCGACCGACTCCGTCCTGTCAATCAACACCAACTTCCAACATCCCATCATTTCTTGTCCACCTCACACTTCACCAATCTGAGCATCACATTTCCAGGTTTCTAACCCTGCTGCGGCTGCTGTTTCACCTCCGCCTTGCTCCCCTCTCTCCCGTGACGTGCAGGCCGCCCGTCGCTAGCGTCAGCTCGGCTCGCAATTACCCACGGTGCCCTTATGCTGTCTGGGAAGAATGAAAAGGATTGACGTCTTTCAGGCCATCTGCTGCTCCTCTCCCATCGCTCGCTCTCTCCTGCCTCTCTCATCTCTAACTATTCTTTGAGAGGATTAAGTGTGTTGGTTTCTCTGTGTGTGTGTGTCTTTGTCTCATCAGCGTGCACAGCGCAGCCTCTTGTGTAATATCTGCATTTTCGTCTGTTGCAACTTTTCCACCCTCTAACATGCGTCTGCAGGATTTTTTTCCCCCCTTTGTGTCCGGACATCAAACGCTGACGCACGACCCCTTTTAGAGAGTAAATCCCTCCAAAGATTGTACAAGAAGACGCAGAAGAACCGTCAGAAGTTATTTTAAATAAATCTCTAAGATTTTATTACATACAATATACACACAACCTGGACCTGTGTATCATCTGAGTTAAAACTTAAGGAAATTAAAATGAAAGGCAGTTGAGTGGGACCGAGGAGACTGATGAAAATTATTTTACAGTGATTGTTAAATGACAGTAAAAGTGAAATAACTAGTAAATTTTAAAACATACAACAAGATTAAAACAGCATCTTGCCTATTGCTCATCGTTTCAGACACCAGACCACAACGAGAAAATACAAACCATAGATAATATAGACAATATTAACATCGACAGTCGGAGGACGGAGATGTGGAGACGCAAGAAGGTGGAGAATTATAAAAAATAATGCTGCTGTTGTGTATTTCCATCATTTACATGAACCTTTTGAATGTGTGAGGTAATGTAAAAGGAAAAGTCTGCCAGGAAACTTAAAACAGGAAGAGAAGGAGTCGAGTCGAGGGGGAACTAATAACAACAACACACACTCTTCTCCTCAAGAGCAGACGCACGATCCTCTGGTACCAAGCAAATTCAAAGAACGCACACAGACGTACGGGAGTGTTTCAGGTTTGGTTATAAAACGATGAATCAACACAGAGATGGATTATAAAAAGGAAATGAGGTGAGTAAAATGAGGGAACGACGCTCCATTTAAACTCTCAGCAGAGACTCGGGGCTGGTTTTTTTAGGGATGTCACAGCGTGTTGTCATAACAACATCTTAATATCTATGAACATTACGCTCAGAGCGAGCTTATTGATCAGTCCTGTCGACCACCATCAGAGAATTTAACACAGATAATGAGAAGAAACCAGCTGAAGATCCACTGTGGACCTCCTTTTCTTTTTTATTTACTAAAGTGGGGAAAACTGTTGTTAAGTGGAAAATAAATTGTTGGGAGGAAAAAAATCTGTGGCGCTAAAAAATCCAGATCATGGCAGGTCGCCCGGCGGGATGGCGTGCCTCCGGTCGTAGGCGGTGTCGTCGCTCTCCTCCCCGTCGCTCACTTCGCCCAGAACCCGCTCCCTCTCCTCCTCCTCCTCGGTTTCACTCTCTCGCCTCAGTCGCTCTCGTTCCCGGTCTCGTTCTCTTTCTCTGTAGCAGCGAGGCAGTGTGGGAACCTGAGGGGGCGGAGCCACACAAGTGAGGCCAGAGCAACTGTGCAGTGAAGATTAACTCAGTTTGAACAAACACACGTGTGCTAAACATTAAAGGAAGAGACCGATCGATCTATCTATCTATCTATCTATCTATCTTTTCAAACAGGTTGTTTCTGGTTTCTTTTGTGATGATGAACTTTTGCATTGATGCTTTATAATTTTTATACAAACAGACGACAGGAAAGTCAGGGAGGAGAGAGAGAGAAAGACGGAGCGAATGTCATGCACATAACAAAGAGCCCCAACTTGTTTTGCCATTGTAAGAGTCAGTTTAAACCCATGACGACTTCAGCTTCTCTGAAAAACACTAAACTGCCTCCTTCGGACTGTCTTGGTCGTCTTATATGATGCACATGGTCTTGAATTGTGGACTTTCTGAAGGAGGCGACGCTTGAAATGGGACCAGGTGTAATGAACTATCACTCACCATGTTGTATTAACATTTAAAGCCACAGTAAAGGCTCCAGTAAACAGAAGCTAACTGAACTGATACAAGCAGATTTACAGAAGCTTAATGCTGCATCATTAAAGAACAAGCAGAGAGGGAGGGGGGTAGTTACCTGGTTGTCGTGGCTGGGCAGGGCGCAGTAGCCCGGCTCCGTCCTGCGGAGGAGGCGTGGTGAGTGGGTACGGAAAGGTCGGGGAGAGTGGGAGCAGACGGAGCGCGGAGAGGGAGAACGGATGGAGCGAGGTGACGGAGACCGGACAGAACGGGCCGGGGAGTAAGTGATGGAGGCGGACTGGGAGAGGATGGGACCGTGGTGGTTTTGTTTGGGAGGGCGAGGGGAGCGAGGGGGCAGCTCGGGCGGTTTGAGGGGATCGACCAGGTCCATCTCCGTGAGGATCGGAGGCGGAGGGATGAAATCAAGCTCCTCCTCCGGGGGGAGCATTTGCATTTCCGCCGCGTCGAGTTCGGTGAGCTCCGCCTTGGACAAGTGGTCCACGATGCCGGCGCCGAATGAGTCGCCCACCACGTTGATGGAGGTTCGCATTCTGTCACTGAGCGAACAAACCAAATGAATGACACCAATGTTTTTACACCGTCACTCACGACTCACACACACAAACACACACACACACACACTCTCTACCCATCAGACACCTGACTCACAGTAGCCAGTCGACAGCGATGAGCAGGCTGATGTCCTGGGTGGGAAGACCGACGGCCGTCAAGATCAGCAGCATGGTCACCAGTCCGGCACTGGGAATACTGGCGGCTCCAACACTGGCCAGAGTGGCGGTCATACTGTGGAGGGAAGACGAGGAGGATCATCAAACTTCATACCAGCAGTTTAAGACTTTTAGGACCTCTCCTCATCCTGTTTCATGTCCTTGACCTCTCGTCGACCTCTTGTGAACAGAGCTGAGAAACAGTCTCATGTCTTTGGCAGGATTATTGTAGTGAAAGGATTTTCTTGAACAACTTCTCTTGGCCGATGTTGTAAAGATTCATTTATTCCATGACGAATAAAAGTGACGTTTGACCTGAAAGTTTCCGTCACCGCCACGACCAGACTGCGGTGATGAGTGTCAGACAGTGATGGCACGAAAAGGGTCAGAGGTGAAACCACACTAAACTGTGGGAATTGCTGACTCACTGGGCCGAGCAGCTTTCACCGCTGACTCAGCGCGCTCTCTCGGCTGAACGTCCGCCAATAAACCCAATAAATGTGGCGTGTAAGAGCCTGGGAAGGTGCTGGATACCAGTTGGCTGCAGAACGAGTTGGCGTGACAACAACTGTAGGATTGTTGGGTGGTTATTGTACATTTAGTAAACAGTGAGATGTTTTACTGTTTCCCTTCACAGGGAGGCAGGAGGGTAATTACAGAAGGTGAGCAGTGAGATTAAAAGATCAAAATTTGGACGACCTCAGATTTATATAAAGGTGTGCTTTATGTTTTACAGCTGGAGGAGCACCAACCTGGTGTTTACAGGGAAACTTAAAACATTAGATGAATGTGGCGTGTGTTATTTGCAGGTTTACATATACGTTTCCAAACTTTCCTGCACGGTGTTGTTTGTCTGACCTCTGTACGGTGGCCCTGAGAGCTCAATTCACAACAACATAAAAGCACAAACCTGCTGGAAATTCAGACGGACAGCTTCAATTCGACAAAACATGAGCTGGAAGAACTCACAACACAACAGAAGTGTTTCTAGGAACACAAAATCCTGACGGACCAGGCTAAAGACTAATGCTAAGCTAACAGTGCAAACGTTAACGTTACGGTAAACCAAACAAACTCACCACCATCTTCACCACGTCACACCAGGACGCTTTGACCTGAAGGGCACCAGCCTTGCTCGTCACTTTATTGTGTCCCTGGGAACGCTTCAGTTGTGTTTTGAGTTTTTGTGGTGCATGTATTGACACATTGTTGAAGTTGTTTTCTAAATTTCCAGCAAGTTTTTTCATCGGTCACAGTGTGTTGAGCTCTCTGGGCCACCGTAGCTCTGAGCTATGAACTCTGTCTCAGTGTGTTTTGACAGACTGTGGCGGCAAATATCACCGCACGGCGGCCGGGGGACGCTTGAGACGGTTACGCACCACATGTGGATCTCATTAGGAAGATTTTGCCTCGGACGACACAAGAGAACTTTTTGAAAATTAGATTTTGGAATTTGGTGGTAAACAATCATCGTAGCTGAAAGATTTGTACGTAAACAACTTCAAAGTGCTGAAGATCATTTGTAACTCACGGCCACAACAAGCAGCGCCTGGTCCTGGTGAACTGGGTTTGGTTAAAACCTCAAAGATGCTCCTTCACGCAGAGTTTTCAGAGCTGCTGTTCATCTCTGCTAAAATAGGTTGTGTTTACAGTAGCTGCTTTGCCTTGTGTGTGTGTGTGTGTGTGTGTGTGTGTGTGTGTGTCCTCTTACATTCATTTCAACTCTAAAGTGTTAAAAAAAGACACTTCAAACTACTTGTAACTGTTCACACCTTCATTCATGCAGAAGCCAATAAAGTTGCTGGATCGTGTGTCATGTGACCTTCACGCTGGTCCGACTGCACATGGTGTAAACAACAACAATAAACACGTGTCACATGGACACACGTGCTTGAATCTCCTAGATCAACTACTATCGAGCTTTAAACACGTCACTTAACATCATGTAAACATTGTAAATATTTATGAGTTTCATGTGGTAAATTGTTTGGACTGTTACTGACACAGATGGTAAATTTAGGTCAGATTCGATTCTGTCGCTGCTAAAATGATGAATAATGATAAAAATGTGAATCAAATAAATGACTTAAAGGAAAAACCTTTGTACACTGCATAACTTTAGTTTTGTAATGATGTGAAGAGAGGGGCGGAGCTTGTCAACAGTCAAATGTTTGGATTATATAACGCACATGTTTGGCCGTTTATCACAGCGTTTTTGTGGTTTTCAAGTTTTTATCGCTGTTGTTCAGCTGAGTCCAGTTAAGAATCATTTAGTTTCCTCGCAGCCTGGCGCCACGTCACAAACTGACACTGGTTTGTTTTGCAAGTTTGAATGCTGTTTCTTCAAGATAATTCATGTTATTCTGTGGCGAAGTCAGAAAAGGTCAACAAGAGAAATGTGCGGATTCCCCTCCACCACCTGTCTCACCTGACTGTAACGATCTGTCCGCCATCCAGGGTGATGTCATTCATCTGGGCGATAAAGATGGCCGCCACGGCCTCATACAGCGCCGTGCCGTCCATGTTGATGGTGGCACCGATGGGCAGCACAAATCGGGTCACGCGTTTATCAATCTTTAGATTTTCCTCCAGGCAGCGGAAGGTGACGGGCAACGTCCCGGCGCTGAGGACAGACAGACAGACAGAAGAAGAAGAAGAAGAAGGGTGCAGATGTACAAAGAACAGAAGCAAAGTGTCTGCTGACAGACATTAAATCGGCAGACAGGTGGTGACAGACAGAAGTGTGGAGGTGAGGAGGGAGGTGTAGGGTGATGTTTGGGGTAGAGACCGAAAAAAAAAAAAAACTGTAGAAATCTGAGCCTCCTCCGAACAGCTGGTGCAGCCACTGTTGCAATCCTCCGACATGTGAATTACAGGAATTTGATTCCCGGCCCTGCTAAGCCCGGGTCATAATATAATTAGAGAAAACGTTGATAGGATTACACATGTTCACTAAAGCCTCAGTAATGTGCCAAAGTAACAGTTGGTTGCAGCAGAGAGGCAGAATCCCAGGCGGGCCGAGCCAGGCCGAGCCAGGCCGGACACATCGGGGCCAGTTTGACCTGTGACTGTTAATCCTCGGGCTCAGACATCCACAACACAGGATCTATCTAACGTGTGCTTGTCTGCCATGGCCTGCGCTCACACACATTTGACCGCGCTGTCCTGATTTGTCAGTTCACCTCTGGTAAATACATAATTTGACTTTTTGCCGTTTCATATTTAACCCAAATGGCGGCGAGCCAGTGGCAGGCGACGCCGATCAATCACAGCAACGACAGCAGCTGCTCGAGGAAGAGATGTTGTAAAAGAAACATGTGACGCACACATGTGTTAGCACATGCCCAAACAGAAAGTTTACACACACACGCACACACACATATTTCTTGCAGGCTGTCGTACCTGCTGGCGGTGCCGAGGGCGGTGATCCAGGCTTGGAAGATTCCAGAGTAGAAAGTGAACGGGCTTTTCCTGGTGATGCCGAAGAAGATGGCTGGTAGGATCAACCCGCCATGGATGATCAGGCCGACCATCACTGTCACCATGTACATGCCCAGCTGCCTGGCAACAACCTCCAGGTCTCCGATAGCAGCGATCTTCCCGGCGATCAGGGAGGCGATGCCGACAGGAGAGTACCTGAGGAAGAAACACCAGAGCTTCACTAACGCTGAGCTTTCTGTCAGGATCCATCATGTTTTAATACTTCATCTTCTCTCTCTTTATTTTATATAACGCACTTTGATTAAGTGTTTGGTTTATGACACATGAACTCTTGAATCTTGAAATGAAACGAAATCTGTTTATTGTTTATAGCTAATAGAGTTAATTCACCATAATACGGGACAAAGAGCAAAACTCAACTTGAACAAATAATCAATTATGAAAATATCTGTGGATACATTTCTGTTTATTGACAAACTACTTTTTGAGATCACCTGACATTTGAGCTCGACTGTTTCAGGTCATGTTTTCACACTCACTGCTTCACTGACATCTCATCTCTTTCATTTTAGATTTAAAAAGCCATCGTCTTTTCAGAGCTGCTGCATGAATGTGTTTATGAGAAAATAATACAATAAAGACATGAAGATGATTGTTTTCAAACAGAAAAGAAGAAGAGAAACATTTGTTTTGTTCCCTGCTGTTGGTGAGAAACGTGGAACCAACACCTAATCAATCTTAATTCTCTGTCAAAGGAGCTCCTCTTCTCCGCTAGAGGACATGACACATTCTTGGATCTCTGGTTTCCACAGCAGTTGTTCATGAGCGCAGGCCGCTGTGGGTCATGTGAATTAGAGCGGTGTTTTCCTTGAAGCCCTTCCTGGTCCGAGTCGGGGCAGGTCTCGTGGTGACGGCGGCCGGCGCTCTCAGGTCAGCTGGCATTCGCTGACAGTTGTTTTGGTGGAGTTTGCCGCCGTATATGATCTGATGGATGTGTTCCTCGTACGATACGTGTCTCTGTATACACTGGCCTCTGTGTTTGGCGAGCTCCATAGGCCCATGAGTAATCTGTTTATACTGTGTGAGTGATACGAACAAGGACACAGTTCCTTCGGTGTCCAGCTGCACATGTAGACGATGGCCTCGGAGAGCTGAGACACAAGCATCCTGCTGTTTTTCTTCCAACCGCCTACCCGCTCCCTCCCTTCAACTTCCCTTCCTCTCCCTTCAGCACAGAGTGCCACTGCGCTCTCTCGCTCTCTGCGCCATGAGCCGGGGTCCTGTGAAACCTCAAGGCGTGCACCTCTCTCTGAAGGCATGCTCTCACACGCATCTTTTCCACGTCCCCCCTGTCCCTCCTGCCCGCATCTGCTTTCTGCTCTGCTGCCAAGCGGCTCCTCTGCCGTTGGTGGATCCATTACAATTTGGAGATCTTCCACCACGCCTCCCCTGGGAACCCACAACATTGTTCTGGGCCCTGGCTCCTTCTCCTCCCCGGCATACCACGGACTCCAGCATGACCCAGGGAAACCCTCTCTCTCTGTCTCGCCATCTGTCCGTGTCCTTCACTTACACACTTTCTGCCTCTTCCTCTTTTCCAGCTTTCAGTTTTTTGTTCCCACAATTTGTGTCATGTACGCAGCGTTCACCTGATCCATCACTGTCACCACCGGCCTCCCTGTGTGGTGGTATCTCCAACGCAACCATGAGCAAAAGCAGAGACACACATGTTGTGCACGCACGACAAACACACATGCACAAGACACTGACCACATGATCATGGAGACCATCGTCATGATGATTTCATTAAGGATGTTGAAGAAGTCGCACATGATCTTCCCCCGCTCGCCCATCCGGCCCATGCAGATGCCGAAGGTGATGAAGAAGCCAATCAGACCTGGAGGAGGAGGAGGAGGAGGAGGAGACATAATAATCGATCAGCATCGTCAATCAAAAAAGAGAAATTTAGTTCAACGTTTTGACGCCGTCATCAACTCACCCAGGACGTTCATGCCCCATTTGTACTCCAGTTTCTTTTTGTTCACTAAAATGGGCTCGGTCTGGTTTGGCGCTGCAACCGGCACCTTCTTCAGCACCGTCTGAACCTGTTGGAGCAGAACCACGTTCACACGGGTCAGAGCTTCAGACTAAAGCTCAACTGACTCGAGCCCAGTTCACATTGCAATAAAAATAAAAAAAACATGATTTAGTAAGTGGGATTCAGTGAGAACAAACAAAAGCTTTGGCAGCTGCACAATAAACCAAAAGATTTTTGTTTAAAGAAAAAGGCCAAATGGGGAACGAGAGAATCTCACACGAAGACAACAAAGAGAGAGAGAGAGGGAGAAACAGAAGAGGAAGACGAGGTGGTCGAAAGGTTAAAAAGTGAAGGACGACTCCTTCCTGCAAAAGCAATTATGTCCTTTATGACTTCAAAGAGCACAAACAAAAGAAGCAGAAAAACAGATCTGCAGAGAGAGAGGAGTGAAGAAAGGCACAAAGACAAAGAGAAGAGAAAAAAACAGAGGGATAGAGCAGAGGAGAGGGAGGAGAGGAGTCTGTGGTGTGTGTTCAGCAGCAAATGAATAACTGTGTGATGTTACAGATGTAAAGAGATTAGCAGCAGCAGAGGAGCTGATCCACACCCAGTCAAACACAGACAACGGCCTCTAATCACACACACACACACACACACACACACACACACACACACAAATGAAAACATGAAAATCACTGTTTTGTACAAAGTTTTGAAAAGTGCTCTATAAATAAAGATCATTATTATTACTATTTCCTGCAGGTTTAGCTTCACCAGCTCATCATTACTTACAACAGTATGATGAATATCTTCAGCACTGTCCTGTACTGACCTCAGCTTTGAGGAGCTTCGTCAGTATTCACATTAAAAATTAAAACCAAATCTTAAAATGCACTGTTTTATATTTTGGGAACCAGTTGCGACAGTTTAATGAGCAGATTGAACCCACGCTGACGTCGACATCATTAAACACACAGCCGCTGACACTAATTAATAAAATATGTGTGATGTTAAGCAGTCTTGTGCACAACCGGCAGTAAAAAAGACAACGAGTTGTTTACACAGATCCAGTGTGTTAATTAGTGAACTTTATAGACACTGGAGCCAGGCTAACTGCTGCCACCTGTTTCCTGTCTTTCTGCTAAGCTAGGCTAAGCTAACCAGCAGCTGAAGGTAGCCACACGCTGACACCGGGACGTCCGTCCTCCATCCTCTGTTCCTTTCACAGGATATTTACACCTCAGGAGTGACACATGCTCAGAGGGCAGCCTTGACCTCTGGGCAGTTTTTGTAGCTAAAACCCTTAAGTCAAATCCTCCCTTCACTTTCACACATGTAGAAAACATCGAGGATGAAGTTTGAAGGACGACTGGAGTCTCCGGAGGATCAGCAGCAGCCGTTAACTTCTCCACACGAACTCCTTCAAACTCCTTCATCCTGTCGAACCCCTCAACACCAGCGCTTCACACAAACTCCATCATCACTCTGCTCCTTGTCATGAGATTTACTACTGGTTTATTCAACGTTAAAAGTTTTTCAACTATCTTGAGTAGCTCTTATGGAGTTATACATCAGTGGTTTCAAACCTTTAACATGAACCAACATCTTCTTTCCAGCCTCCATGATGTTGTGCATGTGATTTTCCTTTATCATCCTGCTTTTTATTATTTTTCATCCATGTTCATTCTCGATCTCGAAGGACTAAAAGCTCCAGAGTCGTGACTAAATGTACTTAGTGACACTGTTTTACTGCTGGATAAACATTAAACCGTAACTGGATGGCATTCATTTTTAATACAGTGGTGACTCTTAGTTATAGTTCGTCAGTTAGTCTGTTAGTTAAGTTTATATTTGGTGTTTGAGACTCTGATGAAAGTGTTGGTACCTGTTGGAAGCAGGCCTGCACCAGGTTCTCAGGGAACAGGTTTCGGATCAGGTCCAGGAAGGCGTCCAGGCTGCTGACCTCCTGGTTCTTCGGGCCTGAACCCGACGGGCCTCCCCTCAGTTTGGGGTTCCCCGGGTGGATCCCCAGCACCAGGATGACCCCGAGGATGGCAGCGATTATGGTGGTGGACATGTAGTACACCATGGCTCTGCTGCCCATCCTGCCACTGGAGCGGGCGTCCAAACCAGCCAGGCCTGAGACGGAGAAAGAGACGGACACGAGTGTTTGTCTTTTGTCTCAGCAAATGAAGTGAATGAGAGTTGTTTTTACTGGAAATTTAAAGTTTTCTAGTCCCACATGTTCCCATCCTGTTTACATACATCTGTATCTAAGTTTATATACACTACATCTGTTGATTTGTTTCTCCATGTGTTACCATGTTACCCACCATAAGCTTTGAGGGTATCTCTTGAGGTTTTATAAGTTTCACAGACAAACCCGTTTACAATAATCAAATACTGATGATCTGTTAAAATCTTTTTTTTTTCTTCTTAAATAAACTCATTCAAATGGCTCCTGACATGTTAATGTGAGGCTGTTAGATTGATAGCATGCTAATGTTTAGCATGTCAGTGTTAATATACAGCACCTAGAGCGTCAGTGTTTAATTAGTGGTGACGATTACTCTTCGTCACATGTTTCCAGGTCCAGAGATAATAAACAAACTAATTCACACAAACTCACTGTCAGGTTCTGTTTCTTCTCTCAATTGGTCAGTACGAACCAGTGTGAATGGCCTTGGGTTTTAAACCTGCTCTAAATGCTGATAATTAGCTTGTTAACTTTAGCATCTTTATTTTAACCACTGAATTGATTATTAAGCATCTGCTAGGATGTAACATTTAGTGTCTTAGATCAACAGTTAGTAAAGTTAAGTACTATTGATTAGATGTTTTCTATTCTGCTGCTCTCCACTATTTACGACGCTCACTTTGGTTTCCAGTAAATTACTTAATAATAATGCTAACAACAAGAAGACGGGATACTTCCACGACTTGTTCTCAACTCATCACTGTAACACATGGTCAGTGAAGCGCAGCATGACTGTGTATTCATTCTGTGCGCATGCAACACACCTGTGATGAGGCTGGAGATGATTAGAGGCAGGATGAGCATCTTCAGCATCCTCATGAGGATTTCTCCAGGGAAGGAGATCAAGGTGAGCACGGAGCTGTCCGTCACCTTCATGTAGCGCAGCAGCATCCCGAACACCGCTCCCATGACGACACCTGAGGAACGACAGAGAGAGGCTGTTATCGAGTGTAGTTTTTGGAAATGGATAATCATGATTCAAAGTTTCATTATCAATGTTATTTTATTATTAAACTATGCTTTGTTCTTGAACTGCAATACGTCCGTGACTTAAGTTGACATCCGTTTCTCAATCCATTTTAAAAGTCTGTTCAGCTGCTCATTAGTCTGAGATCAGCAGAGTTTCAAGGTCTCATGGTGCTTAAAGAAGTAGAAAATCATGGATAAATGCTTCTCTGTGTACTTAGTTAGATTGGGGCAATATATCAAACCCGAATATCAGAAATATCTCAAATAGTTTTCAGGAGCCTTAATTTGACAGACCCTCGAGTTCTTAATGTATTGTTGAACACACTGACCCCAAAACTGTGCTGCTTTACATCTGACATGTAGGAGACCTCTGACTGATGAGAAGTGTCGACTGCAATGTAAACAGGTTTAAATCTGGGTGACGAATGGCTGACAAAAATAACACACTTCTGGACTTTGCAGGGTTTTTTTTTCTTCACAGAAAGCAGCTATGCAGAAACATACCAAAGTGTTTACAGAGGCAGACTAAAGACAACAACAAGCCTCAGACGTCTCGTGGGAAAATGATCACGGAGACTGTACGTTTAGGATCGTGCATGTTTAAGATCTGCTTTGGAGAAAATGTCTGCAGAACTGACCACAAATTCAATTCTGCTCCATCAGTGAAGAATGTGGGGACTTTGGGGCGTTCAATTGTGTTTCATCAAAAGCTGAAGCGGCTTGTTTTGTCAAATGTTTCTTGGAGTTATTAGAAGCCTTAACGTTTATAATGACTTCAATACATTTCACAGTCCACAGGCTGATAAGAGGTTGTGGTAGTAAAACTGGAATCACGTCACTACACATCCCGAGCGTCCTGGTTCGTGCGTACCCATGACAGTGAGTCCCAGCAGCAGGTTGTGGGTGTTGCGGCTGCAGTGGCCGGCATCTTTATACGCAACATCTGTGTTGTCATCGCGCTGGGTCTCTTCTTTCTCCGTCTCCTTGTTTGTGTTGGACTGGTTGGCTGTCGGCTGGTTTGTCATCCTGCCTGTGACGGAGACAGTGGGAGGAACGGGTTTACTGCTGAGGAGAACATATGCTTCTACATCTTTTAGCACACGCCGGCCTGCACAGTATTAAAGTGCTACTTAATGATGTGCCCGAGGTTCTTTAACTGATTCGTCAAATGTGAAGACTGTGGAGTGTTTACAGGCCATCTTAACAAAACATTCCTCTGCTATAGTGAGGATCCACATTGTTACCATTCTGGGTGGCTGGCTCTGCACTTAAATGGGGATTAGGGACACCTAGCACTCTGTCACACAACAAGAATGCCTTTTGAGTATTTGGCTGCAGTCCCTAAGGGAAGTAAAGACGCATAGCTACAGGCAACCCAAACACAGCAGGCGATGGCTAAACAGGACATGAAGAAACAATTCAACAGATGTAATCTGTGCATCACCCTCTAAATGGAAAAGGCAAAAACTGCCAGAATCTAAATACAACACACAAACTATGGAGCTGCTGATGACGGAGGAGATATAACTGACCGCGAGATGTGGCCCCTGGCTGTGACTGACAGGCCTGACACAGGCATAAGTGGAAGTTCGTTAATGGCTAAATCCATGTTGGAAAGGTACAGGAAAGAACAAGACTGAAGCTGCAGTCAGACTCTAATTAGATCCCCATATGTCTCTAGGTGGGACAGGGAGCGGCAAAGTTGAGCTCCAAATTCAACCTACCATTGGAGAAGCAAAGGTATGGGTTACAGGTAGGGTCCATTACTTTCACACAGATGATCTCTGGTCTTGTTTTATAGCAGCAGGTGGAAGTGAAGTAAATAATAATGATGTTATGCATTTTAAACTTTTACAACCATCAGCTACATGCTGGTGTCAGAAGAGTCAAGCAAATTGCTAAATTTATAACAACGAACCATCTGGGAACCGTAAATTTCTCCAGAAAATGTCACACCAATGCATCATGTCAACATCTGCATATTTCACACGATGAATATAAGCGTTAATCTGCTGGTGGTACTACAGAAAAACGCACCAGTGTCAGTAGGATTCATACACTCTGGAGCGTGAATGGCTGCAGAGAACTTCCAAACGACCAAAAGTTGTTGAGATGTTTCAGTCTGGAAAGAAGTGATGGAGAGAATCGATCGTATTGATTAAATTCAACAAGTCTGACGCGTCTCCAATTGAAATTCAGTGGTATGAATCAGAGTGGATGCAGCTATATGGAGCCCATTTAACTGGACTTGATCATTTTGAACCTTCACCCTGGAGCCATAAACACCCGTCAACAGTTAATAATTATCACTTCAAGTCTATTTTGGCTCCTGTGCGTCAACGCAGGATTGTTACTAGAGCAATGAAATTTCGCTTCAAGGCAAAGTCATCACCTCCAACATGAAGACGGAGTCAACGTGTAAGAATGTCTCCACTCTCCAATAACACCGCACATCTCTAACTCCGCAGAGACCCCACTGGCTACATCTCTAAACATTAATCATATATAAACACATCTGGGGAGCAGTGCAGCCATGCCAAGTCCTCATCAGAAGTATGAATGTCACATTTACAAACAGCCTGACTCTGTGAGACAGTTCAAATCAGACGTGATTATAATCCATCAGCTGAACGGGTGGCATTTTCTGCAGCGGTCGCAACGCATTCAGCAAAAAGTACAGTAGACAGGGAGCGGGGCATGAAAAGTGTTACCTACTGGTTTGTCTGTGTGGTCACGCTTTCACCTCCTCTCTCTCATCTCCTGCTCCCTCCGGCCATACCTCTGCCTCCTTCTACTGTCTCTACAACAGTCGCCCGCCCAGGCACAAAGGCAGATGTGATCTGAAACGTTGTATTTTGGAGGCGGAGAATGCCCTGCCAAGTTTCAATTGCAGAGATATAATCCTCAGTGGATGGAGCACTGAGGAGAGGAGGGGGAGGGGGTTCCACTGTTATAGTCCTTCACAAATCCTCTTTTCAATCCTTATGTCATTCTTAGCATGAACATTGTTTGGTAACATCAGTCGGGCACATGCACTTCATTTGTACAAGTCTAGTGAGGGCAATGGGGGCAAGGAGGACGTTTGCACAACTGTGTTTTTCACTCATGGGTAAGGCGGAAAGGTTTGGAGATACTCAACCCTCTCCTCTTTCAGTGATAAGGTTCAACGACCCCAATGCTGTCCAAAACGTCTGGTCAAGGAAAGACCAAGGCTGTCCTGCTTGGCAATTTAGAGATCCAAGATCCTCCATGGTGAAATATCATGAACTTCCTAAGAATAAAGGGGTTTCAGCTCATGTTACACACATCAGAGAATCATTCATCAGTCATTCAAGAAGGCTGCCCGTCATCCTCTCTAGGAGTGAAAGCTTAATATTAAACCTTCGTTCGCTGAGCAGGTCAGATGGAGGCCCTGAAATAATGAAGCAACAGCATGTGTCCTGCGAGGAGGAGGAGGGCGGCGCCGAGGAATATAAGCTCCAAGGACATACTCAAGGACCTGAAGCCGTTCTGCAAATCTGTCTTCCTTCCCCAACAGACAGATTATTTTCCTGCTCCAGGAAATGTCAGAGCTGCCTCAAGACGAAACGTGGCTGGCCTCTAGGAACCAGCTCGTTCTGGACTGTCGCGGCGACTCGGCTCAGCCAGAGAAAGTGGGAATGTATTTACAACCTAATAGGGTTGAATCTGACTTCTAAGTTTCTAATGTTTTCCCTGAAAAGTACTCAACAAAGTACAAGAAACAGATGCTGTTTGGAGTATCTGAGCAGCAGCCAGGAGAGGAACGACTGGTCAGAGACAGGTCTGTTACATCATATGATAGCTTAGTATCCCTATTAAAACACAGCGGGTCCTGCCTGTTTGGTTAGGCAGCCTACAGTACATCCAGCAACATTTAACAGGTAGTACTCCTTGGTGCTCAGGTAGGCTGCAGACCCTTTGAAGGGAAACCTGTTTCTTAAAAAAGCTTTGGAGACACGTGTTAATGATGAGGAGGCAAAGGAGAAAAAGCACACGGATGAAAGTGGGATGACTTCAAAGTGAGACAAGTTTGGAGAAAAGAAACAAGGAACCTCTACCACGTTGGTAGAGTAATGACAAGATGGAAAACTGGATAAACACGGGGGTCCCTCAGTGTAAATACTCTGCTAGTCCATCAGATGTGTGATGATGACCTTTGCAGTGCGTGATAACCATCACAATCAGTCTCCACATGCAGTCATGTACTTACGACACATCTTCTTAATCGTCATGGTTTCCAGGAGGATGGGCCTCGATGACAGAATGAGTTTATCTCTGAGAAGAGCGGGGCTGTGATTACTGTAAATGAGCCAGAGCTGCTGTAGTTTAAGGTGCGCATACCATCGGAGCCGGACACAACCAGACCGCCACACAGCTGACTTCAGTCTGGCCACTGGATTGTCAATCCCTCTCCTTGTTTCCACTTACGGTTGTCCACATTGATGATCCCACCAGGTCTCTAACCAATCGCTGATGTTAATTCAGGAGATCAGACAGATGCATGTTGGCCGTACAGCTATAAGTCCCTATCCCTACCAATCTGTCTGCCTCTGATCTTAACTGGCATTACGTTGTTTTATTATCTGCACTGAAAAGCAACATAACAATCTGAATATGGTTTCACTGGCTGTGTGTGGTCTTTGTGAATCGACTTAGCCTTTATAGCCACTAGAGATAATAAAGACTTAATAGGTTACTCAGAAAAGTGACCAACAAACACATCTTTTCTGAAATTCAACCAAAATATCAAGCTGCTACAAAAGCAGAAAATACACCGGGTCTTATTTACACCCAAGATGTTGTTGCTGTCACTACAATCTCTGACCTGGGCTCCTTCTTCAGGACTTCTTCTTGACTTCATCTTTGGATGTAAACCATTATGAAATGTCAACATCCACCGAGGCTCAACGTCCACGACTCTCCTCTTTACATATGGTGTGATCAAAGCAGCCAAAAACCCGACTTCATCAGTTTTATCTTGAGGTTGGACGTTGTTCATATTCATATGCACTAAACTGCTGACTGAAAGGATGAAACAAATTTCATTCATGTGTAGATTTTGCGTGTGTGTGTGGTTTAAAAATGTGTATTGTAATGTATTGTTGTGCAGGCACCACGTGTGTGTGTGTGTGTGTGTGTTTGTAGCAGTGTGCTGGTGTCTGTGTGTCTCAGAGGATTACTTCCACTGGTTGATTGTTTGGTGTGAGCTTTGCAAAGGGATCGAGATATAATCCTCACCCCGCCCCTCCGTCCTCCCCTCGTACAACACAGGGACATGAGGATGGTCACTGCAGCGCTACAACCCACTACATGATCAACTGGCGTCAAACACAAATCTGGCCAGGAATGAATACAAAATGAAAAAATATAACAATATAACTACGCGACTATCTGGATCACAAGTATCTGCATGCATCATGCTGTTCATCCATTTTTTGCATGAAATGTGGGGCAATCACCTCTGAGAAAACGACCTGGTATTTGAACTCAACAGCGAAACAAAGAAGCTCCGCCTCCCACATGAACCTGCATTACCATGGCAACGACAAGGTCCGGGGCATCCTAAATGACACAGAAACTGGAGGTGAAGCAAAATTAAAAAAAAAAAAAAAAAAAAAAAAAAATGTCGTAAAACAAAGAACATGGACAACAACAAACTACAGTGACAGAGGAGAGGACTGAAGGCTTGTGGCTATGCTAACAGCTAACAGCGCCATGTTGCTAACAACACTGTGACATAGCAAAAACAAGACGACAAGCTGCGGCTACAGTTCCTGTTTTAAAGCTGAACGCAAAGAGGATGAGGCAGATTCCCTCAGTGGTTCCCTCCTGTTCGCATCACACCAACACATTAAGCCGAATATGCAAAATTTAACCAACGTGCCTGTCAATCGGGGCGCGGTGCCGTCACAGCGCTGACTTTCACGATCGCCAGGCACCATCTTTCCTTCCTCACAACGTTCCTAAAGTCTCAATCCGTCTCTTATGTGTATTCCCAATCAGTCCCATTCGAGACTGGACAGGGTCAAGCAGCGATGGATCCCTTTTCCCTCCACTTTCCCCTCGTCCTGTGAATGAAGACAAACATCTAACAGACATATATTTCTGCTTGAAAAAAATGGATCATAGTAGTAAGAGTAAGAGTTTAGAGTCACAACAAGCGTCGTCTAACTTTCATTCTGAATTTCTTCATTCATAAAGTCTCGATTACAATATATAATCTGTTTATCATCCAGGCTGAAAACATACAGGGCTTTATCCCTCTTACATCAGGAGTTGCTCCATCCATTCAAACTGCTAATACACTGCATGCAGCACAGCATCTCTCCCACACACACCCACACACACACACACACTGCTGAGTGGCCGTACAGCTCAGAGTGGAGCGGTACCTAATTCCCTCAACATATGCACAACTGCCAATGAACACGTGTCTGCCCCGTGGTTTTAACAGCGGGGGGGGGGGGGGGGGGCCAAAACGATGTGCGTTGACCCCGTAGGTCAGTGTCAATCAGCTGTGGACTCTCGGTGCTTGGATGTGACCACATGGGTCTGTGCGTGTCCTCAGCTGGCACGCTACACTATATTAACACCTTAACATTCGTAACGCAGGTCATGTGACTTGGAAAAACTACATTAATAAGCATTGATACTTTTTATATTGGAGAAGCTGTTAGCATTTTTCCCAATGGTGATAATGACGGCAACATCTCGCAAGAAACAGAGACTGAAACTGAAACCGAGTGCGTGAGAGAAATCTCTGTATGTTTTTTTTTTTACCACACCATACAAATGTATAGGCTACTTACATACATATATCACTTCCTGGAGATGAGTCTAATGTTGTCTGCTGTTGTTAAACTGTTAAAATTTGCAATAACACAAACAAAGAATAACAGCAAATATAATCTTATCGTATATAAGAAGCAGGATCGACAATTATCTCTCCATTAACTTATCAATTAATCAATTAATCAGTGTAAAATGGATGAAAGGAAGATACAGCGGGAAACTTTCAGGGAAGGGATTTGCATGTGTGTGTGTGTGTGTCAGTATTTGAGATTGAATGTACATTAAGTGTGAGTGTCAGAAAACGCCTGAGCTTGTGTGTGTATGATAAGTTTTGCATGTGTCTGCGTGATTTAGTCAGCATCTGTGTGTGAGTGAGTGTGTGTGTGTGTGTATGTGTGGGTCCACGTGTCCACCCCCTCCTCTCTCTCTCTCTCTCTCTATCGGACGATAATCTGAGTGTATTAATCTGTTGTTTGAACTCCTTAAGCACAGACTGTCTATCACATCTGCTCTCTTCGCCCTTGTAAATCTCTGCTATTTATAAACTCTCCATTTCTCCTCTTGTTCCCCTTCTTCTTCTCTTTCTCTTTTTGATCTCTTGTCACACCTCCTCGCTCCAGCAGGACTGAATTTTGCACAGCTTACCCCCCCACCCCCACATCCCTCTGACTATCATGGTACAGTAAATCCATCTTCTCATTTGGTCAACAGACGCCTTGGAGAAGTCCTTAAATCTCTGTGATCCTGCTCTCTGACAGCAGACTCTCCGCTAAAACAACGCTCATGTTACACGTCTCACAGCAGATTTCAGAAAGTGGAAATCAAACTTTGGAAAAGCAGTTATCAAACAAACTAAATAACACAACACTAGAAGCCAATAATCCTAAGCAACGACAACAGAGTCGCTGAGCGACGGCGCGCGAATCAAAACACCGCTGTGAGAGATGAGGAATGTTGTGAATGAATGGAGTGAATGAATGGAGGGAAAACTAAAGACGAAAGCTAGAACTACAGAGGAGAAGAAGGAGAGCAGTGTTTTTACCTGCTGTGTGATGCTGTCTCCCATCCAACAAGAGCGAGGCATCGGGGGAGAGGCACGAGAGAGAGAGAGGAGGGATGTGGAGATGAAGGAGCAGAGGGGACGGGAGGCAAAGTCACAGTCTTTGCGTCATCTGAGAAAATTTGCAGATTAATACAACAGCTTGGTGCTCTGTGCCCCCCCCACCCACCCACCGCACCACAACCACCACCCTCCCCTCCCGGTTCCTCGCTACCTCTCCCACATTCCCTCACATACTCACATCCATCACAGGTCTCCTGTTGTCGTCTATTCAGTCGTCAATGAAAACAAAACCGCTGTGGAAAGAAGATCAGACAGTTATTGTTTAAATATTTCAGATAAGGACATCTGATTGAAGGGTGGGGGGGGGGGGGGGGGTCGGGGATCGGGTGTGGGTTGTAATGATTACCCTCCCTTCCACAGGAGGGCACTATGACTCTGCACTGAGTGAATAAATGTGTACAGTAGGTTCCCAGCGAGGGATCCTCTGACAGATATCAGTGTCAGTCAAAGTGCACGGAGGCCTGTGGGCTGGAGCCGCCACATACTGCACATACACACGGCTCCGGCTTCTTCTTCCATGAACCACGACACTTCATCAATACACAGAATCACTGTGGAAATATACCCGATGAAGAAGCTGAGGAGGCAGAGACGCTGTGCCTGGTGGTGGCAGGCGGGGGCGGGGGGGGGGGGGCTGTGACAGAGGAGCTCCATGTGGGGGTCAAACTTGATTCATGAGCGTCGCTCCTCTACTATCAACCAGTGTGACTTTGCAGACACGAACATGAAAACATTCCTCGGGCTGGTATCAGATCGTTCACACCAGCACGGCAGTGAGATACCTGCGAACTACAGCCAGGTGACACCACGACTTAATCAGACATAAAACCAACATAAACTGTCATATTAGTATCACATGTGTGATATTACCTTTCTGATGGGGGGCCACACCTCTGACCTCCTTCCTCCTCTGATTGGTTGATTGAACCTCTGGTTAGACGTTGCTGGTTGGATGCTGAAGTCACCTCTGATTTTAGCTACATCACATTCACAGAAATATGTAGGTCAGTAAGACGTTCAATAATGTGATCATTTTTTACTATTTAGCTTTTATAAACTTTTGGTAAATGGTTTTAAACACAAACTAAACTGAGTTTATAAGCAGATAAAACTTTTTTTTTAATATTTTGACAAAAAAAAAACGTATTTATTCTTTAAGTTGCAATAACTACAGTATAGCTAAGAAACATACACACACACTGTCTCACACACAGAGTCCCAGAGGAGTGACAGATGGAGAGGGGCAGGATGGGAACAGGGGTTTGTACAACTGGGCCGGTGCCTCCATTGTGCAGTGGGTGCGCTGTAAGTCTATCCTCTACTAATTGCCAGAGCAGTTCAAACACAAAGTCTGCCTCTGAAATCCAACCCTGCCGGGTGTTGTACAGTGAGTAAACTTTACAATGTGCAACATTTTTCTCCTGGCAAAGAAAAGGGGGACACAGAAACGGCCGATGGGGGAGACGGGGGTGAGGCGGATGAGCCGGAGCGGAGCGAGGGAGGGAGGAACCACAGAACAGAAAGGTGTGGATCCGGTCGTCCAGGACGAAGACGTAACTGTAAATAGATCTTTCACTATTTAGGCTGCATGTCTAATCTGGGCGCATCCAGACTGCAACGAATCTGTGACAAGGGAATGAAAGTGTAGCCGCTGTAGGTGGACCAAGTGCTGTAAGGAGACACTGAGGAGGGACAGATAAGGAGACGAGGAGGTGGTGGTGGGGTGGGGGGATTGGGGGGTTGGGGGGTGATTGAGAGGCGATCCAGGCAGAGAGACAGCGAGGTGCTGTAAGAGGAGAGGGAGCGGCGATGGAGACGATGTAAACAAGACGGGCGGAGTGTGTGCGCGCGCGCTGCCGGCTGTGTGGCGGCGTCTGAAGCCGTTTCATAAGCTGATGATCGCCCTTGAACATAAGACAAAATCTGACCGGACACACTTGGAGGCAGCGGGGTGGGTGGGGCGGGGGGGTGGGCGGGGGTGCGCACCGCAGCCGTCTGCGTCCTGCACCCATTTCAACCTGTTTCTCATTAAGCATTAAACAGAATTACCAAACCAAGTCCTCCATTCCCCCGTAATGAGGGCTTTGCAGCTCTGATGCTCTCGTACCCCCCCCACCCCCCCACCCCGAAAAACCATTTTCCTGAAGGTGAACATTCCTCACACTAATTTCAGTTTCACGCAGGAAAGACTTGTAGCCGCATGTGTTGTTTGTTTGTTAGCGTGGCAGTGTGTCGGTTCAGGCATGTGTGTGTGTGCGTGTGCGTGTGTGTGTGTGTGTGCGTGCATACTTTCCTCAGCGAGCATGTGTGTTGTTGGTGTGTTTACGTGCGGTCTGGCTCCAGACTCTGTCACTCTTCCTCTCTGACCTTTAGTAAGCTGTGAAATTTAATTTCAGGCTTGGGTTGCTTTTTCTGCTCAGTCCTACACCTGTGCCAAATCTGTCCGTGGGGAAGTTGGACAGGAGCTGCAGTCAGGGGGGGACGGATGTCTGAGACAAGACGGGAGGTGACGCATGCATCACACAGTCTGACCCCCCCCCCCCTACTGAATGACCTCACCTCTGACCCTTTACCTCTTTGCCACCGTGGCTGGCGACTGGGGCATTTCCAGGAGGCTCCGGCTAATTGGGTCAGATTGCGGAGAAAAGCCCATTATGCCTGAAATTGGAAACATATGCAGCTACACCTCAGTGTGTATCTGTACGTGTGTGTGTGTGTGTGTGTGTGTGTGTGTGTGTGTGTGGTGGCCATGGTAGTGCAGCTGAACGTAGGGGAAGAGATGCCGAAGGAGGTGCAGTGAGTTCAGGAGGTGAGGTCAGTGATGAAAACTAATCAGGTGGAGAGAGAGTGGACGACAAAGATGGAGAGATTCAAAGTGTGCAAAGATGGAAGAAGAGCTGATGAAGGATTGCTCACCAGGGACGTCGGGGAGGTCCGATGTTTGACACGGTGCCTCGGTTGCACTGAGACGCACTGTTGGCCTCGGCCGTGACGGCTCGGCTCAGCTATTTGCAGTAATTGCCGTAATAGCCACCGTCCAATTACGCTCAGATCTGTGTTTCAGCTGAATGAGGATGTCCGAGCCGATGTCTGGTGGAGGGAAAGATTCAATCAGAGGTCGTAACAGTGACATCTGGAAAAATGCCTCAGGGTGTGTGTGTGTGTGTTTTTCTTAAATATAAGAATCACAGAAGAGGTCAGGATCCAAAATGAGGATCATAAACAGTTCTATTATCCCAGTGAAAACAATATCAGAAGTATGACAGAGTGTGTGTGTGTGTGTGTGTGTGTGTGTGTGTGTGTGATGTTGCCAGAGGTTTTCCTCCAGTAGAAAGCAGCACATTACAATAAAACAGACCTGTTTTTACTTTTATGGGGCTTTAATAATAGTCCTGGAAATCTGTTTGGGCCATGAAAACGGTGTTTGCTCAAAAGCCATTTGGAAAAAGCAGAAACTACTGAGTTTGATTCCTGCCGTTATTGGGACTTAGGTTTTAAGGCTCTTTGTGACGTGGGGATTAAGTAAAACTGTTCTTGTGGCGGTATCAAGGAAAACTTGTTCTGTGAATGGAAGTCGCTGCTGCAGCTACTTGTGCAGGTCTGAATGTAAACGTGCGTGGGTGTGTGAGTGAGAGGGCAACAGCCTGAGACGTTTGCACATCCCTGCCCTTTCAATCGTCATCTTTATTTGACCGTCACTCCTGTCCACACTTAGCTAACAACTTTCTCCTGCTCTCTCTCTCTCTCTGTCTCTGTCTCTGTCTCTCTCTCACTTGAACTCTCACTGATGCACCCTGGGGTGGAAATATCTAAGTGCATGCAGGGCAAGTTCAGACAAAGAAGGAGATAGAGAGAATGGTGGGAGGGTTGAGAGGATTTCAAGCGATTGACACTAAATGCCAGGAGGGAGGAATGCCGTGAGGGAGACACTGGGGAGTGTGTGTGCGTCTGTGTTTGTCTTGGGCAAGTTAATGGTAAATCTGGCAGAAGATTAGTGCAGCTACTGTGAGGAGGGTACAGGACCAAATGGGAAAGACAGCGAGTGTGTATGTGTGTGTGCGTGTTTGCGCAATCAGTCAACGAGGGCAAGTAAATCAACGCCCCCTTCCATCTGAGGGTATTGACAGTGTTAAATGTCTCCGTCCCTGAGTGAAGACTGCACTTTAGTCTGCCGCTCTATACAGAAGTGACCCGTTTTAGCGGCTTGGAGTTTGAAAAACCTCTTTTCATGATCCCCCTTCTCTTTCTGTGTCTCCTCTCCTGGTCCCTATCTCTCCCATCCCCAAACTCTTTCATGAGCAGTCTCTCAGGGGCAGGGTTGTAACACAACCCTCCCCTCTTTTGTCTCCATTCTTTTCCTTATCCTTTCATCTTTTTAAACATTCAGGGGGAAAGGGGTTTGGTGAGATGGAAACCACTACTTGGTAAAGGAAAGAAAGAGATAGCATGTGAGAGAGCAAGAGAGAGAGAAGCGGGGGTGGCGGCGGGAGGGAGGAGGGGGAGGCAGAGTCTCCCCTCTCTGCTCATCCGCCAATTTATGGCTCTCCCTTTTCAACAAGGCCATTCAAGGTGGGGAGGCTCAGTGGATGTGCCTTTCTCGTGGGTCAATAGCCGTGAACCCTCAGTCTGGCCTGTATGGGGACCACTTATCTGCTCCGAGGACCCGTTGAACTGTCTGTCGGCCTGTGTGTCCTCCATGGGCCTCCATTGTGTCCCCTGCGCCGGGCCTTTGCCGAGTTTCCCCCAAAGACCTGTGAGCAGACAGAGTCGGACCAGGCACCAGCTCCTGTTTCCACGCTTTCAACTTTAAAGGCGTCGTGAACCGCCTGCACTCACCCAACCTGGAAACACAGACAAGAAACAACTGAGTGTACATGTTCTTGTAATTAAACCACATAGCAAATCAGCATATGACTGTGAACACTGATGGTTTCATGTAAAAAAAAAAAAATCTTTGCGTGTGCAGGACAAGTTAAGACATGGTACAGTACCAACCTCTGTTTTCCAGTTGTTTGCGCCTCTGAAATAAAACCACTAAATTAAATATATTGATGATGATGATTGATAATGAAAACATTCATCCCAATAATTGATACAGAAGTTCCCACAAAAACATTTCCTTCACTTTCACTTTCTGTCCAGTTCATTTCTAACCAGCTCCAGACAGGTTTCAGCCTGGAGACTGTGCTGATCCTCCAACATGTGAAGCCACAGTCTGATGTTATATTTCTGCAGTGTCCTCCTGTGTTACCTGCCTTGTCCTCACCTTTCTGGAGTACAGTATTGTCCTATTAATGCAGCAGTTCCCACACTGTCTCTGTACAGACAGAGGGCGTGTGACGCATTCATTCTCATGGCTTTGTTGACTTCCCTTGATATAGGAAAGCTTAAAGTTAACATTTTTAATCCAAGAAAAAGGAAATTATCTTTTTTTTTTTTTTTAGTTTTTGGTGAACTACAGCCTCTTATCTTTGTAAAATAAAACTAAAGGTGTCCAAAGGTGTTTTTTAATGTCTTGAAGCATAAAAATTCCTAAAAAAAAATAAATAAAATAAACAACCTCAGGAAACGAGCCGGAGCAAAACTACGACAAAAATGTGCAAAAGAATGCAGCGCCAAAAGATATTTTCGATTCTTGGACGCGTTATTTTTTAGTTTCCTCAACAATAAAAGTGTCACTTTTGACATCCAAGATAAGCCGGGACATGAACGCAGGACAGTGACTGTGTGGGTAAAGTGCTTTGAATATTTGCATAATACATTGGCATTCTGCCAGTGTTTTATGCAACAGTGATCCATTGAAATTTCACGTCTGAGGTTATTACCAGGTAAACTGTCTATCAATACGAGCTGGTTGGAGTGATGATGATGATAATGGGTGGGATTCAGGGGGACATCATGCTCCACATTGGCTCGGGCCCTGAAATCAGCAGCTCTGCTCCTGTTGAGACGCATGTGTTGAATTAAGAATAATACTGCACAGTAAATTTAAAAAAAGTTGACCTAGTTTTTAAAGCAATCTGCCAGCGTGCAGAGTATCTTATTATGTATTTTGAGGATACATTTTGTTGTTGTTGTTCATATAAATTATTCTTTATCTGCAAAAAGAGACATTTTCTTTGCATATGCTGTCCTGTGTCCACAAAACTTGAAAGTAGGTCTTAATAACGACCAATGAGGACATCAAAACTATCCTGTCAAAGTGCCCTTAAGCAACTACACTAACCTGCCAAATAGCCAGAAAGTGAGCACACACAAAAATATCTGGCACAAGCAAACAGGAAGCAATCCGAGGACAGACTCGGATTTTAAAACATGAGGATACATCCTCCTGTTTGATTGTGCCAAAGGGGATAATGTTGCACCCTTGCACTTGCAGACATTGAAGCCTTGACGAATCGCACCACCCAGCTTCCCTACAGCTTGTTTGTAATAATTTGCACTGTTTCCAACCCCGAATGAACTCCCATGTATTGGACCTGTGTCAACAACACACTACTGGTAATTCATCAAATTGCTTTCTTGTGAAGTGTGGGGCGGGGATGAAAAGAAAAACGGAGGGGGGAGAGTAAAGGTAAAAAAAAAAAAAAAAAAAAAATCTCAGTCACGCACATGTGAAGTCACACAACTGGATATATATATCAAATCACGCTAGCGAGGAAATGTGACTTTTTGGCTAAGTTTGCGCACCAAAACTTGGCTAACTGTTTCATAATATGTGCCTCCGTGTTGGAAAGACGTCTTGGACACATCTTCTCTCGAAGACGTGTAGAGTTAGATCTCTTTTCATTTTACTAACCTCCCGAAGAAAAAAAAACTTCGTCTTGTATTTGCGCTTCCCAGGAGAAATCGGAGTCGTTAGCTTGCCAAGCTAGCGCTAGCTGACGAGAAACTGCGCCGGAAGCAGCCGTTGGTGTCTTGGAAAATAAAAGCTCTCGTGCTAGTGTAACGTTCCGTCGCGAGCCAGCTCACGTCGGGTTCTATTTTGGAAGCCATGACCGGAAGTTGTATATCCAACTGGTGCTAACTTCACTGACTGTCCGACTTTACGCTTTCCAGGCGGAGTTCAGGTCTTAAAACATTTGGCCAACTTCTTCACCTCTCCACTTCTTCGTTCACATATTTGAACTCAGATACCTCCCCCCCGGCCCGCCTCGGAGGAGTAACAGCTCATGGAATATCTACATTTTAAGTCATATTTTCTTTTTTGATACCTTGCTGTTTTATTTTTATTTTTTTACTCTTCTCCTCCGCTCAGTTTTGGAGGCGCTTCCCGGACAGGAGACAAGTTTTCTGGTTTTTACTTTTCCTATTTTTTTTTTTTTTTCTTGCCTCGTCGGATCTTGAGGGGCCACATGCGATGTCACGGACTATTAAAAGAAGAAAGAAATGTTTGTGACTAGTTTTGCGGTAACGAAAGCGCGAAAGTGTTGTTTGACTTTAATTTTTTAAACCAGTTGAGCAACTGGCGACAGGACTCTGAAATCAATGTGGTGTCAGCTGGAAGGACGCGGGGTCCGGATCTCACCTAAACGGTACGCGTTTAACTTATACTTGACGGCCTTAAACTACACACTAAACATTACTATTAGCACGTTTTAAGTGTTTAAAATATCATCGATTTATGCAGTTTACTACATGCACAAACCGTTACATAATGTGGGTATAAAAAAAAAACAACGCTTAACCACTTCAATGTGTTAGTTTATGAATATTAACAGTTAAATTATTGGACATTTTATTATATATTTACATGATTATGTGTCGCTGCAGCCGCGTATCAATGCACACAGAAATGACCGACATGTTTTAAATTGATTTCTCTTTCTATAACCTTTTATTCATGCAATTCCTGAGAATGCCAATAGGAAACTTCAGCCGAGATCAAAACTTATTAAATCAAGCCGTCCGTAATCCCACAGTGTTGCACATTTTATTTTCTTTGGCTGTCCTGCAGCTGCAGCTTATTTCACATTTTGTTTTCGTTGGCAGTCACTCAGGTGAAGTGTGAGCTACCGACTCACAATTCAGACCCACAGGTAGATCACACAGGTTGCGTTTGCAAACATACCTGCAGCTGATGTCTCACGTCGATATTGCCAACAGATCTTGGGCTGATCAGGCTCCGTGGGAGGTTGTTTTCTGCTGCAAGTGCAAGTGACATGAACATGGTTATAATTTCCGCTCTGCAGAGTCTAAATCCGCTTGTAAAATGTTACATCATACTGTAATATATAATATATATAGCGATCTTGTAGATAAACGTTATTTACCATGCTGTGTAGCTGCACTTGTGCATGTACACTGCATTGTACAGCTCCGTGTGTGTGAGGGAGATATTTTAAAGAAATGTCACTGATGTACTGAGTCGTTCATATGGAGCCAAGGTTATAGAGGAGGGGTCTGGCTTCTGCAGGCTTAGCTGGTATGAAACAATCACAGACCTAGAATTAATGGGGTGTTTGCACAGTGAGAGAGCAGGGCATTGTAAATAAGCCTATGAGAGGCCAAGGCTTTTACTTTACCCTCACAGACAGAGAGCAAGAAGGTGGGGGTGGGGGGGGCAAACATTTACCTGTACATGTGTTTTCCACATCACATGGTGTCACAGCCACTCCTGTTGTCACTGTCTAATGGTGGCACTCAGATGCATTTCAGACAGCTTAGTCACACCGAACCTGTCGTAAAAAATCTGCTGAAAGACGCAATGTGAGGTGCAAACTGTTTTTAGGAAAACTTCCTCCAATCATCTGGCCTCCAGACGTCTCTCCCACCCCCGTCACTCTTTAGGTTACAGGACTTCAAAGAGGCAGGATTAGGACGGAACGGGGCCCCGGTCCCAACACTAACACAGAATGCATTATCTCTCTGTCAGATGGATGTGTCTGACATTAGCCACACATCAGGGAGGGGATTAGTTTGTTAACAGGCTAATAGCACAGTAGCCAATGCCAGGTGTGGAGCCGCTTTATGGCGTCTGTTTCCTGGGGAGGGTCTTGCAGCCAGAGGGCCGTCTGTGTGCCATAACGCCCCCTGATTCCTCCGTCAGTCATGCGGATTAAACTCCTGTGGTTCACACTGGCAGCACTCAAAACAGAAGTCAAAATGATTTACCAGGTGCCAAACTTAAGTCGAGAGACGTGTTTATGTGTCTGTTGTGCTAGAAGCTGCATGACAACAAGATGAAGTGTTTTATGATTGGTTTCAGTCGCTCAGTAATAAAGAAAAACAAGAAACAACAAAACAGGCCGCTGCGCCGATAAGCAATTAATCAATCAGATCATTAATAAGACAAAAATTTGCAGCTTCTCCTGGTCTCACATTAACGTAAATACAATTTAACCGAGTTTTAGTCAAACAAAACTAAAAAAAGATCTTGACGTCTCCCTGAATTTCGAAATCGCAGTGTTTTTAATGTTTTTTTTGTTTTTTTTTTACAGTTTTCGGATCGATTACGCACAAATAGATTCATTGATTAAGTGCAGGCTTTATACAGAATTGTGGCTCTACGGGAGGAAACGAGCACCATTTGCACCAAGTAATAAATAGAAACAGTCATGAGATAAAAATCGTAAACAGTGGTGCAGAGGGAGGGAAAGCAAAGTGTAAAAGATCAGTTTCAAGCTGTCACTTAAAAATGTTCCCTGATATCCTTTGGGTATGTTTGTGTATTGCACAGTTTAGGAGAAGAGTTGAAACAAGTTGCATGTCTAGGTCTCTTTATCGTGTGTAGTGTTTCTGAACATCTCATTATCATCATTATAGTGGATCTACGTGACACATACACACACAAAAAAAAATCCAAGAGTATTTGCGACCGAGGCCTGTTCTGAACTATTTCATCTATGTGCAGTCACAGGGAGTTGGTAAGGGAGCCAGTGCAGTCCACGGAGGCCTCAGATCAGATAGTCAGGACATAGTTTAGTCTATTTAGTCATATTTAGTGTGTTTATTCATGGATTTTTGCCTGATGAGGTGGTTGGTCTCTGTCTCTTTGTGTAGGCCCTGTCCTGTTGTTTCAGGGTATTCCTCCCGCGCTCACTGGGAAGGATTAGGATTAACAAAAGTTTGTAGTGTTGAGTGGAGTTTTATTTATTTAAACCTCACATTTGAGAGAGAGCATGGGATTTGTGTATCTGTGTGTGTGCTCATCTTGGGTGGGTTGGTGGAGGAGAGGGGGGGGGGGTCAGAGTGCTTGGGTCCGGTCCAGAGGGTGTAAGAACGTCGTGGTCCTCGTCCAGCCTTGCAGGGAGCTCAAATGATGCATGTCATTGTAGCAAATGGAGCGTGGTGATGAAGTGCTGCTGCTGCTGCTGCTGCTGTTTTACTAAGAAACCACTTAGGGAGTCTGCTCGCCTGCCTTCTGTGTGGCGTCTGAGTGCTCCACAAGAAAGTCCTTAAGAAGCATATAAGTCCCCTGCAACAGAACACACACCAGATTTGTCCTGGATATTCCTCCTTTCTCATTTAGATGATCCTCTCATCCCCCTGTAGCCTCTCCACACTGTACTCGCTGTAGCTGCGACGTTTTCAGCTTCTATTGACGTTGGCAGGTCGCTCTGGATTTCAGGTGTGTTTATGTGTTTACCGTTTTTAATCAACTGTCATCGCCTAAAACACCTGGGCTTATTTGGCAGGCCTGGCGCCTGGGTCTGTAGCCACAGCAAAGGGAAACGATCAACGGACATTAATGTGATTTACCGTCAGCATGACAAGCAGGCACTTTGAGCGCCCGAGGTGACTGCTGAGTGATGTGTCAACCAAACCTCATTGCTCCACGGCAGCTGCATTGTGTCCAGGGTGTGGCCCCTGCTGAGTACAAGTCCTGCCACTGAAAGGATCTGGTCTTGTCACTCACGGCACACAGTGGCTGCTGATGAAATATCCTCTCAGTCACTTTCACACGCCTGTACAGAGAAACACAAACACACCACGAGCAAACAAACACAGTCATGGCATCCACTCCTTTGCAGTTACCTTCTGCTGCCCTGTGCCCCCTCCGTTCCCCACTCCCCTCCAGCCAGAGGAAACCTTGACAGAGCCTCGCCAGTAAAGCTGCATCACTGACATTCTCATCATTCCACCTATTTTAACTCTTTCCAAGAGACGTCCTCGCTACTTTCAAACAAATAACTAAACTGATGTTTACCTCCGGCCGTGAGAGGCTTGTGCGTTCTGCCTGAACGCCGTCCGACTCTTCGTGCCACATGTACGGGGTGACTGGAATATTTCTCCACTTAGTCACAGAGGGAATCTGACTTTGAAACCCAAGTGAATCATCTGTGGATTGACTCATAATTATGGTTTCGTACCGATGGTGTCATGCACACGTACAGCTGAGACGTCTCACGCATGGCAGGGAAAGTTTACACTACACATAGGAGTGTTTTGTTTGAGTTTTGTAACAGGTATTGTAACGACTTTTCCATGCATCACCGATGGAAATCTTAACCAACTTCTGCTTCCGCTTACTGGAACTCTGCTTAACTTGTAAACATCACGACGATTGCACTGCTGACTGATTGATTGATTAATTAATCAATGTCCGTCTGCACTGAAAGTCGAGATTTTAACCTTGACGAGTGAGATGTGTCCGCGCGTCTCGTAAACACAGATTCGGACAGTCACAACGCTTCATACATCACAGATTTAAGGACCCAATACTGACTATTTGTGGGGACAGGGGGCGGAGCTAAATAAATCCGAAACCTTGGCAGTGCAGAGAGCGAGAGTTTGCACCAGTACTAATACTAGGCTACTGCTAGTTACGGCCTAAAAGATGCTGATGGCGCTAACAGTTCCTCCAGTTGTGGCTTTTTCCTCCTTTAACCATCTTGACACTGAGTCTGTTTTTTGAGTCATCCTACTGCAGGCAGGCGGGCGGGCAGGGCACAAGGCCTGGAAATGATTTCTCAATGAGTAGATGAGCCCACAGCCCGAGTTTGTGATTTTTCACTTTAACATTTTATATGTGGAAACTATATTCAACGAAATCGTGACTAAAGCTGAGCAGTTTTGGTTAAACACACGACGTGGTTTTTTCTACTCTACCACTAATCCCTCTGTGATTCAAAGTTGCACAAAGTTTAGATAATGCAGGCTGGAAGTTTACTTTTGTGATGGTTGCACATCACCCTCTGGGTAGAAGGTTTGAGTCCAAAGTGACGGATGTATTATCTCATGTTCTGGCAGCACGTTTCCAAAAGAAAACAAACGTGTCCACAGTCCAGGTGTGAACAAGTTAAATACCTACAGGATACCTCAGCGACGCCGGCATGTTTTCCGTGTCATCTGTGTGGTTTTCTGGACTTGATGTAATCGATACCACAGATTTTACAGTAACTTTGAAGAAGGTTTTGGATCCCGGAGAGAAAAAAAGGAAGAAAAATCATGTCCTTAAAAGCTGAGAGGGGAGGTTTGCTCTCCTGGGTTGTCTTTTTAATCCACTTCCTTTTGGCTGTTAAATCTCCGACTTGCATACATACCAGGTTGTCAGTGTATCTGTCTGAAGGTCAGCCTTTCAGACGCCAGAAACTATGGCGTTCATAGCCGACCTCTGTCCTCCCACGTGAAGAAGCAGAGGGCGACCTTGCTGTATTTGGTCCTATTTTCCACACGTTCTGCCAACATTTTAAAGCCATACCTCAGCGGTTAAAGCTCCAGAGTCATAAAGCTGCGGGCCACTTGTAAAACCTCTCATTTTACGTTTTAATTGAGGTACTTAGTTTGACCGAATAAACCACAATTTGCATTATATAAAATAACATTGTCTCTCTCTCTCTCTTTAAACTGTCAGCTGATACGTCCTGGGAGTGATGCACTGGCTTCCCCTGGTTGCCATGGTGATTGCCTCGGCCCTGCCCTTCCCTCACAACCCCGTGTCCAGGATTGCTGCTGCAACAGAGCCTGGCTTCGACGACCACAGAGAGCACCGTCATGACCCGGCCGCCAGCCTCGCAGCTCCAACTGTGGACTACAACTTCCATGGAAACGCCTCACAGATGGACTTTAACAGACAAAACCTCCAGAGCCCTAAGGATTATGTGAAATCCTCCGCACATGAAGAGACCTCCACGTTCCAAGTGGAGAACCAAGAGACATACCAATCAAACAGCAACTCAGGCAGCAATGACAAACACAGTGTCAGTTCGGATATTTCCACAGAAGCAGGAGCACTCAGGACCGAGGGTATTTCTGAGGATAACTCTTTACCAAAGGACTACAACGCTGAAAGTAGCAGCAACAGCAGACAAGATTACTCCAGTTTTGTGACCTTCTCCAAGGAGGACAAACTTCAGGACTCTACATATCGACCACACCAGGATTCTGCAGCGGAAAACCATAATGTTGTCAGTCCTGTTGCAAACCTAAAGGGTCAAAGAGGACCAGAACCAACTGTTCCCTCAGAGCAGCTGAGAGATACGTCAACAATGAGGACAGGGATGCAGCAGGCGCTGGGAGCTGAGAGGCGACTGACTGAGGAGAGCTTGATGCTGGAGGCAGCGCTGGGTCTGGGAACTGGGCTGGACAGCATCCTAGAAGGAGATGAGATGTTTCTGGATGCACATCCACGAGTCCTGTTCTCACCTTCCCTGTCTCCCCCAGAACACCCACCTCACCTGCTTATGTTGGAGACTGGCCTGCTGGAGGAGGACGGGGACGGAGAGGAGCAGGAGGACATGGATGGACACATCGAGGGCCACGGGGACCGGGCGATCGACAGGAGCACGACTCTGAGTTGGATAGATTCTGCCAGAGTTAACGGTGAGGGCGCCCGTCCTGTTAAAAGAGACAAACGCTCACACCTGGACAGGCGGAGAGGGGAGAAGTCGGTGTGCGAGTCAGAAAGCGGTTGGGTCACCGACAAGAGGACCGCCATCGACTCCCATGGTCATATGGTCACCATCTTGCAGGAAATCCAAACCCAGACAGGACCACTCAAACAGTACTTCTATGAGACTCGCTGTCGCCAGGCCGAGCAGCAGAGCAACTCTAGCAGGTCGAGGGGTGCGAGCATGGCGCCGAAATCCCGGGCGATGGGCGTAGCCGGGGCAGGCTGCTTGGGCGTGGATAAAAAACAGTGGCTGAGCGAGTGCAAAGCCAAGCAGTCGTTCGTACGAGCGCTCACCAAAGATGAAAACAACAGAACCGGATGGAGGTGGATCCGCATCGACTCGTCCTGCGTCTGCGTGCTGCTCTCCAGAGCCAATCAGGTGGCAGGGAGGGAGGTCTTGTCGAGGAACGGGAAAGGCTGAGCGAGACAGAAGAGGGAGGGAGGTATGGAAGTGTGTGTGTTTGGGGGAAGGGGGGAGGAAGGGAGGGGGGGGGGGGGTACAAGAAGCAAAAGTGACACAGAGCAGAGCAGCTGTGACATCCCTCTGTGCACTTTCACTTGCTTAAAATGATGGAAGTGATTCCTGCCTTAATCCACAACTTTCCTCCCTTTTCCGATCCCTCCATCCACCACAGCTTCAAATGACTTTTGAAAAAAACAAGAAGACCTCAATACTAGCTCTAAGGAAAATTGTCATTCATAGAGATTTTACTTTTAAAAAGTACTGTTTTTGTATGATTTATCTTTCATAACCTAAGTTATTTTTGATTAGTATGTAAGCATGTGTATGTCTTTGATATTAATATATTCCTTTACGTATGTGTACAATATGACACCAGTATACCTTTATGTATGAAGCTATGTATATCTGTGTGTATTTATAGAAGAAGTGTCTGATGATAATTCCAGCCTCTGGTCCAGTCAGGTTGTGAGAGGAAGGAGCGCCACCTACTGAGGCTCCATTTTACTGCTCCACACTGTTCCCATATGGGTCACCACATATGATGCAGCAGTGCGTTTTAGAGTCCGATGGCGGGAAAATGTATTTGATATGCAAACGAACAGCGTGGGCACATTTCACTGAGGCCGATGAGTCTGTGGAGCTTGTGAAATGTGGTTCACTGATGTCGGTTATATGACACGTAAAGAAGGTGATTTTACCATCTGCTGATTTGTTCGGTTTGACTGCCAAACATCGTAATAAAGGATCTTTGTACTCATTAAATGCTAAATTTAATAACTCTGACTTAGTCTTCTGGAATTTATTTGATAAAGGTATCATGTTAATACCATACCTCTCATCAAACTCTCTTTGAGTCCTTTATATCAACACATTGTTATGTTGTTTTGACTGACTGTGGAACCATTGAATAAACCATATGTGCCCATAACATGTTATACCACAGAGGAGAAACATCTCATATTTAATACAGCATTCTTGAGGCCAGGAGCAAAATGCAGCAACACAACCTGAGAGTTAGCTTATTATTTTTCCCACATCATTTCAAAATGTCAGCAAGGAAAGTACAGAAACTTGAGGAATATACTATACTACAATACTCACTGCGCAACCAGGTCAGGGCACTGTGACCTCCAGTATAAACACACCACACAAACAGACACGGCACTAAAAAAAAAAAAAAAGAAAGAAAGAAAGAAATTAACGTGCTGCAAATACTCACAACAGTGTTTCCGGGCGGACACTACAGAGTGATGAACCCATGTGGGACCCACCTGTTGAGAGCTTTGTCCCAACTCCTAAAGCCGTCTTAAACCCGCGAAGGCCGAACAAGGAGCTATGGAGAATTTGCGCTGCGTCACGTAAGTAAACTTGGCCCGCCGCTAACGGCTCGTCACAATCCGCGGCTTCTGTTGCATAGCAACCTTGACAACGCAAACCTCCGAGGCCAAAAATCAGCAGCCCTAATTACATTTGTCTAGTGTCGCTCTCATTTCCGGTACGGAAGAGAAAGGCCCACGTAGGATCCATCTGTTAGCGTCGTTAGCTACGTCCCAACTCCTAATTCGGGTCTAATGTGTGGCCCTCGAGGATTGTTGCTGTGCGTGACGCGTCACAAGTGTAGTCAGTGGCCGCCATTACCATTACATCACGAAGCACGTGTCCTGTCACTAAGCAATTTAGAGAGCACATCTTGAGCTAAGCCCTTAGCTGAACCGCTAGCTGGCGGATTTGTCAGCGGTTAGTCGTCACTGTATCATAATCAGAGTTCAAACTCACCTTCAGGCAGCTTTTATTGTTGTTTTGTCACTATTATCACAAACAAGTGGCTACGGGCGTAGTGATATACACGCAAGAACGTCTCCACAGGTCCGTCCATTTTTAGCGTCCCCTGGAAACACCTGCATTGTGATAGTTTCAGCACATACATTGAACTGGAATTGATGTTTTTCTTAATTTATCAGTGTTTATTTAAATAACACTTTGTCAAGGTCTAACATTAAAATGTATAAATATTCAGTTACCAGCTGAAGTTATATGTTTTGCTCGTAAAATCTGGACCTATACTGTGGCTGTCATATGTAGGCTAGTGTTGTGCAGTTACGAAATGCCATAAAACAGAAATGTAAATAACTCTTAACAGCTGAATAATATCATCAACATTGAACAAGCGTACTGCTCTGTTAAACCTGCAGAGAAAAAACGAATAAAACAAATCAATGGGTTAAATAAAAACATTGAAAGCCTTGCGATGATCAGCAGATCCACCTGGATCGCTTTATTTTTTTATTTTTTCTTTTACATCACCATTTTCATTATCATCATCATCATTATTGTTTATTTTCCCAGATGATATTTTCAATTTGTATTACTATCACTTTAATCATGGAAATCTGATAAATCATTGCACAATTTGTTCTCAAAATGTACACATACAGTAGCATATTTTAATGACCATTTTCAATGTTTCATATTTACTTTTAAAACTAGTTCAAATGAAGTCAAGAAGGAACGGAACATGTACATACATTTATCCAATACATACCTAAAGAAAATAAATAGTTATCGTAAAAAATAAAAAATACAACTGAAAAAAATACACACATTTTACAAATCGATCCCCAGGCTCCCACCCCTGTAGGTTTATCATACAGATATATATTTTTTTTAACGACACCTCATATCACCTTCACCACCAAAAAAATGTTTTTAGGTCATTGTCGTTTGTTTGACATGCATCGTAAACACAGAGGCTAAAGGTTTTGTTTCCTGGGCTTCCTCGGGCTCGCCCCTCTCTTCCTGCCTCTCTCTGATCTCACCCCCCCCACCCCCCCCCCACAGAGAGCTCTTGGTTTCTGTTATGGCTTGTGTGTGCAGTAAAATGACCAGCTTCTGTCCATCCTGTTGTTTGTTGTTGTTGTTGTTGTTGTTGTTTTGTTTTTCTCCCCCCTCCTCCCTTTGAGACGCTGTTTTGTCTCCCTGTTGCTTCTCCCATCACCAGGATTACCCAAGACCCTGAGCTGATGATTACAGGTCATAAACCACAGCGCAACATTGTGGAGGGCTACTGAGGAATTCAAGCTTTGAGTCAGGCTTCAAAAACACATGTTTCTCAATATTATTAAGATGTAACTACCACTTTCCAGTAAGACATTCTTTACAAAGGGCTTTGTAAGGTAATGTAAAATGTACTTGTGTTTTATAGGACACTGATACGCTACTGTACTGTGCCACCTGCGTTATCTTTTTTTTTTTTATTATTATCAACATTTTGAACTCTGACCAGGAGTGATTATTATAGCTAATGACTCTGTGATCCTATATTTGAGGGCATCAGTGCTACCTTACAATGCTAACGTCACTGTATGCAGTAAAATCTTAGGCTGTAACTTGAGTAAAGGTCAGTAGATCTTAAAGATTATTCTAACTCATCCTCAGGAGACCGTGAATACATCAACCAAACTTCAGGGCAATCCATCGAATGGTAAAAACATTGCCTCCTACATTTCCCACAATGCAACTCAAAAGCCCTCGGTCTGCTAAAGGCACACATATTTCTAAGCCAATGCCTCTAAATCCTGTTGAACATTTGAAGTTTAATCTCGATGACTTCAGCCACTGACCGCACGCAGCGGTGGGTTTCCTGTCACACACTGTCGTCCCTTTCACATGTAAAGATCACATGGACCCTTTGTAAAGAACGCCTTTTTAGAACGTGGCACTAACACCGACTTTATGGATTACCTGCCATCGACAACACGTAATCATTGAACACAATGCCCCCTGTGGCCTCGCTCCACCCTGTCCCATCCAACCTCCAAGCCTTTGATCTCCACAATGGGCTCCCTTCCAAAGAAATGACTCAGCCTATCAGTTTTCAAGACAAAGCTCGAGGAGGGTCTCTCTGATGTGGTTGGAGATAAATGGTGGTCTGAATTCGGACATGTTTTACGACACCGCTCCGACCAGTTGGGGACACTTAGACCCTCAAACAATAGAGACACCATGGCCGACACTGGACACCAGCCGCCTCATGAGTAGACAGGAGAACACCGGTGTTGTTTAGAGTTGTGGCACATTTATGTCCATCTGCCCCCCCCCCCCGACCTCCCACGCTCCCAATGGTTTTACAGTTTAAACATCCTCCTAGTCCTCGTTAAAAAACACCTGTTGTTGAGCAGACGTTGTAAGGCGACACCTTTAGTTGTTTTCGTACTGTAAAGAGAATAAGTGGCAGCGAGTGATTTCCTCTTAATGTAGGAAAATAAGCCCTGATATTGCCAACTCTGCTGACTGTATGCAGCCACAGAGGGAGAGGGATGGGGGGGGGATCTGCACGCCTGGCACGAACATAACCAACACTGTCGTTGTCCTTTATTAACCCCGAACACAGGGAGAGAGAGAGAGAGAAAGAGAGAGAGCAAAGACAGAGTGACAGGAAGAGAGAGAGACAGAGAGAGAAAACAGCTGATCCCATTCAACCTTCCTGGTCTGGTCGGAAAATACATTCATACATTCTTCATGTCATTTTCCCCTTTATTCCTTTTGTTTCTGTTATTGCAGAATGGTCAGACCGATTATTTATTTTTAAGTTAAATGGTTATATTCATTGCTTCTTTCTCCGTGGATGAGCGAGAGGGTCCTCTAGTCCCAATCCAGTCAGTGCCCTGAGGAGAGACACAGCATTATTCCCACGTCACTGCGTCCGTGGCCTTAATTCAACTCCGCCTTAAATCCCCCGCCGACCAAACCCACCACTTAAAGACCTTAGGCGAACTGCTAAAATCCCAGGCTCAAACCAATCCACTGCAACAAACAAATGCATAAAACAACAAGGTTCGAACAAATGTGTGAGGCAGATGTGCGAGGCATCTCAGGAGCTTGGAGGAACTTGGAGAAACCCCTCTCCACACACACACACACACACTAAAGACGAAACACGGTTCAACAGTTTAATTAACGGGCAGTTCTCACCTCAGCCCCTCAACAGGAGTACGTCCTCACTGAGGCAGATTCACCCCGGGCACCAGAGTTGGCTGCGATGGAGACAAGGAGACACAGACGGGGTCATTAACGTAACTGCAATCCCTTAAACACCACTGACCTTCCACAGGCATTCTTATTAAGACGTGGAATGAGGGATAATAGTCTTCCTCTGCACTTTGAAGCGTCTGTTCCTTGTTATTGCCAGTTGCCCTGCAAAAGGAAACTGAAAATTCCTCCGCCAAACTAATGGCAGAGTAGCATGAAAGCAGCCAACTGCCCCATGCATGTGACTCCGGGGTTTGCATTTGCAGAATGGCTTATATAACGGCGGCTGCATGCATGGTGGCTTGCAGACAAATGTTTCTGTTCAAGGCTCATTTCCACAAAATCAAGATGTAAACACATGCCTCATTTATTATCACATTCATAGAATGGTTGCACCTAATCGGAGTTGGTCCTGTAACCTGGCTGCAACGGGCTTTTTGTCACGGCTGCTCATGTGAAACTCTGTGCAGGGGAACAGGTTTTCACACATCGTCTAAATTTAGACGCACTCGCCCGAGGAGTTGAGCAAACAAGAACATGAGAGCGACGCAGTCAGAGGTCAGAGGTCACACTCACCATCACTCTGAACCTTTCTCAGGGTAACGGAGGGCGTGGAGATGGCTGAGGCACGGAAGTTAGCAGGCAGGGTCTCGGCAGAGTCAGAGGTCACACCCCGGAGATCCTTCTCCCTAAACATCTTCCTCCAGGAGGGCGAGCGGGTGAACGTCTTCGTTCCATCCTGTCAAGACAAGACGCCACGTGTAAAAACAAAGCAACTCGACCAAACCATCACGTTAATCAGTTTTTTTTTTTAATTTTAAATTTAAATTTCTGCAGGTCGATCAGTATGCCTACCTCATCAGGTCGTCTCTCGGTTCCCATGGAGATGAGGGAGTTGTACTCTTGCTCCAGGAGCTGTCTGGCCTGCAGGAGAGAGAGGTGATGTAGAACGTCGAGATCACTTTGGGCTGAAGCATGAGACGAATCTGCGATGCAGACGTTCATTAGCTCATGTGTGAACGTCGTCCATGTTTCAGACCGGTGCAGCTGTAACTCAGATGGACCAGATGAGGAATTTTTAGGCCGTTATTACAACAGCAGGGAGGTGACAGGAAATGATAGGGGCGGATGTGCAATAATAACGTCTTGGACCTATACCTGGGATGTTGTGATTAATGCTTGGAGCTTCGACCCCTGAGTCACGGAGGACACACAAACTGTTAAGTTTAATCATTTTGGACATATACTGTATCACACAACGTCATATCTGAGGCTGATTGATTCAAAACAAAAACTGCAACATCGACATAATTCAGACCATACCACATAAAAGCCATTGGCTCTGATTATACAAAACATGTTCCAGTAAGTTCTCTCAATATAATAAAAATCAAATGCTATTAATGAGGAGGTCATTCATGACTTAAAGCCGCCCTCCAATCAGAAATGTGTCCTACAAGTTTGTGATTGTGAGCTTCACTGTGTAGAGATGAGAGGGTTTGTGATGTTTTGAGATGACACCTACTTTGAGGGAAACTTAGATGAGGATGTGGACCCGAGGACCGACTTTGTTACGAAGCAGGGGTCTTTTGTGTAGAGCAGTTAAAACTTCTGAGGCTACAAATATGTGCATATTCATGAGTTTTTTTAGGATTTTCCATCGAGGCACAAGGAGAACATGTGCTTTTAGGAGTATTTGATGAGATAATTTAACTATTTTGTGGAACAAAAGAGTCTTTTTATGTGTTGAAGTCTAACTGAGTTCACATTCGGCCTTTTTTGTGGTTTAAAACGAGTCTGTGTGTGCTTTACACTTATTGTAATTAGTGCTGAACCATAAAAAGGAAAAAAAATACTTAGTGGAAATGCTATTTTTGTCTGTTTCCTGTCAGGCCACCCCCCATGTTTGTGATGAGGATGATGATGATGATGATACCTGGTTCACTAGTGTCCACCAGAGCGTACGAGAGACAGAATAAACAAACTTCACTCCATAGCTGCGCCACAGACACGCGTGTTGTTTGTGGTTTGGAAACCAGCGTCTAACTGTTCAACTTTTGCAGATGTGTTTATGTGCTGTTTCCTGTTCTGCAGCTTGTCTGTCTGACCGTCAATACAACACGATGATGATGTCACTGATGTCGCTGCTTTATGCAAACTTTTACTGGCTGTTCAAGTAAGTTCTCCATCTACCAGGGGGCGCTATCATGAAAACAGAAAATGTAATATTATGAATTTCAAACCCAGTAAACCTAAAATATTGACCTTAAAAACTACTCCTCTATCCGCCACTCCGCGACCTTCTGGTCAACCTGTTCGTTACCTGTGTGTTCTGATTGGGGATCTGCAGCAGCAGGGCCAGGTCGGTGTAGTCGAAGGTGTCGTCCAGAGCCAGCAGCGCCCCGTGGACGCCGCTCTCACGGAGGTTGTCGGCGTACTCCTTCAGGCCGATTGTCTGCACCCAGCACATCACTCGCTCGTTGGACCACACCATCACATCTGGGAGGAGGAGAAGGAGGAGAGGTTGAATGAGGGGAGAGGAAAGGAGAGGAGAGGAGAGGAGAAGAGGCATCCATCTGCAAACAGCCGGCCGTCTGCTTGCTGTTTTTATAAGACAGATCAGGTTTCTTATTCTTATTCTGGTCACTTCCTGAAGTTCAGGCCGGATGAGACAGGCTGCTTATTAATGGTCTCTTCGGAGCGGCTCATATTACCTGATATTTGTGAACTGTTCCTGCTCAGCTGATTTATTTTCTGGACGCGCTCAGCTCAGGTCAGACCCGATCACCAGACCAAACCCAAAAACCTACAAATTTCCTCCCTTGGGAAATTCTTCTGTCAGGGAGAAACAAGCCAAGATGAACTGACTGTAAATGTGCAACATGTGTCTCCTGAGGCCGCAGCAGTGAGAGCGCAAAAGACTTGGTTTTGCTTAATGACTGAGCGTGTTGACATTTATGTAATCATTACCAGCCAAATTACACTAGAAAGTTGTGGTTTATAATCTCGTCTGAGTGAAGGAGGGGGGGGGGGGGGGGGGGGGGGGGGGGGGTCAGCATCCAAAGGGTGGTCCGAACAAACATCTCTCTGAGAATTGTGGGAGACAGAGTAAATCAAAGCAAACGTCTTGTTTTGTTCGCCATCATTAAGTTTATGGGAATTTTCCCCCGAAAAATCTGTTTGAGTAAGACAAATTAATTTTATAGCCTGTAGCTGATGAAAAGAAGGTAAATGATTTTTATAGTTTCACAGGGAAGAGGAAATTTATTTTCTCTTTTCAGCGTCACGTCAGCGAACTTTTACAAGATCTTATACTGAAAAGTTGAAAGTCATTAAATAAACGTTTCTGCTGCTCCTGGCATTAGTCTACAAATATGATAATAATAATACCAGCAGTTACTTGGCTTGAAGCAGGAAGGTGTGTTGCTACACGGTCGGTGTGTTGTGTTTGCCAAGTTACATTTCAGAGTTTTTTCAGAGTTTTTCAGTATAAAAGCAGCTCTAGGTTCTATATTAACACTGTGTGAGTATCAAAGCCTCAGTCCACAGAGAAATGCACACAGCCTGTATTCAGACACTGAGCCTTAAAACCAGCTGTCAGCACTTCCTGTCACTTTGTGATGTCACAACAAAGCAGTCACCAAACCTCCTCACCTGGACCCACCATCCAACAATTGCAGGATTTGGTTTCTCTGAGGGTTTTATTCTGAAATCAGCTCTATTTTTTATTTGATCACTCAAATTTGATCAACAGTCAGCCAATTAGAAAAGAGCCTCAGAGCCTCCTCTCTTCCGATTGGCTGATACTGACCTCTTGTTGTTAGCTCCAGAGGGAAGCTCAGAGAAGCAAATCAAAAACCACGCTGACATGGCTCATACACGTCTTCTCAAAGCCGGACACCGGACTCAAGTCTTCACACAACCTTGACAAATTATACACAGTTTGAAAAGCTCCATGTTTTGTGATTCTATGTGTGTGAAGCGTTTTAGGATCCATGTAACACGGCAACAGCTGTCGGGGCAGAACTGGGTCAGACGTGTTTCTATGTGGAGGATCTGCTAGAGGGTGTTCACTTTTTAATGCCAAACCATTACTCAAACCATGATCTCAGTGAAGTATATCACCGCTGCAACAGTATGTTTGGTGTCGTCAATGTAAACAATAAGTAATTACTCACAAAATGATAAAAATAACAGACAAATGACAGAGAATGAATGTGACAGAGAAATGACAGGTTAATAACAATAATAAGCCTGACTGAGGTATGCTTTGAAAAAGACAATAGTGGATCATGAATGGGAGAATTAGTTTGGAGGACGGTGTCAGAAACACCTTCACTACCCACATCAGGGGCTTGAATGACAAGATAATGGTAGAGTGGGAAAAACAAGGAGCTCACCTTTGTTCTGGTGGACGCTCTCCTCTCTCCTCCTCTCCAGCTCTTTGCGATCGTAATTCAGTCGCTTCAGGCACATGATGCCATAATGCAAACTGACCCTGGGAGAGGTGAAAGAGCCAGAGGGGCGAGGGTTAACTGAGGGCGTGTTTCCACTCTCACCTGCACTCAGAGAGCATTAACCCAATCCCAGGCCACTGACCTTAACTCCTTTAAAAAAGGGAGAAGTTAAAGAGGGCCTGGAGACACACACCTGAGTGTCGCAACAACAACAGGGAGGAAAACACAAGAAGCGACATAAGAGCCGGAGTTATGTGAGCGAGCACAGGCTGAGCTCTACCTGTGGAAGCTGTCCACCATCTTTAGCTGTCCTCGCAGCTCCTTCTTGGTCAGGTGGTCCAACATGCGAGCATCCACCAGGGACTCCATGAAATAGCTGCGATACTGAGGCAGGCCCAAGCTGGGCAGCCAGTCGTTGCCCACCCACTCATGATTCATATCGCCATAGGCCAGGATCTGGAGGGGACAACCACAGATGATCAACGCTGATTCACGCTCCACTTCATATCTGATGGTGGTGCAAGTCGGCGGCTTCGTGACTCACAGCGGTTAGTCTCACCAGACATAAAATTACGGACAAGAAAAGATGTGTTGCGTTAATTTTGAACTTTCAAAATAAAAGGTGCAGCCGATCCTTACCTGATCCCAGCTGAACTCCTTCAGCTCCTGGAGTGCCGAGAGGAGAGGAGGAGGAGGAGGAAGAGGAGGAGGAGAGGCCGACAGAGAGAGACAGAGCCAGAGAGAGTGATGTGGAGGTGGTGAGGGGACGGGGAGCGAGGGGGTCAACAGCAGGATGGACGGATGGAGGAGAAGCAGAGGAGGAGGAAGAGGGAGAAGCAGCAGCAGCAGCAGCAGCATCAGGAAAAGAGGACAAAAGGGAGGAATAGTGTGTTAGTGAACGGGTAATTAGTTGGAAGCAGTTCACACTGAAACAGCAACCACAGGGAGAGAAGAAGATGCTCAACACTATGGCCTGGGCCCACAGAAAGACAGATATTTAAAGAGAGAGAGAGAGAAAAAAGAAATGTAGAGAGAGAGAGTGAGAGGAGGAGGGAGGGGAGAGACTCGTCAACATGATTCAGAAGCTTCAAATGATTCAAACCTGAGTAACACAATCATGAAAACAACAGAGCAAGAGGTTTTTGTCAGACAGAGGCAGGAGGGCAGGCGGCACTGACCGGAGGCTTGGTGGCTGCGTTCAAGGACTCCATCTCAGCGTGGGTCATCCACACGTTACTGGTCGACTGACATCATGTGAACAAGAAAAGAGTGAAAACCATGAGATACAGAAACATCACAACATGTTAGTCCACCAGACAGCAGGCTGCGTTCTCATTGCCATGGTGATTTCACCGATCAAGAGGTTGCACAGGTTTATGGTAACTGATGAATGTGTTAAAATCTGTTGAGCAGAATCTGAATGTCTAATCTCTGAGCCAAAGAGAGGATTAAAAAAAAAAAAAAGAAGCCAAAGCTTCAAAACAGGAAGTTGGGTTTTAGTTTTTCGTGACTTTGTACTGTGGCACAAATGTATGTGCATGTCTCACTTTAACTACGTCTCTGAACATCTGGATTGTCTTTGTCGCTGTGTGAGAAGTCAAAGTTTATGATAAGATGGAGCTTTTTTTTTTTTATTTCCCTCACAAACTCTGTGTCTGTGCAGTTTACTTCTTTTACCACATGAGCATGAACATCTCTCATGTTCTTTTTACTCCTGAATCTTTCTCTCTCTGTGACTTTAACTTTTTTGTTCCACTTTTAACTTCATCCTTTATAGTTTTAATTACTTTGTATTTTTTTATTTTTCTATCCCATTACTAGTTTCTGTTGCAAATTTCCCAGCAGGGATCACTAGATCTTCACTAATCTCATAACTACAAACATCTGGTGCCTCTCACTGCCAATATGAAAACAGCCTATGTGTATCCTCGGCAAAAAAAAGTATGGGATGATGAATGTATAACTCAGCATATGAGGGTGTTTAAAGTCTTAGCACCGGCCAATTAAAGACCTTTTTACCTATAATCCTATGGCGACATTGACTAGACTGGGTTTTTAATGGCATAAGAAAATATTTGGAGGATTTTTGCTTCTATTTTTTCCCCACTTTAATTTAAATGTCATGTGCAGTGATGGAGGCTCACAGAGCGCGTGCTGGCTGGGGCCGACGGGCTGGTGAGGGACACCATCTCCTGGATGGCGAGCCGCAGTTTGAGGCGGTGCAGCGGGTTACTGATGCCGATCTCCCTCTGGATCTCCGTGTCCGACAGGTTGGCCATGATGGCACCGCTCTTCACGTTCGCACGACAGGCCGCCACGTACCAGGCTGGCATTCCCACCCACAGCTGGTGGAGGCAGACGAGAGATTAAATTAATGAGGAAAAAAAATGGATCCAGATTGTGTTCTTGAATCTCCGTCTCCCTCCTCGTTAGGTTTCTGCGATTTCACATTACCTCCAACCAGGACACGACCGTGGGTCCGTCCCAAGATGCAAAGGGAAGTCCTTGGCGACATGCTTCTTCCAGCAGCTCGTGCCTATTGGGAAGAGCAGGCGTTATTTGGGGCTCTTATTGTGGAAGGTCACGAGAATCAGCACAAAATAAAACAGGACATCAGTTCCTGACACTGACTTCTTCTTGCTGCGGCGGTCTTTATCTGCCGGACCCAGAGTCCCGGTCTTGTTCATCCCCATCGGGTCTCCAGAGGCCAGGTCCTCCGAGGGCGTGGATGCTGGTCAGAGAGAGGTCAAAGGTCACAGGAGTCAAAGACGATACTATGAATCAGTGAGGTGGAGCAGCTCAAACTTGTTTAAAGTGAAAATAGTGACAGACTCATATAGAGTCAGGCTTGTCACCGCCCTCATCCTCCATCTGTTTACCAAGAGACACTGATCCGTCCCGCCCGGGCTGGCCCATCCTCCCTTTCTCCTTCTTCCCAAAAAGCCGACCGATGGAAGACTTGATGCTTTTCTTCTTACTGGACTTGTGGAGTGAATCTTGGCTGCTGTTGGAGCTGCTGCCATCTGCCGAGAGACTGGAAGAGACAAAGGAAATCACCGAGGGGAAGAAGCTAAATGCAAAATCAATGCATTATATTTAAAATGTTTATTCTGATATCTGACTATCCAACATTTATAAAGGCTTTATAAACTTCAATAGAGGATTTAATAGTGTTTAATGCATGATTTAGTTATGAGGCATTAATAAGAAACATGTTTGGGTTGCCAGGTTGTGGAAAATCCTTGCCAGGTCTGTTAAGTCATTTATCTTCTGGAGAAAATGCTGCAGAACACCTGGACCAAAAATCCACTTATAAACAACTTATTAACCCTTAAATGCCTCACTATTAGGGTGTAACAGTTTATTTATAGATATAAATCACACAAATGTAAATAGAGGGATAAAATGTCCTGTTAACACCACAGCTGTGGTTTTAGTCAGAAAGGACGGAAGTTTAAATGTTATAAAGCTTTCAGATGAGTTATGGGCTTTTCCATTATAAATGCTAATAAAATATCAATTAACAATGATCAATGATTTGTGCAGTTATAAATACACACGGATTCATGACTTACAACTGAGCTACTGAGCATTATTTAGTAAATAGTGTTAAAACCACTAATTGTTTAGATTGAAACACTGAGGAGCTGTTTAATATGTGGCGGCATTACCTGCGAAACTCCCGGGGTCATCCATCATGGCGCCTGGGTGGGTGAGGGTCATCCTGTCCAATCGCAGCGCACGAGGAGTGGGAGGAGGCGTAGAGTCGAGGAGAGCGAGGGACCGGTCATCGTCTTTGTTGTTCTGATGATGTGAGAAAAAACAAAGACAAGCGATGATATTCAGTTTGGATCCATCCAAATTTCCCCATCGTTACAAAAGGGGTGAGGCGTCCTGCTACTGTTATCTGTTGACTTACGGTTTTTGAGATTTTGCATCTTATAAAATGAACATCATCACTTTCACAGTCACCACTGAACGTGTGTTATGTGGTCGTTGCAACATCTTTTGTGATTCAGCCGCCCACTGCTGAAATCCTGGAACCAGAGAGTCTGGCACCAACCATCACAACCACCCTGCGACTTGCTCCAACCAGTCTTGGCCTTTCTAATGTGCTGCTGCAGAACAAGTGAACTCCTGTGACCCCATCTACATCATTGACTTATATTTTATTTACATGACTCACCGTCTGGCTCCACCAGACGGGAAGGCTGATACGAGACGAGATAAAAAAAAGGTTAACACTTTGGGAATAGAAAAAGGTTTGTCTCCACATTCCCGTAATACCTGTCGATCAGACTCGCGGGCTGGGGAGTGAGGCAGGCGAGGGGTGGAGTGTCCAGAGCTTGGCGGAGAGGGGGAGGCTAGGGTGGAGGATGTGATGGACGAGGGGATGAAGCCCCGTCCTGTGCCGTCTCTTCCCAGGGACGTCGGAGGGATGGGCGGACTGTCCAAAGCCACGCTGACCCGGCTCTCAATCTCTTCGGCCCGCAACTCTGTGTTCTCCTTCTCCTCTTGGATCAGTCTGGAGCAGGAGAGAGGGTGGGGGGGTAGGGGGGGGGGGGGTAAGAGTGAACCATCTGGATGAGACTATTTTTTTTCTATGAGAATATTTTTGGCAAATTACACTTATTTATAAGATTTCAATGAGAAGAACGATGCCACTCTCATGTCTGCACGCTAAATATAAAGCTACGGCTGGCAGCAGGTTAGCTTAGCTTAGCATACTGACTGTAAACCTAGGGAAACTGCTAGCCTAGCTTCGATATTTCTAGCATAAATTCTGATAATCTCTGTTATCCAGGACTTTATTACGTTGGTGGTGTTGACACTTTGAGCTCAGTAGGATCTGAGGACTTCATCCACCACAGCAGCTGCTGTTCGAACAGCGTCAGAGGTGTTGATATGTTTATTTGAGGCATTATGTCAAGAGGTGTTTCCCTCTCTCCCCTCCCTCCCTCTGTCCTTTCCAGCTGTTGAGCTCTGCTGCCCCTCCCTTACTTGATCTCCTTATTGATGGCCTCCAGCTGTTCCTGCAGCATGATGGCCAGAGTCTGCACGTCCGTCTGTCCGGTGGGGGACAGCAGCTCGGAGCCAAACCGAGGATCCCCATCGTCCTCGTCATCGGAGCAGCCGACATCCACACCTGGCTCGAACCCGGTCCCCAGCAGGCCCCCGCTCTCCCAGTCTGGGTACTAAACACAAAGAGGAGTTAACACCCATTCACCAGCTGATCCCAGTCTGCTGCCAGAGGACGTTTTATCAAAATTCATGATCCCCGGAGGATCAATCACAGAGTTTCCATCTTCACTTTTTTGTGTCACACCTCAGACACGACTGGATGGATCAGCATGAAATCAGGAACAGACGTTCACACCTTGGTCAGAGTTTTAATTTGTCCACTGCTTCAGTTTATGACCATAAACCTTCAACGCTAACGGCTGCTTTTTATGAGGTGCTAATTAGAAATACTGGAATGCTAGTGCAGCCTCACACAGCTGTTAACGCGGTGGTCAGCTCTTAAACCTGATTACCAAACCTAATGATCAGAGGTGTAAGTAGCTCAGATAAACAAGATTTTTTTGGTTTTGGTTTGTTCTCTTATAAGTAACGATTGGATAAATATATCAAAAGTGAACCTGTGTATTTGATTCCCACCTTGGTGGAGTCCTCTCGTGCAGAGCTCCAGCGGGCCCGGTGACTCCGCCTGACCACGCCCCCTGTGGAGGCGTTACTGAAGGGATCCAGGTGAGCGGTGGAACCTGATGGGAGGGACCCGCCCCCGTGAGAATACCTCAACTCCAGGGCACTGCCTGGAAGAGAGCGACTGCAGAGATAGAAGGAGAGATAAGATGACACGAGTGGAGATTAATGGATAAGTGCTCCTGCGTGGGGGTGCCGCCGGGGGGGGGGGGGGGGGGGGGGGTTGACAGTACAACGTTGGAAGAAAGGAAAAACATTCAGCGAACACGATGAGGGATGTAAACATATCACAGGTGCCAGAGCCAAAAGTGATATATGTGAAAGTGCATCATGTTCCCATTAACAGGTCTGCAGCAGGAAGTGCAGAGAATGTGAGAATTAGAGGCGATGATGCACAATCATTTGTGTGTGTGTGTGTGTGTGTGTGTGTGTTTCCATATCGACACTGATTTCACCCTGACAGTGCTGACAGTGTTAAACACCTCCAGTGTGGAGTGATTTATCTACAATGTCTGACAAGATAACACACACAGCCCTGGCGTCTGTACAGTCGGGTTGAAGCCGCTCAGGTTCAAGTTTCGCTCTTTTCCTGTGGTGCTGATGTGTAAATGGCTCCTACCTGGAATAAGAGCCGCCGGGTCTGGATCTCAGCTGATCCAGCTCCAGCTGAATCCTCTCCAGCTCCGCTATCAGTTGGTCCTGGGAGTGGAAAAGAAAAGACAGAGTCGGTGAGAACAAAAAGAAAAGGATTGTTGTGCAGTGTGTTGTGGATGTGGAGCAGCTTCAGCTTCGGCTAAGAAAGAAAGTGGTGGTCACCTTGTTTGCTAAGAGATCATCCTGGAGCTTCTTCATGTTGGACAGCTCCTCAGACAGAGCGTTCTGCAGGAGCAAAGAAATAAAAACAAATGTGATGATTCAATCTGTACAAATTCACTTTGAATTGTCTGTAAATATTAACTTTGTGCATATTGTTTATTGTTTTATTCATTTAACAGATTTTATATATAGGGGTTTATTATATTCGTGTATGTAGAGTGGAGCACTGAAACAAGTGAAGTCTTTGGGACAACATCTGTAACTATGAGCTGAACTGATCAGAACCAGCCTGTGATATTTGAAACTCCCGATTTTTATTTCCATATGTTTTGGAACAAAGTGCTGCTCTGTCAAGAGCCTGTAACCTGCCAAAAACTGTTCAAAAATACACCATCAATAACTGCAAACTCACTGGTTTATATAAACCCCGTGTGCAGAGCAGAAGTGGTGATGATATAAAGCCACATCTTGAAAAAGTGTCAAAAAACTTCACTGTGTTTCACTGTAAACAAAAGCAGAACTACAGCTCACTGGGTCCTGGTCCGTCACTCTTTTGTGTCCCCAGAAACACTTCCATTGTGCTCCCAGGGCCACTGTGTGATTTACCCAGTTACTGAATAATTAAAATATACAGAGTCTGTTTCCTGGCATTTTACAGGATCTGATGTCGAGGATGCATCCATTTGTGGATGTTGCGTTCACTGCTGCTTGGAAGTTCTAAAACTGTTGGGAATTCACTGGCGACTTCCTGGGAGGCAGGAAGTGACCTCATTCTGCTGCAGGTGCACAACAATGAAACTCAGTCTGATCCTGTCACCTTCTCCTCCAGAGCGGCCATCCTCTCCTTCAGGTGGAGCTGCAGCCGCTCGTTGGACTCAGACAGCAGCTTGTCCACAGTGTCGGAGAGACGCTTGTTGTGTTCGTCGTTCATCCTCTCCCTCTGCCTCGCCTGAGGGGGAGAGAGTGAGACGGGTGAGACAGAGAGAGAGGGAGAGGCGAAAAAGAAAAAGAAGGAGGAGAGTTAATAAGGAGCATTCTGCTTGACTGAGAGCAGGAGATCTGTATCTGAATGTTCTCGGTCAAATAGAGGGTTTAGAAAATTAGAGCGTCTTTGTGGAGCCGAACAAAAGGAACGAGGAGGAGGACGAAAACAGAGGGACGGAAGAGCAGAGCATGACTCACTCTCTGTAGCTCCTGGTTCTTCTCCTCCAGTTGTGCCTCCATCTGTCGCAGCCGCTCCTCAAAGTTACCATGACGCTCCTCCGCCTGAGTGACCGGAGAGGGGGAGGAGGGGGAGAGGAACGGAGGGGAAGTGGAAGTGGATGAGAGAGGAAGAGGAGGGGGAGAGAAGAGGAAGAAGAAGAGAAAGAAGAAGGACAGGAGGTGGAGAGGAGATGGACAAAGACAGGAAACAAGGAGAGGAAGGGAAGAGGAAGAAGAAAGGAAAGAGGAAAGGATGGTCAGAGGAAAAAAGGAGGAGAGGAGAGGAGTAAGATGAGTAGGGAGGAAGAAGAGGAAGAGAGGAAGCAAGGAGGAAGACAGAGTAGAGGAAATGAGAAGAAAAGGAAGAGGAAAGGAAGAGAAAGGAGATAGAAAAGAAAAGGAGAGGAGAGAGGAGTAGAGAAGAGGAAGAACAAGAGAGCAGTGAAGCGGAGGGAGAAGGAGGAAGAGGAAAAGAAGTGGAAGGGGAGAAGAACAGAGTGAAGATGGAGTAAGATGAGAGGGACAGGAGTAAAGGGGAGGAAAGAAGAAAGGAGGAGAGATGGAAGAAGAAAAGGAGAAGAAGAAGAGGAGGAGGGGTTGGATCATCAGCATCATGTTGTGACAGTGATACAAACGAAGACAGAGGAAACAGCTCGTTGATGAGTCCATTAATTAGTCACCTGCCGGAGCAGATCAGACTGAACCTGAAGGTCGAGGCAGCGTTTACAGGAACCAGGGGGTTAAACACTGGGGCAATTAACTCAGCAGCCGTAACCACGGTGAGCACTGAGCAGTGTCTGACTTCACATCGCTATGAACTGTGGGTAATTTCCTGAAGCAAAGTCAATGTCGATGCTGACTGAAGGTGAGGGACATAAACTGACGCGATGATGTAACAATCGCAGACTTCATGTATAAAGGAACCCGGACGGTATCGGAACCGGTACCCGAAACGGGACTGGGACCAGAACCCGAACCGGTACCTGGACCCGAACCCAAACTAGTACCGGGTCCCGGTACCTGGACCCGAACCCGAACCGGTACCGGGACCCGAACCCGAACCGGGACCTGGACCCGAACCGGTACCGGGACCCGAACTGGTACCGGTACCAGAACCCGAACCAGTACCTGGACCCGAACCCGAACCGGTACCTGGACCCGAACCGGTACCGGGACCCAAACCGGGACCTGGACCCGAACCGGTACCGGGTCCAGAACCGGAACCGGGACCTGGACCCGAACCGGTACCGGGTCCCGGTACCTGGACCCGAACCCGAACCGGTACCGGGACCCGAACCCGAACCGGGACCTGGACCCGAACCGGTACCGGGACCCGAACCGGTACCGGAACCCGAACCCGAACCGGTATCTGGACCCGAACCGGTACCGGGACCCAAACCGGGACCTGGACCCGAACCGGTACCGGGACCAGAACCGGAACCGAGACCCGAACCCGAACCGGTACCTGGACCCGAACCGGGACCCGAACCCCAACCGGTACCGGGACCCGAACCGGTACCGGGACCGGGACCAGAACCCGGACCGGAACCCGAATCCCAACCGGTACCGGGACCCGAACCGGTACCGGGACCGGGACCAGAACCCGAACCGGTACCGGGACCCGACCCCAAACCGGTACCGGCACCCAAACCTGAACCTGGACCAGGACCCGAACCGTTAGTGGTTCCTGGAACACAGGAGTAGGAGGCCAGGATCTTCACATCACTATGAACTGTGGGTAATTTCCTGAAGCAAAGTCAGTGTTGATGCTGACTGAAGCTGAGGGACATAAACTGACGTGATGATGTCACAATGGGACACTGACACACTTCATGTAAATGAGCCTAAGTCATATAGAGTCTATGGTCTGAAAGAGATCAGACTGGAACTCAGCCATTAAGGTGACAAACCAGGCCGAGGACACAAGGGTCCAGTTCTCTTCTGACTCTCAGGCCCTGAACCCTGACTGACTTAAATGTCAGCTGTAAGGGAATGAGTGTGAGAGTCTGAAGGGGTCAATGTGATAGGAATGAGACAGGACCAAGACCAGGACATAAACTGACTTGATGATGTCACAATGGGACACTGACACACTTCATGTAAATGAGCCTAAGTCATATAGAATCTATGGTCTGAAAGAGATCAGACTGGAACTCAGCCATTAACATGACGGACCAGGCCGGGGACACAAGGGCCTAATTCATGTGAAGTGTATGAGTGTCCCATTGTCACATCATCAAGAGAGTTTATGTCCTGGTCCTGGTCCTGTCTCATTCCTATCACAGCATCTGGACCCTTTCAGACTCTCACACTCACTCACTTATAGCTGACGTTGTTTGAGTCAGTCAGGGTTCGGGGCCTGAGAGGTGGAAGAGAACTGGTCCCTTGTGTCCCTGGCCTGGTCCATCGCTTTGATGTGTCCCCGGCCTGATCCGTCATGATAATGGCTGAGTTCTAGTCAGGCCCTGAACCCTGACTGGCTTGAACAATGTCAGCTGTAAGGGAATGAGTGTGAGAGCCTGAAGGGGTCACTGTGATAGGACTGAGACAGGACCAGGACCTGGACATAAACTCACTTGATATACAGTCTGTAAGAGACCGGACTGGAACTCAACCATTAACATGACGGACCAGGCCCAGTGCCGGAAATAGGACCAGGCCCACCAGAACCAGAACCAGTACCATACCAGCACCCGGACGCTAGTGGAACTGGTAGAAGAACAAGAGCCAGGACCATGGGGCCGGGACAGTGCCGGAACCGGTACCAGTACCAGTACCATACCGGAACCTGGACGATATCAGAACCGGTACCCGAAACGGGACTGGGAGCGGGACTGGGAGCGGGACCGGGACCGGGACCCGAACCCGAACCGGTACCTGGACCCGAACCCGAACTAGTACCGGGTCCCGGTACCTGGACCCGAACCCGAACTGGTACCGGGACCCGAACCCGAACCGGGACCTGGACCCGAACCGGTACCGGGACCCGAACTGGTACCAGAACCGGAACCGGAACCGGGACCCGAACCGGTACCGGGACCCGAACCCGAACTAGTACCGGGTCCCGGTACCTGGACCCGAACCCGAACCGGTACCGGAACCCGAACCGGTACCGGGACCCGAACCGGTACCGGTACCGGTACCGGTACCAGAACCCGAACCGGTACCGGAACCCGAACCGGTACCTGGACCCGAACCGGTACCGGGACCCAAACCGGGACCTGGACCCGAACCGGTACCGGGACCAGAACCGGAACCGGGACCAGAACCCGAACCGGTACCGGGACCCGAACCGGGACCGGGACCAGAACCCGAACCGGGACCCGAACCCTAACCGGTACCGGTACCGGGACCAGAACCCCAACCGGTACCGGGACCCGAACCCGAACCGGTACCGGGACCGGGACCAGAACCCGGACCGGAACCCGAAACCCAACCGGTACCGGGACCCGAACCGGGACCGGGACCAGAACCCGAACCGGTACCGGGACCCGACCCCAAACCGGTACCGGCACCCAAACCTGAACCTGGACCAGGACCCGAACCGTTAGTGGTTCCGAATGGGAACACAGGAGTAGGAGGCCAGGATCCAGGATCTTCACATCACTATGAACTGTGGGTAATTTCCTGAAGCAAAGTCAGTGTTGATGCTGACTGAAGCTGAGGGACATAAACTCACTTGATGATGTCACAATGGGACACTGACACACTTCATGTAAATGAGCCTAAGTCATATAGAGTCTGAAAGAGATCGAGCTGGAACTCAGCCATTAAGGTGACAAACCAGGCCGAGGACACAAGGGTCCAGTTCTCTTCTGCCTCTCAGGCCCTGAACCCTGACTGACTTAAACGTCAGCTGTAAGTGAGTGAGTGTGAGAGTCTGAAAGGGTCACTGTGATAGGACTGAGACAGGACCAAGATCAGGACATAAACTGACTTGATGACGTGACTATAGGACACTAACACGCTCACGTGAATGAGACTAAGTCATATAGAATCTATGGTCTGTAAGAGACTGGACTGGAACTCAGCCATTAACATGACGGACCAGGCCGAGGACACAAGGGCCTAATTCATGTGAAGTGTATGAGTGTCCCATTTGCATCTTTGCGAGTGTCCCATCATCAAGTGAGTTTATGTCCTGGTCCTGTCTCATTCCTATCACATCATCTGGACCCTTTCAGACTCTCACACTCACTCACTTACAGCTGATGTTGTTCAAGCCAGTCAGGGTTCAGGGCCTGAGAGGCTGAAGGGAACTGGGCCCTTGTGTCCCCGGCCTGGTCCCTCTCTTTGCTGTGTCCCCTTCCTGGTCCATCACAGTAATGGCTGAGTTCTAGTCAGGCCCTGAACCCTGACTGCCTTGAACAATGTCAGCTGTAAGGGAGTGAGTGTGAGAGCCTGAAGGGGTCACTGTGATAGGAATGAGACAGGACCAGGACCTGGACATAAACTGACTTGATATACAGTCTGTAAGAGACCGGACTGGAATTCAACCATTAACATGACGGATCAGGCCGGGGACACATCAAAGTGACGGACCAGGCCAGGGACACAAGGGCCCAGTTCAACATCAGCTGTAAGTGAGTGAGTGTGAGAACCGGAAAGGGTCCAGATGCTGTGATAGGAATGAGGCAGGACCAGGACCTGGACCACCGGAGCCAGGACTGTACCGGGACCAGAACGAGGACCAGAGCCAGGACCATGGGGCCAGGACAGTGCCGGAAATGGGACCAGGTCCACCAGAACTGGAACCAGTACCATACCGGCCCCCGGACGGTAGCAGAATTGGGAGAAGGACCAAAGCCAGGACCATGGGGCCAGGACAGTGCCAGAACCGGGACCAGTACCAGTACCATACCGGAACCTGGACGGTATCAGAACTGGTACCCGAAACGGCACTGGGACCGGGACCAGAACCCGAACCGGTACCGGGACCAGAAGCCGAACCGGAATCGGGACCCGAACCGGTACCGGGACGCGAACCCCAACCGGTACCGGGATCCGAACCGATACCGGGACCAGAACCCGAACCGGTACCGGGACCCGAACCCGAACCGGTACCGGGACCCGAACCGGGATCCGAACCGGTACCGGGACCGGGACCAGAACCGTTACCGGGATCCGAACCCTAACCGGTACCGGGATCCGAACCGGGATCAGAACCGGAACCGGTACCGGGACCCGAACCCGAACCGGTACCGGAACCGGGACCAGAACCGGTACCGGGACCCGAACCCTAACTGGTACCGGGACCCGAACCGGGACCAGAACCGGAACCGGTACCGGGACCCGAACCGGTACTGGGACCCGACTCCAAATCGATACCGGCACCCAAACCTGAACCTGGACCGGGACCCGAACTGTTATCGGTTCCGAATCGGAACACAGGAGTAAGAGGCCAGGATCCAGGATCTTCACATCACTATGAACTGTGGGTAATTTCCTGAAGCAAAGTCAGTGTTGATGCTGACTGAAGCTGAGGGACATAAAGTGACGTGATGATGTCACAATGGGACACTGACACACTTCATGTAAATGAGCCTAAGTCATATAGAGTCTGAAAGAGATCGAGCTGGAACTCAGCCATTAATGTGACGGACCAGGCCGAGGACACATGGGCCTAATTCATGTGAAGTGTATGAGTGTCCCATTGTCACATCATCAAGAAAGTTTATGTCCTGGTCCTGTCTCATTCCTATCACATCATCTGGACCCTTTCAGACTCTCACACTCACTTACAGCTGACGTTGTTTAAGTCAGTCAGGGTTCAGGGCCTGAGAGGCTGAAGGGAACTGGGCCCTTGTGTCCCTGGCCTGGTCCCTCTCTTTGCTGTGTCCCCTTCCTGGTCCATCACAGTAATGGCTGAGTTCTAGTCAGGCCCTGAACCCTGACTGACTTGAACAATGTCAGCTGTAAGTGAGTGAGTGTGAGAGTCTGAAAGGGTCCAGATGCTGTGATAGGAATGAGGCAGGACCAGGACCTGGACCACCGGAGCCAGGACTGTACCGGAACCAGAACGAGGACCAGAGCCAGGACCATGGGGCCGGGACAGTGCCGGAAATGGGACCAGGTCCACCAGAACTGGAACCAGTACCATACCGGCCCCCGGACAGTAGCAGAACTGGGAGAAGGACCAAAGCCAGGACCATGGGGCCAGGACAGTGCCAGAACCGGGACCAGTACCAGTACCATACCGGTACCGGGACCCGAACCGGGACCAGAACCGGAAGCGGTACCGGGACCCGAACCGGTACCGGGACCCAACTCCAAATCGGTACCGGCACCCAAACCTGAACCTGGACCGGGACCCGAACTGTTATCGGTTCCGAATCGGAACACAGGAGTAGGAGGCCAGGATCCAGGATCTTGACATCACTATGAACTGTGGGTAATTTCCTGAAGCAAAGTCAGTGTTGATGCTGACTGAAGGTGAGGGACATAAACTGCCTTGATGATGTCACAATGGGACACTGACACACTTCATGTAAATGAGCCTAAGTCATATAGAGTCTATGGTCTGAAAGAGATCAGACTGGAACTCAGCCATTAAGGTGACAAACCAGGCCGAGGACACAAGGGTCCAGTTCTCTTCTGACTCTCAGGCCCTGAACCCTGACTGACTTAAATGTCAGCTGTAAGTGAGTGAGTGTGAGAGTCTGAAAGGGTCCAGATGCTGTGATAGGAATGGGACAGGACCAGGACGAGGACCAGGACCACCGGAGCCGGGACGAGGACCAGAGCCAGGACCATGGGGTTGGGGCAGTGCCAGAATAGGTATTGGGATCAGAACCAGGATCGCTTCCGACTACATCTTTTGTCCGTAACGTGCACATCGCCCAAGGATCAAATCGCTGCCTGAGTCTGTGGCCCGACACTGGCTTTCATCTCAGTTTGTTTTTTTTATGATTTACTGGCAGCGACTCCATGAAAACGTTTGGCGTTCATCTGTCACTTGACATTTTTGTGGTTGGATTCATTCATGTACAAACACACACCTGAATGAGAGCGTCTTCCCACAAGCAGACACTATGCACGTAGAGCTGCTGGTTGGTGAAAACAAAGCTGGACGGGCGCTGAACAGGTGTGAGGACCTTTGTTTTTTTTACGACAAAACCTCAGGCGACCGCAAAGATGCAAAACGTAAACAGTGGTGTCTATGGCTGCAGGTAAACAAACACACACACACCTTGTTGAGCGCTGCCACCCTCTGGGCGAGCTGGGCCTCAATCTCTGGCAGCGTCTCGGCCCTCTGCAGAGTCTGCTGCAGCTTCTGTTTGGCATCGTCTAGACGCTCCTGGAGCTGCCGGTTCTTCTCCTCGCTCTACAGGGAGACGAGACAAGAGGAAGTCATGGGCGTAGGACTGCACATGGACGTAGGGACATGTTCTCACTATGATTGGAATGAGGTCATAATAGATATTTCCCATGCACCCTCCCATGAGATGTGCCTCCACGATGACAGATTTAGACGCTTGTAACTGACTGACTGAGAGGGCAAGGACTACCCGGAGGCTCACGTCATGAACAGCTTACTGACAGACGCAGAGGGGAGGTTATCAGTCCAAACACAGCTCAGTTTTAAATCCAAAATGAAAGCCTGCTGCTAGCTACCTGTCATCTCCTGTTTTTCCCTTGTGGAAAATAACCGCCAACAGCTACTCATTAACCATGTTATCTACCACATTAGGCAGGCAAGTGGCTTCAAGCAGAAATAAATCATTAGAGTTAAAACTTATTTAATTTTGGAAATAATTTCATGACGGTTGTTGCAATCAACAGTTGCTAGCTAGCCACGTTAGCTCGTGTTGAGGTTACCCAAGCTAGTTTCAACTGTTGGCCATGTAAACATGATCTAATCCTAAACACAATATCATCTGAAACAAAAGCCTGTTAGCTACCTGCACTTGCTTCTAGCAGGATAAACATAATTTAATTTCAATACAATATTTGATTTGAAATCAATACACTTTAATTCTCATTAGCAATGTTAGCTAGCTTCAAGCTAACCCTTATTTCTATCAACTGCTGTCCAATCAGCTACTCTACAACCAGGGGTAAAATATAATATAAATTAAAACATATTTTAATTTAAAACAAAAGCTTATTAGCAACTTCACTAGATTTTTCCACTGTGGAAAATGATGTCAACAGTTGCTAGTTAGCCACAGCTGCTAGCATTAACGTAACCTTCGTTAGCCCTGTTAGCTAATAGTTAAAACTTCAACACAACTGTGCAGCCCTATCATGAATTATATTTTTTGATTATATGCAAACATGCACCATAGGATATTAAGCAAATATAACCATTAAAAGTTATCAGAATATTTTTTTCTTCTTCTTCTTCTCTCTTATTAAATAAGATTGTTCCCTCTATTTAAAATTTCCCTCAGATTAGAGTCCAAGTTTAACATAGTTTCTATTTATCCTATTATTATTATATGAAAGAAAATCAGGTTTCTGGAGAAGCGGCTCAACCTTCAGGGCCTCGGGTCTTAAAATGATTTGATGCCATTAAACATTTAACATATTTTGGGTTGGTTCTTAATTACTGTCTTGTACCATGTAATAACTTTCAAAGTTAACTTGTAAAACAGTAAAGCATCTTTTAAATGACCTTTTTGTTATGGAGGGGTGGGGAACTTGTTACCAATGTTGAGACCAGACTACGCCCTCATAAAGAGTGCAAGTGAAGAGTACTGAGGGCGGCAGACGTGATTAAACCCGCTGACTGATGATACTGCTCTGCACGAAAACGTGAAACGCTGCCAGGCTGCCAATCAACAGCAGATACACGGGACACACACGGGGATGAAAGACACGTCTCACCTGTCTGTAGAGGGACTCTTTGCTGGCCAACTCGTTCTCCAGTTTGTCCTTTATATCGTGGAGAGACGTTGCCTCCCTCTGGGCGCTCAGGTACCTGCAAACCAGCACCAAAAAAAAAAAAGAAAAAGTCAAACACACAGACAGACAGAAGACGACGAAGACGAAGACAAAAAAAACAAACAACAAACCTGCGTTCTAGTGTGGTGATCCTCTCCTCCATGTCCTCCCTCTGACAAAGAGCCTGCAGATTTAAAAGACAAAGGAAACAGTGCATGTTCAGATGGTGAATGAGGAAAACAGAAGTGTATTTGTAACGTCCTGTTATTTCTGTCTGTGTTAATAATCTGTTTAGTTATTCATGATCTCCATCGTCTCTGTAACCATGAGAAATAAACGGCTCTGCACTGGGTTGTTTGATCACTTCCTTGTAATGATCGATATGAATATTACAAGGGAAGAAACCCAGACAGAGAAAGTGGTGGAGGGCAGATGTCAAGTTCATGGGTGGGTGTTGATCAAAGGGAACTCGCAGGGCACTGATGAGCTATTAGCTGAAGAATGATAATGACTGGTTGGTTGGTGGTTAGTAGTTGTTGTTGACACGTTTCAGAAGCACCATGTTTCACAAGGAGACAGAGGGGGGAGGGGGTGAGGAGGGGAGGGGGGCACTTAGGGAAAACTACTGGCTGGACTGACTCCCAAAATGCTTCACACGCCTTCAGTCATCTTCCAGCTCGCTGCCTGATCAGCAACAACAACGACGACGACTTCCATGTGAAAACGCCTGCAGCTCCACCGATGGCACCGTCACCATGGCTACAGGGAAGAGGCTCCTGCATGTACAGTAGCAGCCGCCGCTGCCAAGGAGGCAAGCGGCTTTGTTGCCATAGCAAACTGTTACATGTTTCTGTGAGTGTGAGCAAAATAGATTCAGTGTGTGTGTGTGTGTATGTGTGTGTGTTGGGTGGTGCTCACCTCCTTAACATCCCTCTGCAGCTTCTGGTTGGTCTCCTCTGAGCGGGCCAGCTCCCTCCTGGCCGAGGTCAGCTGCTCCTCGATCTCCCCGACCTGTCAGGAGGTGCAGAGGGTGGGGATGAGGTGTGGTGGGGTGCGGGTAGGTCAGAGGTCGTCTGTCAGTCTGCTTATGATACCTTATTGAACTTGACGAAAGTATGAGACACTCACCTGTCGACACATGAGGGCCAGTCTCTCCTTCAGCTGCCCCAGCTCTGACCTCTGTCGCTCGATCTCGCCCTCTCTCTGCCGGTCGATCTCTCCGTCGTCCAAGATGGAGGATGGTCCGTTAGGAAGCCGCTGAACGAAGGGTAAAAAAAACCACTTTAATTACTGTCACAATCACAATAACTTCACTTGGATCATTAGTTACACTGAGGACGTAGGTCGGTTCTCAGTCTGTATTAAACTGATCACATTATTGTTTTCTCAACATGCTCAAGTTTCTTTTAATCTTTGACCCATTAGTGTCTTTATTCATATTTCAATATATAAACATTAAGTCCGTTTTCGTTTGGCGGGAATTTTGCGTTATCTCCTTGTGTCAGACTTCCTGAGCTTCTAAAATACAACTTTTTTAGCCTAGTTTTACTTGTGAAGAAAAGAAATGCATCTTTTTAAACGCCCTGTATTTTCATCTCCTAATGGAGGATGGTGCCGTCACAATAACCATCACAGAACCATGTTCTCTACATGTAAACGCGATGGGTTGCACAAGTCCAGGAGAGTAAATTGCTTAGCGTGAATAAACACTCATTACTGTCGTCTAAATGTCTGAAAAGTCAAAATAATCCTGGACACTTCTCTTCGACCTTAATGAAAGACATGAAGGAGAACTCATAAAGTTCCCTCCCAAACCACAGAAACAAAACAAACTGGATTAAATGTTAAAATCAAACAAAGGAACTGTTGTTAAATCAAATAGTAAACTGAAGAAGAGGCCAGAGTGAATACAACATGTACAGTTTCCTGTCATAGTGGCTCTTGATATTTCTATACAAACATATGGGATGAAGTGAAATGGCATTTGTGTGTGAACTTTAGTGTTTTGTTATGATAATGATGTTGTTCACTATAAATTCAGTCTGTTTAAGAGGAAATGTATATTTATGGATCAGGCTTCAGTGGATCAGATGAGGATTTACATCAGTTCTGGAGCTGCTCTGTTGTTTCTACTTTTCTACAGCGGTGTGTCGCTTGAAATGTTGCTGCGAGGAATTGTGGGATGACATTATCTTCTTTTTGGAGAGGAAGCTCTCTTCCTTACTGTGGCTGCTGCTCTGATACGTCCATGTCATTTTGCTCAGATTGATCATTTATCATCAAAAAGCAACTTTTCCATTGATCGTCACTTCTTACAACCAGCAGAAATCATCTCTTTACCTCTTTGCCGTTGTCTAGTCCCTGCTGCCGCCGCTTGATTTGTTCCCTTAAGGACACAACCTGCAGCGACACAGAGCAGAAACATCACGGTGAAACCAGTGTAGAAACAAACAAACGAACAAAGACTCCAGCTCCGGGGTCGTGTGCTCACCTCCTGAGACGACGACTGCAGCTCCTCCTCCAGCGCGGCCACTCGCTCCAGAGCCACTCGTAGTCTTTCCCGCACCTTCTCATCCAGAGCCTTGTGGTGCTCGAACAGGGACTTGAGGGCTTTCAGGACCTCCACCTCGCTGGAGACCCCGGCTGGGGACTGGGCCTGCCTCTTCACCACCGTCATCCTCAGGCTGCGCTCGTGACGGGACACCAGGCACTCCAGATGTTCAAGCAGCAGCTGGAAACACATGTGGTTCACATACAATAAACGCCTCCTCCCCCTCACGGCTGCAGCGCTGGTCATTATAAAACAGCTCAGATGAAGACACAGTGGTGCGTTTATAGGACCTCAGGACAGATGACTACCTGACCTTTAATCAACGTAATGTTAAACAGATGTGGTTGTACTGACTCGTGTGTTGTTGCGCTCTGCCTTCAGCTCGGCGATCTCCTCCTCTCTCTCCAGCAGCTGCTCTCGGCAGAGGTTCAGCTCTTTGGTCAGCACTGCAAACTCCTGCAGGGTCACAAGAGGGAGCTGTTAGAGACTCACTGCTGCTGCCGCTGCATGAGGTCATGAGAGCAGCTCACACACACTGATCTCACACACACACATCAACCTGTGAGGTTCAGTACATATACAGTGCAAAGTAAAAGTTTCACACTCAGTTATCAAACTGAAGACTTTTAATGTTCTTGTTGTGGAAATCACTGGCCTGGAAGAAACGTTGGAAGTTCAAACTTTCTTATCTTTATTCACCAGTGATGCAAAACAACTTGTTTTGATTCTAAATCCTTTCTTTTTCTGTCACTTTCTTTCTTCTTCTGTAGTTAATGTGCTGAAAGCAGCAAAACCAGGAATGTCCCACTGTAACTGAGAGACGACGCTGCACAGATGGAGAGTTTTAAACTCTTGTAAATCCATCGAAAGCTGAAGTACCCATACTCGTTAGCAGAGGAAACACACACACACACACACACACACAGCGCCGTTAATTATCCCCTTGCATTTGTTTCCTATTGGCTTTAACTGTCGTGTTGTCTCTTTCTTTGTGTGTTATTCAGCAGCACTTTGGTGCAACTCTTTTTGTCTCAATCTGCTATAAATAAATCTGAATCTGATTTGGTTAAATGGATTTTCACCCTGTGTGATTGATAAATGACGTCTCAGAGGGGCCTTTAACAAATAATGTGACAATTACTGAAAATTGTGAAACCAAACTCCCTGGAAAGTGGAAAGGAAATTCCTCAGCTCCCAACTTATCCCCCAGAATCAGAAACATGCAGCATTACATTAAAAAAAAAAAAAAACTCTGCAGTGTAAGTTTTACAGCCCAGATACTCAGTTAACCCACAGACACCGCAATTAGCTACAGGGAACTATTTGACAAATCTTGATCCCATTAAGAAACGCACACATTTTCTCACAAAAATTTCATTGCTTCAAACACACATGTAGAAAAATGCAGCTTCAGTGCGGCTGCAGCAGGAAATGACTCACTGCACATGCAACGCAACCTTTGCCATGTCTACCGCAGCGCTCATGGTCCCGTGGCCAACCAGGACTCTTCGATATAAAATCTAACAACCAGGTTTACTGCACGTGTTGCACCTGAAATTGGTTTTAATTGCTCAATAACCATGACTGGCTGCGCGTTTACCCGCCCCCTTGTTAAAAAAAAAAAAAACGAATGCCTGGAGGTTAAAGAAGCGTGAGAGTGAGGGGAAACGGGCCAGCGCCAGTCTGATGTCTTACATCTCCAAATGACAGCGGTTCGGTCCAATTGTTGTGATTTTGTGTAATTTTCTCCAATTATGTATAATTGTAAGGTTAACCACACCACGGTTAAGATTAAAATCTGTTGCCTCTGATGCAACTCTACGGAAACCATGGCAACGCATCAACAAAGACCGTGATTTTTGGCATCTGTCATATCAATCACACCAATCTGTGTGTGTGTGTGGTCTATGCATGTATGTGTGACGTATGCATGTATGTATATATGTATGCACATAGCCTATGTATGTAGGCTTTTATATGTGTATGTGTGGTCTATGAATATAATGTGTGACATATGCATGAATATATGCATATGTATATTTGTGTGTGTGTGTGTGTGTGTGTGTGTGTGTGTGTGTGTGTGTGAATGAGTATATGCATGTAAATATGTGGCCTGTGTACATGTAGCCTACACAGGTATGTATGTATTTATCTGTCTGTCTGTCTGTCTGTTTGTCTTTCCGTGGCCCTCCAGCTCTGTCCATGTGATCGTGGCGTGACACACACATGACACAGAGCACACGGCCTCGTCCTGTGACACGTGTGCGGCTGAATCATGCGTGTGTTTGCGCTTTATGCAAATGAGCCATGAAGGGGCAGTGATGCGTGCGCGGCGCTGCTGTTATCTTCGCTCTGTGTTAACACTGATCAGTTTGCCCAGCACACGTATGCACACGTGCACGCACACACACACACACACATGCACGCACATGCACGCACACACGGTGGCCGCAAAACAGGCCAAGCTCGTTTACACAAAGTGCAGCGTGTAGAGTCTGTAATGAGCCTCGGAGCTGATGTGTTCAGTTGGGCTGAAATAGAGGAGGAAGAGGAGGAAGGAGGGAGTTCATTTGAAAAGATAGAAGAGGAAGGGGTGATGGAGGAACTAGCTGTGTACAGATGGTGTGTTGCAGGCCCAGAGGATATCATAATTCTGGGATTAATTCATGTAAAAGATGGTGCGAGATGGACTCTCTCCCTCTCTCGCTCTCTTTTTGTCCGCCATCGTTTTTTTTGGTCAGATCATTCAGCTGAACCCCCGACTGTGCTGGCATTCACCTCTCAGGCTTTTCATCTTCCCCTCTCTCTCTCTCTCTCTTTCTCCGTCCTGCCACTCTCCCACTTCATCCATTTCAGTCTCCCACCTTGTCATGATACACAACATTTAAAACAGACCCAGGAAGCAACCTCATTAGTATGCAGCGATATGCAAATGAAGCTTGATTTGTTAGTCTCTGTATGTTTCATATCACCAGGTTCTCTCTCTCTCTCTCTCTCTCTCTCTCTCTCTCTCTCTCTCTCTCTTTCTGGTCCACGCTGTCACTCTCTCCTATTTTTCTCTCTTGGCAACGTCTGCACACACAGACGAACTCAGTGAACCCATCCACTGTGTAGTGGATCATACAGCTCCATGTGTTCCTCTATCTGTATGTGTGTTTCTGCAGATGTGTGCAGCATTTTGACCCCCCCCACCCCCCCCCCACCTCTGCCAAGCTGATACGGCCCTGTCCAGTTGGGATGTGCAGCCCCCTCCAAACCCCTCCTCCTTTTGCTCACATCTGTTATGACATTTTCATTTTCAGAGAAAAAAATAGGTCCTAATGACGAGCGGAGGCCTCGTCGCAGCCCGAGGCGTCTGGCCAACCATCATGGGCCTGAAAATAGACACGGGGGCTGAGCGGAGTCACTAGACGATCGGCTCTCGGACCAATGGGACGTGGGGATAACGTGGGAATCTGATGATCAGGGGTCAAAGGTTACTCTCTGATGTCATTGCTCGTGTGTTTATCATCTTCACGACTGAGTCACAAAGTCAAGCGTCAGATTTTTTACTAAAAATACAGAGCAGGTCACTGAGCAACAGAACGTGAACTGAAACTAATACTATTAAGACGTTCACATGAATGTTTCACATTTCTACTTACTCTGCATTGTCACATTTCAAAACTAGAACCATCAATGTTAACTCAATAGCTCGTCAATGCAGATTCATATTAAGGCAAGTACGATTAACACATGTTCTGTTATAATGACCTTTGACCCGACACTTTGTTTGAATCAGACTCAAACTAAAGAAGACACTTTTGAAAATATTCCTTTAAGGAACATTTTGAACCAATACAACTGGAGCTGTGAAGAAACCTGGTTTACTTCAATGTTGCATGTTACTTCATAGATAAAACTTTTTTCTTTTGCCATGTTTCACGTCGTGACCTCGTCTTTACATCAACAACAACATCTGAACACAACAACAACAAAGACAATCAGAAGTGGGACTCAGCTCCACCTGGACCAACAACAACAACAACAACATTAAATCTCTGCTCACAGGTTCACACATCAATAATTCAGGACGTGATCGGAACCGTTTTCACCACGAGCACTTTCTGACACCTCACGTCCTAAAACTCGTCGACCTGCAGCCGTTGACCACGGAGCTGCTTGGATGAACCGAAGCTGCTGCTCTGGAGTCCAGGTATATTCTGATTTAAACCTGTGGATGTTTCAAGCAAACTATTCAGGACTTGTCACCTTTGTCTGTGGTGCAGTGGTTCGATATTTCCACTGGCGCCTCGCAGTAAGACGGTTCTGGGCTCAAACCCAGCGGCCGGCTGGAGCCACTTCTGTGTGGAGTTTACACGTTCTCTCCAGGTACTCCGGCTTCCTCCCACAGACCACAGACATGCAGGATAGGTCAACTGATGACTCTGCCTCTTGCCTGTAGCTGTCTGTCTGTCTGTCTGTCTGTCTGTCTGTCTGTCTCTCAGCCCTGTGACTGACTGGTGACCTGTCCAGGTGAACCTCGTGAGGTTAAGTGCTACAGAAGATCAATGAATGAAACACTTTGTGACGGACGCTACATGATCTCCAGTGTTTTTAGCAACAAACCCAAAGCAGATAATCAGGTAAATATTGATCTGCTGGGTCCAGACTGAAGGTTTCAATCACAAGTTTCATCACGATACGATATCAAATCGATTCAGTGGACGACGACTCGATGTTTCACCTTCTGTGACAGAAACTGAACGAACATCAACTTCCTGTTTGTTTAGACTGAAGCAGGGTTTTAGTGTGAACTTTTCTCCTGTTTAGAGCCTGAAACTGAATGTTTTATAACTTAGTAATTAGCCTCACACACATTTCTGCAGATGAAATTGCAGCAGATACCAGGGGAATTTCAAAATAAAGGCGCAGCGTACAAATGATGATAGGTATCAATGTGTTGAATCGATGTGTCGTCTCAGTCTCAGTCTGATGTGAGGTTTATGAGATGAATGTGTGTGCATGTTTTCTCTCAGGTGTGTCAGCAGCCTCCTCCTCCTCCCCCCTCTCCCTCCCCCCTCCTGGTCATACCTGTGGCAGGGCGATGGACAGCTGCCTCTGGAGTGACTCCTTCTCGTGGCCCAGCTCCCTCAGCCTCAGGTGGGCCGTGCCCAGGCTCTCCTGGGTCTCCCTCAGACTCTCCAGCAGTCTCTCCCTCTCCGTCAGCATGTTCACCATCAGAGACTCCAGGTTGCCCGTGCTGCCTCCTTCATCGCCGCCTCCTCCTCCTCCACCTCCTCCTCCTCCGCTGCGGGGATCCCGGCCGCCGTAGCCCCCCATGCCTCCCATCCCTCCACCCATCCCTCCTCCACCACCGGCCGGAGAGGACGAGCCTCCTCCTCCTCCACCGCGCCCGTCCTCGGAGATGGTGGGCATCACCTCGCACATCATCTTGACGGTGTTATCTAGTGAGTGGCTCTCGTCATGAAACACTCAACAGTCACTGGCTGCTGATTGGCCGAGCCTGACGGGGAAGACAGGAGGGATGATGGGAAAGTGTGTGAGTCCGTGAGAAAAGTGTGTGTGCGGTGGTGGGTGGGTTAATCTGAAAGGGAGGGGGGGGGCAGTGCAGGGAGGACGAGGGCTCGGTGGGGTGGGGTGTGGTTGGGGTGAGGTGGAGGGGTAAGAGGGAGAAGTGCAGGTTGGGTGGGTGACCTCTGACCCCCCACCCCTGACCCAGGCTTCACTGAGAGGAGAGACGAACCTGGAGAGAGAGATAGAGAGAGAGAGAGAGAGACAGAGACAGAGAAGAAAAGAGACGAGGTCACGTTCAGGCCAAGATATGATTGGATGATGAGGAGGAGGAAGAGGAGGAGGATGAAGGCCACAGATTCCCAGAATACACACCTATATCTCCACACACACACACACACACCTCTCTCTCTGAGGCGTTTTCCCCTCTGCCTCGCTACCGCTCATCTACCGCGGCATCGCGATATTCAGCGTCCGGACGAAATTCATCCATCAGCGCGTGTCTCGGCTTCATGGAGCCGAGCGTCCGGAGCAGCCATCACGGTGGGAATGAATGCGCATGATGCACGGAAATGAGTCGTGAATGGCAGCTTCTACTTCTTCCTCCTCCTCCTCCTCCTCCTCTTCTTCTTCTTCTTCCTCCTTTTTTCCCTGCCTCTTCCTATAAACGCGAGCGCGGAGCAGCGGTGCGGCCTTCAGGTGCAGCGAACGGCGGCGGCGCTGCTGCCGCTGCTGCTGCCGCTGCTGCCGCTGCTCTCAGTCATGTTTAAAGGAAAGGAGGAAGAAAAAAAAAGGGGGTGTCATCATGAATTGTAATTACGGGGCTCTTGTAATCCAGGAGGAGGAGACGGTGCTCCGGAACCAGCTGTAAAAATAGTCCCGGAGCCTCATGATGCTCCGGCGGGAGAGGATGAGTCGGTGTCTGCTCCGAAATAAACGCTTCAAAATGGGGAAAAGAGGCGTTTGTGGACGTGTGTGAGTGAGATGTGTGCAGCCTCACACCGCGACCACATCATGGTGGGAGGTGCCAATCATCCTGTAAATGATGTAGGCCTAATTAACAGATGAAATCACAGCACAAACCGCAGCTGGATTATCATTATTAGTGTGATTACGATGATGATGATGATGGTGATGATGCCATTATTACCCGGTGACGTGATTAACCTTAATCTGGGAAAACGGTGCGCGCCGCTTTGGCTTTATTCCGACCGCAAGGCGTCTATTTCCTATCAACACCCCATTACCCCCCCCCCATACACACACACACACACACACAGAGGCTACACACACCCTCCCCTCCCCTCCCTCCGCCCTCCCTCCCACCCTTAAAAACAGCTGGACAGGGCAGGTCCGCGCCGCGCCGCTCCGCGCCGCGCGTCGCCCCGGTTCTCTTACCCGCTCCATGACCGACAGTGAAGGGAAGTAAACGCGCATCACCGCGGCACCGGTTCACTCCATCGGAGCGTCAGACACGGAGGCTGCAGGTTATCCCCGTTACAGCCCGGTTAGCAGCCTGAGCCATCCCCTCCCTCTCTCTCCCTCTAGCTCTCTCTCTCTGCTCAGGGAGCGACGCTCCGCTCTCACCGCTGCGTCAAGGTGCGCGCAGGAAGCACGGTGCACATCCGGTCCGGATTTTCACAATAGCCTACAACACACATGGTGGTGGAGGACACAGCAGGACAGACTGAGTTCACGTTATAATGATCATGTGTTCATATTTTGTTCCTTATTTCATTATTTATTTTAAAATAATATTTTATATTTTATTCTATAGTTTATTGTTACAATAAAATAAATAAAAGCATCTTGTTAAAATAAAGTATTTTACAGAGAAGACAAATGAGAAATAAGGATCAAAACATTGATATTGAGATATTTTTTGTTAATGATAAAGACTTCACTTTCCTCCTGGTTTGTAGCTGTGGCTCCTCTGTTTGGAGGCAGATGTGTTAAACATCGTGGTGCGAAGTAAAACACATTTTAATAAAGTGAATTAAAACTTTGACTAGGAGATATTGATAGTTTATTATTGGGATAATCAGCCTTTACCGACTGTTTGTGCACATGGACATGATTTCAACCTAATATCATATCGTTTGTGGAGCTTTATTCTGAAGAGCTAAAACAGCACTTCCGCTCCTGCGCCTGTTTCCTCTGTGTACCTTGACGACCTCCCGTCGTCTTTCCTCCCTCATCTCTCCTTCTCCTCTGAAGGATGCTGGGTCTTAAAGGAACAAGCTTCACCGGCTTCACCGTGTGACCCCCACCCCTCCTCCTCCTCCTGCTCCTCCTCACCCCTTCCTCACCTCTTCCTCACCCCTCCCTCTCCTCTGACTCCAGGTTATTGTTGTTGTTGTTGTTGTTTTTGCCTTTAAACACTAAAACCAGAGTAAAAAGATCGCAGCAGCTGGTTCCTCTGTGTAAGATGCTGGAGCCCGATGAGAAACAGTGAGACGGTGTCGCCCCCTAGTGTCTGAGCAGGAGAAACACAGCGAGGGTTTGAGATCATGTTTAAATTTGATGTAAAAATGGATGATTTTTCATTTATTTATTTATTTTAGAGAGTGAAACTGAAGATGATGTGAAGTTTAAACAGGTCAGAGTCCGAAAACTTTAAAGAACCATAAATCTGACTTCTGTTTAAAGTTCCTGTTCAGATCTGACATGTTAAAACTTCACTGGAGCTCATTGAAGACATTCAATCAATGTATCATAACGAATTAAAATCAAATGTCAATAAACTATAATAAGATCAATTTCTTCCTCGTGGTTGAATCACGCGCTGTTTGTGTCAGTTGATTGACAGGCTCATCAGCCTGAGACACGCCAGCCTCCAACATCTGGTCAGGAGCCTCAGCCAATCAGAGCAGGAGGGAGGCGGGGCTTAAAATTGTCTAGCTGAAGAAGCGGGGGGGAGGAGGAGGAGGTGAGAAAGAGGGTGAGGTGTGCTGGAGGTGACGTAATGTCCCTTCAGAGAGGTTGATGTGCAGCTCATCCAGATGAACTCCTTAACTCTTTAAGGTGGAATTACCTGAGTACGTATCTGTTTGATCAGAGTGAGAGGTCGTCTTATGAAGAACATCTGCACTTCCATTTAAATTACATTATAAAGTATTTACAAAGTGATATAAGAAGAGACAAGATCAATACAAAAACATGATAAAGATGTGATGGATCAATAATGGAAGTTTTCAAAATAAAAGTCCTCAGCTGTGTCTGACTCCTACAGGTTGAGTCATAATAAATACCGTCTTCCTGAAAGGGGGGGGACGTCTCTATCTGTGTGGAGTGACAGCGTTTGACGGACAGGAGGCAGCTGCGCAGACATCAGGAGAGGAGGGGCCCTGAGGGGTCACTGGGGGTCAACGGGTCACAGGAATGCTGGGAGGAATCCAAGGAACTTCAGGTCAGCTGGACAACAACAAGGATCAGCTGATCCCCAGGGAGACATGACAGTGGAGGACAGATCCAGGGTCTGCTGGGATACATGTGAGGAAGAGGAGGAGAAGGAGGAGGAGGAGGAGGAAGCTGAGAAAAACACATTTAAACAGGGTGAAACCAGTGTGTGTGTTACATACACACACATCCAGCTTCCACAGCTCCCACACATCTACTATTATTTGTGATTATTATTGATTATATCTAATGTCTATTTTTCATATGTTACATTCTGTGAACAATTTAAAACTAAATAAAAAAATCACTTTTTGTTTTTGAACTTCCTAATCAATTATCAGTTATCACTTCTTTTACTGCAGCTCATTGGTGGATATACGATGTTTGCAGCTGATGCATTTCTGAACATTTAGAGAGAAGTGGAGGCCTGAGAAGAACGACATCACTGATTAGTGGTGTAAAAAAAAAAAAACACAAATGTTTGGTCTGACTTTTCACCAGGTCTTTGAATGCACCTTAACCCTTCAGTTTCTTCAACACACTGTGAAACCTGGTTCGCAGGGACAAAAATCTGACCTGACGTCCGTTTGACAGGTTTTAAATTACTTTATTTTAACATGTCATTGTTGTTGATGATGATGACCATGATGATAATGATGATGATGATGATGTCACACTGCTTCACTGTAATGGAGGATTTCTGAACATCTACAGTCGACCACAGGATGAACTCACAGCACAACATGACCGAGGCTTTAACGTTTTAACGTCCACTTCACATAATTCAGTGTGTTTGAATAAGAAGAAGAAGAACCCATCTGGATTTCTGTGTCAGTGCAAATCAGAGCATGTGTGTGTGTGTGTGTGTGTGTGTGTGTGTGTGTGTTAAGGCTGGAGGAGTGTGCTGCACTAAGTGTGTGAAGGCAGATTCTGCGGAGGCTCTGCAGGCAGATTGTTTGTGGCTTCGTCTTTGTGATCAGCTGCTGCTTTTATCTCTGTGAAGAAGAAGAGGAGGAGGAGGAAAATAAACGTTACGACTCAGATACACACACACACGCATACACTTCACGTGTCGGTTTGTGTGTATTCACCTTCAGGTTTTTGGGTCTCTGGCTGAAACTGTAACTCTCCGTTGGGACCTGCAGGAGGAGGAGGTCGTCCGTCTGCTGCCTGCTGCTCCTTCTGTCTCTGAGACATCTCCAGCACCGCCTGAACATTTATTTGTTGTTATTTATCTCCTCATGTGTGTGTCTGAGCATCACTAGTATGGGATGTGTGTGTGTGTGTGTGGGAGGCGGGGGCGGGGGGGTCACCTACCTGCTGGTACTCTCTCTTCTGGGCCTCCAGAGCTTTGCCTCGCTCCTTCAGCAGCTCCTGCTCCTGACGCAGAGTCTCCGCCCTCCTCATCAGCTCCTCCTCTTTGTCCCGGAGCTCCACCTCAAAACGCTGCAGCTCCTCCTCCGTGTAAACCGGCTTGGTGTCCAGAGTCTGGAGGGTCGACACGGAGAAACACGTTACCACACACAGAAATGAACACGTGATGGTTTCTATGTTCAACACGTCACATCATGAGGTGAAAATCTCTTCAAGCCAAATTCATGTCAAAAACTGTTTTTATATCACAATCAATGGATTTTTTTCTTTCTGTAAAACCATTTCAAATGTTTCATGACTTCTTTTACTTATTTTGCTCCAATTAAAGTTGTTTCTCAAAGTTTTACTCCTCACTCCTCCGTCTATAAACACAGAGGTTTTCCTGAAAACTCTCATCATGCAGAACTGAGAGGCTCCAACAGCAGCGACGCCTCCAGCAAAACATGCTGTGATTTCCATGCTGGACAATAATAACGTGAACTGAACACCCTGTGGCCTCTTTACCTCCCACTCTTTAGGATTATTAAACTCCTTCTTCTCGGTGGACTTGAGGAACTCCTCCAGACTGACCAGTCGGTCCTTGTTAGTGTCGACCTGAAAAAACAAAAACATCCATCAAAGTTAAGATGAGAAAGATAAAAAAAATGAATGAGTAAATGAATGAAAGAAGAGCGAGGGGGATGAAACTCACGTTCTTCATGATGTGCTCCCTCATCCTCAGTCTCTCCTCCTCCATCTCCATCATGTCGTCCTCCTCGTTCTTCGGGTCGTACACCTTCTCCAGCTGCAGGAAGGGGAAAACAAACAGATGCTAGTTGCCGTGGAGACGCCTTTTAATTTTTTCTCTTAAGGTGAGCTGAACACAAACAGATGTATTTTGAAACTGATGATCATCCACAGCTGATGTTGTGTCATCACAGTTTTACTGGATCCGCTGCAGGTTTTTTTTTTTTTTTTACCTCCTTGGTGAAAAGAGCCTCGAGCTCCTGTTCGTCTAAAACTCCGTCTTCGTTTGTGTCTGAAGAGACAAAGACGTCGTCAGGACTCTGTTTACCTCAGACTCATCAGGGTAGATGGTTTAAACAGGAAGTGCTGACACTCACCGTGCAGCTTGAAGAAGGTTTTGGGGTTAAACTCTTGTGGGTCGAGTCCGTCTGTCTCCTCCCAGACTTCTCGCAGCTGAGCGACGCTGCCCTGAACGCACCACAACACAGACAGAAGATAGAGCACATCAGACATCTTGATTCACCTCCACCTGTTTCCACTGATGTGTAAACTTACCGGGGAGTTGACTTTAGGATGCTGTCGGTGTTTCTCCTTCATCTCCTGCATCCTCTTCTCCTCCTTCTCCCTCTTCTCCTGGTCCAGGCCCTTCAGGTACTCCCTCCTCTCATGCTCCTTCAGCATCTCGTAGCGCTTGAACTCCTCATGTCGCTCTGCGTCATAGTTCTCCAGGTCCTTAGTGGCCTAAACAGAGAGAAGACAAAAACCACCATCTTTGAATTCTGTGTCGTAATGTGACATTCATGATCAAGAGAACCATCACATCTATGTGTTTTATTAAACATGTTCTGATCAGAACATATTGACAATCAATCAGCTGTTTCTTATCATACAGTGGAGATCAGCAGCTCAAGGTCTTTGGCCTCAAACGTGTTTTGATTGTGTGGATCCAGATGTTCAAACTGCTTCAGCAGGGAGGCGTGGTCCATCTGCACACCTGCACAGCAAACACAGTGATTACCGACCACAGACTGGTCTTTAAACACATCGTTTCCTTTATGTTCTGTACACACACACACACACACCTAAAAACATCTGTGTGTGTCAGATAATGATCTGTATCCACGCATGGGCTGAAGATGGCACATCTGTGTCAGACACTCTGAACTGACCTTGAACTCACCACACATCACCTCCTATTAAGACTCATATTTGCCATGTTTCCCCATATATATTATAGTATAAGGACATGTTCTTAGTTATATGTTCTTATCTTATCGTTCATATTCTCTATAATGTATTTTTCCCCTGAGGATCAATAAAGTATCTGATTGTGACTCACTCTGGGTGTTGGTGCTGTCCAGTTTGGCCTTGAGCAGCATCCTGAGCCGAGACACTTCCTGTCGCTTCAGCTCATCCAGACGAGTCCGGACGTGATGACTGACCAGGTCCAGTTCTTTACTGAGGCGACCGTTCTGACAGAGAACAACAACAACATCAGTGCTGAGGTTCTCCTGCTGAAACGTGAACACTGAAGCTGTGGAGAAGAATCAATCACCTTGATGTCTTCTGTATTCGCTGTCTGCAGTTTTTCTCTGAAGTGAGGATCTGTCTCCAAAACCTCGATCACCTCTCTGAGATACCTGTCATAGTACAAGCCAGTGTCCTGCAAGACAAAGCGTAACTCAGATCAAACTCTCAGAGAAGCATGAAATAAAAACAGGAAACAGAAACCAGGAGCTTCAACAGTGAGACTGTTACCGTGTTCTCCTCCTGAACCTCCTCTTTAACCTCCTGGTTTCCTCCATTGCGATCGATCGGCACCGACCAGACCCCGGCAGAGATGGACAGAAGCAGCAGCCAGCCAGGTGTCAGGTTCATCCTCCTGCACGACAAACATCAGAAACCAGAGAAGCACTGGTCCAGATCAGTGACAGTTCTCCTTCATAAACAAAACAGTGCACGTTCCTATTTTATCTGCGTTTCAGGAAAACTCACGACTACAAAACTCCTTCATGAGCATTTTATAGTTACACAAAACACTGTTCTTGACAGCTTCTGTAACTGAATGAATGAAACACGTCACCAGTGCCAGACTTTCACTTAAACCTGATTTAACACCGTATTTATCTACAGTCACAAGAAAAGCACACTGACAACCAGACAAAAGCTCAGTAACAACCTGTGTGTGTACTCTGTGGGCGTGGATTTACTCACTGATAACATGATCAAATTTAACATTAATGGTTGGAGGCCTGTGTGAACACCATAGGCCGAATTGACCAGAAGACTTTAGAGATGTGTTTAAGGTCTAAAAGTTAAAACTTTTTGTACATGAGTTCATTCACTGATACGAAACACTGTTAATATCGGATTATGTAAATGGAGTCTGGCGCGATGGTTAACTTTGAGAGGAGAAACGTCTTTTAGGACATGAACTAACAGGACATATTCAGTGTAGGAGGTCTGAAATGTGAGCTAACGGGGAAACAAGCTTGATTTAAACAGGATATTTGTTTGTGTAGCATTATTCCTGGCTGTTGCTAGTTAGCTAACTAGCTTACGGAAGGACAACGCGGATGCGGTTAAGAGGTTGGAGAGATTAAGGTTCAAGACAAACACTGATGTCTCTGTTGCTGTATTGACCTGTGAGATTAAACCTGTGGTAGATGTGATACTAACGTTGGATTTTTACAGGATTTGAAACACTGTTATTCATTTTAATGTGATTTTAAGGTGATATCACAGGTGCTAGTCTTCCGTTACAGCGGCCGCAAGCTATGGAAAAATCTAGCCCAGTTCCTCGTCCTGTGTTCCGGTTAAATCTCACGATTTTCAGCGAATTCTTCATTTTAAAACCAAAATAAAACTTCTGAATTTACATTAAGTGAAAAAAAAACGTTTTTAAATGGGTGTATATCTCTTACCGCTGATGGGGTTTTAATTCCTGATCCTACGCTCAGACGGAGCACCACTTGTGTTTGAGTCGGAGGAAAATGACGTCATGGAGCAGGACCACCGTGCTACCTTTGGGGATCGTCGGAAGTAACACAACTAGTTTTGTTTTCTTTATGAATGTAGCATTATCATCGCATTATAAAGCAATGTAAGGTGAAGTAGTGTAGTAATGAGGAATCAATTTGCCAGCTATTAATTAGTTTAATGTGAAGTTGTTGTTTTTTAACCATTTTTAAAAGTTTCGTGTTTCGCGTTTTGTTTTGTTTTGTTGATCAAAATATACTTCAAAGATAAAATCTTAAACAAAACATAGCTTAGTTAAGTAAAAACAGGAACCAAAAGTCATTCCCTGTCCAGGATGAACTTTACAGACTTTACAGGGGAATAACTGCAACCATAGACAGACCAACACATCCAGAGAACTCTAGCGTACGTGCCCATGAGCACCACGTGAACGCACCATCATCCCATTAGTAAATAATAGAGACACAAACTATGTACAAAACTTTTAATTGTTTGAAAAATAGATCTGTTGTATATTCAGTATGTTCAATACAAAAACACAAAATCATGGCATATGGAAATAAATTAATCAATTAATCAATAGTCAACAATTGCACGTGATAATAAATTAAATGAATAAATATCATGCATCAAAATAACACCTATAGACCTACAATAAATTTAATAGAAATAGATAATAAAATATGGCACGTGGAAAACACGTCGTTGCAAAAGTGTTCACAAATAAATAAAGTAAATAATAAATTAGAAGTCACTCAATAAAAAAAACAATAATCTGAAAATATAGGCTTTAAAAACATGTCTGAGCATTTTATATCAGTTTGACTGATGCGCGTGGGGCTTCACGTGGGGCTTCACGTGGGTGACAGGGGTTTGATTGATTGATCTACACTTTCAATGCGACAACACTGATCCAGTGTTTAGAAATCAATCTCTCTCATGTCAGTGGGGGTCCCGGCCCTCTCCTCCTCCATCTCCTCCTCCTTCTCCGCGGGGCCCTGGTGGAGGCCGCTCCTCAGCCGCTGGCGGAGGCTGTACTCGATCATCTCGCTGTAGCACTGCAGCACCACCTGGGGAAGCAACACGGAGAAAATCAGTGATCAGTGATCAAAAGACAGGCTGTAATCTGCTCCTCTGCCTCCACTCCACACTCACCGGGTCGGTCTGACACAGCTCCGCCAGGGCCTCACACCTGAGTCCCAGCTGAGCGGGGCTCGTGCTGCCCAGACCCCTCAGCGCGCAGTTCAGTGACGCTGCAGCAACAAGTGATGGCGGAGCTCCCAGGAACCGGGAGTCACAGGCGCACATGGCGGCCAGAGTGTCGCTGTGCCTCCGCACGGTGGAGAGCCGCTCCTCCTCCGAGTCTCCGCCGTCTCCCCTCGCTCCTCTCTGGGCTACAGAGGCCACGAAGTGTGGGAGGAAGTCCTGCGGGGTCACGGCTGCTGTGTCCCAGCGGAGGGTGGCGAGGACGACCCGCTCCATGTCCTGATGGAGGGAAGAGGTGTGTTCAAGGGTGGAGTTAAGAATAGTTGTGGCCAACAACAGATTTCTGATCAATTAATCATGACTATCATTGATAGCTGCAGCGCACGTGCATCATTAGAGCTCTGCAAGACAGTGAAGGCATCTGTGTTTGTTTTCCCTGTGACAGAAAGTTTAGATTATCTTATCTTATCTTATCTTATCTTATCTTATCTTATCTTATCTTATCTCAAAAGTAAGTCTTGTGGTTGCAGCCTGATTGAAGTCATTTGGAGGCCACAGCTGGAAATGACCCACAAACTCTACAGCAGAAGTTTCAAACAGAGCAGGTCCAGATCTGCTCTTTATGACGGCATCTACAGAAAACAAGCTGCACTTGAGGAAAAACCTCAGGTAGACTCAGCTGGGTGGGGCCACCTGCCTCCACAGGTGGGGTTAAAGGACACAGAGAGAGATGAGGCTGCAGTGTTTACAGATGTTGCTGCAGCTGCTCATCCTTCGGTCCAGGCCGACTGTTCGGTGTGACACTCACCCGGAGGCTGGAGGGCAGGAAGCTGTACTCAGCTGCAGCACACAGGGTGTCGGCCGTCACGTTGTCACACTCTGTGAGTTTGGAGGCGATGAGGATGCAGCTGGCGGCCAGGCAGTAGGGCGAGACGGGCAGAGACAGAGAGGCAGACAGGAAACGGTCCATGAGGGAGACGGACAGAGGAAACACAGGCTCGTCACAGCCGCACTCACAGCACACCTGCAGAGAGAAGACACAGGTGTGAGAGCTGCTGCACATGGAGGAGGAGAAGGAACTGGAGCGTGTGTGACAGAGCTTCGTACCTCCAGGGCCCACTTGGCCAGCTCCTCCCGGCGCTCTGGGTCCCGCTGGATGAGGGTGACGTAGAGCGTGGAGGGCATGTACCTCTCCTCCATGTGCAGCAGCCTCTGGATCACACGATGCCCGACACGGTGGGGTCCCAGGCGGCTCGCAGCTGAGACGGGCCCCTGGCGAGGCCCTGGGCTGGAGCCTCGGTCTGGCTCTGGTTCAGGTCCTGGTCCTGGTCCTGGTTCAGATCCTGGTCCTCCACCTCCTCGCACCACAGAGACACAGACATGCCTCTGTCCATCTGCACGGCCTGATGGGTAAAAATGAGCAAGTGTATGTCCAACGGATCGTCCTCTTGTCTCCTGCGCAGCCACCTCCGCTCAGTTTTATACCCCACAGGCAGAGACAGGCAGAGGGCGTGGTCGTGGAAAAAAAGGGGGCGGGTCCCTCGTGAGTGACATAAAATAATAAGAAGACAACAATCACTCCAACAGGTGGGGAGAGAGAGAGGGGGGGAGGCAGGGGAGGAGGAGAGAGGAGCAGACAAGAGAGGGAGTGGCCCGCAGGGACAGAGCAACAGCTTGTCTCCGACGGTGAAAGAGAGAAGGGAGGAGAAGAAAAGGCAGCGAGGGGTGAGAGGGGTGAGAGGCAGGGGGAGAGGAGAGGTCACCTCCAGACTCTGACAATGGGAATGAGAAGACAAAAGGACGAGGAGGGTGTTTGTTTACGACACGAGGAAACACGTCAAACTCACGATGGATGAATCCTGAAGATCCTCAGGTTCTCACTGCGGGGGGGGGGGGGGGGGGGGGGGATCAATACACACTGATACATCCATATTATTATCAATACTGCAAAAACACAAACAGACAGGGATTACTGTGCACATGGATTTTGGATACTTTGACCTTTGACCACAGTTACACAAGAACAATAGAAATAATCAGTGATATAATCAATAACTTATCTGATAGAACTTTACAATAACAAACATTTCCAAACCAATATTTTACAGTGAAAACACACGACAACACACGACAGGTTATAAACTCACTTTTACAGTGTGTGTTTACTTTAACTCTTATTTCCTCAACATTTCACTGTTGTGTAACTTTTCACAAACCAAACAAATATAAACTATCAATAATGAATCCAGAAAGCCGATTGATAAAGAAAATGATCAATAGTTGCAGCTGTTTCACTCTGACAGGTGGAAAATGTCAACATGAACCTGAATGTCGCTGCTTTAATGTTTCACATTCGTACATTTTCTCTTTATCCTCAGACTCGAAGGAGAAAACGAGGAAATGTCGAAGATTTGAATTTTCCCTCTTTTTAACTGTGTTCATCAAAGTTTTGGCCTCGAGCCTCCTCTCTGGGTCTTTATCTCTCTCTCTCTCATTGTCAAAGCAACCTGTGTCCCTCTCTCCTCCCTCCCTCCCCCTCCTCACCCCCTCCCCCTCCCCGTGGCAATCTGCTGCTCGTGTTTAAAGAGCAGGGTGAGGTATGTGCAGCAGACAGTGGAGCTGGGGCAGGTCAATGAGCCGTATTGTCTCCCTTTACAAATCAGTGTCAGACAACAGCCCCTGGCCTTCTGCCTGCTGCTGCTCACACTTCACACACACTCCCTCTGTAGACACACTTTTCACACACAAACACACACACACACACACTCCCCGGGGGACTCCTCCTCTGACGGTCACAATGGGGTCGCCGTCACCAGTGGAGGATACAGATTGTATTTGTCACAGTCATTACAGGTGGCGTTTCACACGTCGAGGCTTCAGCGGCAGCTCGAGTTTCCAACGAGGAGTTAAAAGGACGACGACGTGATCTCAGCTGAGCATCAATAATTCACGCTCACTATTCAAAGTTTTCACCACGACCAACTGTAGACTCACCATCAGATAAGAGACAAGACAGGGAGGAAACTTAAACTCTGAAAAACAAAGTTAACTCGTGAAAAGGAAAGTTAACGTGAAGAACCGGATTCGACTTTTCTTTCTATCTATCTATCTATCTATCTATCTATCTATCTATCTATCTATCCATCTACAAATGCATGACTTTAAATAATGTTTTTTATTATGTTGCTGTTTCACAACTTTTATTTTGAAGGCCTGGGTACTTCCTCCTCCAGAGTTTATGATGTAAAATGATGTTTGTCTGAGTTGGTATGTGACATAAAGTTAATATATATGACCATGATACACTATACAAATAGTGTGTTGTGTATTTTTACAGTACAGCAGCACACACACTTTGTTGGTTTGGTCACATGAAAATAGACGACTAGTTTTAATGTGACTGATGTCAAATGACTAATCACTTCAGAGTGAGCCACAGATAAACACTGATCAGTGACCAGCTGATCAGACACACACACACTCAGAGTAAAGTCCCAGTGAGTGTGTGAACATGAAACACAGAGTAGATACACACACACAAACACACACACACAGATCATGTAGTGCAGATAAGAGCTTTTCTAAGACCCTCGAACATAATGACGAGATGAAGAGACCTAATCCTGCAACACTCGGCCGATTGTGACAGAATCTGGGTTTAAAGCTGTCGACAAGGCCTTCGCCCATAAAACAGGCTTTGAGACGAGCTGAAAGCAGATTGAGTCTGAATGAGTGACTGAGTGAGTTCGACTCCTCCAGTCAAGTGAGGTCAGGGAGGAGGAGGAGGAGGAGGAGGAGGAGAGGAAGGGTGACAGATCGCCGGCCTGTTTAAGCTCCCTGTTAAATTCATATGTGGCAGCTGTATTCAAACAACATGGACGGAGGGGAGAGTAGACAGCGAGCGGCCAAAGGAGGAGGAGGAAGGAGGAGGGGGGAGGAGGTGTGGCTCCTCCGCCCCTCATTTTCCAGCTCATTGCCCGGGACAGTGGAGAACAGAGGAGTCCCATTTTCTCCCATTTTCCTCTGGTCCATTCACCTCACACAGACACCTGCTGGTCGGGTGGGGGGGGGGCAGGGGGCAGGGGGGTGGCGAGGGCAAAGTTTAACCAGTTCTCAAGTGAAGACACAGAGATGTTACTGTGACACTGGACTAATTATCATTCATCAGTTTGATCCCATAATCACAGCTCTCACATCTGACCTCTGTTTGTGTTCATATAATAATCAACTTCATATTATCAGTTATTGACACTTTCACTTATTTGATCTTTAAAATCTTTGGAAAACAACAAAACAGACTTTGTGAAACGTCTGTTCAGCTGTTGAATCCAAAGAGAACAGATTATTAACGACTCGTCCAGACAATTTTAGATCTGAGAGTATTTTTTGAAACTTATGTGACACGTTTTACTCAACAGTGATGTAAACGTGTGGTAAATAAAAACATCTGACATGTTCAGAGACAAGTGATCGTCTGTGAACGGACCTGAGACCTGAATAAAACAAGAACATAAAACAGAGTTATTAAGATTCATCCATTTATTTGATAACTCTCAGCAGATGAAAACGTTATATGACATTATACAGATAATTACAAGGCGTAAAATATCATCACGGCGCATGTGTGAACTATAAGGCATGCAGAGACGTTTGCATAGGGCTGGAATGGCATCGTACAGTACGAACGCTCGTCCTTCATCTTCTTCCCTTTTCAGGAACAACAACGACGACAACAACGACAGCATCGACGACAGTGGCGAGGGGACGGCGGGGAAGTCTAAATCAAACTTTGATATAAAATAACCGGTGAGAAGGTGAAACAGCAGCATCAAGAGGAGGACGGAGGGGTGGAGGAGAGAGAGAGAGAGGGAGAGATGTAAACAAACGACAAGCTGTCACAGAGGAGAAAGCACTGCAGGTTCAGCTCTAGTGTCAAACACAGTGGGTCGTAACATTCATGAGTACATTAAAAGAAAAACGCCTCGACAGCGCCCCCTGCCAGAGTAGTCAGAGTAACGTCAGTCTTCACAGACTGTCCTCCTTCCTTCACCTTTACAGTCAGTTTACAGAGATTCCTTCAGACATGGACATCGTCAGTCGACCGGACGAGACTCAGATTTATGGATGAGCTGAGTCAGAGGAGGCGGAGGCGGCGGCGGCGGCAGCGGCAGCGGCTCCGCCCACAGGTTGACTCAGGAGACGCTGCGTCTCACTGGACTGAGAGTCCGGGCTGTCGTCCTCCGAGCTGGAGGGGACGTAGAGACCGAGGACTTGCTGCACCTTCAGGGGGAGCTCCTGGTGGAGGAGGAGGAGGAGGAGGTGAAGAGGATTATATGATTTACAAAACACATTCTGATTTAGAGAAAATATCACAAAACTCAAACATGTCGGATCCATTCAGTCTAAACTGTGAGAGTCAATACTTTTGATTAATACTGAATATTGATAAACGTCGTTACCTTGCACTGGATCAGCTGCAGGTAAATGGCCTCTGCTCCTCGGAGAATGGTCTGCAGGTCGAGCTTCATCGTCAGCTCGTTGATGTGCTGCAGGTCAGTCACAGTGATGAGTGTGTGTGTGTGTGTGTGTGTGTGAGAACATCACACAGGTGGTGCAACACAAACCTTCAGGATGGTGTTGAAGTCGTGGTCGGAGCCGATCAGCTCTCCTCGCTGAGACTCCAGGATTGAACAGGCGATCAGCAGGTGGAAGTTGTCACATGGAAGTCGAGTCCAGAGGACCTGAGGAGGAAAAACAGGACGTTACAACAACAACAACAACAGCAACAACAACAACAACAACAACAACAACAACATTTTCAGTCACATAAAATCAAACAGAGGAACTGATCAGATTGACCCTCATGCAGCTGCAGTTGAAGCTGCAGAGCTGAGCTGCTGTCGCCCTCCTCTGGCAGAGAGAGAAACTACACAAACAATGTTGCACAGAGAAATTTCCACAGCTCAAAGATTATTATTATGATCAATTAACCAAACGTAACAACTACATTTAATACTTAGTTTTTAAAGAAGAATACATGTTTTATCTCAGTGTATTTTCACATAACAAAAACATTAGTGTGGCTGAGCTTCACTCACCTCCCACAGAGTGAGGATGTCCTCGAAGGGAAACTCTCTCTTGAACCAGATGAGCAGCCAGCGGAAACAGAAGCACAGTGAGCCGCTGTCCTGAGAGTCTGATGGGGAAAAGAAGAGGTCGAGCTCCTCGTCAATAAGTAATAATCAAGAGTTAAACAGTCTAAAACTCCTGATAATAATGTATTCAGACACTTCCACCTGCTGTGCCTCCATCTGCTCCTGCTCTTATATAAAACTCATAGATTCTGATGAATAACCCAGAACAGCCTCTGGTTTGTGTTATTACAGTTTCCGTCCTACTTCATCCCTCTGTCTTCCTCTACAGGAGCCCTGCAGAGCCCTGCGGAGCCTCGGGGCTCGTTAGAGGTTTATTTTAAGTCGTGTGGAGCCTGAGTGGATGAACGTCGGCTGACTAACCCAGGAAGTCACACAGCTCCGGGTCCAGAGCCTTCAGCAGGATGCTGAGCTGCAGGAGCTGCTGCTTCATGGCCTCCTGAGACTCCTCGAAGTTCTGGTGCTGCACACAGGAGGAAAATATCAGAGGTGTGTTAGTCACAATGACGAATCTGCAGGTCGGAGGAAACTTTTCAGAAACACTGAGCGACTGAGGGTGAAGCTTAAATATGAACTGGGTTAAACTAGAACTTCTGATTAAATCACCACAGTCAAATCAAATAAGGTTTATATTTAAACTCTGAGACAAACTCTCTGACTTTCTGAGCTGTATTATGTATTATTCCTCTGACGTCTGCAGCTGCTCACACACAAATCTCCTCTGATGAACATAATCAGAGCGACGAGCAGATCTAAACTTGATTTTGACTCCTGACACAGAGCGACGTTTTCTACTCACCACCAGCTCCATGAAGCCCGTCAGACACCAGAAGGACTCCACCTCGTTCTGGGTGATGAAGAGGAGCGGAGAGAGGAGGTCGCTCATCCCCTGAACATAACCTGGACGGAGACACGGTGAGAAACAGAGTTTTACTGTTTGGTTTGTGAGGCTCGTAGATCTTTACTGGGACGTATTGTGTGTATATCTCTGAATTACTGTTCACTTATTCACTTTGTGCAGCTCTGCCTTCTTCACTGTGTTATGACTTGTGCTGATTGTTAATTACCATGTCCAACTAAGTCATCTAAAGCTCCTTTCTTATAATACACTGGTCCTACTAACAAACATAGAGAGTAAAGTGGAAGCTGTGAGGTGACTGTGGATCATGAGACCACGAAAACAGTCGACGCTGTCACTGATAATGAAAATAATCAATAATTGTAGCCTCTGTCTGCAGGTCGGTCATGAGGGTTTTATCCTGTGTCTTTTTTCTGCCTCTTGTTTGAACCTCAGACTTTGATGATGACGATATAAAACGGTTTTTTACCCACACTGTTATTAAAATGATGGATCTGGCATGAATGAAACTTAAAATATAGATTATTTACTTGTTCTAATTGATTACTGTATTGGTTCTGCAGGTGTAACAGATTTGTGACTACAGAGACACGTACCCAGATCAAAGTTGTACATGCAGTAAGTCATCAGCACATCATGAAGCAGAGTCAGTCCTGGGTTGTCGTTGCCGGAGAAGAACGTATTGTGTCTGTCTGTCCTGCTGACGTCTCGCTCTGTCACAGAGGAACAAAGACGGTTTAACTTCAGCTGACACACACGGTCACGGTCAACGGACCTTCTGTTCCTTGTTTGTTTTTTTGTTTTTTCTCTGACAGATTGCAGAACTGACCTATCAGGCTCCTGTAGCCTCTGAGCAGAGAGTTCCTCATCTCCTGCTCTTCACTGACCGACTTCCACTGCACCTTCATTCTGAAATACTCGTCCCTGCAGAAACAGAGGAGGCAACAAAGTGGTGCTTTCACTGTCTCTGGAGAAATGGAGCTGGGAAAATTTCATAGCAAATTAGTAAAAGCACCAACGTTTTGACCCTCAGTATGTTGTCCCGTTCTTTCGTTGTGCTGTTCCATGGATAAAAGCCCAGGAGGAACTTCCAGACCTCCTTCCTGAGTGGTGGAGTGATGCCCTGCAGGAGGCAGCAAAAGATGTGACTCAGGTTCAAAGACACCAACAGGAGATGAACTCTTCCCCCCGTCACTGCCTCTGTGACGTCTTACCCCTCTGAAAACAAGCTCTTTGATTTTTTCTGGGTTCTTCACGCGCCCCTCGGGGTCCAGAAACTCCTCCCACCTGTCCAGAGGCCGTCCTCTGGTCACATCTGGTCTGGGACCGAGCTCCACGCCCTTGATGGGAAAACGTCAACAAAACAAACATAAACAACTGATTCACGTCTTTTTGGACCTGTTTCAATGGTTCTGTCACGTGGTGTCTTTCTCTTACACAGGTGATGAGCTCAAATCCAGGCTCGTCATCGGACTGGGGGGGCACGCCGGGATCCTGACCGGTGCGTAAGTGGATGGGCGACTCTGGGGGTCGGAGGGCCGCCCGGAAGAAATTGGTGACTTTGGAGAATCCACCGAATGTGGTGGCGTATGGGTCCTGGATGAATCTCTGCTCAAGAAGAAAGAAGCCGAATCACAAAGAGGAAGCTGATGTGTTCTGAAAATGAAAATAACCAGTGATCCAGTCCAGTCATGTGCTGTGACGGTGGCCACGCTTCTTTATGTGAGTGTGGTGCGAGGTAAATTTGTCATCAGTTATCAAAGTGAAGTAATCAGCCTAAGTTACCGAGACAAGATCTGAGCCTCCGTCGTCAAGGAGCTGCAGCTTATCGAAGGATTGAGACAGAGCACCTGAGTCATGTGGGTAGGCGAGAAAGAGCCGCCCGTCGACTGGTGACCTGATGATAAAAGCAGGAGTCATGTGATGTTTTTTTTTTTTTCTCCACTCATGTGATGTGTAAACAAAAGATAGACGCAGCTCTGTCTGTCTGTCTGTGGATACTCACTGGTCCAGGATGATATAACGGTGCAGAGCCCGGAGGAGTTCCCTGGTTCCTCCTCTGTGGAAGTGCAGAGGAGGCAGCGGGTGACCTCCTCGACTGGTCAGCACCAGGAAGTTTCGACCCAGGGAGAACCGGGCCCTCCGGAGGGAGTAGAGCTCTGAGAGGGGCAGAGAGAACGACCACTGGCCTGCGAGACAAACAGTGAATATTTAGTGTCATGGATCCTTCATTAACATGACTCTTCATCTAAAGTGACAGACGTGTGAGCAGCACCTGACTCCTTCACCGGGACGTGTTCTCGCTCTTTCTTCACAGTGCTGATAACGGCCCAGTCTGGTTCATACCCAGGGTCAAAGTTTGTGTCCTCCTCCCCTCCTTCTCCGTCCTTATCAGTAAAAACAAAGTCGATGATCATTAAACCGAACTAAACTAAACTGATATGTTCTTCTTTTCTTGTGCAGCAAACAGGTGAACTCACCTTTTTAGAGTAGAGGACAGCCGGGGCGTTGCGACCCTCGTCCTCCAGCGGGCTCCACTCTAGAGCTGGGACCCCGGCCTAAAAAACAAAACAAAAAAAACAAAGGCCTGGTTAAATAACACCGGTGCTTTCCTGATTTATCTCTTTGTACCAGGTTTGACTCAGACGCATTTACTCACCCGCTCCACAATGCGGATAAACCCCGGGATGGTAGTGTCCTGGTTGCTCCTCTTGGCATTTGTGTGGAGGTACACGCCTTCCTTCTCAAATATCAGCTGAGCAAGAGGAAAGGTCACATCATGGTAAAGATGTGGGGAAAAACAGTTTATATGAAAGACACACGGGTTGTGGGAGCAGACTAGGTCACTGTGTTAGTGTGGTAACTGCATCTGAGGTCACATTCATTATCAACCTCAAGATGAATTTCCCAACTATGCAAGATATTATTTTCCCATATCATGTCAATAAATAGTGAAAATACCTCATTATAATTGCCCTGAATGAAAAACGACAACTTCAGGTTGCTCATCTTTTCTGATACGTGACAAAAAACAGGTCAACTTAACCACCAACAGCTCCTTTGTTTCTCTCTGCTGCTTCCTCTGGTCTGTTTTCATCTTATCTGTATATATTGTTCACCAGCTTCTAACACGGTGTGTCATTATTTGGTTGCTGATTGTGTTCAGTATTAGTCTATTAGGGAACATGAACTTTTACAGATGTGAAATGATGTCCTTACTTTAACTCTTCTTTTGAGGACAGCTCTGGTGTTTTATAATGATGTTATTAGCCCTTACTTTCATTAATAACGTTATTAGCTGTAACATTAGAGATGAAGCTGAATCTGTTCGGGGATAAAGACTGAGTGGTTTAAATGGTAGAGAAGTGAAGTCACACGTCGGAGCTGCTTCATGACAGAGGGGCATCACATGATCTCAGCGGGTCTGGTCTATCAGGTTACTCGGCCAGAAACAATGGAAAAACTCGCTAGAAACTAACTTAGGACGTCTGAGCTCTTTCATCTGGTTATCGACGGAGCCACTGAGCTTCTGTGTCTGTGTGGTTGTAGAAACAACCACCGGCCTCCTACACAGCAGAGTTTGACTTGTCAACCAGATGTCAACGTGTTACTGTCAAGGTTTATTCTGACGAATGTAATCGGGAACGGCAGGGAACTGAGTGCTAGCTTAAAGTGTAAACGTCGGCGGCTAACGCTCGTAAACTCGGCTAGTTCCGTCGAAAGCCGAATCGTGGATGAAGTTGTCACTATTCACAAATTCACAAGCCGCCCGTGGGTTCATGTATAAAGCCGTCAGTACCTTGCAATCTTCGCTGCTTTGCTCCATTCTTGCTTCTCCTCTGTCCCTGCTTCGTTCTTCCAAAACAAATGTTACGTCACACTTCCTGTCTACGGAGAGCCCCGCCCCCTCGCGGTGACGCCACGGAGCGACAGCCAATGAGATCGTAGTACACAGAACTGATTTCGATTATAGATTTTAAATCTCACAAAAAAACAGCATCACGGTGACAAATGATAATTACTGTTTTATGTAATATATTATGTAATGTTAATGTTAAAGTGCCGCCATGTTTGTTTTGATGAAGGTCTTCACTGTGACCACTGGAGGGCAGTAAACACTAAATCAATACGTCATAAAAATGCTTTTTTTTTTTTTTTTTTTTAAATAATCATCATAATAAAATGAAATGTCATCAAATCACTTGTAATCAATGGTTGGTGAACATGGTGGATCACGTGACAATGTGTGGCAATTTATTTATCAATCAGTGGACATAATATTTGTTTAGCTTGTCTTTGGGAACTGTAGAAACGGCACAACACAAGAGTTGCCAGTGTTGCTGGATGTATGAATAACTGTCGGGGTCAATTTAAGAAATAATAATCATATCCTTTTTGCTGCTGCCCTCTGGTGGGCAGAAATCCCTTTAACATTACATTGTATTCTGTCTCTTTCTGTAACTGTTTGTGGTTGCTGCCAGGGGGCCACCTTTGCTGACCTTGGGCCCTTGGGTCTGTGCAGTAGTGCATCCATGCCTGTTGATAGATTTCCTCCTTCAAAAAGTTTCAAAATAAAGCACACGAGTCAGCAGTACCATGTGGTTGGTTACTGAAGAGCTGTTTATTGGAATAAATCGTTTTCAGGTACAAACACAGATACTGGTAATAGTACTACCATCGTTACTATGAATACCACCGGTGATACTCACCTCAGTATTTCTTTTACTCTGCTACACTCGGCAGCTTCCTGTCACATTCAGGCTTTACCTCAGTAACAAGTGTGATCATGGTACCTAAGCATGTCGGGCATGTAACAGGAGTTGGTGGACTGTACACGTGCACGAGAACACGGCGAGGACGAGCCCGCCCACCGAGCACGGTCACGTGTACAACGTGCGTTCGATTGGAAGGCAGTAAACAGGTGACGTCAAAGCTACATGAGGTCGATCTAAGAAACCCAAAGAAAGCCGGATAGGAGCTTTCAAAATAAAAGCACTCTAGTTGTTGCTATATGCTTGTTGTAGAGAGAACAAAGGTGATGATGAATATACATCAAAGCAGATGCATAAGTGAACTAAGCACCTTAGTCACTAGGGCTGCGGCCGCGGCTGAGACTGCAGTCATATTACCCAAATAACAGTGACATGCATCTTGGCTTCATGTGGAGTCAAGTGATACATATGTGATCATCATATGGTGGAGCTGAGGGCCTGACCCATGTGGCTGGATGGTTCAGTTAGTAAAGCCATTGACTTTAGAATGAGAGGCAGTGGCTAGATGTCCTGCAGATGCCCCTTGTCCCACATTATGCATACCGAGACAAGCAGAGCCCTGGGCCACGTGGTCCCTGCCGCTCTCAAGGGAGATAGGGCTGGTGCAAAGGTCCTGCGCGCACAGGCCGAACCCCATTCCCTGCTGCTCTTGAGGTGATGGGGCCAGCGTGAAGGCCCTGTGCATGCGGGTGGAAAACCAGGCCATGTAGGCCCGGCCGCTGGTAATAATTGCCCCTAGTGGGATTCAAACCTCAAACCTCCCAATCCAAAGTCACTGGCATTACCACTGAGCTTTCTTTGGTTGTGTTGAATATGCTTACTCTGAAATGTGCTTGACACAGCTTTGTATGTTCAGCTCACTGTGTCATTATCTGACTCCAACGTTAATCAAATATAAGTCTGTGAGCTAAACATTGTTATTATAATGTTGCTGGCATAGCAACGACAACAACAACCAAAAAAAAAAACAACCAAAAAAAAAAAACGCCTCTTCATCCACTTTTATTTTGAAATTCTTAACCGGAAACAGTGGCGTTAGTCGTTGCTAGCTTGCTGCTGGTGCAGAGCCTAGCAAGGGGAGAGAAACCGTGGGAGAAGGCAGAAAACGTCTGATAAAAAAGAAGTAAAGTTTAAGATCGATCAACATCTGGTACCGCGGCAGAAGGAAACTGAACAGGTAGGTGAACGTCTCCTCCAGTTTCTGTAATTTACACTTAGGCGTGTCGCGTCCTGCTAAAGCCCGAAAAATGGTGGTGAAATGTGGGTCCGTCATGAAGTGGCTGCACACAGCGCTGAATAAACAACAAGATCAACAACAACAGCAGCTGCTGCGGCAGCAGCAGGAGCGGCGGCGGCGGCGGCTGCGACCTGCAACAAAGTCCGGATCGTGCAGTTTAAACTGGGCCAGAAAACCAGAGCACCGATGGCTACGAGGGGAGATCGATAGAGAGCGGGGTCGCTGCTGAGCCACGGCGGCTACAGTAGTTAGCATCGGTCGGTGTCATGCAGCTGGAGGAGGCGGAGGGGGCTGCGACAGTTAGTGGGCAGATTAGCTTCTTGTTTGTGTGTGTTGACTTGCACGTAATGAAACGGATGTAAACACTCACCTCTGAACTAATTGGCCTGTCTGTGCATTTCTGTGTGTTGTATCCAACATGGCCTCTGTCTTTGTGTTTGTGTTTTCCAGGAATCACCAGCAACTTGGCAACATCTTTTCTCTCCCCTGGCTCTCCAGTGTGTAAGGACACCGCCCACTATTTATACACACTTATATATATATATATATATCTAAATATATATGATATCATACCATATCATACTTTAAAGTCACCCAGTGCCTCTCTACCTGATAGATCATTATTCCCCCCCCCTGCATCTTCACCAGTGCAAAAACTGATCTGATCACCAGCAAGACAGGAAACGAAACTCAAAACAGTGAGTTTTCGAACAACAGACGTGTCACAGTTACCAAAGTTAACCATCTGTCACCGAGTTAACTGCAACTGTTAACTCATTAACTGTCCTTCGTTAAGTTTGATGCCCTCGGTATCGGGCACATCCACGTAACTCTCTGCTCATCATTCATCAGCATTGCTCTCTTCAAGTCAAGTCAAGTTGAAGAAAGCTGTACACAGCACTTAGCACCATTATGGCCTCCATCACCCAGTCGTCTGAGCCCGACATCCCAGACAACCACAAAGAGAGCTGGCTGGCGCTACTTTCTGCTGCGGAAGTGTATTGCCAAAAGTCAGGCTGTGACCTGGCCATACTCACGGCCTGCAAGAAGTTCCGGTTGTCGGCCGGAGGAGAAGGAGAAGGAGGGAGGAAGCGGGAGAGCAGCAGTGCCTTTCCGAGGGAGTGTGATTTCTCCTACAGCGTGTGGGGTCAGGGCTTCCTGGCCGAGTCTGCACGGCGCTACATGGACGACATCGGCGTGCTGCACTCCACCACCATGCTGACAGCCCAGAAACACACGCGCCAGGCGGGGGGGGAGGGAGGAACCAAGCTGATGGTTGACCTGACCTCTGACCCTGGACACAGGGGGGTGAGTATCCTCCCTGTGGTGTTTACTCATTGAAAGTGTCCCTCACCGTAATGTTCACCTGTTGTGGTTGTTGTTGTTGCAGAGCTTCACAGGAGACGGTGTCATGGGTGGAGTCAGTCCCAACGGACGGCTCTACTCCCAGAGCTACCCGTCCATCTACAGCTCAGGAGCTGTGACTGGGCCGGGCGGAGGACAGAACGGCAACGGAGAGAGGGAGAGAGAGAAGAGCGTGCTGGAGGCCGAGCGAGGGAGGCAGAGGTCTGGAATTGCGGATTTGGAAGAAGAATGTGAAGACGAGGAAGAGGAGGAGGACATGGACGAGAGGAGACCCTACGGGAATGAAAGTGCAGGTGAGGAGAGACGCGCTCTGTCTCTTTAAATGCCGTCACTCCTGAGGATTGATGTCATCATCTTCATCTTCGTCTGCCTCAGGTGTCTTCTCAATGGACGAGGACTCTCTGTCTCGGGACTGCGAGCCGTTCTTTGAGTCTGACGGGGAGGAGGAGAGCACTGATGGTGAGACTCTACTTTACTGGCTTTATACATCTGTATATATGTGTATACAACATATTCATCATCATCATCATCATCATCATCATCATGATCGTCTGCAGCAGGAGTCGCCAAACCTGTCGATCTTGATCTGCTAGAAAAATAAATATTTGGTGTTTCTCATGCAGCGATAATGGAGGACGCTTGTTTTGGAGCGTTGCAGTTGTTTCTTCTGAAAATGCTGTAAAATGGTGAAAATAATCACACGTTACAGCTTTTCAAGCTTCAGTGAAAAAGCTTTACCTTCGAGACTTCTTTTCATTTACTCGCTGCAAATGTGACGACATGTTTTGTCAACTGTGAACAAGCTAGTTTCCTAATAATAATGATAATAATGATAATAATAATGAGGCCACATGTTTCCATGAAATTCAGTATTAGTCAGAAACTGAAAGTGTGACGTGTTGTGAAATCCTTAAAACAAGAAGCTGTGACTCTGAGGCTCTAGTTCCAGTGAATTATTGGAGTCATTCAGTTGAAGTCTGGACTGAAGCTCCTCATGTCAGTCAAATACAGTTTGTCCAAGTGTGGTGGGTTTTTCTTTTCCTCCTGTGGGTGTCGAAGAAGCCACTGATGAGCTGTAAAAGCAGAAACTTATCTCATCTGATCTTGATTTATTATGATTTTTACACTAATTAAAGGTTAATAAACACAGTCTGCGTCTTTTACATCTTGTGTTTCACTGAGACACTTTAATGACCTCAGGTGTTTTCCCGTCTCAGGCTCTCTGAGCGAGGACGCTCCTCCTCCGTCTCGTGGGATGGCCATGGGTCACGGCGGCTCATCCCGTCACGCCCACCCCACGGCTCTGGCCCGCTCGCTGCCCGTGTCGGTGCCGGTGTGGGGCTGCAGAGGAAGCCGAGCCGCTCAGGGTGACAGCAACAGCGGAGAGCGGGTGAGCACGCACGCTATCATTTTTGTACAAAAAAAAAAAAAAAGGAACAAAGCTGCTGGTTTGCATGCTGGGATTAAAACGCTCCGCGGCCCGTATCACAGAGCGAGATTAGTGGCTTAGCCGGCGATCTTTGGGTTTAAATCATGGCTTTCTGATGGCTTAAGTTTGTAACCGCGCAGATCACCACAATAACCCGTTCTGCTTGGCTAACCTTCTCTGGAGTCACTCAGCATCAGATTAACGTCTTAGTACCGTCAGTCACATCCATCCATCTGCCATCCTGCAGGATTTATTCAATAATCATTGTTTTCTTTGCAACAGAGACAAAAGTACTAAGTTAACATTGAACTGACGATAATGAGGATCAGAGCGTTCACATCAGAGTCACTTCTCCTGTGATAATGATCTCCGAGCTTCAAACAGACGATTTTCCACCTCAACAACAGCACAGTGTTCCTGACAGGACCAGGAGGCTTTAATGAATATTAAATCTTTTTACACTCAAACAGAGAAATAATTAGAAACAAAAGATTTTCTCACCTTCACATTTTGATTAGAACAGAAAATCTCATTTATTCAAATGCAAAGGTTTAGTTTCATCAGACGTTTTTTCTTCTTCAAACTGTTTTAAGTGCATCACGTGTGTGTGTGTGTGTGAGAGATAGTTTTTAATGTCATTGTTTCATTCATGTGATTATAAAAACAACCTGATGGGCCAGATGGTTTGTGAAGATGGGCAGATACTTGGTGATTGGATGAACCATCATGTGACAACCTGATGCTGAAGAGTAAACACAAAGGCACAAACATCAGAGCTGGAGGTCGACTGATGGCGGATTTAAAAAGGCCGGTGTCATAACGACATGGTAAAAACTGACAGCTCAGTCAGAGTCAGCACACGAGTGACGCAACACACTTTAATCACAATAACTTCTTTTGTCCTTGGTTGTCCATGGCAACGCAGGCAGATCCACTTCTCTGATACAGGAGGCAGTTTATTCTGTATTTAGTTCAACAGGTGAATGTTAATATCAGGTCCTTTTTCAACATGAATAATCTCACGTACACACACGTGGTGGTGCTGCCTTTACTTTCTGGTGCTTTATGATGTTGCACCCTGACTGTGCAGCCGTCGACCACCATCAGGGCTGAAGCTTCTGCTCATAATGAGGGTAAATAAAATGTCCTGTCGGAGGCCATTACTGTCGTCTCACAGGACATTGATTGGTCCAAACCACAGAGGTTCAGCCACAGGTGAAGAGCTTAGAGGCCAGAGAGACGGATCTTTACTGAATTTATTATGAGACAAAACCACAAATCTGTGTTTTCCTCTTATTATAGGTTAAACATGTTGAAGGCAGCTGCTGTGTTTAATATGCCTTTATAATCAGTGTTTCCAGAGCTTCTCGTCCTGTTTATTATATGAATCACATTAATAACTGCATATGAATCATGCTAAATGCTCCATCTGCCTGTAGCTGGGTCAATAAACTGATCTCAGGTGTCCAGGATCCCCCACCTGAAGCCAGATGACCCAGACTCAGTGATGCATCATGACTCAGGTCTGAGAACGGCCCGAGGTCATAACAGCTCCGTCAGCTGCTGTCGTACCAGCAGCCTGTTGTGAAATAGTTACAGGAACATGGTTGTTGTTCATCTGTGACTGAAGCTGAGTCTGACAATGAAACGGTTACGAAATCACTAAAAACACACACACAAACAGGTTTCGTGATGAGGTTCAGGGCGTCTGCAGGTCTGGAAGAGTTTCAAAAGGCCCTGAAAGTAAAAAAGCCTGAAAAAAGACTTTTATTTACAGAAATCTATGCTTTAATACACGTGTTCCCAGTCATTGTGTAAATCATTGTCACTGCTGCTGATTACAGCAGAGCGACAGCTCAGACTGGACAACTGCTGACTTCAGCAGATCACGTAATTACTTTTTAACTTGATCATCATTTTTTTTTTTTTTCATTGCTTAATTTATGCATCCATTTTCTGCCTCTATACCAGAGGAGGGCAACTCATTCCACGAAGGGCTGCCGTGGCTGCAGGTTTTAGTTTGACCAATCAACTGTCTGATGACTGAGATCAGTTGATTAAATGAGTCATGTCTTGTGTGCTGCTGCCGGTTGGATCAGAAACCTGCAGCCACAGCGGCTCTGCTCTATACTGAACACACACTGACATGTTTTAATTAGAAAAGCACTGTAAATATATCACTAGAAATCATTATAGGTCACATTTCCACTGGTTTTTGATTATACTTTAATACCTAAATATCTAAATGAGATTGGTTTGAAAGTTTCCACGGCTGCAGATATCAATGACTCCTGACTTCCTGTGCTCTTGAACGCATCACCAGACGTCCAGTAAAGACAGTAACACAATGAAACAAGTCATAACGAGGCGAGCGGTTGTTGTTTTCTTTGTTTCTCTGTTGTCAGTTGATGTCGGCGTGTTTCATGCCGTCTGACAAACAAACAATCCTCTCCTCAGTTTCCTGATTCAGCAGCTAATGACCACATCGGCTCTGTGTGTCCATGTGACTGTGTGATGTCAGTGTGAGGTCACTCTGAAAAAACAAAAAAAAACATAGAGGAAAGGTTGGATTTTTAAAAAGATGTGTGTTTATCCCCTCAGGTGGGCTGCGCCGACCTGGAGCACATTGCTGCAAGCATGAAAGCCCTGCTGGCCCCCGGAGCCACCGATGGGACGGAAATGTTCGGGGCCCTGCCTCGGCCCCGGCTCAACACAGGGGACTTCTCCCTGAAGCACTGAGGCGAGACACAAGAGAGGAAGACAGAGGAAGAGAAAGATGGAGAGAGAGAGAGAGAGAGAGAAAGGGACAGAGGGATCGAGCTAGAGCGATAGAGGATAAAAGAGAAGGTGGGGAGGTGTTGTCGTGGTGACAGGAGGAAGGAGCAGTGTGAAGCTTGTACCTCCGTTTATTTCTCACTAACCAAAATTAACGGCACACGCTTCAAGGAGTAACTGAAAAGACAAATGTTGTTATGAACACTAGTAACATTTTCAACACTACCCTCCCCTCTCCTCCCACCCTGTCACTACACACTGCACAGTACTAGCGACCACACACACACACACACACACACACTCCCCAAACACTACAACATTGGGATTGGACGGTCTGTTCCTTTGTTAAAAGGGGTAGAAACCAGAGAAATGTCCGACTTAACCTGAAGCTTGTGGCTTTTTGAAATGTGAGCGGAGGAAACCAGCACCTCCTCATAACATGCCTCTTTGTACTTTTACTTTTGCCAATGAATGACTGACTGATAGAATGATTGTAAATCAATACCGGGTTATTAGGGATGGTATTTTTTCTTTTTTTTTGTTTTGTTTTTCTTTATTTTCTTTCTTTCTTTCTTTATTTTTTTTTTGCTCCAGATGTTGAAGTGGTTGCATGATTGAGAAAGTGACTGACTGTGTGAGTGTGTGACAGAGAGAGAGAAAGAGAGAGAGATGGTTTGATTTAAAACAGGAACAAATGTCCATCTCTGACATTTCAACAAAAACAAACAAACAAACAAAAAAAAAAACAAATAAATAAATGTTCCGTTAAGTACTTTTATGTTTCAAATAAAGGAGCAACACCAAGACAAGAGAAGAGGCTGGTGGTGTTATTGATCATCTGTGAGGAGTGCAGTGTTACCTATAAATCCTGTAGAGGGCGCCAGTGCTCCACTGTGCAGGTGAGGAGCAGGGGCTGATGAGCAGCATCATGCAGTAATGAAGCAGCCTCACTGTTGTTACATAATAGGTTCAATTTATTGACTACGATCAGCAGCACATAAAAATATATAGGCTTTTAAGTTAAACAAGCATCTAATACACGCCAAGCCCCGTGTGTAATAAAACATACACGACTTTAGATAAAAGACATTAATATACACACACACTAGGGGAATAAAATAATAACAGGTGTTTTGGTATAATGTGAATAAATAAGCTCTGTTCATGCACAGTCTACAAAGATGTCACGTGATCCCCCAAGCTTTCCACCTTAAATTTACACAGCCTGACCCCCCCCCCCCCCCCCCCCACTACTACTACACCCCCCCAGCAGCAGGTTGAAGGTGTTATGATAATCACTGATCCTTCTTCCGGAGGAGACAGTAGGAGTTCGTACCGACCCAGACCGCGGGCAGCACCTTCTCCTGGATGTTGGCCTTGAACTTGTGGATCAGCCGCACCTCCTTCTCGGCCCCCTCGCCCTCCACCAGCAGGAACTTGATGATGCCCGCCGGCTGGTCCACGTAGATGCCCATGGTGGAGGTCTGGGGCAGCTGGGCGTCCACGTTCTCGCTGTTGTGCCACACCTGGTAGCAGGAGCCGGACCAGCCGGCGCCCCAGGAGGCGCTGTTCTCCCCGAGGCCGCACGCCCCGTCCTGGGCCTTCCGGGGCGCGCTCTCACAGACCACCCCGATCACCACCCAGCCGTCGTAGTCCACCTCCCAGTAGCCCCGGTGTCCCAGCAGGCCCTCCTTACACAGCACCTGGAGCAGAGAGCAGGTGAGCTCATAATTAGCCGATCAACAGAATTCATATCGATTATTAGCTGCTTTGATTTGGGAGACTTCCTGAAATTCCTCCAATCAGAAACAAGTTCTTAATCACGTGATTCACACTGCGCTAATCCAATTTAGCATCCCTTGACAAACACACTGTTTTAGGAAGCAAAAAACGGATTCTGTTGGTAAATAAAGGGTTTTTTAATGTAATTTATTTATATAACAACTGTTTCTGTTCCGTGATTTAACTACTTTAACTTTTCTAATGTATATTGTGAGTCTAGAGTTTATTTTTTATGCTAACTGTTGGTGCTAACAGTTTAGCCGTTAATTGCTGGTTTAGCTAACGAACAGCTACAAGAATCTTAGTTAGCAGTAACAACAACACACAGACACACAAACACAGAAATTCCTTTAACTTTGTAACTAAATGTTGAAAAAACCTTTAATTGATCATGGTGAAATGCAGATTAAACATGTTGTGCTAACAGGTGCAGGTTGGTTTCTTTGGTTATATCAGGGAAATCCTCATTAACCCAGTGCTTCTAAACCTTTGTGTCTTGTGCAGGTGAGCTGGTCCACGTTCAGACGTACCTGTGGCGAGTGGTCGTATCTCTCAGGCCTGTTGGGATATGGACAGACCGCATCAGATGTACGAGCCACTTTGGAGCCGCCCTCTGAAATCCACAGCAGCTTCTGTGCAGTTTTATCATCCAGAGAGAAATTGAACCAGTCTGAGCGAGAACATAAAGGTGACGAGACAGAAACAGGTTGGATGATATAAAGACACAAAGATCTCAGAAACTGGATGGACATGAAAAAATAATATTCAGTATTTTATTCATCATCTCATCTCTTCTAATATCTCCCTAACTTTATATATTACACATGCTCCTTATCAACAGATAATATTAACATTATAAGATATACATATACAGGTAACAAGGTGTGTAGATCACACATTTAAAATGCAGCCCCCAGATAATAAAAAGTAAAACTAAACAACAGTCTTACACTTCATGAAGTCGGCCCTGGTGGTTGGCTCAGGGATGTTTGGCTCATATGGCGGCAGCTTCTCTGAGTTGACAAACATAATCAGTTATAATGAGAATCAGACACGAAGGCAAATCAAATTTAAGATTCGATTTGCAAAAAGACAACAACAACAAAACTTCATGTTGCTCTTTACCTTCTGGAGCAGCGCTGTTTCTTCCTGGAAAACAAACAGTCACTGTGTTATTTTACCAACATCTTGCTCAGCTTGTGTGTGTGTGTGTGTGTGTGTGTGTGAGTGACACTGTATATATGAGTATGTTTTATGGCCTCCACGCTGCCGATCCCTCCTGCTGTGTCTTGTACAAAATGAAATGCACAACAGCAGTCAGGATGGCACTGACAAGTAAACTCCAGCCAGCTACTTTAAACCCTCTCATCTTTCTCCGCAGCCTCTCCCTTGATCAGTGCTTCTGTCAGGCTGCCATTCATCTACAGTAAATCACCTGTGGCTGCTCTCAACATATGCTCGATCACAGAGGAGTATGTGTGCAATGTTGGCTCAGCACTGATTCATGAAGTCCCCCCCCCCCCCGCGTGGCGACTCAAGGTTTAGGTTTCAACGTAAGGAATCTGGAGGCTCGGGCATACATTTGTAAGGGACACACATCACGACCACTGACAGCAGGAGTCTCGGTCTAAGAATACACTTTTCATGTGTGTGTGTGTGTGTGTGTGTGTGACGCTGTTACTTCACACTGCCCGGGGCATGTTTGTCATGTTGTGGGCTGCTGTGTAATCTCTGTTCGTTTGTTCCTCCTCCAGTCTCTGACTCACTCTCTGTGTGTCTTCTGACATTCGCAGAAAAACTGGTATCGGCCGGCCTGGTCGTCATCCGTCGCCACCTCTGCGCAGGTCATCGTGTTACCGTCTCTCAGATTTCACGCAGACAACCAACCCCTCATCATTCTTACTCACCTATCAGACGGTTACATCACCACCATCAGGTCGGTTTCTGTGAGCTTTTGCCGTCGACAGAATTAGACAAAACAGCCCCAATTTTCCTCTGGTTCCATATAAAGCTGCTTCTAACTGATTTCCTTATGGCTCATGGCTGTGAAGTAAACGCATTAGTGAGCTCGGGAACATGATTTTTCGACATATTTGATTATACTTAATCTTACCCACCAGTTTTCCTCCATACTTTACCAATTTCATGTTAAAAATAGCGTGTTCCCCCCTCAGAATATCACATATACTGTGCATCAGCTCGTTCCAACGCTCCGCACAAACAAGTACGTCCTCAAATTAATGCAGTTATTTAACCTGAGATGTCACTTTTCATGTGTACACACCTACATCAAGTGGAAATATTACAGATAAACTATGTTTCAGTTGCTGTACTTCTGAAACTTTACTCATTATATTTTAGAAAAATACATATACATATAGGGAAGCTGCAACTTTTTAACTTAAAAATAACTCTGTTTTGAAGGTGAAGTTCAGGTGAAGTACAATATGTGGTCCATGCGGTCCATCTGTTGTCCAGTCATAATAAAATACATATTACAACATATTCTTTTTTTCCCCACATATAAGGAGAGTGTTTTTTAATGAGGCCTCATCTCATCTTCATTTCTATAACCCTACTCTAATTTATAACTGTATGATCTAATTTCCTCTGGAGATCAATGAATCATTCTGATTGTGAAACACACTGACTGAACGCCCTTTTCTTTCAGGTGTCTGTCGGCCCGTTGACGTTGGCGTGTTTGATCTTACAGCTGCTGAGAGCTTGACGAGGACTGTCAGCTCTTTCAGGTACGGTGGTCCACACATGTCTGAGCCTGAGGAAACACAACCTGTCCACCCTTTGTGACCCCCCATGAGGACGGCGGCAGCCTGACGACCAGGATCCATAAACAGGGAGTGTGTATGTGTGTGTGTGTGTGTGTGGTGTCACATCTGAGAACAGTGGGTGGGATTCAGGGGAATGTCGGCCGCTTTCTCTGAATCCTGTCGGCCTGAAGTTGGTTTAACTGCAGCTAATGAGTGGAGAGGAGCTGTGGAGCTTCTAGAGGGGGTGTGGGCCAGAGACACAATCCACCGCTCCTCCTCTGAAGCCTGAATACACAGTGTTTCTGTTACAGACCAGACTATTATACTGAAGACAATTACTTGACCAAAGCCACATAAGCCCAGAAAATTTGATAATTGCTCGGGCATGCAGGAATATTAATTGGACCCTACTGAGGCTTAGGATCCAGTGTCAGACCAGATTTGAGTTCGGAGGAGTCGGTGCATGTGCGTAAAACGCTGAGCAGCAGATGGACAGAGGAGGAGGAGGAGGAGGAGGAGGAGGAGGAGGAGAGGAGAGGGTTGGCAGCACGGAGAGGTGGTGGTGGTGGAGCAAACTGAAGGTCAGGTGCAGTCGTCATTGGAAATTGGTGTAGCAGAAAGAGGCTGATGACAGATCATTTCATCTGTCTTCCTGCCCCCCCCCCCCCCCATTAAAGGAACACAGCAGGAGAGATGAGGGGCAACGATGAAAGAAAAGCCTCGTGCCGGGTTCATCGGGACATTAAGAGGAATCACAGAGATGAGATTAAAGACGTGACACGCTGCAAATAAATTCATCCTCAGATTTATAAGATGTTCCAACAACCTTGGAGTGAGATATCAGACCTGACAGGGTGGGGGGCGGCGGGCTGGAGACCGGCCCACACCCCAGCTGCTCTGTGGAGGTTAAACCTCCCCTCACCCCACCCTGCCCGGATGCCTGTCCATGCTCAGCGGGATCAACCGGAAAGCCCAGCAGAGATAAACAGGTACTCAGAAAGATTGATGAGTTGACATGGCGGCAGTAGAGACGTGTAGGAGACAGAGAGGGATGTGAGACTGAGATGTGAGGCATAAAAATATTTAAGAGCAGAGCGACCATAAAAGGAAGGAAGACACCTCATGAATCAAGCCGGAATAATGGATGAATACACCTGGATGAAGACGGTATTTCTCAGGACGAGGAAAAAAAAAAGTCTGACAAGTAACGGAGCTGGATTTGAGTAAAACTTCAAACGGATGGAAAAAAGTGAGATAAATCTGTGTTGGATCTTGGGACAGAGCTACAAAACACATCTCATCCCTTTAGAAGAGAAGATGGCAAGAAAGGTCAGCTCGGGATCTGCATGATGTTCGGTAAAGGGGTCCCCCCCCTTCCCCTCCCCTCCCCTCCACCTCCACAGATTCCTGTCTCAGTGGGACAGAGCTACATTATCTGTGCAGATCAGGTTCAAAACATCCCACTGAGGCAGCAAGATCAGAGGGAGAGGGGTGAAGAGGAGGAGGAGGAGGAGGAGGTGGCACAGGTCCATGTAGGCTCATCCCTCTGGTCCCTGTCAAGTGTCAGGACGTCCTGGCTGTGTGCTCACATCAGAGAGGGAGGAGTCAGGGGGTAAAAAGAGCTGATCTGCGCCTCCTCATCAAATCTACGTGGTTTATCATACTCTGTGCGGCTGAGGTTAGCCAATCACATCGGTTTATTATCAATTATCTCTCAGCTGCGGTGACAGAGTCAACTTTTGATGGTGCAGGTGGAGGCTGGGTGGGGGTGCACTGTGCTACATAATGACACAATCAAACAGCCGTAAATAAAACTTAGGTGGGGCTTTTACATTTTGGGACTTGAATTACTGTGCAGCGTTTCACACTTCATTACGGCGGCTGCCAGAGGAGGGTTTAGTGGCACTTTGGGAGGAGGTGGTGCGGGTGGTTTTGGTTTGTCTGAGGTATTGAAGCTGTTATGGAAAGACAAACACTGAGCATGGATTAGTATTATCCAGAAGAGGTGGTCCAAATTTCCATTTGGAGCAAATTTTGTGAGAGGAAGAGGAAGAGAGTGAAGCATGCTGGGACAGGTGCGCGGTGACGTAGCCGTAGATGTGAAACAAGAAAGATGGGCAGAAATGTGAGCTGTGAAACTGCAGATGTCTGACTGACACTGAAGGGAACACGGGGAGGCGCAGCAGAAACAGTAACCGTCCGGTCTGAGGCGCCGTCATGCACTTTGTTGACATGATGAATGAGACCGAGTCGGAGGTGAGGAAGGATGTTTGGCTCGGCTCTGACCTGCAGGGACGGTCAGCACGAGGAAACTTAACAACATCCAATAAACAGCCTATTAAACACATGATAAAACACTGTGACAGACAGTAAGTCAAGTCCGACCTTGTTCAGATGTGACACACTGAATGTAGTCCGGTGCATCTGTGTGATGTGTGTAGTGATAGTAGGATCACTGACGGTGTGTGTGACATGTGGAAAGAAAGTAAACCACTAATTAACAATAATCATTTTCTATTTTCAATCTATATTAAATTACATGATAAATAAATAAAACAGAATATATATGAAATATCCTGTCAGCAATAAACAAACAAATAAAATGTGTAAATAAAACTGTGAGGAATTAGAAGCTTTTCTCAGAGTCCGTCCGGCGCCAAGGAGTAAAATATGGACGTCTTTCCACTGTCCGTCACTGTCCATATAACATCACCTACTACCGTCGCACTCAGTTTTAAGATAAATAACGCAATACTTGCACCCGTGGTTTGACACTACCTACATGTCATTGGTTTTGCGCTCGCACAGCAACAATAAAGTTGAGTTGAATCTAGTTTAACCTCTACGTTGCCTGACGCTGTAACGTAACGTGCTGCCTCCCAGGTGCCCCACAGACACTCAGGTGATTTCTTACCTGCTTTCTTGGGCACAGGCATGATTCCCTTGGTGCTGGTTGGCAATCAAACGGGGCAGATTCTTGTGACGGTGGCGTCTGTCTGAACGTCTCTGGACGCCGGTCTCTCTCTCTTATGAACTTCCCCAATGAGTGGGGAGGAGGGGGTGAGACGAGCAGGGGAGGAAGGAATGTGCATAAGTTTTGGTTGGACGTTAACGGGTCGGTGCCCAGAGGGATCCTGCTCCTGTCACATGAAACTCCTGATCCCCTCCAGGGATCAGGTGGATGTAGACAAGCAAATACCCAGTATATCCCAAGTATGCGTTGCTCATTTGCATACACATGGACTAAGCATGTGCGCCGCAAGATCTGACAAACACATTCATATGAGATGATGTCATGAGTATGTTTTTTTTTTTTTTTTTTGCAAAATGCAGAAAAAAATGTCTGTATTTTCTGGAGATTTTGGTGCCGGAGTTCACCAAGTGGATGTTTTGTCATTGTGGCAACAAACATGGTGTAATGAACTCGGGAACAGAGAGTCCTGGCGTTAAAACTTCCACAATGATTGTGATGGATACGAGGTGTTAGTTTGTGCTCAGAGTGAGAAAAGTTAGCAATCAAGATGGATGCCAGCTCCTCACTTATCCGTCGTCAGGTTCCCATCCATCAGCCGCTGCTGTGAGAGCGAGCTGGCAGAGCTAGCTAAACTGCTGCAGCAGCCAGAATTTCAAAATAACAACTTATCAGATGTAGCTCGATGCTGTTGACATTTCCTTTCAGTCATCTCGTCTCGCGCAACTAATTTTAATCAAGCACCTCCGGCATGTGTTAGCGATGAGTCAGTCTCAATCATTTTTCAGGAGCTACTGCTACATGGCTAACGTTAGCATTAACAGTCCTTTAGCGTCAAACTTTAGCTCTTTACTCACTAAGATCTGGCTCCAGATTTGGTTAATAATCTGCCTGATTTGTTCTGTTTTATTTTCTTCTCTACTAGCATGCTAACCAGCTAGCTCCAGCCCGACTGGTTCACTTCATCACTTTTTCCGATACTTCCGATAGTCACTGGAGTCAGTTTGACCCTGAAGAAGACGCCTGGCGCTGCTCAGAGGACGTCTGATCACTTTTACAACGATGTGTGCAAGTCTGGTGAGTAAACAGATGTTTTTATGGTTAACTTTCGTTACAGACTATTGTGAATTGGTTGTTTTTAATGTTTCACAAGGCGCTTTGCTAACGTTCGTTGTGATGAGTGCTAAGTACATAAATAAATGCATAAAGGTTTTTCACCATCTTCGGAGCTAAAATGACTCAAACATGAGCCTCAGATGAAGAACGGCCTCGAACTTCAAAGGTCAAATGGACAAACTTTTTTTTTCATGATTTCATTTCCAGAATTTGAGGTAATAGGAAAAAATTGAATGTTAACGTCAGCAAAATGTAAATATATGGTCAAACGTGTGATTTTCTCAACACACAGGCCCAAATTATTATCATATTGTTGGATTAATCTGCACATTACAATATAAGTGGCATTTTAATGTTTATGGAAATGTTACTTTGCAACACAAAATCCTGATTGTAATTAATCCTCAAAGCACTAATTGCAGTTAAAAGTCATTTTGCCTCTGAATTGAATAATAGAAGTGTGTAAAGTATAAAGTAGCGTAAAATTGAAATACTCCAGCAGAAGTAGGTCAGAAATGAACAGATGAAAAAGCATGTTGTTATCGACGACCACAGACTGTAATGAAGGAGAAAAGCTCTGAAATGAAAAGTCATAAAGACTTTGATTATGTTCAAATCTTGAGAATTAGTGGCGTCCTCTAGGCGGTGGGTCGTGTGTCTGTGTTGGACCTCTGGGGGTGAGGGGGGGGGGGGGTTCCCTTAATTGACTTCATCTTGATTGATACAATATAATAGGAAATAACTAAGAGAACGAGCCTCAGTGTCATTAGAGGAGGAATTTTAATGAAGCCTAACTACCCGCTTAGCGCCGGCTCCCATAATACCAGATCTGCTCCGTGTGAGTCATGAAAACAAATTTCAACACCTGCTGCTTACTGCTGTCAGTGAGTGGGCTTAAATAGTATTGTACCGTGACCACCCCCCCGGGTGTGTCTAGGGGCGCTACGCACGACAGTATATATACTGAGAGATCACTATGCAATATTCCTAGTGTGTATTACCACCCAACCGGGCCATTAAACGACCTATCGTGTTACTTCATTACACGTTAACATGATGGTGCTATGCTGACATGTATGGCATGATTGGAGGGGGTGGTGGCGGTGAGGGGGTGTACAATAAGTGTGAGGCTGTAATCTGTGAAGGCCTGCTGCGATGGAGGAGTCTCCTCTGATTGACGCAGCAGCTGCTTCCTCCTTCTCACTTTTCCTTTTTGTCCGTGTGTGTTTATCCCGGCGATAGAGACCAAAGGCCCCGAAAACAACCGGCGTTTATTATCTAAAGTGCATCATTCACGGGGTGGAATAAGTGTTCACGTCCTTTAACTTCACTCATTTTGTAAATAAATCAAATACCACTTTAAGGACAGATCTTGAATTAAGGATCCTGCAGAGGTGACATATATGTTATAGGAAAGTACGTTTTATGAGTCATTACGTATTTAGTTTTGTGAAATAATGCACAATTTGATGTCTTTGTACCTTAAACAGTTACTTTTAATTAAAATGTCTGAAAAGTATAAAGGGGAAATGTTTGCTAACACAGACGTCTGAAATGTGACGAAGTAAAGACACAGCTTTCCTGTCTGCGTTTATTATCCAGAAATATTAGGAAACACTGATCAAAACCATTATATATGTATGTAGTTAGAGTAGTTTTGGCTCCTGATTGATGTCATGTATCAAACAGGAGATTGTTAATATACATATATGTATAAAAAATGACATGTTGATGGTATATACAGTCTTATAGTCCAGTGGTGACCACGTGGGGTTGTGGGGTCATAAGTTCAGTCTAAGATGAGGCCTTTGATTTTGTTGTGACATAATGAAAATGTTGATGTAACAGCTCACAGATGTCTGACACAACTTTCCTGTCAGCGTTCACTCACCAGGAATGTCCCGAAACACTGGTTTCATCGTTTATTATATATTCATTTATATAAAAATATGAATCCATTTTATCAACATTGTATTGTGTTGTAAAAGTTAAATAAATGTTGCGAACCCTTCAAAATACTGCAAAATACTTCGGTTAGTGGTCATACCTCAGCTAATGAGACCATGTGGACTATGTGGACTGGGGGGGTCATACATGTTTTAAAAGTGTCTTTAATTAACCCTCTCGTGGTTAAAGTGTGCAGATTTACAGTGTGGGAACGACGGGACAAACTCAACTGCCTCCCTCCCCCACCACCTCGTAGATTCAGAGCAACATAAACCTTGTAACTGCTCCTAAATCACAAGATGGCATAAAAAGAGGGGTGGGGGGGGATGGGGGTGGAGGAGTCCTGGCTAACACATGGTGTCATGGTGACATTGGTGGTGCTGAGAGATTTATGAGGAACTGCTGCAATGTGAGCGGCAGCGTGTTTCATCTATGCACGATCCTACCCCCCCCCCCAACCTGCCCCCCCATGTTTTTCTTACATAACATGACATTATTTACCTTTTATCATCTTGTGTGAGCTCTTATATCCAGTCAATTAACGCCCACATGTTTGCAGTGTAATACAACACAACAACAGTAAATCATTTTTATACGACACCTGAGATGATTTACGGCTCCGAGTCGATTGGAGTTCAGCGACAGAGCCACAAATCACCTGTCGTCTGCGTTAATATTAATGATTAAAAACAAAGGTGGACAAACACCTGATTGATATTGTACAGAGAGGGGTTTTCTGCCCTGAAATAACGTTATATCACTCAGCAGAGTTGTATATTAGATTGGACCTCAACCAGAGCTTTCTACCACTTGAAAATGAGTAAAGGTCCATTACAATGCATAACAACGTTTTTAGACAGATCCAAGCCTGATAAACAGCCGACCCTCGTCTGCAACCCATAAATTATTCTATTTATAACGAGCCGAAGGGGCTCAGACTGCATCTCTTGTAATCAACAGTATCAGATCTGTGTAACTTGGATGTAAGTTTGCGATATTTGTGTTAATTTTAGCCTTTTTCCAATTTGTTAGGTGCGTGTTGAAAGCAACATATGTTCATGTGCAGACTCAATGTAACTGTGATCACGTGTCTCAGTGTCGGTGTCTCCAGCTTCTTGGTACATGGACATATATCACAGGCCACGCTGATAGGCCTCCCATGATTCATTAGTGTTTATGCTAAATATAAATTCACACATATACAATTGATTATTGCAGCTGAGGAGATGTTTAATTGATGCTACAACTCAGATGATCAGCACTGAGTCTAACCTCCGCCTCTACACCTGACCGAGGCGGATCTCTTCACAGATTACTCTGGTCATCCACATCCCTTCATTCAAACTCTCGTCTTTCCCTCAGCTGTTGTTACCACCTTATTCCTCACGTTGTTCGGCAAAGTAGCAGGTGGAGGCGAGTGGAAAGCAGGACGGTGTCATTCTGAGAAAGGCCTGGACGGTGATAGGCCGAGGGCAAAGGGCAGCGAAGTGTTGAAGCTCAGCGCTGAGCCTCCTAAAATAAGAGGATCTTCCTCACAGCTGGACTCCGGGACTAAAAACAGACTGGAGCGAGTGACTCGAGGAAGAGGAGCGTCCATGTTGACACAGGGATTCTGGGACATTCTGTTTCTAAAGCCATGTTGTTGTTGTGGCGCTCTGATCTCATGAGTGTAAAAATACACAGATAAGAGCATGGTGATGGAGCAAAGACACAGATGTTCGCACTGGATCCTAAAAAAAGGCTCAGTCTGGATCAGACCTGTCGTTGCCTTTCAGTTTGGTTCGGCCTGTTAAAAGTGCCAAATCCAAGTTTTCACCAGTGCTGCGTAGCCAAAGTTAGCAGTTAGCATCAACACCTGTTGAGTTTAATTTGTCAGTCTAGAAGACACGATAGCGTCTAACTATCAGGAAGAGAGGAGGTTTAAAACTCATAACTTCCAAGTTTAGGGTTAGGCTTAATTGATATTATAAATTCACATGAGGAAAAAAACAGGAAACAGGTCTCTGGTCTGTTTTTTTTTTCTTGTATTGAATCTGATTTTGTTCTTATAGATTTGCAAGTTCTCTCAAAGTGCGTAGGTCTTTTCTTCCAAATTTGTGACTTTTTCCAAAGAATTTCAGACTTCTACAGAGGAGCATGAGGGCCAACAAAGCCATGTTTTTAAGATTCTGAGTTAAAAGTCAGAAATCATCTCTGAGAAAAAACACTCAAAATTTCTGAGGAAAAAAAGTTAGAAAAAACTCAGGAATTATGAATTTCTGAGTTTTTTTCTCAGAAATTCTGACTTTTTACCTCAAAAATTCTGACTTTTTTTCTCAGATATTATGAGATTTCTTCTCAGAAATTCGAACTTTTTTCTGAGAAATTCTGACTTTTTTCTCATAATTTCAAACATTTTTCTCAAAAATTCTGCCTTTGTTTTCTCAGAATTTCCGATAATTTTTTTCTCATAAATTCTAACTTTTTTTTCTCAGAATTTCCGATTATTTTTTCTCAGAAATTCGAACTTTTTTCCTCAAAAATTTCGATTTTTTTTCTCAGAAATTCTGATTTTTTTTTCTCAGAGATTCAAGCTTTTTTTTTCAGAAATTCCATCTTTTTTACTCAGAAATTCAGAGAAAAAAAGTCATAATTTCTGTGAAAAAAGTCATAATTTCTGAGGTAAAAAATCTGAAAAAAAGTCAGAATTTCTGAGAAAAAAGTTACTTTCTGAAAAAAAGTCAGATTTTTTTTTTTAAGTCAGAATTTCTGAAAAAAAGTCAGAATTTCTAGAAAACCAAGTCAGAATTTCTAGAAAAAAATGTCAGAATTTCGGAGAAAAAATCTCAGAATTTTTGAAAAAAAGTCAGATTTTCTAGAAAAAAGTAAGAATTTCTAGAAAAAAAGTCAGATTTTTTTTTTTTTTTAAGTCAGAATTTCTTGGAAAAAGTCAGAATTTCTAGAAAAAAAAGAGTCAGAATTTTGGAGAAAAAAGTCAGAATTTCTAGAAAAAAAGTCAGACTTCCTAGAAAAGAAGTCAGAATTTCTAGAAAAAAAACTCAGAATGCCTAGGAACAAAAGTCAGAATTTCTAGAAAAAAAGTCAGAATTTCAAGAAAAAAAGTCAGAATTTCAGAGAAAAAATCTCAGAATTTTTGAAAAAAAAGTCAGAATTTCAAGAAAAAAAAGTCTTTTTTTTTTTTTTTTTTTTTTAAAAAGGTCGGAATTTCTGAAAAACAGTCAGAATTTCTAGAAAAAAAGTCAGATTTTTTTTTTTTTAATTCAGAATTTCTGAAAAAAAGTCAGAATTTTGGAGAAAAAAGTCAGAATTTCCAGAAAAAAAAGTTTCAAAAAAAAATTTCAGAGAAAAAATCACAGAATTTCGGAGAAAAAAACTTAAGATTTCTGAAAAAAAAGTCAGAATTTTTGAAAAAAAGATCTCAGAATTTTTTAAAAAAAATTCAGATTTTCTAGAAAAAAAGTCAAAATTTCTAGAAAAAAAAAGTCATTTAAAAAAAAAAAAAAAAAAATTCAAAATTTCTGAAAAAAGTCAGAATTTCTAGAAAAAAAAGTCTTTTTTTTTTTTTTTTTTTTAAAGGTCAGAATTTCTGGAAAAAAAGTCAGATTTTTTTTTTTTAAGTCAGAATTTCTGAAAAAAAGTCAGAATTTCTAGCAAAAAAAGTCAGAATTTCGGAGAAAAAATCTCAGAATTTTTGAAAAAAAGTCAGATGTTCTAGAAAAAAAAGTCAGAATTTCAAAAAATAAAGTCAATTTTTTTTTTTTTTAAAAGTCAGAATTTCTGAAGAAAAGTCAGAATTTCTAGAAAAAATTCAGAATTTCTAGAAAAAAAGTTCAGAATTTTTGAGAGAATAAGTCAGAATTTTTGAGAGAATTAGTCAGTATTTCTGGGGAAAAAAGTTAGAATTTCTGAGAAAAAATCTCAGAATTTCTGAGAAAAAAAATCAAAATTTCAGAGAAAAAATCTCAGAATTTCTGAGAAAGAAAGTTAGAATTTCTGAAAAAAAAGTCAGAATTGTTGAAAAAAAAAGTCAGAATTTCGGAGAAAAAAAAGTCAGAATTTTTGAGAGAATAAGTCAGAATTTCTGGGGAAAAAGTTAGAATTTCGGAGAAAAATCTCAGAATTTCTGGAAAAAAAAGTCAGAATTTTCTAGAAAAAAAAAGTCAGAATTTTTGAAAAAAAGTCAGAATTTCTAGAAAACCAAGTCAGAATTTCTAGAAAAAAATGTCAGAATTTCGGAGAAAAAATCTTAGAATTTTTGAAAAAAAGTCAGATTTTCTAGAAAAATAAGTCAGAATTTCTAGAAAAAAAGTCAGATTTTTTTTTTTTTTTAAGTCAGAATTTCTTGGAAAAAGTCAGAATTTCTAGAAAAAAAAGAGTCAGAATTTTGGAGAAAAAAGTCAGAATTTCCAGAAAAAAAGTCAGAATTTCAGAGAAAAAAATCTCAGAATTTCAGCGAAAAAAACTTAAGATTTCTGAAAAAAAAGTCAGAATTTTTGAAAAAAAGATCTCAGAATTTTTGAAAAAAAATTCAGATTTTCTAGAAAAAAAGTCAAAATTTCTAGAAAAAAAAAGTCTTTTTTAAAAAAAAAAAAAAAAATTCAAAATTTCTGAAAAAAAGTCAGAATTTCTAGAAAAAAAACTCAGAATGTCTAGAAAAAAAACTCAGAATTTTGGAGAAAAAAATCTCAGAATTTTTGAAAAAAAGTCAGAATTTCTAGAAAAAAAAGTCATTTTTTTTTTTTTTTTAAAGGTCAGAATTTCTGGAAAAAAGTCAGAATTTCTAGAAAAAAAGCCAGATTTTTTTTTTTTTAAGTCAGAATTTCTGAAAAAGTCAGAATTTCTAGAAAAAAAAGTCAGAATTTCGGAGAAAAAATCTCAGAATTTTTGAAAAAAAAGTCAGATTTTCTAGAAAAAAAGTCAGAATTTCAAAAAATAAAGTCAATTTTTTTTTTTTTTAAAAGTCAGAATTTCTGAAAAAAAGTCAGAATTTCTAGAAAAAATTCAGAATTTCTAGAAAAAAGTTCAGAATTTTTGAGAGAATAAGTCAGAATTTTTGAGAGAATTAGTCAGTATTTCTGGGGAAAAAAGTTAGAATTTCTGAGAAAAAATCTCAGAATTTCTGAGAAAAAAAATCAAAATTTCAGAGAAAAAATCTCAGAATTTCTGAGAAAGAAAGTTAGAATTTCTGAAAAAAAAGTCAGAATTGTTGAAAAAAAAAGTCAGAATTTCGGAGAAAAAAAAGTCAGAATTTTTGAGAGAATAAGTCAGAATTTCTGGGGAAAAAAGTTAGAATTTCGGAGAAAAAAATCTCAGAATTTCTGAGAAAAAATCTCAGAATTTCTGGAAAAAAAAGTCCGAATTTTCTAGAAAAAAAAAAGTCAGATTTTTTTTTTTTTTAAAGTCAGAATTTCTGGGAAAAAACTCAGAATTTCTAGAAAAAAAAAGTCAGAATTTTTGAAAAAAAAGTCAGAATTTGAGAAAAAAAAGTTAAAATTTCTGCAAAAAAACCCCTCAGAATTTCTGAGAAAAAAACTCAGAAATTCATAATTCCTGAGTTTTTTTTATTATTATTTTTTTTAATCTCAGAATTTCTGACTTTTTTCTCAGAATTTCTGAGTTTTCATGTATTTCTTCGTGTTTATCCTCCGATGAGTGGTGACTGTACGGAGTCCTGGATGACACTTGTGCAGTTGAAAGGTTCAGTTTAACCCCAACACAAACAGTGATTAATGATGTGAGCAGTTCAACATCTCACATTTATTCTTTTTTCACCATCGCTCATGGGTTTGTTCTGGTTATATGTGAAAACACTGAATGTGTATTTTATTTTGGATTTCATAATACTGCACTGGTGTTAAAACTAAATCTGAACCTCATGGTGAAAAAGTTGTAGAGACTCACTGAGAACGAAGACTCAAAAAAAACCAAAAAAACATCCAGTGTTCAAGTAATAAATACTTTATTTTCACATTAGTATTAAAAATGCAGTCAGGGCTCATTGTCTCCTCTCCACTGTACAGGTTTCACTTTGTGAGTGACAGGCAGTTTTCTTAAATAGCATTATGTACAGCACTTAAAAACTGTTCTAGAGAATTATTGTTCAGTAAATCTTCACAAAAACAAAAATTATTGTTGTCGTGTTGATCATCGGCCTCCGCCATTGGCTGCTCCGCCCCCGGCTCCTCCTCCCGATTGGTCCTGAGCACCGGACATCATCAAGAAGAGGACGAGAGGAACGATGTACATCCACTGGAGAAGACAAGAAAAAAAATGGAAGTAAATATGATGATCGATTTGATTTCAAGATGACAAATTAAACTGAGATCAGTGACGTCTTTTCCTTCCTTGATTAGATTCAAATTATTTTCTGGACAGAAAAAAGTCAAAGTGTAGATTAGATAAAGAAGAAATCTCAGGATCAAACACCAAACACATGCTGAATATATTCACACCAACAGTAAAAATTTAGGGATTTCTTGATGCTTTATTCATTACAGAGGCTTCCCTGATACAAAAGAACTTTGATTCAGGAATTTTGAGCTTTAAAATGTATTTGGCTTTGAACCTGGAACAAAAAAAGAAAAACACAAAAGAAGGAACAGGTAGGAAATGAGGGCGAGGTTTTCAGTTAGTTACACAGCTCAGACGTTAATTATAAAAGGTGAGGAAGGCAGACAGAAGGAGCCACAAGAAAGGAAACAGTACTTCAGTGGGAATCAGCTCTGCTCTCTGCCCCCCCCTGCTGGGGGCTGTGCCGAATTGGTGGCCATGAGGAAGATTGCACCTCCCAGAATCAAATACCACTGGAACACAGCACAGCACCGAGTCAACACACTGTCACTGAACATGGCAACACACACACACACACACACACAGAGCACAGTGGACAAACAAGACAGGGAACACAGTGTGACTCCAAGTGACAGGTCGAAATGTCAGGAGGAGACGACAAAGTCTCCACTGTTGGTTAAAGAGGAACTCATTTTTTTGTTTCTAAAAAGTTTAAAACTCAAGTTTGTAGGCAGGAAAATTGTGGATCTCAGCATCACAGGGAGAAGCTGTGGCATCGTAGAGCCTGAACTCAGACCATCACTGTGACATAGGGTGCTTTCATACATGCTAATGCTAAGCTAACTCTGAGCTCCACTGGCAGCTGGTAACTGATGTCCAATGGTTTAGTGACGTCATGTTTATTCCTCTTGGTTCATTTGTATGAACTTGGTGTAAAACAACAAACTGGACCAGAACTAAAAAAAAAAAAAAAAAAAAAGGTGATGATGCATCGTCAGTGTCTCTGAGCCAGTTGGACCAGGAGACAGCAGGTTCAAACAGAAGCGACTGAAGCACACAGCAAAGTGAGAACAACACGGAGGGCAAACAAAAAATGTGCAGCCATTTTTACTCACAAAAAACAAAACAAAGAAAGAAAACAAAACTACTTCCTGAAAAAAACACATCTGTACCACAGTGCTGAAGCTCCCTCTCCATTTAAACTCATGCTGCATGCACAAAAAAAGCTGCGGTGGGTCTGACGACATTTTCATGTATTCATTAACTGTATGGGCCATTACTATTATCAGAGCCCAATTACTGAAGGAAGAGAGTATATCTTTAGGCGGCGCCTGCTGGTCTTATCAGCAGGTTTCAGTACTTACATATTTAGCGAAGAAAGATTTCTGCTCTTGCGGATTCTTCGCTTTCTTCTCAGATTCCTGCTCCATCCGTTCAAGGAACAGAGCCGTCTCTGGTCTGGAAAAGAGAGTTAGCAATTAGTATTCAAACACCCCCCACAACAGAGAGCGTCTCTGAAAGGCAGAAAAGTGCAGAGAGACTCAGGTCTACCTATTGGGAAATTATGTGAAGCTGCTAAGCCCAGGCAAATACAGTATAAGTGAATCAAAGGCATCTGAAAAAGCTACAGTCAGATACACAGGAGGATTTCACTGATGCACAGAAAGCTTCAGATATAGATGGAAACACTGTGGTAGCCTGAGCAGAGAAGAGAGAGCTTCATCAAGTATCTGAGGCAGAAAAGATTAAAAACAAAAGCAAGAAGCAAAACAAACAAAACAAAAGAAGGTATAAAAAAAAGAAAGAATAAATCACACACAGATGGATGTAGATATAATATCAGACTGACCCGGGTGCATTCACGGGCGCCATGACACGGAGCGTGGTGTTGAAAACCTCCAGATCAACTTCATCCTCAACCTCAGTGCCCCGACAGGCCCCAGGTATCGTTACTATGGAGACACCGATGAGGTACCCAGAGACATCAGTGTGGAGGGTGATTGCATCACTCAGATGGGACTCCACCATGGCACACTGCAGATCAGAGGAGAACGCAGGAGTTACACCAGCATTACCAGCCTGATCCATATCACAGGGAGGATACGATGCTGTTTTATCTATTAGATTTTAATGAGCCCTTGATCTGAAGCCACTCTGCCTAGATATTTATTATTTTGTACAAACATTTTTAGTGATTTTATTAGGGACAACATCATGCTTTCAATGCAGTTATATAGTCTGTCTAGATTTATCACAGTCTGGTCTTTTTTTTAGCATATTAATGCAAAGACAGTGAATCTGGGCTGAATATACTGGCCGCCTATAGGATCAATGAATACATATTACACATTGAGGCCGTAAGACGCTTGTCAATATTCACTACAGCTATTTAAAATCACCCCTGTTGAATCGACTGTTTAGCACAGGATCGTTGGGTCAGCTTTCTTATTGAACATCTGCAGAATCCAGATGATGAAAGTGCTTTTAAGCGTCGCAAAATGTACTGTGTAAAATCAGAGATGAACCAACCAGCAGGTTAAAAGACAAAACAGCTCAGTGTCATTTACTATCAGCTTAAAGAGCTACAGTTTCATCCATTTGTTCCATTAATGGTAGAAATATTGCAGGAAGCTGTTGCAGCTCTCTCAGTTCCCTAACAGAACGATTGAGTAACTGTATTTTCCTGAAGACTATGTGCTGGTGAAATACATACAGCTCTGACAAACGCTGTGAGGTGTCCCTCCATCTGTCGCTCTGTCTGCCTGTCCGCCTGCAGGAAAACACGAGGCACTCTGATCCTGTACAGGCCGTCCACGGCAGCCACTTCCTGTGGAGTCAATCAAGTTAGAAAACAAACATGTTAGAGATGCAGAGTGTTGAGCACAGCCAGCTGACATCCAATTGACCCCTACCTCAGCTTGAAGGTTTCTAATCTATTATTCAAATCTACCTATTAGAGTTCATTAGAAATTTATAAACAAGCTCTTTGCGGCAGCCAGTTGGATCTGGTTGCAGAAAACTGAATCCACAAAGGCTTAGAAAGTATTTAAAATAATGACTACGGTACTTTTTACTTTTTTTTTTTGGTTTTATCACAGTTCACCTTCAGTCTTATTCTGTCTTCCTCTGACAGCTGGTTCTGACTTAGTGAGACACTGGGCTCTCTTCCAGGTTTCAACACCAGCGCTCCGCGTCCTCGAAACTTTGCCACATCATCTGGAACAAGGAGGAAAATGTTTGGTAAGAAGAGGACAGACACCATGATGAAATAACAGGAGAGATGGCGTCACAGTTTTAACTTTTACTGTCATGTTTTTCAATAGAAATTCAGCAGCTGGACTCTGTAGTTGGACTGTGTGGGCATCAATTTGTCACTGTCTCACTAGAAAAATAATAGAGAAGGGACTTAACGGTTGTAAAAGGAAAAAACAGGATGTGAATTTATATTCAGGCAGTGAATATATCTGAGGCTTGGGAGAAGATGACCCCAATGTATGTCAATGATAAACCAACTCAGTACATTTTAAAATCTATATAAGATTATATAATGTACTTCCATCTACAGGTCGTCTTGTGGTTGCTGTCATTGATTTAACTGTTCATCATTAGTATTTCAGTTTAATCTAGATGCCTTTATTTACTCAGCACATAAGCTTTTGAATGGAGTTTCTCAGTTAGCTTTCTCCACTGGGAATGAGGCGTTAGCAGGTAGATAGCACACGGTTGCTCAGCTAGCTTACCAGCATTAGCAACAACGTATTAATCACCTTTATTGGGACATAAACACTTTCTTACCGACTTCAAATGAGTGTTCAAGAGGCACAGAGAAACCACTGAACTCAGTGTCCAAGGCATCACCAACCTGAGGGCAAAAATAAAACCTGTCGTCAGGCGTTAGCCAGTTGCTCACGCAAAGCTAATGCTAATCACATAGCTAACAGGTGCAGCTTCCGCTAATCTCTGGCCAAACGTTGGGGTTAAGGAAGCGAATATTTTACACTTACCCTTCTGCCGTTATTACAATAAACATATTTCGTGCATACGAAGAATAAAACAGTCGAAATGACTAGACTTTTAACCGGCGGTAGACGAGCCATTTTGACAGGAACAGCTCAGAGTGGACGGTCAAGCTAGCGACTACATTAGTTGTTCCGGTGTTTTTTCAAAACAAAAGCCTCCAAAATAAAATTTATATTCATGAAATGATTTAAACATGGATTCTTCTCTCTCTCTCTCTCTTTAATGTTCTCATTCTTCTTAAAATAATTTTGTAAATGACTTTACTTTTCTATTAATAGAGATCCAACATAGTTTCATCATGTTTGCTTATTTAAGCTGGGGGATGGCTTCATCATTCAGACATCACTCAGCTTTGTTTACATCATTCTCTCATGGTTTAAATGATTGACAGCTTTAAATGCATGTGACAGGGGGAATGTTATCTACACACAGGCAGAAATACACACACACACACACACACACACACACACACACACACTGAGAGTTAATTGTTAGAGCTAGGGTTATTTAAGGTATGTGTTGACCTACTTGTGTGCACGTTGTTTATGCATACCTCTCAATATTATATCAACTTGCTTTGCTTTTCACTTCTGTCTGGTTTTGAACATGCAGTGTTGTCACCTAATGTACCAGTGCTGCTGCACAGGAACTGTACTTTAGTCTTTGAATTAGTATTTTTAGCATTTTGGTATTTACAGCAGTTTCTTTGTCTGCTGACAGAATGCAGCTAATGAACCAGGTCTGGGTGTGTGCTGCTGTCTTGTAACGTGTCAGCAGCAAGTTTGTGTGCAATTTTGTTTCCCTGGAAAATGAAAGCAGTTCTGATTTCTATATTTTTTGAGGCGGTTTACAGCTCGGTGTTGCTGTATGCTCTGGCTGTGGCGAAGAAGATCTGTAGCAGGATGGATAATTTGCCAAAAAGACGTGTTGTTCAGCGCCCGAACAAACCATCTATTTGACCTAATGTGATACTTCTTGATTGCTGTGTATCCCTTCATATTTACAGTACTGTTTACTATGTGTTAGTATCTGTCAGCTGTAAACCATGTGTCAAACAAACAGCTTCACCCGTCTTGGCATTAAATCAGGTGTCTGCACCTTCAAGTCAGTGTAATGTGGGCTCACATGAATATTCATAATCACCTTGACTCAGGGTGCACTGACACGTCCGGGGCCAACAGAGGCTGCTAATAGACCAGAAAAGACCCTGAACCTCCCTCTGAAGTGCCATTTTATCACCTGAAAAAAAAAAAAAAACATCTTTAAATATTAAAATCCTGTAGTCAGCAATCTAAACTCTACCTCAGCTGTAGGTTTATTCAGTTAAATGTCCTTTTAGGGAGTAAATCTGAACTGAATCAGAGCAGAAAACTGCTGCTGTGCTGATCTCAGACCTGCATCAGTGACTTTAATACTGTACACCCACATCCAGCTGTGGTGGAGTGGACTGTCGATCACATCTGGCGCCAGAACGTGCCTCACATGTGTCCTCGTGTGATCAGATTTCACTTCTCGGCTCAGAAATATTTATTTATTAATTCCCATGTGCAGGCTGTGAAAAGTGAAGAGGAGGAGGAGGAGGAGGAGGAGGAGGAGGAGGAGGATCCCAGTGGCGATTGGACGCCGACTGACTCCAAAACCTTATCTGAGATGTTCTGCACAGACACACATCCATAGCACCCGAGAGCCTGGAAAGCTTTATTTATTTATTTACCTTAAATATTATTTTTATTGACACAGTTTTTCATACCAAAATATAAACTACACAAAAATCAATACCCCAAATCTAAACATACACACACTCACAGTTACGAGAGCAGCACAGTATATCATAATCATGTGCCAAGGACAGAAACACACAACAGTACATATCATCCATATGGAACAACAACAACAACAACAGTCTATAAACACCACAGTCGTCTGAACACTGACTATGTGTGTACTGTTTAGAGCAATGATATAAAATTGATCATTCGACCACACGAGGCGACTACAACATCAGATTTTTTTTTGTTTTTAATGTTTTCATGACTTTTATTGTTGATATATAAAACAGATCTCATCAGGTTGAGTCCATATGTTTCAAAAATGAACCACAAAATCCCTTCGACACATGTTTAACATTAAATTGAATTTTTAAAGTTTATAAAACCTACATGAAAACAGGGACGTCCTGGTGCCGGAGGTGTCATTTAATCACTGTCGCTGCTGAATAAAAGCAAAAAAATGCAAGAAAAAGAAGGAAATGTGATGATTTATTGAATGTACGGTGGCCCTGAGGGCCCAGTGCACTGCAACTTAAGAAAACACATGCAAAGACACAAAAGCACTATAAGTTCATCAATTTGACATCACATGTACTAGTACAAAAGCTCAACACAACATAAGTGTTTCCAGGGACACAAAAACGTGACGGACCGGACAGGGGCTTGTTCATCTTCAAAGCTTTTTGACTTTTAAAGTTGTGACGCTCAGTTTGTTTGTTTATCACATAATATTCTCTGTTAGCTTAGCATTCGTCTTTAGCCAGGTCCAGGCAGCTCAGGGACCCACAGTGGACGATGTAGTTTTTAAAAGTCGTAGATACTTTGTGGCTGTAACTCTGGGTCAGACACGGAGCTCACTTGTCGCCGTGGCAGCGGCTCAGGCATTGGTCTGTTAGCAGCTCATCAGGCTCAATGAGCTCAGACTGCGATATGTTGCACCTCCGAGCCAGAATTTATGGATCGTTGTTCTCCTTTCTCTGTGGCCCAGCCCGCATTAGATCCTGGCTTCAGTTACAAATGTAACTGGGTTTGCAGTTGCCAAACTCTGTTAAACAGCCCAGGGGTCACTCGGAGGGCAGAGTGTGCGACTCCATCGAGGGATGAGGAGTCCAAATCTTAAAAGAGTATCAGACCCAGAGAGAAGTGGCAGCAGCAGCGGCAGCAGGTTTCTGTCAAATGTGATTGATGTGATTTATTTCTCAATGCTTATTCCTGGCTGAAGAGTTCTGCTGACGTGTTATAAAACCTCCATGGATACAAGTGAGGGGCATCCATCATGTTCAACTCCATCATCTGAAAAGGAACTTTAAACCCGGGATTAATCCTGTAAAGACAGATAGACAGATAGAATCTGCATCTGCCTTTGTAACCATTAACAATAATGGCGAACAACAGGTGATGATCAGATCTCCTGATCTTACATGTGAAATTTTATCTCCTCAGTATCACATCATTATCACGTTACCGTGTGCATGGAAACAGCTTGTCTGCGTCTCCTTCAGTGTGAAGGTGGGGGCGCTCTGTATGGAGCATATGGTGACTGAAGCATGTGATTCCCCCGGGCTCTGCTTTTGAAACCAAGCAGCCCCATACAGTATCTAAACCCACCCCACCCTTACTGGGACAGCCCATTACTCTCTGTCGTTGTCCTAAACAACGGTGTCACCTACCTATTTTTAGTCAAATATGAAAGCTTGTGTATTAATGTGAAAAGACAACAGGACTTTCACTTTGAAGGAGGAGGCTGTCACGTCCTGTCTGTGCGCTGCCGTTAAAATTGGAGCATTGTGAATAATGAGAGAGAGAAAAATCTTTCAAAAACAAGAAAAACATGTCGCACCACGTTCAAAGTTTTCAGTGAGACGACACATGACATGCTTATTATAAAAATTATTCTCTTGTACACGCTGCAGTGTCAATAACAGATCAAACAGATCGATCACCTACAAGCAGGACCGTTGCTGGTAACTTTGGGCCCCCTGAAAAAATACTGAAGTGGCCCCCCTATGAATTATCACTTTTTTATAGCTTTTGTTTATTTCAACCAGGGCAACGGTGGTGATGAGTGACAGCATCAGACAACTTTCCTGTCATTCTGATTCAATACTTCTCCACTATGTCTCGTGAAACTTTTGGTTTTCTTGTTTCCAATGTCATACCAGGCATGTGAAAACGTAGCGTAGCTAGGGTGAGGGTCCTGTATTAATTCAGTAAGGGATGGTGCATTTCCTGTGTAATTACGGGGTCTCTGTAATAATACATGTGGCCAAGCCCAAGGCAACACTGCCTTAGTGCTCTCCGAGGGAGGCTGTGGCTGTAGTGAGGCCCATGGACGTGGCTGAGCCCAGGTCCCATGGCCTCAGTGCTCTTTCCAGGGAGCTGGGGCGTGTGCGAGGCCCATGCATGTGGCTGAGTCCAAGGCCACACAGCCACACCCTTAGTGCTCTCTGACGGAGGCTGGGGCCAGTACGAGGCCCATGCACATGGCCAAGCCCAAGGCCACACAGCCTCAGTGCTCTCTGGGTGTGATAAAATAAAGCATTAAATTGTGATTTACAATGGACACAGATTAATTGTCATCAATATCTTAATTGATTAACAGCCCCCAAATAGTTGTTTTCTTCAGTTTGCTGTTCGTTGAGCTCTCTGGGCCACCGTGCAATGTCCCCAAAACAGTCTGAGTTGATAAATGTATTGTATTGGGATGTTTGTTGCTCCCGGTCCACTGACAGCCGTAATCCCTACCAGTCATGGGAAAGTGTGTGTGTAAAGGTGGAGAGGACCTGCTTTAGTTGGCTTAACGTGTACTTCAGTGAGGCTTAACTAATGCAAGCGTTAAATAACTGTGGTGTCATCCTCTACAGCGGCTCAGTGGATCATGTAGGACACCTATAGTTAGTCTCCTGTACCCACTTCAAAGCCACAATATATGAATAATCTCGACCCATTCGGAGTTTAATCACAGTATAAATCACCACTGATGAGCTGTGAACGCATCAGAAAGATTTATTACGCACAAGTCTGCTAAAGAGTCAAGTAATGTAAAGTCAGAATATACAGTAGACTCAAGGACCTTTTATGTCCTATTCAAACAGGCCTCCGTAATCTTCCTCCAGGGTATTTTGTTCTCCTTGAACATCTGAATCTCAAGTTGCACTCGCCTTAAATAGCTGTTCTTCAGTCTCTGTCTCTCTCTTTCTGACTGAACTTCTCTCTCCAAAATTAAAGTCTCGCTGAATGTTTATTGTTACCGTCAAGGTTAAAGCTGCCGGGGCAATTTGGGGCGAGCGAGACGATGGGCACAGAATCCAGAGGAGGGACGACTGAATGGAAAGTGAAAAGCGGCTTAAACGCACAATTTAACACTGATGCTTATAATATCCATATTTGCTTTGCATTGTCATTTAGAATCAGTGGAAGGAGGATAAGGACTCACGCTCGTGCTTCTGCCACTTATATATGCATGAGCTTTTCTTATTAAATGTATAACAGTGAATATATTTATTTATTCCACTGCGCTTGTGAAATCTGTGTCAGTGTGGAAACATGTATAGGTGTGTGCAGAGATTCAAACCTCTCCAGGAACTCCTGAGGTCGGCGACCTCTCTCCACTGTCTTTGACCTTGGTCCTCACATCCCTGTGCGACGGCTGCCAGTCCCATAAAACGCCACCCGCTGACAGCTTCAGCTACTGGAGAACAAATGGGATTGTCAGAGCCAGTGGGAACGACAGGCTGCTGCTGCTGCTGCTTTGTTCTCATTTTCATCTCCGACTTTGTTCTCAACTCATCGTCTTCACCGAGGGACTGTGTGGAAATCACTGGGCCAGAGGAGGAGGAGGAGGAAGAGGAGGAGGAGGAGGAGGAAGGGGAGGTGCTGGAGTTTAGGTTTGACTTTTTAAGAGAGCAACACAAGACGAGCTAAATGAACAGTCAGATGCACCTTCTCTGATGATTTCACTTCATCTGTCGGATTTAGTCAGGTTCGTCTGAGGCGATGTTCGGCGTCCGTAAACCCGTAAGATCCACAGCAACTGTTTCCTGTAGGTGGATTATTGAACAGGTTACACACAGGGTCCGGGTCACATACACAAACCACTTATTAAAAGAAATGACAAATTACCAAAGACACACAAAAGAAACAAAAACGAAATCATCACAAAGTCAAAAAAAAGACACAAAATGACCACAGAGACACAAAACAAGTAAAAACAGAGAAAAAATGACCACAAACAGAAACAAAGAGCAAAACTACTTCAAAAACACACAAAACAAGTAAAAAGACACAAAAAATGAACTAAAACTAATGCAAAGTTACTGTAAATTGACACAGAACAGGTTAAACAACAACAACAACAACAACAACAACAACAACAACAAACACAAGGTCGCACAACATGAGTAAAAAGAGACACAAAACTATTAAAGATGCAAAACATTCACAAAGAGATGCACAATGAGAACAAGTAACCACAAGAGAACAGCTGAGGTTTTGCTGTTATGTAATGACGCCTCTTACTTCAAATCTTCCCCTGAACGACACTTCCTCCTCCCTCCTTCTCTCACCCCACCTCCCCCCTCTGATAATTTCCACACTGTCCCTTAGAAAGACATTCAACATGTTTTTTTTTTTTTTTTTGTTTTTTTTTTTTTTACCCGCCTCAGTCAGACAGAGGCCACTCAGCATCACTCAGTCACACTGTCAGTCAGAGGTGATTAGCATCAGTCAGTTCGTTAACGTCCTGCCACCAGGGCCTAATGAGTTAATCAGCTGGCAGGTTCTCCCGAGGGCCGGACTTTTCTTTATGGCTCTGAACCGCTTTTACCCCTCATGGTGTCTTCCTCCTCCTCCTCCTCCTCCTCCTCTGCTCCACAGCTCCTGCCAAGGTTTCAAGTGACACCCATTCTGTCACTCTCCTCCTTCCTTGTTCCACTTCTTGAAGGAGGAGGAGGAGGAGGAGGGAGGAGGAGGAGGAGGAGGAGTGGGAGGATGAAGTGACTGGCAGTGGTGTGTTTGAGTGGGGAGGGAGGGGTGGAGGGGTGGTGGTGATGAGGTGATAAAAAGGGATGGAGGAGGAAATGTAGGCAGATCCACAGACACGGAGCGAGGAAGACGCTTTCAGAGGAATCACTATAAACAGACACAGACATGCCAGAGCCCAAGAAGCCGGGTAAGCTGGTCCGACCTGTGGGATTTTAATAGAAAAGTCAATGATCAAAAAACAAAGGAAGGAAGCTGACAGTGCAGTGAGATGTTCAGATGAGTGAAAAACAGAACAACAAAGAATTTCTAACCCATAACTTTGAAAAAAGAAAAAAGAAAAGTGCTTTTATTTTGAAAAATTACGCATGAAGCATCACTTCTATAAAGAAACTAACTTTTATTTTTACTTTTTACTCTAATAAGGAGGATAAATGTTTCTAATAGAGTCAGGATATCACCTAACATGTGAGGCGTCCAAGTGCATGTGAATCAAAGCTGCTGAACATGACTCAGTAACGTGTGGTATGAGTTTTAGATTTCATTTGTTACAAGCTCATAAACGGTGCCTTCACTGTCCCTGCATTCAGCTGCAGTAGATCTAGACTCTACATCCATGAGTCTTTATTTCTGTTGTGTTGACACGCAGCAGCTCTCTGTTTGAACTTAGCTGCTTTAATAAGCAGTCGGTTTTATTGGCCACTTCAGTGTTGGTTTTATTAAAACGAATGTAAAGTGAGACAAAAGTAATGGTGAAAAAATGCCGCGGAACGGAGCCACTAATGGTCGTGATAATGGAGCTTTGAGTCACTTAACGGGACAAATGCGTTGGTGAATCCTCTCAGGTCCTTCAAGTTCATTAAACCGCGGGGCGCGGGAACAAACGATAGGAGTGCAAAAGTCAGCGCACTTACGCTAATGACACACATAAGGGTCAAGGTCACAGCTGAGGGAATTAATTGTATAGATATGTAATTTTTTTTTACGATTATGTTTTATTCAGAGCTTTGTGTTACATCATATGAGAAAAATGCGATGTTTAAAATCCAGTTGATTGCGTTAAAGGTCCATATTGGTGATTTAAAGCGATCATAAAAAAATCATCAACTGAAGTTCTTTGGGAGACACGATGAAAAACAGGGCGAGTAAAGGACAGTAAATGCCTCGTTTCATCACCGATAATAAGACCTTTCACTTGCACCATAAACTGCGCGTATGGGATTCCATCGGCGTAGCGTAACCTCGCCATATATGTGGTGTAACATTTAATAACCTGCGCAGCGAAGCGTCAACTGAACATTAATACAGCGCTGTAATATGTGACATTAAACTCCACGGTGTCTGCTGTAATGTTTGCATCAGTCACAGGGTTTAAAATATGCTTGGCCGCCTTTGTCAACAGCGACTTCAGAGCTCTGTAAATCAAATGTGTGCGCGAGGAAAAGGAGGGAAGGTAGGACAGAGGGAAGGAAGGAGGAGGCAGCAGATAAAAGTGAAGAGATGAGCGGGATGATTTGTTAGAAGGACCTCTGCCAAGTCAGGTGTAACTACCTTGTGTCGTATCTCTGCACCGCAGACACCTAATCTATCTGACCCTGATTGCCTCCCTCATTCTGTTTCGCTGTCTCCTCCGCTGGCATCCATCTCCCCTCGCCAATCTGCAGGAAGTTCACCATATCGCTTCGCTGTTATTGTGTGAAAAAGTCACAACTCCCTTCTTTTTTTTTTTTTTTTTTTTTATCACATTTTCATCATGTGTTGATAAAAAAAAAACTCAGTGATCTCTTCATCAAAAAGATTTCTCCTGAAACCAAAATGGCTTCTTCACTGGTTCCTTAAATGACCACAGTTGGAGACGCATGCGAGCGTTGACGTGTGATAGAATAGATTCATAAAAGCATCTGATGTCGCAGTTTATACCCTTTCCCTTTTTATTCTCCATCATGCTGTAATTCCATCCGTTCATTTCATTATATCTAACCAATGTGTCACCGATCCAGCGTCCTGACATCATGCGTATCATATTCCCAACATCACATTACTACCTTCTCTCAGGCTCCTCTTGTTCTTGTGTTTCCACCCATCCCAAATCGTTGCCCCTCTCATGAACTTCATTGCACTTTCTCAGCTTTGGAGCCCCTCTTGCCCCTGTCGATCAGGTGGTTACAGCTCATGTGACTAACCCCCCCCCCCACCCCCGGTGGCGTCTTTGCTCTCTACGGTTAAGGCTGCCCCAGGGGGAATCAAGAAGCAGAAGGGATCTGGAAGAAGCACGCATCCCAATAAACAGCCACAAGAATAGTTCTCAAGTAGAGGAGCGCCTACTGTGGACTTGAGGATCCATCCAGGGGAAGGCGCCTCTGGGATGAGGGGGGGTGTAGGTGGGTGGGTGGGGTGGGGTGTCCACTAGGCTGACCCACATTTGGAATAAAACACAACAGCCCAGCAGGATCATTGTTTCTCACAGCAGCTATGTAATGCTGGCTTGTTCTGTCTGGCGAGGCGGCGGACTCCATGGAACGAACAGTTACACAATAATTAGACCCTGCGCTCTGGAGCTGATGCTAATAGTTGCAGGGTGCCAGGGTGCTCGTTTTCTGGCAGCAGCTCCGTTGCTGAGTGTGTGCAGAAATAACAACGCAGTTTTTTAATCACCAGTAATAGTGCCAGAGGCCATTATCAGCGCCCAAACAACCTTCCTCCTCCTGTCTTAGGAGGCCGGTTTCACAAAGACATAGACTTTAATAACGAGATAAATCAAAGTTCAGATTCAGATGACATCTTAATTCATCTGTTGCACACACACACACACATACACACTACTGGTTAGCAGTTAGCTTAGAAGTTAGTTGGCTAATATTCATATCCTTAAGTCTGTATTATGCATTTCAGAGCTAATTCACATCAATACGACATCTTTATTGTTCGACCGGTTTTAGTTTTGATTTCAGCCAGTTATGCTTATTTACTTTTTAATAGCTCGAGGGGAAAAAATTAGCTAACAAGCTTGCTAATTGCCAGTTAGAAAGCTTGTTTTATGCTTGTTAACTTATCCTGGTTGTGAACCTCACACAGCTGAATGAAAATGTGTTTCTGTAATCATTACCTCAGGACTCATTAAACCACAGCCCTTTTGAGAAACAGTATAAGAAGAGATTCATTAGCTAATAAGCTAACATGTTATGATATCTTCAGAGTGTTGGTCAGCGCTAATTTACGGTTTGAAGATGAATTTGGGTGAATTAATTTTTTCATCTCCTGAGGCGATTAATCATTTACGTAAATAATTGATAAACTTCACCTTTTTAAAGTTTTTTTTTTTTTTTTTTTGAGCTAGTTAGCCTTGTTACCATAGTAACAGTGACACCTGAAGATTTCAAGTCATGTAATGGAGAGAGTAACAAAAAAATGAACGAGTTTCAAGTGGCTGCGTTGGAAATATACACCAGCTTCGTCACCTTTAGTTTTTATTTGGCTGAAGACGACGACGTTATCCTGAGTCAGCAAACACCCCGAGGTGATACAGCAGCTCAGCTCTGCTCCAGGGCCACATGTCTGTGTTTTTATTTCACACCGCAGGGAGGTTGTGTTGTTAAATTTATCAATAATTTAGCCCTGTAAAATGTTGCTGTTACTGTTAAGTCCCTCCAGAAGGCCAACACTGTCTGTTGAAGTGATTTAAAACAGTTGATTGGTTAGTAATGGAACTTCAGTAATCCAAGATGGCCGCCCCATGCATCAACAGTGAGTATGCTAATAGCTAGCTGCTTTTCCGACTTGGTCGTCTTGGATGTGATGTCATCTTTAGCTTTTTTTTTTTTAGAAAAAGCCTTTCATTACCCAGAATTCATGGCAAATTATGACTGGACGAGAGCTGGACAGCTTTGTAAAACGAGCCATCTATCTCTATCGTTATGGCTACTGGGCATCCATGTGTGTATCGTCTTGTTTTTTCAGGGCAGCAGTTGTTTAGTCGAAGGTTAAACCTCCTGTCACCTCTATAGGTTGCAGGCTAGAAGGAGGCTAACATCCCATCACCCCCCTCCTCTCCAAACCACACGTCTCACAACTGGCCCCGTGTAGCATTACCTCATACCGAGGCCATCATCAAGTTCCCACAGGTATGCACCCGCCGCTTGATGGATTACAGACAGATGCAGAGTCAAGCGACTGCGCCATGAGGTCCCACAAAGAGAGTGTGAAAAGTTAACTGAGCCCTGATATATCATTAACAAAGACTCTCTAAATGCGGCCCCAGCGGTGTGTTGTGCCGAGGATACACAGCCAGACTTTATCCCTTATTCTAAAAAGCTTCCTCTGTGATCTGAGAGAGGCCTTGGCCTATTTGGAGCGCGGGGCTGTGTTGTTGTGAGCTGGAAGACAAAAGGAAATGAATGGAAAGCTGAAGTGGATGACAGCTTAATACGGTATTTAAAGCCCCCCTTTGTTTACTGAACACCACAGATTCCTCATCCCCAAATTAGCGTTGCATTTAGCGATTGTTTTCCTGTGTTGAGACTGCTTTATTCACATAATAACAGTTCATTCAAATCGTCAAGAAAGTTTACAGCGGCGCCATAAAATCTAATCTCCAGTTTCACACCCCTTTTATTCCTCTTCCAAACCCATTACCAAATCCTTCCCTTTCTCTCCCCCCTTGTTTGTGCATAAATCTTTATCCTCACGTGTGGCACACGAGGAGAGGGGAGAGAAAGGGGGAGGAAGACATCACTGGTGGAATCCAAACAAGTCATAATTCTTATCATCATCGCTACAACCCAGTGTTATATACAGCCCTCACATTCCCGCCGCAGGCTCGCGTGTCTAATCCCTCAGTCCGCGACCACGACAGGTTTAAAGCATGACCGTTACAGCACGCATGAAGACGAAACGACACGGCAACGTCAGCACTTTTAAAGGTTTATCTCAGCGGGTGAGACATTATTAGTGACCCTTTTCCTTTGCAGCAAAGGTCTCGGCTGAGATCAAATGAAATCCAGAGGAAAACGGGAACGAATTGTACGTCGTCGTATAAATTTTGAATCGCGTCTTTACTTCAATAATAAAACGACACAAAATGGCCTCTAAATATTTCACCTCTGAAAAGACGACTGTACTAACATCCAGAGACTTAAACTGACAGCAGTTTGTCGTTGCCTAACAGTCATTGACAGGTTATTTCCTACAGAACCTGCGGATTATTGTCAGGTACCTGTTTTCTGTTTGTGTGCATTTCAACTCACTTCAGCTCACGTCAGAGGCAAAAAGGCACCTGATCAAATCCTCTTTAAAACATCTGCTCATAAAGTCTAAAAATATCCAGAGGTAATTTAGCATAAATATTGATTGGATCTGATTGAGTCATGATCTCAGTTGTAAAGTTGATTTTTGCATTTTATCTTACAGAAATAACATGTGACGTGTATTTGGTCTTGAACCAAACAAGCAGGTTGCTGTGTGTTACATGTCGCACTTTGCCGTATTGAGAGTTCAAATGTTTCATAACTGCTTGGACCCAATCAAAATTAAGTTTTTCATTTATTTTGCAAACACTTAAACTTGAAACTAGGACTTTGAAACAGGATTTAAAGTAGTTTTACATTGTTACATAAGCAACTTTACTCAAATACGAAAATGCTTTTATTCCACTGTGGCTTAAATAGTCAAATGCACCCAGGTTACTGCTGTATAAGGTTAGAGGAAGGGAAAAAGTCACATCTGAGCAGCTGGGAGCTGAACATATTTTTGCTTCAAAAACAACTTAAATTCTTCACAAAAAGTTGACAATATTTCATGTGCGATAGATGAAATGACCAAACATTATTCAGATTGAAGTGATGCAAAAATATTCTCATATACAGTAATTATGACACGGGCTTAAATGTTTGATTCGACCACATGCTCGATGTCGAGAATCCAGCAGTTGATGTGAGTGTTGCATTTATTTATCACAAGCAAAGAGCAAAAACAACTCTTATAATAATGACATCTCTGCTGCAGCGGAGTTTTACACCACTGTCCTCTAAATCTTAATCAAAGCTCCTTTTGCAAGTTCTCACACAGGTTTGTAAAAATAAAAGCTTTAAAATATTTAAAATCTTCACTTTTTTATTTTTTTTTCAACCCACCAGCTGAGGCTCAGCAGCCAAAACCCAAAAGTAGGTCATCCAAATATGCACACATCTCTCCTGTTTCATTCATGGTCAACGTGTTTGAAGCTCTGAGCTCCTTTCCACCGTGAAGAACAAACAGCTGACGACTTCACTCAGAGGTGAAAGGTCACACACAAGGTGAAGAGCGACATTTGTCAACATCAGTATCAAATCCATTAGGATAGAAATACACCTCCTGAGGATGGATTTCCATCTCTCAAGTGTCGACCAAAAAAAAAAAAAAGAGTCTGACAAACCTCAGAAATATCTGGAAAATCTAAGACTCAAACTTGTGAGGTGACCTGGTTTTTAAAAAAAGCTGTTAAAAATTGATTTTGCAGGAAGCTACAGCGCAGCTCTTGAAGCCTTACGAGAAACAGTCAAAGCGCCGTTGTGTGGTCGTTTTGTTTGATACGACAACAACGCTGACAGTCGCTGGAATTTACTGGAATATCTGTCCTCATGACGTTCGGCTTTTACAAGAGCCGTCACTAATCTGCATGTCAAGCTACTATTTAATCGTTACTCTGAGTTTATCCATTTACCCTTCTCCTGATGCTCTATTCAGCACACGATATAGCTGCAAGTCAGATCATCAAGACTGTCAAATTAACTTGGCAAATGATCGAGTGATCAGGAAGGCAGAGGCTTAAGTGTACCCCCCGATTCTGCCGACAGCACCGCTCGCCATCCTCATCATAAAATGGTGAAACTCCATCAGTCACGCTCTGCCCCCAGAGTGGATGCCAGCCAAGTGCCAACCATACCATTGATACTCATCCACACATTCACGTTTATAAATAGATTGTTTGAATATTAATCTCCTCTTTATGCTCCACGCTGCCAATACCCCCCCCCAACAACCACCACCACCACCACCCCCCATTCTGATGTATATTTGAATATTATGCAAATACAAAAACACCTCTCAGTCACACCATCATGTGGTTTAAGTACAGTAGCAATGGCTTGGCCCCCGCATGATCGTGCCGTATAATAATGGAATGAATTGCTTTTTAAGTGGGATTAAGGTGCTTTTAATGCACTGAGGAACCCCCCCCCCCCATTGGATTGTGGTGTTAAATATGCGTATAAATTAGAGCGGATTGGAGTTTAAGTTGCTAAAAACATCACTCAGAAGCAGAGCGGCGGTTAATGCAGCAGCAATGCAACCGGTCGCATTTAGAGCGCATGTAGAGTTACGTACGGGCAGTTTTCAACTTTGAGATTCATTATTAGACACATGGATAGATAGATGTCTCCCAAGTGTTTAATAATAGACAAATATACCTGGTTTCATGCAAATGTAACATTAACAAAAAATAATGTTGGTGACTATGCGATGATTCGTTTATAGCAACTGATTGGGTCAAAGGTCAATATAACACAACTTATGTTAGTCAGGTGTAAAAAAAAAAAAAAAGGTGTCTAAATCTAGTGGCATTAAAAGGAGTTGTTATCACTACGTTAACCTTGACAGCCCGTACTAATAAGAAATAATAAACCATGATAATCTGCTGACTCAGCACAGAGAGGGACACTGACCACCACTGAGACATGTGCACCATTCACTGCAGACGTCAAACGACCTGAGCCTCCTGAGTCCAGTCCAGTTCACTGACCAGTGTCCTTCCCTTGTCTGAAAGTCAAGGACCATCTCCTGGAGGTGTTTTGGAGGGGGGGGGGGGCGGCATCGACTCACTGGAGGCCATTATCAGACCCCTGTAGTCCTCGCCCTGCCTGATCCTGGTCCAGAATGCACACTAGATTAGATTTCATGATTAATATCAGAGAAATTAACCCGACTACGGCTTCAACTGGAACTCAGAATCCTACATTTCCCATAATGCAACTCTGTGGTATCTTTCACCAGCTCCTCCACGCTTGGTAAACCTTTATGTCTTTCCAGCTCCGACAAGGCCGAGCCCACCTATGAAATCTTGAAGATAGTTTTACAACTATATTTATAGGCCGAGTAGTACTCACTCGCACGATGAGTACACTAATCACCATGTGTAAAATAATCCACCTCCCACATCTTTTCTCTTTCATTGGGCCTGAGCAGCTGCAGGTACATGTGCATGTTTGAAAATTCAGATTGAAGGTGACCTAACAGAGTCCGATTTGTACGTTCATGCAAAACACAAGACGGAGAACATGTGCAGGAAGGAGGCAGCCAGGAACTGATCACATCAATCAAGTCTGAGCCTTTTTTATTCTCTGTCGTCTTATGATGCATTTTTTATCTGCTTGGCCATTTAAAACTGATTCTAATCAGAGTCGCTGGCTCCATTAGCAGCTGGATTTCTTCCATTTTAACCCTGAATGTAAACACACACCGACGTGAGATGATTTCTGCTTCATGACAGATGTTTCTGAAGCAGATCTTAACCTCGGGGCTTCCCTTCCCCCTGGTTTCCTGCAGACAAACACTCAAGTGTTTGAGGTCTCACTTGAGTCACAGGTGAAGCTTCAACCTGCTACTTGCTGTTTCGGCATGTTTACAGCTACGTGCTAACAAACACACACTGGTAACAGGAGCTTCCTGTTTCTCCTGTGGCCGACACACTGTCAGGTGTAGAGGGGTGTGAGCGTGGTGCTGTGTAAAAGGGCACCAGGCAGCATTAACAAAGTATGAACGGTGGGAATATGTTACCACCAAATGGCGTTGCGCTCAGTCAGAGAGAGGAGGCCGTGTGGGCCCTGGTCTCTAGTTAACACGTCTGCTGCTGCCATAGCTTACGGTTGTAGACACGCTTAAGTGACCTAATGTATTCAGCAGTCCTCCGACATCAGGCTCCAGAAGAAACAAAAACCACTTAAGTGGTGCATTCCTCAGCAGCAGCAGCATTAGACGTATCGCTCCGAGTTTAAAGATGCAGCTGTTCAGCATCCGGGCATCGAAATGCACATTCAGACAAACGCAGACGAGGGGTTTGTGCCCTTTCTGGCTTTGTTCAGCGATGAGAGCGAGAGAAAGAGATTTAAAGATTCAAATGTTTGGCTTGGCCCCGACTCCTTCGGCTCAACAGAGTGAACAAGCAGGAGACGCACGCTGCAAAGGAAGACAGGGAAATGTCAAGAGAGATTAACGAAGCACATTCCACAGAGGTTACCCTTCAAAAGCAAACCAGGAAGAGAGGGAGAGAGAGAGAGAGGGAGGGAGAGGAGGGAGGGAGAGGAGGATGAGCACTGCAATGTTAATCGACTCATTGTTTCTCAGTATCATGAAGCTGCTGGGCCTCACTACAAACTATAATGAGAATATGTGGCAGGATCTTTGATCTCAGTCATGTGATACAGATTCTATTAATGATCAATCTACAGCCTGACTGTGACTGTTTCGAAACTCTGAGCCGCCGATATCCACCATTAGCAAAGGGCGGATCAATACCATAAATATCAATAGTATTGATACTGAGTCTTGTTTTGAGTCTTAACATCACATCAAACAAACAAACAGAGGCAGATCTGTCCGATGTGCAGTCACGTCATGAACACTCGCTTCTCTGCTGCTGTTCGTAAACATATAGTTCGGGTGCTACTTTGTGTTAGATGGAAACCTACGGTGGCCCTGAGGGTTCAACCCACTGCGGCTTTATGAAACAATTTAAAAACATGCAGCAAAGTCAGAAAGAGAGAGACTAAAGGTCACAGGTTGGGCTTGAACCTGGGCCACTGAGGAGGATTATTCTCACAACCAGTGAAACACAAATATACTAATTAATGAGAGGAAATAATAAGTAAATTATATGATCTAATACCTGGAATAGAAAATAGACATGAACAATCATTTCTAATGATTAAAGACAGACTGAGCTTTATTGTAAATACATGACTCATCATGAAGTTTCTTTTTGCTCCTTTGTTTCTGCTGCAGAGAGAAAGAGAAGTGGTTCATGTCTAATCAGTCTGAAACGTTAAATGTTGATTATTATAGGAAATAACATTAGCAGCGTGTGGATTATTGCTCTGATCAGAGACACACCCGAGTCTCCTCGTGTTGTTCTGAGCAAAACCACTTATTTATCACCTTCTTGTAAACTGTTCTGTCCCTGCCAGGATCCTGTAGGTAAAGACGACTCAGTGTTTTTCCAGTGATCTGACTGGTCACAGTAGTTTGTACTGTAGGTGTGTTGTTTATCGTACGTTACCATGGCGATTAGAAGCGAACCGCTGTCGCAGAGTCTGAAAAGTTAAGTTATTACCTCGATAACCTCAAATACTCCGGTTGATAATTAATTCACGACGTCAGTGTTGTGTTTGGAGCTTTTTCTGCCCCAAGAGTGACGAGTAAAGTATAAAAAATTATGAATGATACATACACTGTATATATATATATATATGTGTGTGTGTGTGTGTGTGTGTGTGTGTGTGTACACACACAGCCCTGTACAGCAGTGAAATATATATGAAACATTACATGACATTTAGTGGATGCTTATGTCGTAAGAGCCTCGAAGAATCAAGACGGCCATACATCTTTTATCAGCCGTGGTCAGAGAGAAATCCCCCGCACAGACGCTGTTAGCGTGAGCTGCTTTACCAGCTGAGCTTTAAAAGCCTGCACTTGCCCCCCCCGGCCCCCCCCCACTATCTCCGTCCCACCCCCACCTCCAAGTCTCAGATTAGGTATCATTACATTCACCTCATCTTATTCAGAATATGGTTAAGTCCTGCAGAGTTTAAACTGATATTAGTGATAAGCTTTGGGAGATAAAAACCTGCTATAATTATGGAGCATCAAGTAATGTGAGTATTGAGGGGGGGGGGTGCGACGGTGACAGTGGGGTCAGCGAAAACTGAGTCAATAAATCCTCTTTCAACAAGCACCCTGACCTCACATGTTAGATATAAATGGTGTTCGTCTCATCCCCCCCACCCCCCACCACCACCCCCACCTCTGAAGAACCCAACCCCTCTCGACCCCACGTTGGCCCGGCTCATTCTTCTTCTCTCGCCCCGCTTTAGTTTCTCTCCGTCTTTTTTTTTTTTTCAAATATTAAAGTAGGACAAAGAAGTGGTGGGACAGAAAAGTGCTGAGAGAAGGGATTTGGATTAAGTTTAAAAAAAAAAAAAAAAAAAAGGACGAAGCAATGGAGACGTTCTCCAACTCACTCACCAGATACCTGGAGACTGAAGGTGTCCACGCCAGGCTTTAGCAGAGGTGGGGTCAGGGGTCACAGTTGTCCCGGGGAGTTGTCCAAGGGAGGATGGACCGGCCTGAGACCTGAGACAGAGGAGGAGATGGTGAAGTGAAGAAGGCTGAAGGAGGAACAGGTCATTCATGGATAATTAGAGGGGGGGTGGGGGGGTAGAAAACGACCCTCTTATCAGGACAAATCACAAAGTGAAGCAGCAGGAAAGAACAACGTCACACCTCCACTAATTGAGATGCTGTAGATTCACTGATGAAACTTAAAGCCTAAAGGACGAATCCTACGGCGAGTCTGATTCTTACTTTGGAGCGACACTGGTGGAGGAAAACCCCTGAAATTCAGTCCGGATTTCCATGATCCCCAGAGGATGAATCCTCTGTGATGCCTTTTTTTTTTTCTTTATCCAGTCAAATATCTCAACCTCCTCTGTGATGACCTCTTGGTGTAACATGAGGTAATCACAGCAGGGAGCACACAGGAAGACAGGACCCTGAACTTCAAAATAAAACAGGAACTCAACAGGGAACGAACAACGACAGCTCGGACTCTCCGAAGGTCAAACACCATAAACCACTCGAAGCATGTTGTTTTTAACACGTCAACTAAAGACACACACACACACATACAAAACAGCCTCGTTAGCCGCTCAGTTCAAAGATGGCTGCTGCTGCTGCTGCTGCTTCCTCGTCCTCGCTACTTCACGTTTTTCCAGATCCATGTTTTCTTTATTCAGTCTTTGACACACTTACCTTTCGTTACCACTTTGAGCCTCCAACATAAAATGTGCCTTGATCATTTTTTAATGTTTTCTCTGCGTGGTTCTGCACTGGTCATCTGCATAAAGTCTTTCACCGAGGAAATCAAACGCTCTCTCTCCAGATACACGACCTCACACTGTTAACTGTCTAAATAAGAATAAAAATCCAGAGCGGTGAAGGGCTCATAAATTAGATATGAAAGGATGAGCCTGGTAACATGTATAAAATCCCTGTGTAATCGTCAGCAGCGGAGGCAGCTGTGACCTTGACGGACTAAAAAAATCCTTTTGTGGAAACCTGAACGCACCATGTTGCTGGAGGATGTTCGCAACTAGACCGCACACCACCGCCGCCACCACCGCTGTGGGCCCTATAGTTCAGCCTGTGATACTTTGTGATGATATAATGTAAAGAAACAGGTCGTCAGTGGGAATATGAGTTAGCCTTGTTTTTTTTTTTAAAGCATCTCTCAGAAATTAGCAAGTCTAATCCCCTCCAGCTCTTCAAGGTGTTTTTCCAATTTTTCGCGTGACTAAAATATTTGTTTTATTCATGTACTCTTTAGTAGAGCACGCACGCACACACACACACGCACACACACAGTAGGTTTGACACTGCAGCAGCCACCACCACCACGACACCTTTAATCAACACTGTTTAAGATGTCACAACACATATACCAACCCCTAAGGTTCAAGACAGTCACATCAGAGTATCTTCACACCGGCGAACCTCAACTTTCATTTCACATTCTCATATTGATGTGCAGCCGCTTCACTGACAGTAAATGAGACTCTGACTCTGTGTTCGCACAAGCAACTTTTCTTTATATATATATATATATGTATGTATGTATTGTAAGGCCCAGAGTAATACCACGCTCACCTCTGCCTATGTTCGAGAGACATTACAGGCTGATGCTGATGAAAGGGTGTTCTCCATTAAAACAGAGCAAACGGTCCTCGCACCTTTGCCCCTGAGATTCAAAAACAAACTCAAAATACAAAAAAAAAAGAAAAAAGAAATAGTCGGAGGAAGATGAATTTCTGAGATCTGTGAGCAAGATACAGTTTTACTCTGCTCGGCTGTCATGCTGAGGGCTTTTACTGGTGTTTATTAAACAGCCTTTCATATGAAAATTTCCCCCCTCTCTCTGAAGTTGTAATATTCCTGTTGGATCAGCGAGACACCGATGGGACTGCTCCTTTTTTGAATTCCTTTTTCTTTTTTTTTTTTTGAGGGGGGGGATGAAACGGTTATATTATTAATCAGGCACATCAGAAACAGCAGGCATCTGTTTCCATGGTGATTTTATGACATTTATTTAAAGCCCCAGTGGTCTCCGAGGGGGTGAGGATTGTTTCTGAGACACAAACCCTCCTCCTGTCTTCTGTTATATCATAATGAGTCAGAGATCAAATAGCGCCTACAGACTCATTGACATCAAGGTGAAAGAGGCAGGAAGCAGCTGAGGACTTGAAGAACACTTCAGTAATCTGCAGCTCAGAGACCGACTCTCCTCTGATTTACAGTAAAGGTGTCTGGGACACGGTGCTTCAGCGGGAGTCTAAAGAAAGTTTTTTTACTGCCTGGTGCGTCACGGATCCCCTCCAGGCCCGAAGTGCTGAGAGGGGCATTAACAGATTGCTGCCTGAAAAACAAACCTTATCCAAAATAGACGTGTTGCCCCCCCACCGGTGTGCCAGACATAGTGTGCCAGCCTCGAGCACATGCCGAGTGCCAAGGCCGGGCCTTGATATCTTAGACCCACTGTTAAGTAGGCTCATGGGACACTTGCTCTGCCGTGCCAGTTGTGGTTTGTTGTCGGTGTTTTTGGAGAGATGATAGCTGTCAGGACGAGCTCCTCGTTCATTTGCGGGGCTGTTCACTGTTGCAGAGCTGAGGAGCCGAGGAGCTGATTTATTTTATTTTTTTAACATTTAAACATCGGCCGTAACGAGGGAACAGACCTGAGATATTAATGAAACGGAGGGTTACGATGCTAACGCTGCCAGAGCTGAATTATTCCTGTGCAGCCGTGTGCTTTAGTTTGTCTGGCAGACAGAAACTCATGCCTAATCTGCCATCTCATTAGACGCCCTCCAGCTTCTAAAGCAACCTAGATCTGGGATCCTGGAACTTTGATGTACTTATCCTATCAAAAGCATTTTTGTCTCGAGGCCCTTTCAGAATTTTTAAGCCCAATTATTCCTCATGATCTCTGGAAAAAAAGAGAGAAAACACTCTCTTATATTTATCTCAGCCTCACTGTTTCAGTAAACCATGCCTCATCTGACTCTTGCCCCCACGCCCCCCTCCCGCGCTGAAATCCAATATTCTCTCTTCTGCCAGAGGCGAACCCTGCAGAAACCAAGGAGATGTGCACAAAACAAGGTTGCCTGAATGAACGCGGCTTCCATGTGCAGGGCCCTCGTGAACATGTGTTTATGCTATCAAAATGAAAACATCACAAAGTGTGTGTTTTGTGCAGTTTTACACATATACTGTATATGCATGTATAAAAAGTAACGACACATATCACCTAGTGTAGATAAACACAAGTGCCCTCAGATATGTATAGAAATGAGTATTAGTCGCGGCCTCCTGAGGATTCAGATCACAAGCTGCAGCTCTTTAAACAGTTTACCGAGTCTGAGCCTGTGACTTTCCAAACACTGTGCTGCTGGTGTTGTATGATATGAAATAATGAGAATGTACAAATTAATTTACATAATTGTTGTTTAATTGCAGCAGCCAAGGGCGATAAGGCTGCAGCAGCCCCTGCTGGTGAGTGTCTTCATGACATCTAATCTGAGCCCACAAGCTGCACTCCACACATCCAATTTGTTTCTGAGTTACTCGTATAGTAATCAGCTATTATACAGTTAAACTACAGCAGCCACAGGAAAACTGATGTGAAGTCGTTTCATTGTGTGAATTCATGTTTTTCTCCTCTTTTCAGACAAGAAGGGTAAGAAAAACACATCACATGCAGCGTCCGTGTTGGTCTGTGTGGCCCATACATCATCATCATTATCATCATCATCATCACCTCCATCACCTTCATCATCAGCATCAGCATCATCCTCATCTGCAAAATAATGTGTGTCTTTCCCCTCATTCAGAGAAGCCAGCAGAGGAGGAGGGTAAGAGTTAAAGATGAGACAAACACAGAAGCTGCAGAACTTCTGTGGTGATGGAGCTGAGTGTGGAGATGCATGATCCCCACTGTGCTGTTGGTGCACGCACACACACACACAGTCTATACACTCATGTACCACACACACACTGTGCACACACACACACTTTGATATTCTTTTATTAGCACTGAGGACATGTTATGAGTTTATTTTAAGCAGCTGAGATGCTAATTAAATTAGGTGTTGGGAGCAAAATAGAAGGTGTTTAATTCATGGGGTAAGCAACACTCGGTATGTACTGAATTGGTGTGTGTGTGTGTGTGTGTGTGTGTGTGTGTGTTTGACTTTCCTATTTCAGCCCGGGTATATACTTAACTCTGCGAATGCACACAGTACATGCAAATTAATCTTTCACATTTGTCCTTCAGCTACCATTGAAAACACGTCTTGTTATCAGCGTTAGCGTTCCTCAGTTTAAAACCTTATGGGTGCTGAGTACAGCTGAGAGTTTGTAGCCACCGTGTGCTCCTCAGTTAGATAAAGGGCTATTTCAGACTAGACAAGTTGTTTATCACATTGAGACAATAAACAGGAAGGAAAAACACACTCGGAGTTTGATTTAATCTGCTTTTCAGTTTTACCAAAAGCTTTATGGTCAGAATCAAAGTTTGCATCATGCACTGTATATATATATATGAGTGATTTAATCAACTGACTCCACTGTGAAATGTTTTAGTTGAGTTAAAGGAACGATATTGTTAATTTACAAGAGTCTAAACATCATTTTTGTCTTATATTCTTCTTTCAGTTTTACTTAAAGGTCCCATATTTCTCATGGATGAGTAATTATCCATGAGAAAGAAGAAATGCATTTCTTTTTTCAAGAACAAAAAACCATCTCGGAGTAGTTTTCCGTCTCCTCTCTCAGGCTTCCCTTTGGAGCTCCAGTAACAACAGGTTGGTGTCAGCCAATCAGAACAGAGGAGGCTCTGAGGCTCTTCTCTGATTGGCTGACTGTTTTCTGAGTGACCTAATAAAGATTTAGCAGATTTCAGGTAAAACATTCAGAGAAACCAATTTGTGCAAAGCTGAACAGAGGGTGTGGGGGCGTGGCTCAGAGGGTTGATTTGTTATGACATCACAACGTCACAGGAAGTCCTGACGGCTGGTTTTAAGGCTCAGTGTCTGAATACAGGCTGTGAGCATTTCTCTGTGGACTGAGGCTTTGATACTTTCACAGTGTTAATATAGAACCACGAGCTGCTTTATAATCACACTACACATGGAAATGTCACTTTTTACAATATGGGACCTTTAAGTAAAAGTTCTTGATTCAAGATTTTCCCTTTTGCATCCTAAAGTAAAGGACGAATCCTGTCAGTGTGATGTTATAAGTCGCTGCATCTGTTTGCAGTATGCACCGACTCTAGTATCTATTATAGCTCCTTAAAGACAAGATAAAGACTTTATGATGTGTTAGTCAGTGAGGGTCAGCGTCTTCCTCAACCTGCTGCAGGACGAGGAGATGATACTACTCTGTATGTGTGAGGACGAGGCCTGAGACAGATCGAGGATGGCAGATTGTTCCTCTCATTTCACATCCCCTTGTGTGCGCCTGAAAATCCTGACCTTTCAAGTCCAATCCATAGCTGAGGGTAATGCATGCAGCAAAACGTGTGAAATAATTGTGTGTGGGTTTACTAGCCCACAGCAGAGAAGCTACATGATATGTGAGCTCTATGTACGTATACATGTGTGTGTGTGAATCATGGACTGTGCTGCAGTACAGCGTGTTTTTATTTGGCGTGCATTGAGAACACACAGTGTGTATGTATATTTATGTAGATTTCCCCTCTCCCCGAAGCTCTTAAAGGTAATAAGTAACGAGTCCCTTGAGAATAAAATGCAGCATGTCGTACATTTATGCACAGATACTTGTGAACATGTACAGTTTCAATTCAATTCACCCTGTTGGATTAAATCTCAATTTATACCTCGGAGCAACAGTAATGGAAGATGTGCGATGTGAGAATATTGTACGTGTTTGTTGTGTGTGTGTGTGTGTGTGTGTGTGTGTGTGTGTGTGTGTGTGTGTGTGTGTGTGTGTCTGTTTCAGTGTGTATGTGCTGTCGCTGTCAGTCATTTCAAATGAATTATTGCATAAACTTTCTGCAGCTCGCTGAGAGTGATTAAATTTGTCTGTGTGTGTCTGCAGGTGCAATGATGAGGTAGAGCTGTGAGCTACACTAATACTGAAACTCATTTCTGCCCCAACGCTGTGCTTGAAGGGCAACACTGGCACAAGGAAAAAAAAAAAAAACTCCCCACAGTAACATGTCCCAGAATAATTTATTACCTACAACCAAATATCAATGGAAAAGCAAACCGTAACATTGCTGACACAATGAAGCCCTGAACAGGCACTTAAAGCTAATATTTATGATATAATGCTAGCAGCTCTGTCACCGAGAAATTACCTTTATGTACGATGAAACTGCAGGAGCAAATATTCATAATAATATGTGTTGACAGACAGAGGGTGGGTGTCTGAGGTTGGGCACCGGCCCTGGTCTGTTTGGATTAACACAGAATACATTCAGAGTGACTTCAGTATCGTATCTTATCTTAATTGTAATTACCATAAAAACATATTTGCTGTTGTAGTTTAGTTGCATACACTACAATGTAATACCATACATTGTACAGGAAAGGAAGGACCAGATTGTAAGGTTTGCTAACGCTACTTAGAAATTGACATGTAGCTGGTTAGCTAGCTGGTTAGCAATGCTAACATAAGAAGAGAGCAAAAGTGATAGCTAAGAGAAAAGGTTTTGAGACAGGAGACAGGAACGTAGTTTGACGTTGAACTGATAAATTAACAGCTGCTATTGCTAATGTTAACTATGTAGCAATAGCAAAACCTCCAAATATCCACTTTAACTGTAAGCTAGCTACCTCAAGGGCGTAGCAGAGGATGCTAATACTAGTATTGCACAGAATAATACTGAGACCTAAAGTGTTTTAATTTCAGTTAGTATATGGAAAAAGATCAACTTTGACGAGATTTATAGCCGAGTTTCCTTTGTTTTAAACTGATTTTCAGTTTATTTTCTCAAGGTTTTAGGACAAAAATGTTAGTCAAATTTAAGTTTTAGCCAGCCATCCATAACACAGCTACATTAGCTCATGTTATTACAAATGTCAGACCTGATACAGTCAGATTACGCCACACAAAGTTATAAAAAAAAACTGACATTTTCTAGTCTCAATGGCTTTTTGCATGGCCGGAAAAAAGTCCGTAACACACTGTAACTTGAAAAGACAGATCACATTTCAGAGATATATCTCATCCCTGTGTTGCCCTGCATTCAAAATTTTCAAAATGGCCGCCGCTCCGCTTCACATTTAACATATTTATGTCACTTTCATTGGCAGAAATGCAGCCTGATGTAGAGGGTAAGCACTGTCCTGGCTTTATAGTTGTGTGTGTGTGTGTGTGTGTGTGTGTGTGTGTGTGTGTGTGAGATCACTGTGGCTTTACTCATCTGTTAAATTAAACACATCGATTTATCTTTAAAATAATCAATATGACTCGTTGCTGGCTGATGAAGCTCGGTGTTATTCTGTCATACTTTGTTGTGTGTTTATGTGCAGCATGCGCAAGAGTGAACATTAAATCTGCATCACCACCACTTTGGTTCAGTTCATCTGCTTAACCTCTGCTTATTCTTCATTAGCAGATGACCAGCCTGCTGTAGGTAAGCGCTTTGCTTTGTCATTAGTGTGTGTGTATGTGTGTGTGTGTGTGTGTGTCAGTGAGAGAGAGAGAGAGAGAGAGAGAGAGTGTGAAGATATCGGAGTTGTGTCTGTAAATAGGCTTATACATTGTCTTTAATCTGATCTTTGTTCGGCAGCTTTTTCATTCATAATTGCACATACACACACACACACACACACACACATTGCACACACCTCTCTGCAGTCTGAGGAGACAACAGCAGAACTATGGGATATGTTTTTAACCCTTCATTGTCCACATGACTAATTTCCATGTACCAACTGTTTCTCTTCATTCAGCCAACAATGAACCTAGGGATGGTAAGGAAAGACATGACACACTGTTCCCCATTCCTGCTTGTGCTTCCCATCCTTGTTGTGCTTGCTTTGTGTAAACCAACCCAAGGTGTGTGTTCAGGTATCTGTCAGCCTGGGATTGCTCTGGTGATGACCGCTACTTTGACGTCATGTGTGTGAAAATGACTGTTTTTGCAGAGACGTACAGCACATGAGGTTTGAAGATTTCTGGACATCTGGAGTGTAATAATAATAATAATAATAATAATATTAATGAATAATAATAATAATAATAATCACAGAATTAACTTCTGTCTTTGTAACAAACAAAGTGACAAAGCGCCTCAGAGCAAACAGATGAAGGAAGGCAAAACACGAAGGATGAAAACAATGCAAAGACACAACTTAAAAGAAACTGAAGTCATCAGATAAACTGTCACATCAAACACGTTGACGGCGAAATAAGTAAATAAAGAAGAGATGCTCATGACAGGTGAAAAAAAAAACATGCTTTCAAGGTGATTAAAAGTATCGTGATTAGATCGGTTTCACCAAAGCATCCGAGGAAAACGTTTGAGATGAGCTGATGAGGTCTGAGCCTGAAACTTCCTGCTTGTATCTTTATCTTTTGTGTTTTGTTTGTGTCGGGTACATATCACTGTCTGTGTGTGTGATATGTGGATCAACTACATCATACTAGTGCTGAATATTATAGTGCAGGATGAGACGCTGTTTCCTTTGTTCATCATTCATAACCTAACTGTGATTCATTCCTTTACAGCGTGTATATATTTATATATATACAGACACAACATGAGGCTGAAGGAATCTGAGACAGTGTGTGTTCTGTCTGCGGCTGCTCTGATGATAAATTTATGATACACTGAATAAGTAATAACTGAGAAATTACATTAATATACACTCTATGTATAGAACTATACTCTATGGATGGAGCTGATGGATATGTTACTATTTTTAATATAGTGATAATAAGTTGTTTGGGATTGGAGGATAGGATAGAAGGTAAACTCTAATTTAATGGCTTTTACGGGTCCAGATATTGCTGATCATTTCCTAATAATTTCCTTGGAAGGTTCCCAGAAATAGCCACGTAATTTGGAAACGTTAAACCAGTAGTTCGGCTAGGTTTTCCAGTAGCTTCCTGGTGGATAGTTACTGGAAGCATAAAACGACAGGAAAGACTTTTTGCTTTTCTTTTACCTTCATTTCGCCGCTGTAACTGGAGTCCATGTGAAGATAAACCCTGGCAATGTGTTCATCAGGCAGTCACCAACACACGCTTGACCTTTGTGCACATGCAGAAGCCAGAGGCCCCATGAAACCTTCCAGATCTCAGCCTGAGGAAAAACAAGAAAGAGAAGAATCACTGTAAACAAAACCAACGCTGCTGTTTCTTGCACCGTAGCTTCAGTTTGTTTCGGTTTCCAAACGAGCTTCTGTTGCTCTCTTCGAGCTGACACATGAGTACAAGTCGTTCTGCCGCCAGCCCATAAATTAACGTCAGACATGCTCTCATATAAACAGAGCTGCATAAAGAATACAGAAACATAAATCTGGCTTCATTGTCCACATGATCTCAAAGAGGTAAAGAAGAGAAAGTTAAGTCACAGTTGATTAACAGCGACCCACTCTCAGTCTTACATCATGATCATGATGTGCAGCTGTGATAAAAACCCAGCTCCATACAACACAAGAACACTGGTGCCTATAAAATGTTGAACAGGTATGTTTTCAACAAAAATATTTTCATATTGAATCATAAATTAATCTTATATCTTAAATGAAATTACTAAATCAACTTCAGGGCAGCTACGTCTGATCTTGGCTCCAGTAACCACTTTCGTTTCGGTCATTAAAGTGCGAGGTCTCGTTGACCTTTACCTCATCTCTACACGAGCTGCTTTCACTGTTTATTTCCTCGGGCCTTTAACGGGTTTTGGCACTTGAACGTAAACATTGCCATTTTGGGGCATTTGCCAAAATGGCCGACTGTGTTTTCCCTTCCACGGGGCAATCAAATTACATGGTTATTTCAAAGAAACTTTATGGAAGGAATGGAAAATTTGAGAGAGATAATGGACCCATAAAAATATATTTATACACTTTTTACCAAATGTTTTTTTTTTCTTTAATGTGGTGTTGTTGCAAATCTCCCAAAAATAGACCAGGGCTTCAGCCAATTAGTCCCAGTGGGCGTTGGTCCAAAACCCAAACATCCCTGGAGCCAAGGACAGTGTCTGGAGTTAATTTCACTTAGCAACCCCCCCTTCATCCCAAACACAGCAAGTGTCCGGTGTGACATAAATAAATAAAAGTGTAAACATTCAGAAGTGTCCCCTGGGTGCCATTCCAGGATCAACTTTACCCACTTAGCATTCAAACCGAAACCTTTTAAATCATCCTGAACATCTGAACTTGGATCTGTCCTCAGGGGCACTTTTGATTAAAAGATCAAATTAACTGAGCCCATAAAAGCAGAGAGAGAGAGAGAGAGAGAGAGAGAGAGAGAGAGGGAGGAAGAGGCGCCGACGGTGTTGCTCTCTGAATTTATGGAGGCGCATGACCTTATGTGACACGTGACCCTGGATCCATTCTCTCAGCAACATGCTCTCGTCCAATGGATGCCCACCCGGGGCCTTACTGACTCTACTTGATTGGTGGTTTGGTTTTGTTCTTGCCCATTGCTTGTCCATGAAAGAAACGAGACAACTGTACACAACCTCCTGACTTCAGCACAATTGAAGTGATTTTTGAACTTGATTTGTTGAAGACATAACCAATTAACCGCTGCGTGTGCAGAAAGAAAAAACAACCCCCCTCCCCACCTAAAAAAAAAAAACAACAGGATTTGTTAATTACAGCCAGAGAAAGAAAGATGTGTTTGTTTGAATGTGAGAGCACGTTGATATTCGATGTGTGAGTGTTCCTCACCTGAACTCCAGATTATCACTGGGCCAATTAACGCTTGTGTTGAACAGCTCAGATACTGTACAGACTGACGTGTTCTCCGCTCTCTCTTCCCTTGTTTTTTTTCCTCCCCCCTTCCCTCTGATGCAGAGTTGCCTCCTGATGGTAAGAGAAATGATTACGTTAGCGTCTCTGTAAAGCGTATCAACTGACAAGCAAACACCTTACAGAGGTTACATCAATTTACTTGCAAAAAGAAACAAGCGAGCGGATAAAAGAGCAGCTCATTTTTTATCGCCCGAGATAAGAGCGTACAGCTTCGGCTTATGTTCTGTCAGGGTGGCAGAAGATTGCAGAGTCAAACCTAATGTGATGTCTTCAGAGGTGATCTGAGGAGTTTCTTTATTCCCCAGGGCCAGTCTTGCACCCAGGGGGAGGGGTGGGGGCTCCTCCTCCTCCTCCTCCTCCTCGGTCGCCTGTCATTGTCAACACAGGGTCCCATATGGTTTAAGCTGTGAAACAGTAAAGGCATTATGCAAACACACTGACTGGTTCTGCCTCATAAAGAGATTGTTGCTCTGTTTCAGTGCTAAATAACCGTACAAAAGGAAAAGATCCCGATGCTGGGGGGTAGGGGGGTATTTGGAGATTTGAGACTCCTTATCATCAAATTAGGCTTAAGAAGCTCCACAGTACTTCAGTGTAAAAAAAAAAAAAAGCACCAGGATTAAAAAGACTGCTGGTTTGGTGGTTTGCTTGGTCTCATTGTCGTCGTCCGTCCATTTGTGTGTGTGTGTGTTGTTGTGTCTCTATCTGAGTGGTGCCCAGATCCTCGTTTCATAATATGTCCTCTACAACACACACACATATCACAGAGCATGTCCCAGGGGAGGATCCTCAGATGTCGGAGCTGACCGGCCTGTTTGTGCTGAAGCCGGAGAGCGCTACAGCGACAAAAGGTCCGAACCCTGAATTATCTCCAAAAACGAAAGTACACCACTCTTAATCTCCTTTAATTAATCAGCTGCATGTCACTTCCTGTTCTTGCCAGGCAAGGACATCACGTTTGTGGCTAAAGTGGACTCAACAAACTTAACAAGGAAGCCGACCATGAAATGGCTGAAGGGGAAGTGGCTCGACCTGGGCAGCAAGGCCGGGAAGCACCTGCAGTTCAAAGAGACCTACGACAGGAACACCAAGGTGTGTGTGTGTGTGTCAGTACGCATTCAGTGCTACACACAGATGATCATCCACTGCATTCATGGTCCCCAGTGGATGGATGTGTCCTACTCACTTTGGTGAACTGCTGACATTTTTCTCTTGCGCCACCTGCAGGTCAACATTTCCACCCAAAACATACATAAAATACAACATACAACACACAAACGACCTTCCACTGACACCCATGGGCACAACAGCCAATTAACATGATGTGCATGGAGGATAGGAAGCTACAGTATCAAGCTCCACATATGAAAGGCCCTGGGGATCGAACCCAGAACCTTCTTGCTGTGAAGCGGCAGTACTAAACAAACAACATTCAACTCTCCAGCACATCTACATTTGATTAAATGACAAAAATGTTCAGTGTTATTGTTGCGAGCATAAGAAAAAGCCTCTGAAACCACGTTCACACCACGGCACATTAGAGTTCTCCATTAAAACCTATAGGGAATCCTAATACTGCTAATAATAAACACATTTATGTGTGCCTGTGAAGAATTAAAGTAAAATGAAAAACGAAAATGGGAATCAATAAAAAAAAAGGACTTTCCAAGACAACTAATATAATATGAACTGTTCAACAAATGAGACTCACAAACAAAATAATTGATTTTGTGATGCCACTTTTCTCAGACGTAGAAAGTAAGAACTCAGATTCAGCTCTGTCCAACCACTTTGTTTTGTCTTAGTGTGTGTGTTTGTTTGTAAGAGCACACACACACACACACACACACACACACACACACACACTCTTAACTTTTAAATGCATCTGTGGTACTTCAGGAGCTTCACTGCACTTACAGTATTTTACATCATAACTTATTCTGCACTGACCATCCAGCTGCCTGGGCTCTTCTCTGATCACAACAAGTATCGGCCTTATGGCTTTATCAGCAAACCGACATCCTCTGTGTGTGTGTGTGTGTGTGTGTGTTTGTCAACACGTACTGCGTATGCGTGTGTTTGTGTGTGTGAAAATGGGTGTTCATTTAATTGTGTGTGTTGCCAGCGTATCACCTGCTCTCTTTCTGTCAGATCTACACTTACGAGATGAGCATCATCAAAGTGGTGGATGGAGACGCAGGTGGCTACCGCTGCGAGGTCACCTCCAAAGACAAGTGCGACAGCTGCACATTCGACGTCGCCGTGCAGGGTGGGTCCTGAGACAGACACTTAATCACATTATTGTCATCTTCCATTCAGCGTATCCACCATTACTATGTAACTGGCTTTGTCAGCCAATAACTCAGTGAGTGCGATACACATTAGGTCCTATCATTTAGTGGCCTAGCGAGGTCATCAGTCCATTATTCCTTTGCTGCTCGAGCCCACTGCGTAATGAATTAACCCGGCCGAGCTCTCACCTGTCTCTCTCCTTCTGTGTGGTTTCAGCTGTACAAGAGGAGCAGCAGGACAACATCTTGGAGGCATTTAAGCGATCGTGAGTGTCAGTGTTGGCGAGGGTCTCCTCAACATGTCACCCATCACATTGTCTCCCATATGCCCCTCTGTAGATCGCTGCCTCTGGGCATCTGTCAGTCTCACCGAGTCTCTCTATCTCTATCCCTGAGTCGTAGTGGACTTTGTGTGAGTCAGTCTGTCTGCCATCTTAACTCTTTGTGTCATGTCTCAGTGCATCTGCCACCTCGCTGTTTTGCTTCACCTGGAGTCACTCATGGTTTGGCATCGTATTTCGTCACATCTTGGTGACAGTCCCTGAAGGGACATATATGTGTTCCCCACACTGTCTATTTCTGTCTGTGCTTCTGGCTGCATGAAATCTGTCTATGTAGCTTTTTTTAATTTATTTTTTAATTTCAGATATTCTCAGCCTGTATACTGTATGTATGCTGTGTGATCGTAAGTCAGTCGACACCTTCGCACTGACACCTTGAGTCTCCACGTTTGTAATTTGTGTTTAAAAATATAATTTCCTTCCCTCATTAGAGCTCGAGCCGAAAGGCAGCGGTAAGATGAGAAACACAACATGCAGAAAGACAGCATCATATTGTGCTTTAGACAAGATGTCAGAGTGCTTATTTGCAGAATGGTGATATGAGGGCGAGAGAGGAAAAGGTTGGTGTGATTAAAATGAAAAGTGAAAGTTGAGTTAAAACTCCTATGCAGGCTATACTCTGTTTCTGGAGAGATAATGGAAAGTGTTTAAACACCTTGTTTTGCAATCATGCAGCTCATCCTCTGGGAGGTAAGTATGGAGAATCCAAGATGATCCTCATCTGTGTGTTTCTCTGCACATGTATTGAAGCAGCACAACTAAATACATGTGGTCTAGATGGTACCATGATTTAGCATAGTGATTGGAAACTAGGGGTTTGTGAACCGTGTTCTACTAATGTGACAAAATATGATTAGGCTATTATTTGACATGATTATGTTGATCCATATGATATGAAGTCAATAGATATATTAAGTAGCTGATAGTTGCTTGTAGCTAAAAGGGACACAAAGAGATATTTATGGGGGAAATTAAGGTGCAGCTAACGTCTGATATGATGTTAGCCAAAAGTAATGGATAGAAATGGTTAGCTAAAGTAAATGATAAATTGTTGACATAGCTGCAGCTTAACGTGTAGATAACAGTTAGCTAAAACTAAGTTAGCTAAAAGATAGGGATAAATGGTTGCAATAGTTATAGCTAAAAGCAGCAATAGCTAGCTGGAAGCTAGCAAAAATAACAGCTAAATTGCTAAAAGTAAAGATAATGAAAAGTAACGCACTGTTGAAATGTAGCTACCGTAAAGTGATCAGTTTGGTTGAAATGCTAAGATGAAAATTGGTCGCAATAGTTAGCTAAAATAGTTAGCTAACAATAACAGGCCTATGTTGCTGCTATTCTTAATGACCGATAAACTAAAAAAAAAGAGAGATTAATAATTGAAAATAGTGGTTAGAAACAGTGGACAATGGTTGTATGTAAAAGTATAGCTCAATGGTTAGCTAGTGATGTTTGAAGCAGTTCGCTAATAGCAAGGGACAAACTGAAAGAGCAAGCTAAAACTCTTAGCTAGAAGCAATGGACGACTGGTTAAAACTGATGGACCAACAGTTAACTGGTTTAGCTAAGAGTGAAATAGCTATAACAGATCGTTGGAACAGTTAGCTTAAAGTAACTTGGGACAAATCGTTGAACTATATAAATAACAGATGAATGGTTATAGCAAAAAGCAATGGACAATGATGGGCTAACAGCGCACAGATACATTAGCTAAAAGCCACGAATAAATAAAATGAACAAAGTTAGTATGGATCAGCAGTACAAAATGTCGACACAGAAGTTGGGAACCATTGCTTTGTTTACTCGCTGCTGTTCACTCATTTTCTCTAGAGTTTTCATTTTTGACTCTAATGTATGTTTCATGTCTGAAATAGCCCGAGCTCTCCGTCTTATGCCCACAGCATATTAGGCTATTTTTTTCCCTCCTTCATGTTTGACGTTTCACTGACTGGTTGGCCGGTTGAAAAGGCTTCAAAGGGAAACAGAAAACACTCTGTGGAAAACCTTTCAGTTTCTCACATGGTGTGGGAGCTTGCATTCATTTTATACCCCGGTACGTTTATTCTTGAGGCGATATGTGTGTGTGTGTGTGTGCACGCATGTCAGAAAACGTACACCATCTACACTGTGTACGTCCTGACAAGGTTACACGTAGATGATGAATGCCGAAATAAAGGAAACACCAAGTGATAATCATGTGGAGTCAATGTGTAGACAACTGAAACTGAAATTCACATAGCAAGGTGAACCTGGTGCCATGTGCAATGTTTTGATTTCTCTTTTTCCCCCCAATTTGACTCGAGAAAGGTTGAACACCTGCAGTCGGGACATTTCAGCCTCAGTTCTGTACTTTTCCAAATTTGCCTCCCTGACACTTGGAGACTTGCAGAGGGCAAGGTTTGCATTTACATAGTTTGTGCCTCAGCATCAACTGTATATTCAGGCAATTACAGTTGCAGCTGCTGCAGCATGAGAAAGGAGCATTTTACACATGAACTGTTTGTGACAGTGTATAAGCATTTTGCGCTCATTACAGTTATCCCCCGGTCCTCATCTTCATTTTTCATTTCCCTTCCGTTTCTCACGTCGATGTGCAAATATAGATATATATATATATATATATCAAAAAAATCCATCTTGCATGACTCTTCCTCCATCCTCCTGCAACATCTTCATTTGATAATGTGGTGTTTGATGTCAGTCTCTGAAAGGTGCTGAAGTAGGTTGGGCTCTAGCAACTGTAATGGCCGCAGTACATGACTAACACTGTTTTCATGCTCACCCAACCATTTTATGATCACGTGTGCCCTGTGAACAAGGGCAGTATCACCCCGGGAGAATTTACTCCCTTCAGGGGTGGCAAGGATAACATGGATGGATGTTATCCTCGGATGAACTGCTCATCCATAGGACAAACATGATCACTCCGAATGGCTTTGAATTTATTGGCGTTTATCTTGCTTTGCGACGGGGTTCAATGGGCCACGACCACGGCCGGGAAAACACACTCCATACTGTAAAGGAGCTGCCAAAAGTGCTCACGGTGGGAAACCAACAAGCACTCGTCTACGCCTGTAGACATTTATTGGCGTGTGCCACATATAGCACTTGTCACCTTGTTGAGTACAAGAGGGTGACTGATGACTCGAGACCACGTGGATTTTTCCTATCACTTGCAAATGTGCACGTGAGGAGTAATAAAGGCTTTATGGAGTGAAACACAACCATACTGAAGCATATTTCCTCCCTCTGTGTGTAGCTCTCCACATAATATCCTCTCATTTCCTGAACCTTGAATGTGCACATCCATTCACTGATACACATTTAACATCATCTTTAGTTGTACTGTTTCCTTTACGTCTCATCGCTCACACATATTTTGAATGCTTTTTTTTTTTTTTCTCTTTCACTTCCTGTGATATGTACTCGACAGTGTTTCTGTTTTTACTGTATGCAGTGTTCCTGATGGGCTTATTTCTCTGCCATGTCTGTGGCTTGTCTACTGTGATTTCTGTCACTTGAATTTAGGACACGATGGTAACTCGTAATCCTCGTCAAATGCTGTGCTTTATGTTCTCACACGTCCTATTTTTGCATCTATCTGAGCACAGGATGAAAAAAGGGTAAGCTCTAATTCATTAGAGGTCCACTCTGTGCTGGTGTTGTCTTTCTTGGGATTATAATTGTCTTGTAATTTCTGCGTCTATTTATGGGTCTGTGTAATGTGGAAGAAAAGTGGATTTGTTAGTGAATATCACTAATACTGTTTTTCTCGCTATCCAATTCACCAGCTTTGTAAATAGCACAGGTTTTTATGAACATGCTGTGGTAATCCCTCAAATCTCTTTTATTTTAACCTCAGTGGAGATGCAGGTGAGGACGCTGGCGATCTCGACTTCAGCGCGCTGCTCAAGAAAAGGTAAAGGTTTTCAAAGATCCACCTCACATACCTCACATGTCCTTTAATTTGCTTTGATTCACAATTATTGATTCACGATCAGGGAGAGGAAACAAGAGGAGCCCAAGGAGGAAGTGGATGTGTGGGAAATCTTAAAGGCGGCGAAGCCCTGTGACTATGAGAAGATCGCCTTTGAGTACGGCATCACAGACCTGAGGGGCATGCTGAAGAGGCTGAAGAAGATGAAGAAGGTGGAGCCCAAGAAGAGTGACGGTGAGGAACGATGGTGTTACGAGGCAAAAAGCAGAAACTGCACTGAGGCAGGAAAACGAGAGCTCTGAAATGCAGCAGGTTGTAAATACCAGCAGTGTTTAAAGGCCTCAGGGGGGGACGAGTCACAGAGCTGAGACGACAGGTGGGACGTGTGCTAGCATACGCCTGCTGTTTGTCGGCACTTATGGATTATTTGGCCATAAAAGCAGCGGGTGAACTGTACTAACAGGATGTTTTATTGTCAGCTTTCCTGAGGAAGCTGGATTCAGCCTACTCCGTGGACAAGGGCAAGAGGATCCAGCTCAGCGTGGAGGTCGCCGACCCCAACGCTCAAGTCAAGTGGCTCAAAAACGGACAGGAAATCAAACCGTCAGCCAAGTGAGCCAATTACAATTATTATTATTTTTTTTGGAAATGCACTTTTCTGTGTGTTGAAACATGTGGAAGCATAAACCAGTCCCATTGCCAAACGTAGCTGCCTGTGAGCCTCAAAATGAAATTAAAAACCTCCATTAATTAACTTTTTGGCCACTTGGCAATTTCAGTCTGTAAATACGACATTTACATAATACCACATTATAAAGCCATTAACCCAAATGTGTCAGCAGAAAATGCATATTTATGAAAAAAAACTGTTGCATTTTTATGCAAATTCAAATAGACTGCAAAAGTCAAGGACTTATGGGAAATGGTGTTCATTATAACCCACTGAAATGCATAAATACTGAATAAGCAACAACGTTAGATTGTTTTGCAAACAGGAGTCACATGATGTAGTGTTCAAAAAAAATGTTTGTCATTAGCTTAGCTACAAATATTTGTTTAACATCTGAGACAAAACGTAGCATAGCATCAGTTCTCAGTTGCTAATGGCTGCTGCTATTGAAATAATGCAAATGCTAGATCACAGGCTAATAGCTAACCATGACTGACATTAGAAAATGTGCCTCACTGACATGATGCTTTGATCACTTAGCCAACTTTCCAGGTGACACAGCTTGAGTGTTTCATTTAAAAATGTCAGCTGGGTGAGCTAATCTTACCGTACATTGCCTCCTGGCCTCCTGCGTCCGACCCCTGGACTCCACCATCTTCCATATTGAGGAGCTCCATGCTGTTCACTGAGAGGCAGGCGGCTTTCTTCCTGTGCAGATTGAGACAGTTTCAGTGGGACAGGGACTAGTTGTCCTGAACAGAGTCTCTCAGGAGCTTCTCCCAGGCTGCGAATCATCAAACTCCAACAAATCAAATGCGTGAGGACACAGGCTTGGAGCCGGTCGTATTAGGATTTCCTCTCCTAAAGGGACGTCCTCATACAGTCCTGGTCTGCTTTGTTTCATTTCAAACTAACCACCGCTGGCTGTGTGTACATTTAGGATGATAAACTACAAGTACGGTCCAAAAAATTATGATTAAATTAGAAGCAAATATTTTACTACAGCCACTTAAGCTCCAGTATTTCACCACTTAGTGCTGAAACTATCGGTGGTATGGCAGACTGAGAGAATCAAAGTGGATTTGTGTCCTGTGTACATAGTAAATGAGTTTCATTTTGTTTTCTATTGTCATTTTTTAGTGGGAACCAGGCTGTACTTATAAAAACAGAAATTGATTTTTTAGGACTCAGCTGTCTGTTCTCGTACAGATCATTTAACTCAGCTTGGTCCTGAGAGAAAACCTGGAGGAGAGAAAACCCTTCATCAGGACAACTTCAGACTCGTAGTGTTTCATTGTCTCCTCGGCTGTACGGTCTAAATGAAAAGTTATCTTAACACAAATAGAGGTAAAGCAAAAGCAAACACAGTCTAATGATCCCACGGATATTTTTCTTCTGATTTTGCCCTGTTACATTTTGATGTTCAGAGTCCCAGGTGATATTTACCAAGATGTTTAGTGTGACACAGAAATAATGAGCTAATTAAACAGCACGGCTGACTGGGGACGGGTTTGATACCTATACCGACTATGTAAATGTTGTGGATTATTACTGCCAAGGGACTCCACTCCTTCTACACATCAAGTCTGTTGTCAGCCACAACTCTCAGAGAGCCCGGCTTCATTTTCTGTGAAGAAGGAGCTTGAAAAGGAAACAGATCTGTCCCATTTCAACTAGAAATCGGTGGGTCTCCATTAATTAAGTAGCTTATTAGACATCTCTATCAGGAGCTGGCAGCACCAGGATCCCTTTGCTGCTACTAATGTAAAATACCTGAACTTTCCACATCAGCAGCAACTTTCGAGAGCTTCGAAGTCACAAAGGTCTTTAGGCCTGTAGAGACAATAAAAGAAAGAAAACATAAAATAAAGACATAAAATACACAAAAAACATCCATAAGTCTAAACACAGTCATAAAACATGCCCCCCCCCCCCCCCCCCCCCCCCCCCAGCAGCTGACATCATTCATTAACACAAACTAAATGCTAATCTCTGAAGCCATTGTCATCATGAACACTGCGATGCCTCAGCCGCAGCTCAGCTCAGACAGTCAGTAACTACTCATCCCGTCTATTGTCACCTTGAGTTGTCTGATGATGTAAACGCTTGCAGCTCGTTACCATGGGAATCTTTCCCATGACTACCTCCTATTACGTGTGATGAGACTGAGGCATCACTGTAGCCCTTTGATGTCTGTCCCCATGTTTGCACAACAACCCAAATGTATGTTAGTGGGAGCACAGTGTGTGTGTGTGTGTGTGTAGTTTTGAAGGTCTCTACGTGAATGCGTGGATTCTTTGTCTTGTAATTGTGACTCACTCTCACTGTCTGAGTCTGATTGTGTCTCGGATTTGCTGAAAGCAGTTTTTCATTCTCTCTTCCTTTCTCTCTCTCTCTCTCTCTCTCCTCATTGTGGTCTTCTTCTTCTTCCTCTTCGTATAATCTTCCCCCATCATCCCCTGTGTGTGTGTGTGTGTGCGTCCAGGTATGTGTTTGAGAGCGTGGGCAACAAGCGGACACTCACTATCAACAAGTGCAACCTTTCGGATGACGCAGCATACGAGTGCGTGGTTGGGGAGGAGAAGTGCTTCACGGAGGTTTTTGTCAAAGGTATATGAGTCATTGTCTTTCAGGAGGGAGCGGGGAGGCTTCATCTGCTTCTTCTTCTTCTTCTTCTTCTTCTTCTTCTTCTTCTTCTTCTTCTCTGCTCGCTTTAGAAAACATTGTTGTCATTTGTGTGCTGAGAGGTTTGACAGCTCTGCTCCTCTCTTGTGCCGTGTGTTTGTCATCTGTTTATTCCAGTGCTTTTGTGCCACACGGTCGCACGCTGCGCTCTGTTGTCTGCTCGCTCATTTTTAATGGCCGCGTGGCGTGTGAAATATTTGTTTTGTTTATTGTCATGTATCATTGTGCTCGCGCCGTACGTCTTAATGTGCTGTCACATTTATCAGGGTCTGACTCAGATGTGTGTGTTTTTACACAGAGAAGCCTGAGCACATCCACTCAGTGGTCACTTCATTAGGAACACCTGTGCAGTCTAATGCAAAACAATACAACAGCTCTGCTATAAATTCTACTTTAATGAAGCTCATACACTTTCAGATTTTGCTGACATTGTCACAAAGGTGATAATTCTCCTTGATGTTTATTACTGAGGTGATGCTGGTGCATTACATCCACTGGTGTTGCGTATAATATTTCCCCCTGACATTAACATCAGTGAAGGGGGTAACATGTTGTTTCAACAAAATGCAAACCAGTGCACCACCACCACCACTCACCGCAGCCTGAGTAATAAACATATAGCAGAATCATCACCTCTCTGACAATGTCAACAAAACCTGGACACGCTGATGATGAAGTAAAGCTGCTGCATTAACTGCCTTATGTTGCACAGGTTTATCTAAACAAGTGACACATTACATTATAGGTTATACTGAATTATATGACGCATTAGACTGAGACATGATGAGGTGATCAAACTTCTCAACACACAGGTCACGTGTTCACTGATGTATTCATGCGACTGTGGTGCTCATATCTCGATGGTCTCTTCTGTGTCCTTTTCTCTGAGTGCGTATGAGAGGTTTTAATAGATGTAATTGGGTCTGCTGCTGCTATATTAATCCCGTGCTTTACACTGTGCACCGTCGCTGCTGCCCATCCTGCTTCCACATTATCAGAGAGGCCGTGCGAGAGAGAGGGTAAAGCTCTTCAACCGCAGACAAACTCAGCGAGCGTCCGTCCGTGCAGCAGCAGCAGCTGCAGCAGCGTGCACGCTCGGACGAGTGTTTACGTCTACGGAAATATCAGTGGCGTTGCTGTTTGCAAACATCCACATCAGTACCTTTTATTGTTGATTCATGGTGACACAGCGAGGGCAGCGAGGAGTTCAGCAGAATGACAGCCAGTCACAACGAGCAGTCACACTGCTCAAGAAGTAAAGTACTTAGGCAGGAGCTCGGGCTGCTGCTCTGTGGCGCTATGAAGGGATTGTCGGTCGACTGTTGTGTCGTCAAACACTCACAAAGCTTCAAGTGCAACGAGGAGCAACTGTCACATGTGGATTCATGTACATGTTACGTTCCTGCACTGAATACTTCAGGTTTTCTAAAGGAGAAGTGTTGACTTGTTTGTTTAATCCCTTTAAAACCTGGGTAGAAAAAACGAGCAGTTTTGGTGTTCCAGTCTGTCTCTGGGACTTCCTGAAGTCTCCTCTGGTTATTTGCCAACCTCACGCTGCCAGAAGGACGTCAGGAAGTCACTGCGCCCGAGCAAGGAGGTAAACAGTAGCTGTATTTGTCACCTATCGGACGGGCCAGGTTGGACGTTCAGCCTTTGTGCCAAAGCTAAGCTAAGCTGTAGCTTTATTTTGAATGTACAGGCATGAGAGGAGGGCGTTATTGATCTTCTCAGCTGCTGCTCAGTGAGAAATCAAATGAGAAAATTTCCCAAAAGACGTGATTACAAAGTGTTATTTGCTTGACAGACTGTTTAGGTGTGAAAGGATGATGTCAGATATTCAGGTCAGATCAGGTCTCTCTTTTCTTTAGTTGTGTCTCCTCCGAGGGAGTTTTTTCTTTTTATGAATTACATCAAACACACACATCAGGCTTATTTCATAAAACCTGTGTGAGGCCTGCAGACACAGACTGTGCTTCTCCAGCTGAGGTTGGATGTAAGGAGTGAGACGTCCGGGGGGAGCGACGGATGCTGACGATGACAAATAGCCGAGGCCGGTGGAGCATCAAGCATCACGCCATGTGGTTACACAATGTGACTCCCGTCACCTCAGGAGACTTGGAAGTCCCCTCCACCTCTGTGAGACAGGTGCGTTCGGTGGCATTGACGAGGACTCAAGAAGCACATTGTGCTGTTATTGAAATTCAGACGAGGACTCGCACATGTTGTGTGTTTCCTGTTAATTAGTGAAGACGCCACCGTACATGTCGCCCACCAGTGTCCACAGAGGAGGAGCAAGCACCAGAGCACCTGCGGTGTCATCAAACAAAGACGACAATGTTTACATGAAAAAAAAAATATGGAAGAAATCAATATCACATATTTTTCAATAAATTAACAAATTGATGCTGTTCTGATAACTTTTGACACTGTGTCTCATCTCGTGAGCTTTTCATCACAGATTTCTTCAGGTCATTAACTCCTACGTCTCCTGAATCTAAATTTCCACCTAACATGTCTTTGACTTGTAAAATCTATATATTGGTGGAAATCAAGATTTTTTTGTGCCATGTGCCAGGATTTAGCCGCAGGCCCAAACATTTACTGTACCAGTTGTTGTTTTTCAGTTTTCCATGCCCTGTGTAAACACATTACTCACTCTGCTTGAGTGCTGATACCTTCCAGCTCTGTTTATCCCATGTGCTCCGTGCTTCTTTTATGCACCACTCGTGTTCCTGGTCACTACCATGGTGATTTACATAATACAACTGAGTCAGTGCCCAGTGGTTGTTTTCTTTTTTTGGGGGGGGGGTTTGACTTAAAGGGCTTGTGTTTTGTCCTCAGAGCCCCCGGTGACCATCACCAAGCTGCTGGACGATGTCCACACTGTGGTGGGAGAGAAGGTGGAGTTCGAGGTGGAAGTGTCGGAGGAAGGCGCCAACGTCAAGTGGTAAGATCGTTTGGTTCATTCACATATTTAATAACCTGAGAAATCTGAAGATGCACATTAGTCATTTAATTATCAGTGAGGTCAGACCTCGTTATTGGTTCATATCCATGACTCAGTAAAGTATCTATATAAAGTCTGATGGGAAATGTTGGCACAGCTCATGTAAGTGATTACTCATTGTTATCGTAAAATGTTATGTCAGCCTTGAATTACCTCCAGTTTTTACCTGCGTCTGTTTGTTCAGCAGCAGAAAAAGCACTGAAGTGATTTGCATCAAACTTGTTGGGCAAACGATCAAACCGTTAAGATTTGGTGTTGATCTGGTTCCAGGAGTTTTATTTTACTACGACATTTATGTGAAATTCATCCATTTTACTGGAAACATCTATCTATATATATGTATATCTAGTCTGATACAGATAATAATCTGGATCTGATGGACATGGCCTTGGTGGAGGTACGTACTCTACTGAGTGCCTCTAGTTTCAATAGAGAAAAGGTAATAACAGCCACATTCAAAGAGTCAATTTAAAATATTAAACCCATAAGCAGTGGTTCAAATTCAGCTGAGGTCGACGCTCGTGTCTCAGAAAAACACATTCAGACAGTCAGAGCTTCATACATCACACACCTGAGGAGCCAATCCACTCAAAAAACACAGAAGAATTAGCATTAGCACTGTGTTAGCCACTGCCAAATACAGGAGAGCAAACAGCATAAAGGATGCTAACAATGCTAAGCAATTCTGGTCCAGTCTGTCTGTTTCCTCTAATGTCGACCACCTCGATACACACCACAGTGTCACTGGTCAACCCATACAGCAGGCCTGACCCACCGTTTCACAACCAGGAAGTTGTGAAAGTCCCGCCTTCTTCTTAAAATACTTTAAAACATGCCTCGAGGGGAACTTCAGGCTCTGAAAGGCAAAACTGCCATCGATGGAAAGTGTCACAGGACACCAGTGTGACTGGAAAAAATACTTTAATTTCCAATGCAACATCACTGTTGTAATCTCTACTATAAATTCAGATGGGGATTTTATTTTGAAAAAAGCTCTGGTCTATTTTTAGAGTGACTTTGATTGTGACTCCCACATTATACTTGAAGAGCTGTTTGACTTCTGCACCATTTTCAAAATGTGCCTGAACCTTACGATCCCTGAAGGCTGTAGCCAAGAAGAACATTGCAGACACGTCAATCAGCTCTTCCTCTCTTCTCTGCACACTGAAGTGTCAACTTAACGTGTGTGTGTATGTGTGTGTGTGTGTGTGTGTGTGTGTGTGTGTGTTTTTTCTCCTCAGGATGAAAGATGGAGTTGAGCTGAACAGAGAAACGGCAGGCTCAAAGTACCGGTTTAAAAAAGATGGGAAGAGGCACATTTTGATCATAAATGAAGCTACTAAGGAGGATATTGGAACGTACCACGTCTTCACCAACGGGGGGAGTCGAAGGCAGAACTGGAGGTTGAAGGTAACTCCTTTTTCTGTCTGAGTCACTGACATTTCCTCCAAAGGAATGAAAACAAATCGACCTGAAATAGAAAATGGAAATGACAACAAACAGAGATTAGTTTCAAAAGCAAATAAACTACATGAGAAATGAAAGGTCCCATGTTACAGAAAGTGAGATGATGATAAAACAGGGCTATGTGCTCTATAGTATAAAAGAGTTTAACAGTATAAAACAATGCAATTTTATAAATAAAGGTCACTCAGCCGGTATTCAAAAACTGAGCCTGAAAATGAGCTGTCAGCACTTCCTCGACTTTGTGATGTCACAGAGAACCCAGGTTCCAATCAGAGGAGACCTGCTGTTAGTAGAGCTCCAGAGAGAAGCTAAAATAAAACATATAAAACTACACTGAGACAGTTTTTGGTTCATGACACCACAAATACATCTTTTTATGGATCAAACTTAAGAAAATATTTCATACGGGACCTTTAAAGTGAATCAAAGTTGCGATTAAAAGTTTTTAACATGTAATCAGAGTTGTATTAAAATGAGGACGTCATGGCTCTGACACAAAGTTGAATTTAATGGCATCAGAAGCCGACTTTCCACTGGTGAATTAAGTTTACTAACAAGTTTTTCATACATGGTTCTTTAATTAGGAACTTGAGGAAAATTTACACATCAGCGCATGTTGATGTTTTCCGTTCTGACAAGCATGAAAAGCACTAAATTAGTCATTGCTCATGTCATAATTAATTTTACTTCATTAATCTCTTGTATCAGTTGTTCATCACACTATTCGGCACGCTAATTTTTTCTTACGCCTCCAAAAACTCAAGGCCGGGTCCCGTCCCCTCAGATATCGGCCCTGTCTCTCTCTCATGAGCCAGATGAATCTCCTAAATTGATCTGAATGTGAGAGGACGTCTTGGCCTTCGTCCAGACTGAGCACTGCAGTCATGGTTAGAGTGCACCAGGTGGCCAATATGGACACAGTGCTGCAAACTAAATGGCTAAATAGACTGTGTGCATAAGGTGCAGGCGGGGTGGGGGGGGGGGGGTCGAGACGCCTCGTTACTGTAGCGTCCCACAGTGAGTCACGTTGTGGCCGACGTCCACAGGAGTGAAGAAAACAGAGCCTGCGGGGAGATTACTGCATCGTGTGTCACCAGCTAAAATACCAAAAACAGATGATCTAATAGCTGCTGCTATGCAGGGCAATAATCTCTAATCCTTTTGTAATCTGTTGAATTAAAAACACTTCATTTTGCATTTACTGTAGTTAATATGTATGTTTAACTCTGGATAAGCTCATCTATGATGTGTTTAAATACTAAACCTGTGCTAAGCTAGGCTAGGCTAAGCTAAGTGAAACATACACTGGGAGTTTACATATCAATATTTGTGACATGTCTGCTGCTGCGTATTAAAACCTATAGTCACACATCTGTACACCAGCTGAATCTATGTGAACGCTGCACCGTGCCCTGATCTGTGTCGGTGTGTTTGCTGCAGATAAGGAGCTGGAGGTTCTGCAGAGCATCGCTGACCTGACAGTGAAGGCTGCTGAACAGGCTATGTTCAAGTGCGAAGTGTCTGATGAAAAAGTGACGGGGAAATGGTTCAAGGACGGCGTCGAGGTCCAACCCAGCAATCGCATCAAGATGACGCACATTGGAAGGTATTATATCAGACTGCTCTGGTGGCTCTGTGTGTGTGTGTGAGGTGGTTACACACACACACAAACACACACACACACTGAAACACAGCACTAAATAACATGGCTATCACAATGAGCAGTGTTTGCCCTGTGGCTTGGAGAATTGATACCAGAGGGTTTTCCTGGTTGTTTGACCCATATTTTGGATTCTGTCGAGCTGTGACCTGTAAACACACACACACACACACACACACACACACACACACACACACACACCCCGAGGGTCTGATGTTTCCCTCAGTAATCCCTCCATCACTGATGCCTTATGGCAGCAGATATGCCAAGGCGACAGCGGTCACACAAGGTGAAAGCCATTCAGTGTGTTTCTCACTCTTCTGCGATATTGCTTTGTGGAGTGTGTTGCCAGGGCAACTGTTTTTGTGCATAGTAACAGGTCACGACGACTGTTGTCACCCTGGTAACATCTCTGTCAACGTGTCCCCAGGATCCACAAGCTGACAATTGATGACGTGAAGCCGTCGGACGCCGGAGACTACACGTTTGTCCCTGACGGCTACGCGCTCTCTCTGTCCGCAAAACTCAACTTCCTGGGTGAGAGCGACGCACAAACCAAACGACTCTGAAACTGAACCTGAGCAGTTTTCTGGATGTGAACTGACCGTGGTTAATGTTTTTCCTCCTCAGAGATCAAGATTGACTACGTTCCCCGGCAAGGTGAGCGTTGTTTTCTACTGAAGACACTATTCAACAACAGCAGTCAGGACGGCCACAGAATAACTCATAATTCAACTGAGCAAAATTCAACAGTTCAAAACACTCAGTTTCCAAACGCACGTCTTAATTGTCGTGTGTTTTCTAGAAATCTTGTTAAAACTCAACATGTCACCAGAACTAATCTGTTCATAAACTGAAGGTTCTCAAACTGCTGTATATAATATATATATATTTATAACTACTGTATGTTGATAGTCCTCATGTGAAGGTCTATATGAGCACAACGCTGACAAAAATGTCATCTTTCTGCAGCAAAACTATAATATTATGTATATTTTCAAGTCAAATATCTGTTGTTAATGGTTGTGTTAAAGCTCTGGCAGGTTATGAAAAAAAAAATTGGTTGGATTTTATGCTGAAAATTTCCAGTGTCTTTATTTACGATTGTTGAAAACCACAACTTTTCCCCGAAACCCAAAGCAAAGTAAATCTGTAGGTATGAGCCTCCCATCATCTCATACGTCTGCTGTTAATAAAGTTGACTTTATTATTTAAAAAAAAAAATCAGCTATAATACAAACTTAATGCTTTCAGCGATTATGTTTCCTATGTATCAGCTGTTTGAGGTTTCACCATCAGGACGCCTTTCACACTGAGTAAAAAAAAAAAAAAGTGCCTCGAGCTGTAAACTGGGATTCGTTTTTAAAGTTTTAAAGTAAAAGGTGGGTTTTGCATGAGGTGTCTTTACCAAAGTGCTGGTGCGCGAAACAAGCGCCCTGAGAACAACGTGTTAATTTTTAATGAATTGCAACACCAGGCGGAAAACGAGAGTTTAAAGCCAGTTTTTCATCCAACACCCACCCAGAGCACAGAGTTCAGAGGTGTGACTCGCTCTTCTGTAAATCACACCGTCAGTGATGTCACAGTGTACCTGTGACATCACTCTGTCAAAAAAAAAAAAGCTGCTGATAAGTTGCTATTTAAACTGATGTCTGCTCATGAAAAGAAAATCTGATCGTCCCGCGCGTGTCACACACAAATAAACAATAAAGGAACTTTAGTGTAAAGTGTGAATATGAGAATTGATCCCAAAACAGATTTGACATCAGAAGTATTGATAAGTATAAATATTGAAAAAGCCTAAAAGTTTTTGATTGATTTAAAACTTGATAACTTGCTGGTAACACTTGAGAAAGATGCTGAGTGGACTCACTCTCATTAACTGACCTCTGACCTCTCTCCTCCCAAAGATCCTCCCAAGATCCACCTGGACACCAGCGGCACCGGCAGCAAGAACACCATCACCGTGGTGGCTGGGAACAAACTCCGCCTTGACGTTGAGATCACAGGAGAGCCAGCACCGACTGTGTGCTGGATGAAAGGAGACCAAGTGAGGACTGTCACCTCACACACACTCACACACACACACACACACTCACGTCAGATACTTTTACCTGTGTGCGTCAGTCAGCCGTTAGTCACCGAGCAGAGGAAGAATGAAACATGAAGGTTGAATCATCTTTCATTGTGGCAGCCGTGTGTCCTTTGTTGTGTCCGTCTCTGTGGTAGGTGGTGTCTGAAGCCGAGGGACGGGTGCGCGTGGAGACCAGGAAGACCCTGAGCAGCTTCGTAATAGAGGGGGCGGAGAAAGAAGACGAGGGCTACTACTCCATCACCGTGACCAACCCGGCCGGAGAGGACAAGGCTGAGCTCTTTGTCAAGATCGTGGGTCAGTGGCTTCCTCTCCTTTTCACTTCCTGTCTCTGGACGTTCCTGAGCTGAGACCGGGTCACGATCGGAAAATATTGATAATCCAAACTTATCACTGCCGGTTCCATCTTTGAAAAACCCTACATCATCTGAATTTGCATGTTGAATCCAGTGGTGTGTTCAGATGCTTTCTATGTGCACTGAATACTGTTGAGTTATTGAAGCATTTTTACATTTATTTTTCACATGATTCAAAAACAACTTATTCAGAGGAAACTTTAAACGTGAGCCAGATAATCAACGGTTTGGTTATTGTTGTGCATTTGTGCAGTTAAATGTGAGAATTACCCCATAATCTTTGATATCAGTCAGTTCAGGCAGGATGTTCATTATGAGCACGTTTCAAATCTCTCCTCCCAGTTTAAAAAGTCCAGACAAACAAGAAACAACAACAACAACAACACGTCTTTATGTCATAATTATATACTAGTTTCGGCTCGTTCAAGAATAAAATGACATGATTAATAACCAGTGACTGTAATGTTGTAAAAATACTTCAAAATATGTGAAACTTATTGAAAATCTAGTTTATAAGTCAAAATGTCCTTCAGCAAGATACTGAACTCTCCAAACATGTGGTATGTGGGGAAAAGCTTCTATAAGAAACATTTACCACTCACACGTCCAAGTAGGACGAGAAAGAAGAAAATGTTTAGATTTGTTTTTACAAAAAAAAAAAAAAAGCTTCAACATCTGCCTGATCAAACCCACTTCCTCTCACTCCCTCATTTCTCTCTCTGTTTCATCTCCCCTCTCTTCTCCATCTCCGACTGTAACCTGCCTCTCCAGATGTGCCCAACCCTCCTGAGAATGTCAAATGCACGTCAGTTGGCGAGGACTCTGCCATGATCACATGGGACCCTCCATCGTTTGACGGCGGAGTTCCCGTTAAAGGTAAACCTGAAACACACGGTGTCTAACGCTCACATCTGATGTCTCTTCCTCCCTGGGGGCGGGCAGGAGTGGGAGGGGGGGGGGGGGGGCAGCAGTTTAGACGCCTCTGTGTTTATTACGGTGCAGTGTTTTTGAACTTCGTTCCAGAGAACAATGGCGCGGAGCGGTTTTTAATGAACTCCACTGTAAAGCTGCTGTTATTGTCTCCTCCAGGGTATCTGATGGAGAGGAAGAAGATCGGCTCGTCCAGATGGACCAAGCTCAACTTTGATGTTTACGAGTCGACCACGTACGAGGCCAAGAAGATGATTGAGGGCGTCCTTTATGAGATGAGAGTGTTTGCAGTCAACAGCATCGGCATCTCTCAGCCCAGTGGAAACTCTAAGCCCTTCATGCCCATTGGTGCGTTGCCATTTGTCATTAGAAGAATGGTTAATTAACAGAGGTTGCGCACACAATGCTCACCGAGGCAGCTTAACCTGCCTCCCATCCCATTTACACTGGGTATTAACGTATTAATTAGCTCCTGTTTCTCTCAGCCCCCACCAGCGAGCCCACTCGTCTCATGGTGGATGATGTGACAGACACTACCTGTGCACTCAAGTGGCGTCCTCCAGAGAAAATCGGAGCAGGCGGCATCGATGGATACATCATCGAGTACTGCAAGGAAGGAAGTAAATATACTGCAAGAAACAGAAACCACTTCACACTGAGGTGGTTGTCGAGGCTTTATCGTTTGTAACTAACGGCAACATTAAATCTACAAAGCATTAAATTGATTATTAATGCATCATAGATCTGTATTACTTTAGGGTGATTAGTTAATTACAGTAAGGTGGTGAAGAAAACCTTTTTGCTTCCTGTGAATTCTTCTCCACCACAACTTTATTTATCTTTTTATGATGCACAAGCACCAATGGGATTTTTCAAAACCAATGACTGCAAAGTTGCTAAACCACTTCCTGAAACGTGAATCGTCCAGTCACAGAATATCATTGAATTACATAGTACGAAGGGTGGTAGGAAAAAAAATCAGCTGTGCAAGTTTTAACTTTAGCCCCCAGCCTCGTTATCACTGTAATATAATGATGTTATGCTGAAGTGAGACTGTAAATGTTGACCGGTATAGAAACAGTGACTGTAGAGAGAAGGATTTAGCAAAGTGAACAAAATTCACACCTGATTTCTGACGGACTTCTTACGATAATCCCAAGACCAGAAAACCAGAACGTCTCTGGATCTGGTTCTCTGATCTGTTCCACCACCTTCTCCTCCTCTGATCCGACTCTTTCCCCCTCAGGTGACCAGTGGGTGCAGGCTAATGAGGAGCCGGTGTCCAAGAACCAGTACAGGGTGAAGGGTCTCCCAGTGGGGGAGAAGATGCTGTTCAGAGTGGTGGCTGTCAACATCGCCGGCCGCAGCCCCCCCGCCACGCTGGGTCAGGCCGTCACTATCAGAGAGATCATGGGTCAGATACATGTTTGAAGTCACCTGTCTGTTTGTCTCTTAACAGAGGATGTATTGCATAAAATATCTAATATCTACATCCGTTAAATGCCCCATGTAGTAGTATAAAGTGTAGATGTTGGTCTTAAAGCTTCATACATATACATTTTTTGGTTTTTCAAAATAAAAGCACAGCAGAGGTTTCATTATGGATTATTTAGACTTTCACATTAAACCAGTTTGGTACCAGTACAACAGTACGGTCTTAGCAGCAGCAAAAGTCCAGTTCATACAGGAGAGATATATAGCTACTACTATATATCTTCACATCTCAGTAACTTTAACATGCTGTACTTTTCATAACCCCCGCCCCCCCCCACCCACTTCACCCACTCGACCACAGCCTCCACTTATCCTCTCCTCTGCTGTCTGTCCCCTCCACCACCCAGAGCACCCGAAGATCCGCCTGCCTCGACATCTGAGAACCAAACTCATCACAGTTGTAGGCGAGAAGGTGAACCTGGTCATCCCCTTCCAGGTTAGTGAGTCTGAGCCCGGCCTCTTTATTTATTTATTTATTTTTCTCCTCCTCCTCCTCCTCCTCGGGCTACAAGCAGATTTTTTGACTATTCAGAGCAGATTTGCAACAAGCCGAGTAAAAATCCAGCCCTGCGGAGCTGCTGCTGTACGAGGTGCTTAAAGATTACAAGGTTGTTCTCACTCACACTCACCTTGTGCTTAATGGCCATATCAGACTGTGAAGCATTGAAGAAACTAAATTTGGGTTTATTTGAAAAGTGGTCAAAATGCAGCAGGAGCCTAAAAAGCCACTCCATGATACACATAAAGTAGGTCATCGCGCAGGGGTTTCAAGTGAAGTCAGGAGAAGTGGTTTATATGAAGTCAAAACTCAACTGGGCCACGAAGACGTGAGTTAAAACAGCTTGTTTTAAGTCTTCTGTAACACGTCCAGATGCACTTTGCTGTTCTCTATAGTGGAAATAAGCAAATAAGAGTTGAAGACGTCCTCTCTGCTGCAATCTGATAGGACAGTTTTCCTCTGCCTCTGAAATGCAAATGAGCTTCTGTAAACCCTGTGAGTAACAGAGAGAGCCTGAGCTCAGAGGGCACGGGGAGCATCACATCGTTTGACAGCAGCTCGCAAATTGTTGTAATGGTGAAGAGAAGCAAAGCACAAGGAGCAAAGAGGGTGGGGTGGGGGGGTAGGGAGTGGTGGGGGGGGGGCATTGTTCTAAATAAAAATAGACAAGAGACAGTGAGCCTCGGCTGCGCTTGCTTTTGAAGAAGCGAGATGAAAAGCGGATTCGGAGACAGAGGACGTGGCTTCATGATGCTCTCCTGGGAGAGACGAGCACCCACGGTCCGTGGACGGACGCCGCTTGAGATGGAAAATGTCTTCTAAGTAAAGATGAGACGCATTGAAGCAGGACAGGACAGGACGCCCCCCCCCCCAAAAAAAAAAAAACAGTCCACAGACAAAACATGATGAAACTGACTCACAGAGCAGTGATGTCAGTGTCTGTATTATATCTATAATCTCGTCTTATTTTCATAACTGTTATATATTTTCATCAGAAGTGTTGAAGCGGTCCGTCACTTTTTTGTGTCCCTGGAAACGCTTATCTTTTCTTGTGAGTTGTTGCAGCTCATACGAAGTTGTTTCTGAATTTGTCGCCGGTTTGTGTCTTTGCATGTTTTCTCTTCAACCGTTACTTACTTTAATGAACAAACTGATTAAATGTCTCTTTCCTTTATTCTGATGTCTTCTTCCTGTCCTGTCTACCTGCAGGGTAAGCCCCGCCCCATCGTCACCTGGCTCAAAGATGGCACCCCCCTGGAGGACAAATCGGTGGGAACCCGCACCAGCGAGGTGGACAGCATCCTCTTCATCCGCTCGTCGGAGAGAGCCCACTCTGGGAAGTACACGCTGTGCGTCCAGATCGAGAACATGTCGGACAGCGCCGATATTCACATCCAGGTCGTAGGTCAGTGAACGTCACTCCGGCTCTTCCTGTTTCATGTTCTCTCATTAAGATTAGAGGCACGTGAGCAGTTCCTGCTTCATGAGGTGATAGTGTTAATAACCTGTTTGGAGGGGATCATGGCTCGAGGCCAAATCTGCGACATGTCACGAGTTTTTTTTTTTCTTTTTTTGATGATAATTCCTAATTTCATACTCCTAAGAGTCTGTGACTCAAAGTAGAAAATCATCAAAGCTCTGATTCCCCTCTCTGGCGTAATCCCTGCTCCTTGCACTGCCACCACCACCGCGACCCGCCAGCTCGCTCCTCATCTCCCCAAGGTCGGGGGTGGGGGGTGGGGGGTGGCGGCCGGGGGTGGATTATTTGGCAGCGGAGCTCTGCTGAGATTACTTGCGTGTAGACTGGGATTAGGCCTGGATTTTGAGGGCTACTCTGTCACTTCCTCTGCTGAGAAGGTTGAGCTAATGAGAGGCTGCAGCAGCTCCTCTGATCAGCGCCCCCCCCCCCATACACACACCCAACACCATCACCATCACCTCCACCAGCGCCACCTCCATGTGTCACCACACTCTTTCAGCAGGGAGGATTAACAGGCACAAACTGTTGTAGCTCCTGCTCACAGTTTGTACTGTAGAAAGATTAATGACAAATACATTACTATGTTGTACAGTATTTCTGCTCAGCTCAGGCCACACAGAGCCATCGGTGATAAACACACTGCATTCTTCTGCTCTATAATCCACAGCTGCTATTTCTCAGTCCTCCAGCTCCGTGCCAACACAGTTTTTCCACTCTTGCGCGCATCTATCGCCGACTTTTTCCTTGAACCTTTGTCTTTTGCTTTGCTAATCTGTCTTTTTTTTTGCCAAATCTCTTCTGCTGCAAGTGTTGATTTCTTTCTCTCTACGGGACTTCCTCTGCTCCAGATCTGCTTATCAATCCTCTCTGCCTATAAAAGCTTTTTCCTGCGTCTCTATCCAGCCGGGGGAGAAGGAGTTAGTTATCTCCACTGGCTGTACAGTGTGTTCTCTCCTCTCCTCTCTCCTGCTCGTGACTGTCTAATGAACTTGTCTCTGGCACAAAAATCCTTCCAACTCTTGTCTCTTTGCCTCGTCTCACAATCCCATCCAGAAAAGCCGGGACCTCCCATCGCCGTGCATGTCACAGACGTGTGGGGCTTCAACGCCGCGCTGGAGTGGAAGCCGCCGAAAGACGACGGCAACTGTGAGATTATCGGCTACACCATTCAGAAGTCTGACAAGAAGACTAAGGTACATGTGAGCAGGAGATGGTGTGTTCAGGTTCAGGTGAGGTATGTGTGTTTTTTATAAAGCTCCTTAAGAGAGTGAAACAAGGTTGGTGAAACGCTCTCTGCAGATTCAGTTAATCAGGTTTACATCAGCATGGTGTCTGTTATCTCGTCTTAAAACAACCAGTCAGTCTGGATTGAAATGAAAGAGATAATGAACACTGATCGATCAATATGGCCGCCACTCATTAAAAAAATGAAGTTTGAAAGAATCTGAATTTGCACGTTAATGGTTCAGATTATTTTAATTAGTTCATGTTAAGTTAAGAATTCATCTACACAATCACACTGGTACCGACGCTGCTGCACTCGTCTTTCCTACGCCCCGTGAACGCATCACAAACTTTAACTTGGTGTTCAAAATAGGAGATGGGCATTATCTCATCGGCTGCTACAGACAAATAAAAAGGTGCCCTCGTCCTCTGTTTCCAGCTGTTTTATCGAACGTCCATCATCACTGAAGTTTCTGTCGTGGAAACTACCGTGGCATGAGTGATGCAGGTCAAAGGTCACCGTCGAACGCAATTAATCAGAGTTTTGACAGCTCTGATTTAAATAAATATATCTTTTCGATAATAACCTGACCGGACCTGTCAGAGTTAGAACTATAATAAACAGAAATAAATTACGTGGTACGGCCTGTCGTGTGTCTGCAGGTGCTTAAACAACTGCAGCTTCACATTATTGTAGTATTTCCAGGCGTCACGGCTGCGATCGTGGTCAGTGACGAGGTATTTGTTCCCAAACAGTGTCTAAGGAATCGGGGCATTGATTGTTTTGTGGTCTGCAGAGATGTGAGTGGAGCAGAAAGATAAACACAACTTGTATCAGTGTTATGTTGATGTTTCTATCGGCACCTACACAGAGGAGGAGCAGGAGGAGGAGCAGGAGCAGGCGGAGGTTTGTCACTGAGCTCCAGAGCCTGACTCAACCGTCATGGTCGTTATGTTTTATGAATGGAGCGGACGGTGGACGAGGGCATGGACATGGATGCTTCTTCGGCTTATCCAGATCTCAGCCTCAGCTTTAAGCCTCTCTGAACCTCTGCCTCTCTCTCTCTCTCTCTCTCTCTCTCTCTCACACACACATCAGGAGTGGTTCACGGTCTATGAGCACAACCGCAGGCCCAGCTGCACCGTATCTGACCTGGTCATGGGGAACGAGTATTTCTTTCGAGTGTTCAGCGAAAACATCTGCGGCCTCAGCGACGACGCCGGCATCAGCAAGAACACGGCCGTCATCTCCAAAACAGGTAATGAGCCCCCTGCAGAACGCCGCGCACCAAGAGGAGGGTTAAAGCTGCACGACGCCGTGTAGTGCAAAACATGACTTCAAATCCAACTTGTTGTGATTTTTACCACTTTGTAGCTTGTTATTGATTCGACTTAAACTTCACATGAAGAGAGTTAATTCACTAAACTGAAATATTCCTTGACAGAATATTAAATATCACTACTACTGGCTGCAGATTATGAAAGCAACCAGGCTGGGAAATTAACACCTGCCACCGGCCAAATGCTGCTAAATGTGCTGTGTTGTGTGTTGGTGCGTTTGCTTACTCCACCAGAAGATCTGGCAGCCGACCAGCCCGTCTCATCTTTTTGTTTTCCAAGGAGCAGTCTGGCCTGTAAAATAGTGAGAACTGTTGATTGCAGCCGATGTGGGAGAGATTAAATCCACACCAGGGTTCATTCAACAGTGTCTGTCCGTCTCATCTTCCATCAGGGGGGAGTCGCCATGGTACAAAACATATGTTTTCAGATTATTAAAAAAAAAACAAAGGTGTAATATCCATTTTCATAAGAAGGAGACCAGTACTTACAGTAGGTCTTATTGCACTTATCAAGTAGCTGCAGCAGTTCGTGCTCACACCAAGGCTCCTCTTCACTTCACTGCAGTCACTTTAGATCAAACCAGGTCGTCTGCACCTCGCCCTGTGTGTGAGCGTGTGTGTTTCCAGGAATACCTGACTGCTCTGTGTGTCCGTCCAGGTTTGGACTACAACCGTGCCCCCTTCAAAGAGATGGACATGAGCAGATCCCCCAAGTTCACAGCGCCCCTGGTAGACAGGAGTGTGGTGGCAGGTTACACCACCGCCATCAGCTGTGCGGTCCGCGGACACCCCAAGGTATGAATATATAAATGTACATTAACACGTCTGAACTGATACAGTGACACTAAGATCTTATCTTATCTTACATTTGTCAGGTTAGTTTTAGATGTGTAGGATCCTTCCACATCTTCTATGTAAGTAATTTGGTTCTGATCACATGAACATAATCAATATTCATCTGCCGAGTAGAAAATCATCTAAAACCCTCGTAGGAGCTCATGATACCTGAGGGGGAACAAGAACGATTGAGTTTTTACAGTGCGTAACGTGACTCAACGTGACTCATGAACACCCCGCCCCCCCCAGGTCACCGTGCCGCGAGGCCACGCTGCAGATTTCACGCTCTGTGTTTTTCAGAGCGAGCTACAAGTTTAAAGTGTCAGAGAGGGGTTTGATGCCTGTGCAGCTGAGGTGTGTTTCTGTGTCTGAAGCGAGAACAAGAGGTGGAGCAGAAACATCTTTGAACACTTTTCTGTCTTTCTGTCTTTTTTTCATCCAGTCGAATCGGCAAAGATTTGTCAAGTCGAAATGTTGACCTAATTTCACCCCCCCCCCCCCACTCTCCTCCCCTCCCTCTCTCCTTCATCCTGCCAATTTCCACCTCCTCCCCCTCTCCCACCTCCAACTGTTCCTCCTCAGCCAAAGATCATTTGGATGAAGAACAACATGATCATCGGTGAAGATCCAAAGTTCCTGATGCAGAACAACCAGGGCGTGTTGACTCTGAACATCCGCAAGCCGAGCCTGTTCGACGGCGGCCGCTACTCCTGCAGGGCCGTCAACGACCACGGGCAGGACGAGGTGGAGTGCAAGCTGGAGGTTCGAGGTGCGTGCTTCCTGAAACCCCCCCCCCCCCCCAGCTCTTCCCATAGTGCTTGGGGGGGGGTCCTCTGACAGTCTTCCATAAAGCTCAGCGTGACAAATCTCCATCTCCTTCAACTCTTCTGACTGAGCTCCTCTTGTTTGCCAAGCTGCTAAAAATAAATCACCTTATTGTATTTGTCAGTTTAAAGTTTGAGCTCGCGCTTTCCTCTCTGCAGCGGGATGATCTACCGGCCTCTCGCGCTCATCTAAGTCTCTCCGTTTCTCTCCGCAGCCGTTCAAGAGAAAGCAGAGGAGGCGAAGAAGTGAGCAGCAGAGGACACAGTCCAACAGGAGTAGTGATGGATCATGTATGTAACGGGATAGTCGTGAATAAATATGATTAGAGTAGATCACCGCTGAGCCACTGAAGCCAATCCTGCCTCTGTCCTGGACGCTTCGCCTTTCACCGCCGCAATGACAGCAGTAAGACATCATAAACCACCTTGTCACTTCCGTGACCGAGTGACGCCACAGTGTTAGTGCAGCGGCTTTGCCACGCTGTGAACACACACACAAACACACACACAGATGGATCCGTCTTATCTGTGAAGTGGAGCTGTCACTGCACACACTTATAAAACGGCCTTTCATCCATTACGGCGTCCTGTGTGGTCTGTTCTGTGTCCGAGGCGTTTTTACAGGGTCCGGATGAATTTATGATTGTGATGCAGCCCTGGTTGTTGAAACCTCCTCCTCTTCTTCTTCTTCCTCCTCCTCCTCCTCCTCATCATCATGGTCTTTGTTGCAGAGTGTGGTGATGCTTGAACGGAGGGATCGTTACTCAGCCGGGCATGTCCAGCTTCATGGAGCCACCGGGATTAAAGGGGTTCTTATGTGCAGATAAAGACCTGCTGCATCCTTTACACACACACACACACACACACACACTCTTCCTCTCCAATCCCCACATGCTCTCTCACACACACACACACACACACACACACTAACCTCCTGATGCCATGACCTATAGTGATAGGCCTTTCCAGATACATGGCTCACGCTCATGCACATGCAAACACAAACACACACGCGCCGAATCAGGGTCTCATTAGCATCACACACTAGAGACTAATTAATGCACCCATCAACACTGCCCTAATTAGCTCTCCCACGTCATTACTGAGCAAACGAATTACCGCTAATTTACACACCCGCAAAACAAACACAGTAGCATCTCTGCTGGGAGAGTCCGCCAAATTAAAGCCCCACCGATCTGCTGCAGCCTGGACCGCCGTCCCAGGTGACCCTGTCCTCCCCCTGTGCACGCGCACACACTCAGATATAACTCAACCATCTGATGTTGGAAGATTTGAGGGAAAGATCAAGTTAGAGACCAAAAGAAGCAGAAGTTGTGACTGAAGTCATCAAATACTTTATGCAGAGACGACACCGAGGGGGGGTGGGGGGTCCATCCCCAGGCCTGTCCCACGGCTGGTCCTGGTCTCACATCTGTCCAGCAGAGGGGGCAAGAGCACAGTGACAAAGACCACGACTGACCATCACGGTGCCTGTGGTGTAATTGAAAGCAGCAGGTTATTAGGAGCCGTTACAACACCGATGCATCAGCGGCTGAAGCTGCTCACATGAAGGCTTCTCCATGGCCCTGAGACAGCTCCCACTCCACCTCCACCTCCACCACCTCCACCTCCTCCTCCTCCTCCTCCTGTACGGTGCAGCATGTTGCCAAGAGATGAGAGGCCAGAAGTGTCCAGATAAAGCAGGGAAAAGCCTCCAGATACCTGAAAGTAGGCCACGATTGGTTGCACAGTAGACCTGCAGTGCAGCACAAAAGCTCAAATTTTGAACCCCTTCGAGCAGCAAATGAGTGTGTGTGTGTGTGTGTGTGTTTGTGCATGTGTGTGTGTGCGTGGATTTACGTGCAGTGTTGATATAATCTCACTGTCTCACTGTCAGTTAGCCCGAGACGCACTGTGGTGTGTTACTCTGCTGATTGACACATGAAAGCAGCGCTGAAGGTACACGGCATGCTGCTGCTTTGCATGGAAGTTGTTTTTTGTGTGTGTGTGTGTGTGTGTGTGTGTGGGGGGGGGGGGGGTGGATGATGCTCCACCTGAGCTCTGTTCCCGGTCTCACAAGTGATGCTCAGTTGCTAAGCGATCAAACTAATTGTATCTACTGGCATCATCCACGACGAGCCTCAAGAAACTTTGAAAACATGGGGAAGATGCAGGTTTGGGATGCCACTGCTGTGTGTGTGTGTGTGTGTGTGAGAGAGAGAGAGTCTATGAATGCTGTAAGTAGTAAGCCAGGAAAAAAAATAATAGAGCATTTTGTTTTCCCCTCATTCCCTGTGACACACCTTAAGGCTCTTTAAGTTTGTGATGTCTGAATGAATAATTAATGAAGGAAACATGGCGGCCCAGGAGTAAACCATCGTCTTCTTCTTCTACTTCTTCTTCTTCTTCCCGCACACTGTATCTCCTCTGCTGTCTTTCCAATATTAGAGCAGGCCTGCCTCAGACGAAAGACGAGACAAAAGAGAGTGACGAGACGAGTCTCACCACCAGGCGAAAAAAAGGGGGGAGGGAGGATCAGTGGGGTGCGAGCACTGTTATGTCTGTGAGTGTGTGAGTGTGTGTGTGTGTTCAAGAAAAGTGAGACAAGAGATACCAGAGAGACAGAAACAGACCTCCTGAAACAGTAGGATGGAGGGAACTATAATTATGCAAGTAATTATACATGAAATCACAGAGTTGGAGGGAGAGGAAGAGATAGAGGGAGAGAGGAAGAAGAGCACTGGAGGGAAAGAGCCTCGCAGTGAGTCTCATCCGTGTAATTACAGTATAAAAACTAAATGAAACAGGAGGAGAACACACACACACACACACACACGTATATATATATACAGGACTGTCTACCAGCTGCACACACTGTCCACCCTCCTACTTTGACCTGTACTTTACCTCTCACCACACACTCACGTTTCATCTTCATCCTCTCTCTCTCTTTTTTTTTTTTTGGGTTGCCATGGTTTGCTCTATTGAATCTACCTGTGTGACTTACACCCTGTGTCATCGTGTCCATTGATTAAAGAGCCCACACCCTCCCTGAGCACAGTGTATCTGAGGGGTGGGGGGGGGCTGCTGTCACGTTTTATCATGATGACAACTTCATGACTGTGTGTTGGCTGACGGGAGTCGACGACGATGTAGACGAAGAGGTCGGTGCAGCGTCGTTGAACGAAGGACGTTTTTTACAAGACTCTGGTTGAGGTCGTCAGGATTATAGCTCAGGTTGGGACTGGCGTGAGGCTGGAGGATGATAATAATGATAATGAGCGATGAATCAGGATTTCTTTTTTAACATTTTGCCTCCGTGCGGTAGTTTTTACAACATACGACTGCAAAAAAGACGTTGGTTTGAGCGTCAGGGACGACCTGCCAGAGGACGATTCATTAGAGTTTCTAGAGTCCCTGGATGGACAAGACACAGACGAGTTAAATACAAAGCAAATTAAACAGATAAAATGATGAAGGATTAGAAGTCTGGCTGTTTTTTCTTACTGTATCATCCGTATCCTTGGCGCCGAACACGGTCCAGGTCACATGGGAGGCAGGCGAAGCAGTTCAGCCACATCTCCCAGCTCCTCCTGAGGTGCTTCTCAGGACCAGATGGGATCCATAATCTCTCCAATGTGTTTGGGCTTTGAGTCTCCTCTCAGGCTACAGCCTCACTAATACGTTTTAGTTTTTAAAATGCATCACTTTCGCTACGGGTTTTTACGCCCGGCGTCGCACTAATCTGGAGTTTTCAGGCCCTTAAAACAGAGGCTATCAGTGGGGATAGATGAGTGGTATCAGTGCAACGTGGAAAATCGATTACAAGCATTACTGTAATTAAATCCTGCATTTAAAAACCACCGCCACGTCCTCACTGCTGTGTCTGTGTCACCTCCTCTGATGCGACTCAGAGTTTTAGAGCTGCAATAAGTTTCGGAAACGTCTGCAGATGCTTCCTGGTTGGCTCTTAACTAGTGATGGTGAACATAGACAGTGATCTTATAGTTTTGGCTCTGCAGCTCTTCACTGTGTATTTTTTTTTGCAGAGAGACAATCTGTTTCCTGTTTACACTGCACATGCTCAGTCCACCTGATAGTCAGCTATGTTTTCGACGCAGAGCTAAGACACTTGTTTTAAAATGAAGCCTCCAGTATTGCTGCCATGAAAACAAAACCTCCCCCTCATATCTTGAAGGTTGGGTCCAGACAGTTCAGCTCCTTTAAACCAGCTGCACCCATGACCTTTGCCCTTTTGCTCAACGTCCAGAGCCCATGATCTTCAGCGAGTGAATCCCAAGATCTTCCTCCTATGTCGGTTTCCTCTTCATCATGTCAGTGACACAAAACTGATCCTACAACGAACGACCTGACACTCGCTGACACACACACCGAACCATTTGCTGAAGATGCTGATGCTCATCGTCACGGACAGGCTCACATATTTTCAACACCCCCACACACACACGCACGCACACACGCACATATATATATGTATATTAAGAGGATTATGTACTGAAATAATCCAAATTTCCAAATATACCAACAGCACTTCCAGTGTGAGTGAAATGTGGACAGAGTCGGCCATCCTCTCTTTAAACACAACTGAATCAGGAAGTTCTGCAAAAGCTTCGAGTGCGTGACTTATCTGGATAAAGTTCATCTTCTCTGTCTTTCTTAGCATAACATTATCTCTTTGTTAATATTCCTCTGCTGCAGCTCAGCATGGAAACTTTAAAGAATAAATTTTGGACTTAAAAAAAAAAAAAAAAGATCCAGCTTTGATTTGACCAACTCAACTTCTTTAAAATGCATTTTGTGCACAGAAAGAGGATTCGAGCTGCAAAGAAGAAGAAGAAGAAGAAGAAGAAGGAGACAAAATTCGAGCAGACTTGTGATAAGTCTCAACCCGGCTGGAGTTTAACGTCGACTGGTAACGCATCTGTCTGTTCGTGCTGAAGCTGAGACAGCTGATTTGTGATGGAGCGTCTTATTCTCCTTTACAGTCTTAACAGGCTGCTCTCAGATCCGTGTCTCATCCAGAACATTGATTGCTCTCACTGTAATGAACATGTCTGCTGAATTAGAAATTTTGTTCAGTGCTGATTAATATGATAGAAAAAAAAAAGGTGTTTGCATTAGGACTGGATTTAGGAATTAGAGTTTAACTCATTAAAGTGTTTCCGTTGCTGTGTTGAGGTGAGTTCCTGGGTCTATCCAGTAAACACCACCGACAGAAGGCTCTCATTTCACAGCGCGTGCATGTGCGTACATGCGTGCATATGTGTGTAGGTGTCTAATGTGTTGGCACATGCAAGTGAGCCACATATTGTGTATGTAAATCCATCTGCGCGGTGTGAAAGCAATAGCAGTCAGAAGATAATGAAAACATATGCAAAACACTGATAAACTGCGCCGATAAAGACGAAGAGTGGACGAGACAGACACTTAATAGGATCGCTGCTGCGCGGCGCAACACTACAGCCTAAAAAAATCACCACATAATGAACTCCTCCAGTGAAAAGCATATGGCGAGCTTGACAGATCTTCAGAGGGAGGATTAACGAACACAAAATGTAATTAAAGAAAAAGATTGTGGTCTGTTGTTTTATCCCTTTCTCCTGGACAAAGACAAGAGCGCCTTGAGCCCAGTATCTGTTGTCAACAGTGACGTGATGGTTTATCTGCAGCAGCAGCAGCAGCAGCAGCAGCAGCAGCAGCACTGCGGTCAGTTATGCACTGGAGTAATGTTTGATGATTGATCTGCATGGTCATGTAACAGACAAAGACTATGAGGCCATTTCAAATGGCAGATGCAGCCTCGGGTGCAAACACTGCTCCATCTTGATGTCTCCACACTCCACAAGCCGCTGCTGCATCCACACACACACACACACACACACACGCTACGCCAGGCAAATGCATGACAAGACTTTGTAAACACTGCGCACTGAGACGTAATCTGTGATCATATATCACAGATGGATCTTTGCAGCCTGTGCTCCACTGTGGATTGGACCGCAGTCCGCAAAACACAGATGCCCCCAACCAAGGTTAGCTCTGCAAGGAGGCATGTGGGAAGATCGTCAAGTAGCTCTATCTATCTATCTATCTATCTATCTATCTATCTATCTATCTATCTATCTCTCTCTCTCTCTTATACAACCCTACTTCTCACCTTAATGTAAAACACACTTAAACATTAAACATCCAGCGATGGCTAACAGTTAGCCTAAAAATACCTAAACCTTGGTAGAGTACTTCACACTAATGGTTGAAAGTATTTGAAACATTGTCAACATGCTCAAGTTAGCGAACAGTAAAAACAGTTAGCTTAAAGGATGATATATTACTGTTCACGCCAGTTAGCTTATCACAAATATCTTTTAAGGTGAGTGATAAATTGCTAACATACTGATGGCTAAGCATTTAGCTTTACACTAATAGCTAATGAATACATTGTTAACCTTCAGTAATGGCGAGCTTAACACAAACAGTGGTGTTTTAATAGTTAGTTTAAAACTAGTGTAATAGATAATTGGTGAATATAATCAATATTAATCACTCATGGCTAAACAGTTTGCTAAAATAATTAAGCTAGCAAACAAGGCTAAACTGATAACTAGCTTAGGTACGTTATAGCTAACATGCGCTACGTAGAGTGTGTTACAACAGTTACAGCTAAACACTGGTTAGCTGAGAGCTAGTTATTGATCAGTAGTTTAGATTAGACAGTTGAAACGTTTGTCTAATGACGAACATTTGGCTTCTTCCGCTCGAAATAGTAAAAGTTCGACTGCAGCCCTGATGTAAACACTGGCAGCTCCAGGAAAATATCTAGTCTTAAATCAATTTGAGTGGATTAAAGGGTATGTGGTGACAGACAATTTAACATTTGGGAAACGTAGCTGAATGCTGACTGCTCTGAAAAAAATAAAATAAAATAAAAATACTTCATGGCACATTATAGGGCCTGATTCCCCTGTGGGAGGCCACACAGTGCACACAGCGTGACACTTGTATTTTTAATCAGATCTGCTCAAGCAAAAGTAAAAATACTTCAAATTCTCGGATCGAGCTGTGGACATTTTCAGGGATGTTTTGATGAAAACTGAATGCGTCTGAACGTGAAGATAGATTTTTCACTTCCTGCCTAGAAACTCGAGGTTTTTCCCACTTGAAACAGGCGCCAACACCACACGCCGCCGTCCAAGAAGCAGCATGAACGCATCACAGGAACCGTGCTCCTTATTATTCACATATTGTTGGGGGTGTTTTTTTTTGGTCAACCCCCCCCCCCCCCCCCCCCCCCCCCCCACCTCTACCTCTCCATTACCACCACCACCACCATCATCACCATCCACCCCATACTAACACACACACTTTTCACACCAGAGAAGAAGAAACTGGCAGCACTAACTACAATCTCTGCACTTTGGGAGTTTTTCTTCTCGTAGCCTCCTCTGCTACAGAAAACCCTCGCTCTTGAATAAGATTTGCTTGCTCGTCCTCACCCATCTTCAAAGGACTCAGATAACTGAAAACACCTTTTATTCATTTCATGGCGCTGTAATTGTTTTTTTTTTTTTTTTATTATTATTTTATTTTCTCACTGAGCAAATCCTGAGCAGGTCTTTGGGGAATAGCGTTGCATATATGCCTGCACTTTCATCTGCATTATGTTTAGTAATAGTATTATTATTTCAGGGTGTTGTCTTTGCTCTTTTTTTTTTTTTGTCTAAGCGACTATTTGTTATATTTTCCTGCTTTTGCCACTGTTTTTTTCTTCTCCTCCTTTTTTCTGCCTCCTACTCTCTGATTTTTTGGGGCCAGTCTTACGCTCCAGGTGAGAGGGACTCATCTGCTGCTATCACAGGGTGGAGGGTGAGGGAAAAAAAAAAAAAAAAGTGTTGCCTTGAGGTTTTCCCATTAAAACAATTACGCTAATTTCACTTTACTTGCAAAGAAGAAAAAAAAAAAAAGAAATGGAAATGCTTTATTCTGAGGAATCGAGGGTTGGGAGAAAAACTGCAAGCAGAGGGAAAAGTACAGTACATAAAGACTCAAGGGGGAAGTGTGAAGCAGCAGGACTGAAGAAGAAGAGCGATTAAAGCTTTATATGGGTTTCTTTGATGGAGACAACAAGGGCAGCTCTTCCTCCTTCACCATCGACTGTTAATCTGCCCAGTTTGGTGTTGAGAGTGATGCTATTAGTTTCCCTGCGCTTGTATGACCACAGCCGAACAATTAGATCTCTCTCTGATAAAATCAAAGCCTGTTCGACGCATCAGAGCTGTGGCGAGATATCAATTATTACCGACACATCTAAAATAGGACAGATTAAATTTCACAGTTATTGCTCGTTCTGTTTTTTTTTTAATACTTCTTTCTTCCCTGTGACACAAAGTATTGTCAGTTATATATATATATATATATTTTGTGTGTTGAAACGTTTCCTTCACATCTCCCGTCTCAGTCAGCGGTGTCACGTTCAAAGCCTCAGTGTTAGAGGAGCCGCTCTCAAAAAATAAAAATAAACAACTTTTAATAGATGTTAAGTCACATCCAGCTCAGTGGAGTCCACGCTCACACTCCGAGGACATCTATGCAAACTTTTTGTATGTCATTACACGTCACAGAAACTCTTTATATCCCTGTTGTTCATCCTCTGAACTGGGGTCAATCAGGTTTGGTAAATGAGGCGGTAAAAGCTTCTCGTCCTCCTCACTTGTGTTTCACCAGAGCAACAGAGTTAGAGGAAGAAGAAACGACAGGTCGACTTTGGCCTGACCCCGTTTCTCATCGAAAATCCTCCCACAATGAAACCAAGCACGACCACCAAACCGTAATACGTCATCATCTGCAAACAAAACAAACAGGCTTTTCTCATACAGTGAAAATACACAATCCTCCGAAGCCACGCCTCCAGAGCACAGGAGCACGCGCCGCTGGTTCTTTTCTGCCATAACGTTGCTGCAACTGTCTTAGTGAACTTAGCATGACCTTTGGCTCTGGCGTCGTCTTCTCCGTATCGTAAATCGTCAAAGCTTCTGAACACACACACACGATTAATGTGCAAAGAGGGGTACGTAAAGAGAGGGGAGGGGCAGATGGCAGTTTGATAGACGCATCATGATCCAATGAATTCGTTCGTGGCGTTCAAAGTGATTTTACAGGATTGTCCGCTGCACAGGTGACTGAGATTTTTCACTTGTGTGAAAATGCATTTAATTAATCGGTTGCAATCCAGGTGTGAAGAAGATTACCTTTACACAACTGCATCTGTAATGTGTGTCCTGATGTGGAGGTGCAAAACAGAGGGTTGGGTCTGAAATCTTATCACATGTTGATTCACACACATTTACCTGATTTATAAATGTCTCACATCAAAACTCCCAATAATTTAAATAACTCTTTATGTCTAAACCGATTGAACCAGAACACAGATATTATGGATTATAATGTTACACCATGTTTTCTGTGTCGTACTTGTAGCTGTAAAGTCACCGACCTGCTCCTTAAAACTGACAGCAGCTGAATCTAAATTTAGGTGATGGGTGGGGGTTCGTCTGGCTGGAGGCTGTAGCAGCGCCAGGCCCAGTCAGGAGAGGACGGCTGTGACTGGTCTCCCAGTCACTTCAGTCTTACTCCAGTTCACATCATCAGGCTGCATCCCGGGGGAGGAGCCTGAGGTTTGACTGACAGGCGTGAAGCTGAAACACCAGAGAGGACAAAGCAGGAGGTAAAGTAGTGGAGCAGATAGAGAGGCTTAGGCATCATGGTACCAGCCCATAATCATGTTTGGTTCCTGCAGAGAGTGCACGGGATGCAAACATGCAAATATTCATATACACACACACACACACACAGGTTAAAGACAATCAGCTCACGCAGCCAAAACCTATCAAGGCTCAAAGCTCCATGCCTGACGTAGATTCACCCGTGTGCAGTGATAGTGTGTTGGGCTGCATAGAAGGTCTATCTCTCTCTCTCACACACACACACACACACACACACAAACACACACACACAGTACATATATATACACTATATGTATGTGTAGGTCGACTGCAGCAACAGTATTGTCTATATCGGGGGAGGAAAGGGAGAGAGTAAAGATAGTGTGAGGGAGAAAAGAGGTAGAGCAAGGGGACGAGTGCAGCAGTTTTGAAAGCGTTTGGCTCCGTTCAAATAGTTGCCATGGTTTCGAGATGTTTCCATGGAAATGCTAGCTGCCAATAAAATGAATTTGAGGAGGATCTCTGCAGCAGGTTGGCAGGAAGGTGAGAGCAATGGGGGGGGGGGGGGACAGGAGCAGCAACCCAGAGAGGAGAGGAGAGGAGAGGAAGGCCTCCTCACTGGTTCCCATAATGCACCAGTCAGTCATCTGCATGGGAGGACAAGGACGAGGTGGTGGTGGGAGGAGGAGGAGGAGGAGGAGGAGGTGGCAGGCGGAGGTGGGAGGTGGAGGTTCAGGGGAAGAATTTAGGGTAAACAAGGTGAGGAGAAGATGCCACGCAACGGAAAGCAAAAAGGCACTGAGACTATTTCAGTCTGGATGGGTTGCCATAGTAACTGTGGCCTCACAACTGAGAGAGCAGGTAAATACATAGGAGCCCGGCTGGTCACTGATTAACATGTGTGCGATCACAATCACGCCTGTGTGTGTGTGTGTGTGTGTGTGTGTGACAACGATGCATGAAAGCATGTGTGTGTTTGCATGCACACACACACACACACACTCGAGTGAAAACACTTTCTGCTAACTCTCCTTCATGGAAGCGGAGCCGCTGAATGGAGCTGAATGCATTAGCGACTCTGACGCACATTTGTTTATGTGTGTTCACAAGTGTGTAAGATCACGATGTTTCATACTTTAGCTGCTCCTTCAAGGGCTAAACAAGGTTTTTGATGTGCGCTCAGCCGCTGACTGATGCCCCCCCCAATTCCCCTCCCCATCCTCCCTTCCTTCCTCCCTTCCTTCCTCATGCCCTATGTCTCATTCCATCTCCTCTTCTCCATCTCTTCTTTCTTCTCTTTTGCTCTCTCCCTCTCCCTCTCTCTCTCTGAAGGACAGAGGTATTCCCACATTTCTCCGTCGTCATGGCAACGCTGCAGCAAGCAAGAAAGAAAGAGGCCGCAAGAGGAAGGAGGAGGGGGGTGATTGGGGGGAGGAGGGGGGGGGGCGTGGGGGTGGTTGGTTTGGGTGGAGGGAGTGAAGGGGAGGGGAGAGGAGGGGAGGGGGGTGAGGATGGGGATGTATGAACAATGCTAATGCTACTTCACTGATCATCGATTGTGTGTTTTCCACCCCCCCCCTCCTCCTCCAACTCCACACCCACCCAACTCAAACCCCTGACACCCCCCCCCTCCCTCCTCCCTCTAATTCCCTCTTTTCATTTGTATCGCTCCTCTTTCCTTCCCCATTACTCTCTCGCTCCTGCTGCCGTCCTTCTCCCTGTGGTTTTAAAACTCAATCTCCACACAGTGCTGTCATTGTTATCGTTATTATTATTGGGTCATTTAGCAGGCAACGCTGGTATCCACGGCAACCCGGAGAAAGTGTCAACCGGTCCTTGGTGAATACCGGTATAGACAAGCATCCATCAATATCCCAATGACTCATTATCAGTCTAATGGTGAGGCCGCTGCTGTCACACCAGACTATAAATAATGTCATCTCATTAGACACCAGCGCCGCCACCACCGCTCTACTCGTAAATAGGCCCGGTGTGTACGCAGGGTGTGTGTTGGAGGTGGGAGGGGGGTGCCCCTGGATAATGTTTGCACATGCACAAGAGTGGTGCTTCTGTGGTCGCACTGAGGAAGACGAAGGTGAGGGCGAAGCCTGGTGACTTAGCGGCGGCAGAGTCGAGGGCCCTGGCAGCTGCACTGGAGCCTGACTGTGGGGGTGGACTCAATAAACCAGGTGCTGGAGTAAATAAGGCTCTCGCACTGCTTCACATAGGTGTGCACGAGTCGAGGCTCTGCCCCCGTGTCTGCTGTCTCTGTCTCTATCTGTTGTTCACACTCACACACACACTCACACTTGGGCGATCCTGCAGGACCGCAGTGGCTCCTGCCTGTCAGTCCTCCTCTGTGGCTAATCGATGGATTGAAGACGCTGATGAGACTGAGAGAGAAAGAGAGAGGAGAGATTCACCTCTTTGCCTCAAGTTATTACCGCAACTACTTGAATCGTTTAGCACTGCAGCAGCACAGGGAGGGGGGCTGGGGGGGGGGGGGGGCGGTGGTGACCACGTGCGACGCCGTACAGTGCACACAGCTCTTTTTTTAAAAGATGTACAACAAGTGCACGGTTGTGTCTCGGCTGTACGTTGTCGTCGCTGTCGAGCCTCTGGTTCACCTTGGTGGAACAAACACAAGAACCTTTATGTAACCAGGAGGAGACACAGCTGGGGGGGAGTAGGTGGGGAGGGAGGGTGGCCGACTGGACTGGACTGGGCTCGGCTGCTGTTTGCATGTCGATCCTCTCCAACGTGTAAGAAACCTGAGAGGACTCTTCATTCTGCAGGGCTGCACGACAAGCCATGGCGCTGTTGACTGCCTGTCTGCTGGAAGGTAATGCATTCATAATCGCATGGTGGTTTGTTTGTACAGATTCTTCTGCTCCGACACTGGACGGGTGAATATCTGAGATAATTATCTGAGATAACGGAGCCGCTGTCGTCTCCTCACGTCTGAGTCCTGGTGGGTGTTCGTGGTCTGAGCAGGCCATGCTGTTGGTTTCTGCACAGCAGTTGCAGTACAGATCAGTGGGCGCTGCTGCCGCTGTGTTTTCAAAAAGAGCAGGTTTGATTCTTCGATTCTCTGGCCAATCAGTGGAAGGCAGTCAGGCTGAGGTGTTACCAAAAAAGTACCAGGTACCAGGTGCTACCCCGAGTGGAAAATCAAAAAAACTGAGCTGAGTCGCACTGATGGAAAAGGGCCAAAGACTAAGACTAAAACAAGCCCCCCCCACACACACTTTATGATTTGCTAGAAATGGTTGAAGTTGTCGGACAAAAATGCCACAGGCTGATATGAGCCTCAACTTCAAGCCGTTCCTCCAAACACCTGAAGAACTCAAACTAAAGGCCTTTACACACTGAGGTCAAGCAAGTGTCAAACATTTTGCATCATTCAGACCAGCAACGATGCAACATGCAACAAGTACGAACCAAAGTTTCTCACCACACGACTTCCTTCCTTCATTCATTCATTTCCACGTCCTGCCTTAAAAACTGTATGTCACACTCCAGTATTACATCGCGTTTTCACTGCGTAACATTTGCCGTCTGTGTGAAAGGAGTCACATGGTGAACTAACAAACTAAAACTGGATGGAAATTTAAAAAAAAAACAACTGAAAAACTAAATGAAGATAAAAACGAATGAAAATTTCAAAACTATCATAACCCCACACACACGTTGTGTGTTACGTTGACGCCTCCATCGGGGTCTGACAGAAGAACATATGCCTCCTCTCAGGGAAAAAAAAAAACACATCTCTTCATGGATAGCTGTGCATGAAATAGTGTCCCTGGGTAAATCCTTGTTATAAATTACATCTTGTGTTGTTTGCAGGATTTTTTTGACCTTCTCCTGGGATGACATATTCTCTGCTTGGTCTAACTGCAAACTGCTGGTGTCATACCTGCCCTTGTATGTGAGCCACATGTGAGCCATTATGTTTGGCTCTGTTTACCAGGGCGGCTAAAATGTGTCACTGTCAGGGAGGAAAACGATGCTCCGCTTCTCCACGGATGAAATGAAACACACTTGTTTTTCAGTTTGACCAACGAGCCTCGAAGATTTTACGTTTTTTAAGATCTTAACCTCAGCTGAGGATCGGTCGAACGTTTGGGATGATTCACTGAATCTGAGAACATGCAGCTGGATTACAGATGTTGCACGGCCTGGTTGTCTCAGAGACTGTTGACTGGTACGACCCCTGCATGAAGAAGTGATGCAGCCGATGGGAAAAATGATTTTCAGTTGAACTAAACCTGTTTACGACCAGGACCAGGTGGTGCATCGAAGCCCACAGTCAAATCCTGTCTGATAATCTGATCAGTTTTTAATGGTAACGACCTATGTCCATTAAATACCACTGGACTGTTTATGCTTTAGGTTTTGGTTAAATGATGTGACGTGGTTTGATTCGGGGAGTGAATACCTCCGACCATCAGTGATATATTTGATCCCAGTGTTGCCTCCTTTGTTCTTACATAACGATGACTCCTCTTTAAACTTGTCTCAGAGACAAAAACCTTTTTCTATGAGCTCCTTAAATTTTATTATGAAGGAGAGATCTGTGAGGAGAGAGAGGGAGGGTCGACAGGTTAACGCTGTCCTGTTTTACAGCCGATGGGTGGTGGGTGGAAAAATGATGAGAAAACGTTGATTGTACCGTTTATCTTCCTTTGTGATTATCTTAAAGAATCGATCGGTCCTTCAATGTGCTGACGTGGACACTCGAGGCCCAGACCAGCTCCCAGTGTGAGGTCTGAGTGACCAGAGTTGTGTTGCCAGTTTTTACATTGTTCCTGTGGGACGGGATTCAATTTCACAGGAGCTGTAAATTACATGAGCTCCGTCTCTTTGTATGGAGGTCAACATTACACCAGAGTCTTTCTGTCCCGACTGACAACGATCACAGATGATCATCAGAGCGCATGTCGTGACTGAGTTGTTGACTCGTGATCACCTGCCACTACTACCAGGTCTGAACGGAGCGTCTCACTGAAAATCAATCGTCTGCTGGTTTGATCCCGTCACAAACTAACAATCAAAAATCAAGATGTGAGGACCAGTGAAGTGAGATCTGTCTGCGTCTTTCACACAACACTGGTGATATGTGTCGCCTACAACAGCGTGTACACACCAGGCTGCACATATGTTAGAGCAGCGTGCGTGGGTTCGATGCCTTGATACAGTTACGGAGGATGTGTCATAGGTTGTACGTGTCATCCTGTCTTCAATCTCTCTCTCTCTCTCTCTCTCTCTCTCTCTCTCTGAGTCGCATTACCTCTCTCCCCTGCAACCTGCTTTCTAATCAATAACTCATCTCTCGATGTCGATTCCCCTCTACCCCCACAGGAAAACAAACGTCCTTCCACAGGACAAACAAAGAGAGGGGGAGGACAGAGGGGGAGGAAGAGAGGGAGGGGGGTAATTGAGAAAATACTGTAAACCCAATGAAATACCTAAGTAGCCTGTTGCAGGGAGGAGGAGGAGGTGGAGGAGGAGGAGGAGGTGTAAAGAGACAGCGAGGTGGATGGAGAAGGATTGAAAGGGTCGCTATGGGATGGATGATTAGCCCCTGTCTCCAAGGTTACACTTTACAACTGTATCACTGCAGAGAGAGCAGGAGAGTGGTGAGGTGGTGAGGTGGGGGAAGAGCAGGTGGGTGGTGGTGGTAGGTGATGGGTGGGTGATGGGGGTGGGGGTGGTGGAAGAGTGACACGCATCGTTCATCACACCAGACTGAATTAAAGAAGACAGAGGCACCTTCTTCACGCTCCGACCTTCACGTGGAGGACCGACGCCAGCCTTGACCTCCAGACGAGGCAGAGTAACCACCACCACCACCATGACGACAAAGACCATGACGACCAGGAACGACGGCGACGCGACAGAGCAGAAAAACAGAGACAAATGGCAGCGAGGAGGAGAGTGACATGCGACAGGCCCCAGAAGGGAAGTGACGGGGGGGCAAATCACTTAGATTTCATCCAACTGCAAGAATTGGCCTTTTCATGAGAAGCAGAAAAACAGAGACTTGTTTGCAGCTCATCATTAGGACTCACCCTCTCTCCTCCCCCCTCCCACCCTCCCTCCTCCAATCACAACTGTTTTAACCTAACTGGAGCTGAGAGAGGACTCGAGCCCTGTGATTGAGTTGTGTGTTTAAACCTCTCTCTCGTGTTGTCACGTGTAAATTGCTCTGGATTTCACACAGTCTGTTCCAATCTCACGTACGTGCTCGCCGTCGCCGCTCTGCCCTTGAGTCATGTAGATGTATTCGCGTCACCGAGGTGAAAATGAGAATAGTTAGTTGGTTTTTTTGTTGTTTGCTTGTTTGTTTTTGCATAAATCAGCCGCGGCCTGCAACCCTTGGATTAGCGTTTGGTGCGTTTGCGAACATGAGGTGATGTCGCATCAGCATTTTGAAGTCCCAGCACTCCTGTGGAAAACAATCCTTCCAGCGTGAACTGAAGCTCGTGCACTCATGCAGAGAAGATGTCACACTTCTTTTTTTTTTTTCCTCCCCCAGCAACAAAAAATGATAATACAAACTGCATGATGTTCATGCAATTCAAACTTGTAGGCTTTCACATGGATTGTGCAGAGACATCATGCAAAAGAGGACAGTGCTTGTTTGCATTTTCCTGCTTCTGCTGCTTCTCGTGCACACACCCACACAAAGGCTGGAGGAGTAATACATGTGTAACTGGATTACAATAATCTGATTACAGAATTTACTGAGTTTTTGGGGACGGAAAAAAAAATAGAAAAGCTAAGTTGCTAGATTACCAGCTTTATAAATGCTTCATGGTGTGAAGAGAAAAACACACGACGTCCAAACATTGTGATTTTAAACAGTCGCAGGTAAAACAGTTTAAAAACGGATGATGTGACTTGGATTTGCAAACAGAGGTGATGGAAGTGTTAGATGAAGGTTTGATCCCGTTTCTACCCCTCAGACCTCGGCCTTCACTCTAAATAGGACGTGATCACGAAAAAGGACTGAACATCAAGTCCTGGAGGGAAAAGCCTTCCATTTTTTGCACATCGGTATTTGCAGGCTCATCGTCTCATGCTCATGTCTGATTGAGAACCAGTTAAAATGCATTTGAGCATATGAACATCAGACTGAGGCTCAGTCCAAAAGACAAACAAGCAAAAAATCTCAACAGGTTTGCTGTGGAAATTAATGCAGATGTTCACTAGAAGATGAACCCTAATGACTGAGGTTGATCTGCTGGCGTCTCCTCCTCTAGCACCAGCCTGAGTACAGAGTGAAATGTCTCTACAACTGCATTGCTCTTTAGTTTCTACAGAATGAGGATGACGTGCAACAGGTTTCATCACGTGGATCAAATTAGACTTTGATGCTTCTGTTTACGACCATAAACCTACAAAACTCCCATCAAGTAGCACGTAGCTCGACCAGTAGCATGCTGGGGCTCACTGTTAGCATGTTAGCATAGCTCACCTGGGTGAGGCCTCAGAGCAGAGGTCTGTCTCATGTTGCAACCTATTATCATCATCAATAATAATAATGATAGTATTATTATTATTATTACTACAGTATTATTTTTATGTACCTGCACCATCACCATGACAACAAACAGCCTCCAAGGCCACATCAAGTCTGCAGCTCTGACTGAGAGTCATTGATTATGTTTCACTCCAAATCACTTATTGAACACAGTTTAAGGCTGGATATTAATAATATTACACATGACAGGCACACTCACACTCTCACACACACACACACACACACACACACACACACACACACACTTCAAGCTTTGTATTTCTGCAGCTCTGATATTAAAACAGGTGAATAAAACAACTCAAATGTTTCAATCGAAGCTGAGTCGCGACGTAGTGAACCAGTTTGAACTTGCACCAACAACCCGTCCCTGCTCCCCGAACCCCTGCACCCACACACACATATACACACACACACACACACAAACATATATATATATATAAACCCACAAGGAAAGCCAATAATTGTAACCCTGAGTGTGCAGCATTCAGAAACTGACCTCTTGGCAAACCCCCAGCCGGCACGAACTAAGTGTTCACCGCAGGCTAAACAACAACCTACAAACAGCACACACACACACACAGACATGCACCCACATAAACACAAAGACACATATATAGGCAGACATGGGGCGCAGGCGTACAGGTCAGCCATGTGGGTCACGATGCAGCGCACCCTGCAGCCAGCCGGTCTCAAATCAGCTTTAACACACTGACACGCTGCCTTCAAAACACACACACACACACACACACACACACACACATACACACACACTGCAACACTGCTGCGGCACACTGAGCAAAAATAAAATAGAAAACCGAAGAAAGAGGTGCCGCTGTGGAAAAACAACAGCGTCGCAAAAGAACATGCACATTACAAATCGACACACACACACACACACACAGGCAGGCAAAATAACCTGCAGACACACAGTTTTGCTGCCGTCGTGCTCTAGTGATTTGGGACACGTGGCTCTGAACTTGTTTTCTGTCTCGGTGATTTTTAAGTTAAGAGACCTCCAGTCATTAAATAAGCACCAGGAGCTCACTTTGAATTTTTGTGGAAAAACGTTATTTTTATTTCATAAATTTCTCAGTATGGCACATGAACAGAGATTGAATGTTCTGAAAAAGATTTTGGCACAGAACCTTGAAGCAGAACAAATCCACCCTCCTCCACACACACACACACACACATACAAACAGACACACACACACACACCTCCCTCCCCCCGGTGACATGTTCCTCCAGTGTTAATACGCACATCTGTGTGGTTATAACAGGTCAAAAACACAGTCTTAAGAAACAATCACAAGAACAACCAGAGTCAATATTGCAGAAGAAGAAGAAGAAGAAGAAAAAGAAGAAGCGAAAGAAGCGAAACAAAGAAGAGAAGCAGATGGCGGCCATGTTTAATTGAACAGAGGGAAGGAAATATCAGAAGCCTTGGTTTGTCATTGGGTTTGTTTTCCATTTTCCTGAGAGAGAACTGGAGTGGTGCAGGAGGCTAGCGGCTGCATAACTGTGTGTGTGAGTTAAGAGTGTGTGTGTGTGTGTGTGTGTGGATCAAGGGATTAATACAGAATCACAAGTTGACATCTAGCTGCTTGGGGAGGGTGGCAAATGGCAGAAGAAGGCAAGAGGGGTAAAAACAGGGAGCATGAGGTAGATAGAGAAGAGTGGAGGTGGAGGTGGGGGGTTAAAGGGGGTGAGGCAGGAGGGGAGGTGAAAATTGTGGGTGAGGGGAGTTGGGGGCGTACTACAGTGAGCGAGCGAGTCTACGAGTGTGTGTGTGTGTGTGTGACTCAGAGACAGAGACAGAGGCCGTGACTGAGGCTTTAGCTACATGTCTGAAGGAGAGGGTGAGAAAAAGGCAGAGCAGCAGCAGCAGCAGGAGAAGTCAGCCATGATCTCCCCCCCTCCTCCTCCCCCCTGGGCCGGGGACAGAGAGGGAGTCATTCCCCCTCCAGCGCAGGGTGACATATAAGCACGACGGCCTCCTCCTCCTCCTCCTCCTCCTCCGTGTCTTTATCTTTTGCCGCACGCAGATTCACAAACACAGACACTCGAGTGCACACGAGTGCACACGCAACCCAGTTGGATGTATATGTGCATAAATATGCAAACTGATGCTCGAACTCGTGCAGCAGCAGCAGCAGCAGCAGCAGGGGCCGCGGCCTCTCCTGCGTGCATCACGTACAACGCTCACATACACATGTGGACTTCAGCCTGCACAGATGTGGAGTGACAGGACGTCTCTCAGTGTCATCTTTTATTCCTCCTGTCGTCCTTGTCTCTCTTCGATCTCTCCCTCTCTCCCTCTCTATTTCTGTCCATCCCGTCCTCCTCCTGCGGGCTCAGAGGGCACAGGAGGAGGAGGCCTGAGGCGACAGTAATGGCGGCAGCAGTGGCGGCTGAGGCCTGGTGAACTTGGCACAGAGACGCCAACAGGCCGCCATCGCCATCGTCACCATCACCATTGTGCTGCCTGCTGATTGTTGCCGTTCATGTGCATCAGTGGTACAAAAAAAATCAAACTCGTGAGGCTGGTGTCACAAAGACTGTGAGCAGAAATGAGAGCAGACATGAAATGAAGGTACTAAGGGCCAGACCGGATAAATAAATCAGCACCGATGAGAGAGGCAGCATGCCTCACTGGCTGACATGTGGGGGTGGAGACAAAAAAGGGTAAAGAAAAATCAATATCTCCAGTAAAAGTTTATTTCATATTGATGACTGTTTACAACCGCTTCCTGCTTCTTCTTCTTTCTTTTCTTTTTTCCTTTTTCTAAAGTCCTGGGAGGAGGAGGAGGAGGAGGAGGAGGAGGAGGAGGAGGAGGAGGCTGCAGGTCTGATTCAAAGCTCAGCTAAGGGGAGGCTTATCTGGGTCAGGGCTAATTCCTGACAACTTGTGACCCTCGCTAATGCCGCCACCGATGCTAACGTCCGGTCTGGGTTTGACCTCCGGGGGCCTCGGCCACCTCAGCAGACAGATAAGAGGCAGGTCGTCCCCTCTGTTATATCCATATGGCTGTTTACTATCTGCTGCTGCTGCTGCTGCTGCCTCCATACTGTGCTCCAACCAGACCTGAATTTACACTTCAAAGCATTGAGATGTACTCGATGGCCCCGCCCAGCTTCAAACAAACATCAGACACAGCAGAGTGTGATTATGATGCTGAGCCAAGGAGCCCATAAACAGTAAATCTGGGAGCCGGGGCCGCCGCTCCGGAGCAAGGGAGGACTGAGCGTTTGGAGCCCGTCCTCTGAGAGGAGCTGGGCTGCTGGCTCAGCACTTCCTCTAATAGTTACGGATGGATCAGGAGGACGCTCCGGTACAAGAGTCCCTGAGTCGGCACACATCACAAATCTGGTTGTGCACTGAGCTTGTGGGGGTGGGGGTGGGGGGCGAGCCGCTGCATGACAGCGTTCACAAGTCCCAACACGAGCAGAAACATCCACAGAAAAACACAACACATCCAGTCTGTGTTTGAAAGAAACAATATGGTGGCTGTCAGATGAAAACCTCACATCACAGGATCCAAACACAACAAGACCAACTGTTGCACCAGATTAAAACCATGGTGCAACAGACCTTAAACCTGGATTAACTCATCTTAAACCTAGTTTTACTAAACTCATCTTAGATCAACTTCATTGAAGTGAGTGTTTGATCGTCTCTTTACGCCTCTACGTCACTTCCTGTGTTGGACGTGCCCTCTGACCCACGGCTGAGTGACATCCCTCATCACTCTGACATCACACACACACACACACACACACACACCTCTCTCGACCAAAACGGACAGCTTAGTGACCAGCTACACTGTTACCAAGGCAACAAGGAAATAAGCCATGTGCTAATGTAGTTGGCTGTTCTCACATTAAGGACACCTTCACAGGAAATAAAGCACGTGCGCGTGACTGGCAGCGGTTGAGAGGTTTGCGTTAACCTCCACTGCACTCAGCCGCAAACCGTTAAAGAAAGCCCCACCTCAATCAATAAATCACCCAGTCAGTCAGTGTCAGAGTGTGTGTGTGTGTGTGTGTGTGTGTGTGTGTGTGTGTGAGTGTGTGTGTGTGTGTGTGGTCAGGTTTGATGAGTGGCTGCAGGGCAGGGTTTCCACACAGTGATGATGACACACAGAAGCGTCGGTGCACATCTCGTCTCGGCCGCAGCAGAAGCAGCATCGCGGTGACAAAACCAGAAAAAAAAAGAGGAAACGTCTCCATTGTGTCGTGACGTGAGCCGAACGGTCGGTGAGTGACGTGACCCGGGCGTCTGAGAGCTGGTGCCATCACATCGGCCTCCGACCAGCGTGAGGCTGATGAGACCGGCCTCTTACTGCCAAGCATCAGAGACAACAGAGCCAGACAGGGAGGAAACTACTGCTGCTGCTGCTGCTGCTGCTGCTGGGGGGGCTGCTGCTGCTGCTGGGGTGGTGGTGGGGGGGCACAGTGACACAGTGGCACACAAAAACACTGCACTGCACTTAACGGAATCACAGCAGCCAGTCGTCATGTGAGGGAGACGAGCTCGGGCTCTCGACGGCTGCCTGCAGAACAACGGCGATAACCATGTATATGGGGGGGGGGTAGGACGCAAATTAAGTGTAGTGCCGAACCACATGCATCATTGACACAACGCGTATCAATAATGCATCGGGCTCTGCTGTCGCTTCCCTGCTATTTTTAAAAAAAGGGGGGGGGGGGCAGAGGAGAAATTAAGCAGCATGAAGCTCACACAGGGCTTGTAAGAGCTGAGGTTAACATATGTGCAACACCTCCCTCAGTGACCTGGTGCAAGTGTGGCCTGACCCACCCCACCCCCTCCAGGTTCCTGACTTCACCTTGAACCTGCAACCCCCCCCCCCAACCACACACACACACACACACACACACACCACAACAAACTGCACTTTAAAAAAACGAGTTAAGCTTCGACCAACAGGTGTCAGACTGCACAAACACAACCGGCCGCGACCTTTGACCTCCACTTGACTGAGGACGCTCGGTCAGCCTGATCTGATGGAGGAGGCCTCTCATCGGCTGGGCTTATCCCAATATGCACAGAGAGAGAGAGAGGGGGTGAGGAGGAGGAGGAGAGGAGAGAGGAGGGGGGAGGAGGGAGCTTATGAAAAAAAATCCTGTTTTTACTTAAAGTGTCAGAGAGAGGATCATAGAAGTGGCCTGAAGCAGAGGGAGACAGACAGAGCTGGTTTAAACTGGGGATTTAAAATGGAGGTCTGACCGCCCCTCCTCCCACCTCCTCCTCCTCCTCCTTACACAACCTAGCTAGCGTAAGCCCACCTGAACACACACATACACACACTCACACACACACAAAGCAGTATTGCATCAACGGTGGTGTAACATCTTCTGCCATAAACAGAGTATCACTTCAAATGTCCTGATTTCTTTGCTTTATACAACAGGACAACAGGCATTTTATAACCCACAGCTTCTCTCTCACACACACACACACACACACACACACACAAGTATATATATTCTGGTATTTTTCACCTTTTCCCCGAATGGGTGAACGAGCGAGTCCCTTCCTGCACAGTAAACACAGCATTTCCATTAGAGTGTTGGGAGTGTGTTCAGTGCTCTGTGACTCAGACACTGCAGCACCGTGACTCTGCTCTGTGTGTGTGTGTGTGTGTGTGTGTGTCTCAGCCGCTGCTCCCTCTAACACCGAGCCTCAAAAACATGGCCCCTGGTTTGTGCCACTTCACAGGAGCGATGGGGGGGCTACACGATGCTTTCCAAAGTGATGAGCTACTACAGGCAATAGTCAGGGCACGCTGCATCTGAGGAATTAGGGGTAAATAGCTTTTGTAACAGTCCTTGCTTTCAGCCACTGATGTACACAAAACCGACACACACACACACACACACACTCTTACCCACAAGCGTGCCCACGTGATAATTCCACTGTCATTTGCACACACAGAGGCAGATGAATATGTAAATAACTTGTGAGGGGACTATGGATCCCCCCGTGCTGAGGGAAAAAGGAAATATGTTAATGACTGATGCAGCGTTTGAGTGTTAATCACAAGTGTAGGGTGCATAAGTGTGTTTAGCACTGGTGTGGGGCCTGTGCAAATTAAATGCATGATGGGGGGGGGGGTGCAGGCGTGTAAATCGCACAATTCACTGACAGGGAGTCAGTGGTGTAAGAGATACAGCTGTTGGTGTAAACAAATCAAACACATTAACAGGGGGGGTGGGGGGGGTTAGAGATGTGGGTGATGCATGTTTGTCTGAAACTCTACTCTACACCTTCTGCTCTCGTCTGCTTAACATTCGAAACCCAAATCAAGACGCTGTGATAAGAGCTGTTGCAGCGGCAACAGTTGCCAGGGAAACCTGACGGCAGGATGCTGAGGGTTGGGGTGGCAGCAAAGTGGGGGGAGGATTTTTTATGCGAGGACATGGGTACAATGCTCAGGTTGATTTGCTGCCACTCAGCCAAGATACGGCCCCTGTGGGCGGGACGTGACTGACATGAGTGTGTCCGGTGGGTGGGTGGGGTGGGGGGGGCGCACAGGGAGCCTTACGAGGCGCCGGTCGGTGTCACCGCCACTTGGTGCATTATATAGTCTGAGCGTGTAGCCATGGCAACAAGGTGTTGACATAGCGCAATGGCACTCAGAGCACGGTGATGGCGATGACATTCGGGGGGGGGGGGGACGACGAGCGAGAGTGAGCGACTGTGAACCAGAGCAGGGTGTTTCCTGTCCCCCTGTGCAAAAACATATAGAAATCATCATAATCGTAAAAACATAAACAAATGAAAGGACCCACTTCACAGTCACTGTCTTGTCTCGAGCAGAGCCAAAGGGACACAAAGAGTGATACCACACTGAAAGTTGACCAAGAAACCAAAAGAGAAACTAAAAAAATAAAATAGTAATAATATATATATATATATATATATATATGTGTGTGTGTATATATATATAGCCACCAAATTTCACAGACTTCAACTGCCATTGTATGTGCCAGGTTTTTTTAATTTTCAAAGTGACCTCTGCTAACAGAACATCTCTCATAATTATAACCAGTGTAATTAGCTAATTATAATAACAATAATAACAATATTACAATAAAGATAACACTTGATTTTTAAAAAAACAGAAAATAATCAAACTAGGTAAAAACCCAAAATGAAAAACACTTATCATAATAGATTTGTTTTCTTTTTTTTTTTCTTCAAAAGAGATCTATAAGCTTCTATATTTTTTCACTGAATTGTCCTTTTTCTTTAGAAAAAAATTCACCCACCACTGTATAACTGTCAGTGTATGTCACCTCCTCCCCCTCCTCCGCTCAACAGGGCTTCGCTTACCTTTAAAAACGCTCTGCCTGGCGTCCATTTAGCTCCCTGCTGCCATGACATCCACTCACACACGATAACACTGAGATACAGTTGTGAAATAATCCTCTGCAAAGGAGCAGTCTTCATCATCAAAGGTCCATGTCCTGTCTTTAATGCGTGATAACATGAGGAGGGGGTGGAGGAGGAGGAGGAGGAGGAGGTGTGGAGGTGTCAGGTTGGATAGTGGTGGTGGTGGTGGTGGGGGTCCTGACTGCTTGAAGAAATTTCAGAGCCAGACTGTGGGGGCGCCATTTTGAAAGGGGGTAGGGCAGGTGAGGTGGGAAGTGTGGGGTGTCTGTGTGTGTGTGTGTGTACTGGGGGGAAAGGGGGGGGGGGGGTCCAAGGTTATTTCCTGGGAGTTGACACACGCCGAGTCCGTCCCGCTGCCACCGATCATCAGCTGCAGTCCAACAGGATCATAAAACAACCTCAGTGTCACATAGAAACAAAAAAAAGTACTTCTCAGCTGTTTGTAGGCACAGGTAGTAATAATAACAACAATCACATGGATGATAACAACGATGACAGTAATATGTCCAATCACCATGGTGACGGAGCTACTGCGTGGAAAAACCGAATGATTATTTTATATTTCGCGTGTGCAGCTGATTTGTAATTCGCACAGTAACGTAAGCAACGTAAGTGTGTGTGTGTGTGTGTGTGTGTTATCATTATTATCATCATGATTGTTATTATTAATACTGGAAACCAAACGATGGAGGAGCTGTAGTCGTTTAGTGGAGCGTAAAGAAGCCCCGCCCCTCACCACTAACACCGCTAACACCGCTAACACCACCAGCAGAACCAGCACCAGCGCCACCACTCTGTGAATGAGGGGAAAACATTTTGTGTGGCTACAAAGAAAAAAGAAACAAAAAAGGAAAAAGAAACAAAAAAAAAAAAGTCGAGACCAAAATAAATTCACTCAAATTCACGTTTGCCAGGGTTTTTTTTTCTCCTTTTAGCTCCTTCTCAACGGGTTGCTGCCGCCGCCGCCGCCGCCGCTGTCACCACCGCCACTCGCCCACATGTGTCCTCCTGTGCAGCGCGGTTGGAGCAGCCATCTTGTTCCAAGTTGAGAAAAAGTTGTAAGGGAGGGCCACTACAACAACTGTGTGGTGTGTGTGTGTGTGTGTGTGTGTGTGTGTGTGTTTCTCTTTTTAATATATTCATCAGATGTTGTAGTTTCCAGTCAGAAGCTCGATAAAGATTCTTTATAATTTATTTCTTTGAATGAAAATATATTTACGGTATATATAATATGTACTTTCTGTCCGTTTGTTTCCCTCTTTTTTTAAATCTCTCCTTGTCCTTTAAGGAAACGGGACTGTTCCTCTCCCATGATAAACCCACTCTGTTTCCCTCCTCCTTCGTAGAAGACAGTAGCCAATAAAGGTGTGAACGGGGGGGGGGGGGGGAGTGAGAAAGTGAGAGTGAAACACTCTGAAAAACACAATTGTTGTCGTCCTGTCGTCCTGTTGTCGTGCGAAGCTCCGGTCTGATTCGCTGTGTCCTGGACAGAGTCGCCGCGCCGCTCTATTTCTGCTTCCTCTGTTCTGTTTTAGTGCTTCCTGGAAAACCTGGAACCGCACCACTCACCCAAACCCATTGTTTGTCATCCGGCGTCTCTGCCAAACACTAATCTGACAACATGTTCAATGGCCAATATTATGTCTCCCTCCAAATATATACACTGAATGTGTCTGGAAATATACGACGCAATCTGTATAAAACCTAGAGAGACTCGCCGCAACATGTGTATTACTCAAAGCCACATCCACCGGTTTTTGCGAGCACGGACACGAATGGAAAAGAGTTGGCTTCGTCTCGGACTTTGGCAAAGACTGTAGCAGGTTGTAAGTGAATGACTCTGATGCCTGTTGGTTTACGTTGTGTGTGTGTGTGTGTTTGTGCCTGATTTAGCTGAGGAGTATGGGCAGACACTTTTGTGGGACTAGTGCTGATCAGATATCGTTCTCTGTCTCCTTCAGTTCTCCTGTCTGCTTCTCTCTGTCAACAGATTGACAACACAAAGCAGTGACTATGTGAAATTTCATCTTTTCTGGAATCTGTCCATGAGGACAGTGCGCTACAATCAGTCTCATACGCTCCCAGCCGCTCTCTGCATCACTGTCTCTATCTAGCATCCCTTTTCTCCTCACCTCAGACTTCCCACTCTCACTTTTACTCAGATTTGAGTCTCTTGCACATTTTCTTTGGAGCCGCTCTTGAAGAGCAGTGGCTCGTTCTGGCCTTTGCCCATGAGGCCTTTCAGAGAACTGTGGAGGCCCAGCTGGGGCAGGGGCACAGGGGAGGGCAGGGTGCCACCCGTGGGTGTCCCCCCACTGGTGGTGGTTGGGACCTGGGAACAGGATATGGATGTGTTCTGAGACTGAGAGCACGGTGAGGGGTTGTTGTTGTTGTTGAGGCCCACCCCGGGGCCCGAGCCCATGCCCAGGCCCATCATGTTGTTGTTGAAGTGATGAGCTTTGTAGTAGTGGTTGAGGTGGTCTGATCGGGCCAGGTTCGGCAGAGTGACCATCTCCGGGTGGTGCAACCTGAGGCTCTGGCCCCCTCCTATTCCACTGCTTCCGCTCTGCGTCACGGTGGAGCCTCCTGAGATGCCGCTGCCCCGACCACTGGCCCCTGCCCCCAGCTCGTCCTCCACGTTGATGATCTCGATGGCGCGGGCGGGGCCGTGGTGTTTGTGCAGCTGGTGCTGCTTCCTCAGCTTGTAGAAGACCACCAGCATCACCGCCGCCATGAAGGTGATGGCTACGAAGCAGCCGATGATGATCTTGGTGGTCTTCATCACGTCCTCTAGGCCAGAGAAGCCTGGCACAGTGATGGGATCGGTGATGGTGGGGCGGGTGACCCGCGGGGAGGAGGAGGACCAGCCGGCTGGCAGAGAGGAGACTGTGGTGGAAACACCTGTCCAGAGGTGGCCTGAGGGGGTGGGGCCAGGGTGAACACGGATGAAGGTTTCGTTGATGGCGATTAGTGCAGAATCTTCCTCTCCTGGAGTCTCCACTGTTTCCACGGTGACCGTCGTGAAGTAGGTGTAGTTGACACTGGCCTCGGCAGCGGTGACGTTGAGGACTGCGGTTGCCGTGGTATTGCCAGCAGCGTTGGTTACCATGCAGGTGTACTGGCCCGTGTCTCGCAGGGTGACGTTGGTGAAGTTGAGCGTGCCGTCGTGCAGGACCGATATCCGCACCCGGTAAGACCCGTGCGTCATGAGGGTCCCGTTGGGGGTGATCCAGTTGACCGAAGTCGTGGAAGTGCTCGTGCGACACTTGAGCTCAGCGGCCATGCCTTCAGTGACGTTGAGGTCCGTGGGCGGCTCCACGATGACAGGTGCGAAGCAGGTGAAGTGGTTCTGGTCCAGCTCTCCGATGTACTTGCCCTTTAAGATGGGGGGAGCGTGGCAGCGGGCGCAGCAGGTGGTGTTACTGGGCACTGTCTCTTTCAACCACCAGCTGAGCCAAAGCACGTCACAGTTGCAGACCCAAGGGTTGTGGTTGAGGTGAACCCTCTCCAGCTGGTGAAGAGGTGTGAAGAGGTCATGGGGCAAGGAGTGCAGGGAATTATGGGACAGGTTGAGCTCCTCCAGGTTTTTCAGGTCATCGAAAGCATTGCGCTCGATGACAGACACCTGCGAGTGCATGAGCCACAGCTTGCGGAGAGACAACAAGCCTGGAAGGACCCCGGTCGGATGATCTCCAGCCGATTTCCCGACAGCTCCAGCTCCTCCAAACGCACAAGGGCTGTCAGTTTGGGAATGTCCTTCAGTCCGCACATGCCCAGGTTCAGGTACCGCAGATTGATGAGGCCCACGAAGGCTGCGTCGGAGATGAAATCCAGCTTCTTGAGCTCACCCAGGTCCAGGCGACGTAGCGAGGGCACGCGGTGGAAGGCATAGCCCGGTAGGGTCTCGATGGGGTTGTTGCGCAGCCACAGCTCCCGCAGCTTGCTGAGGTACTCGAAGGCATGAGATGGCACCAGGGTGAGGCGGTTGTCGAAGAGCTCCAGCGTGTTGAGGTTAGGGAGGCCATTGAACGCTCCGACTTCAATCTGACGGATCTGATTCTTGGAGAGTTGGAGGATCTCAAGGTGCCGCAAGTGCTTGAAGGTGTCGGACTTGATGACCTGGATGGACAGATAGAAATAACATCATTGTACGACCTGTCGAGCTGTTAATGGAGATCTCGAACACACATTTAAATGTTTCTTAGCAAGGTCTTTGTGTGGTTACATATAACAAGAAAAGCTTTAAAGTGGAAAATTGAGGAGACCCCATTGAGACAAACTCGCAGCAGTGTACGCTGAGAGCTGATCTCTACAATAACCTCATGAATTTATAACACTGAGCTTTTTATGTGTTTGTTCGTTGCTTCGTTTGCAGCAGTGGAGTTAAAGGGCGCTCGCCTCGTGAGGAGGAGCTTCTCTCTCTCTCTGTGCGTCCGTCTCTCACATTTATTTACTTATCAATCAAAGGTGTCGGTGCTGCTGATCGTTGTGGTCACTTAGACTCCAAAGGACTTGTACTCATGTAAAATGTGTAATGAGGAAATAACTTCACAGAAACACTGAAAGATAAAAGCTGAGACCGTCCGACTGTCCCCGCTCTGTCCTCTCTGTCTCCTTTGTCTACTGACGCTGTTGTGTTTACATTTCTATAAAAGCTTCAGTCTTTACTTTAGAGCATTTCATCAACTGGTCGTTAATATTACTTTAAAGATTACTGGTGTTTTACTGCGCCGACGAACGACTGTACGTCTTCTTACAAACAGGTTCATATGGAAGAGCTTGTGCAACAAAGGCTGCAGTTTGCTTTATGTCATCCTCTCTCTCTCCCTCTCTCTGTCCTTCCTGTCGTTCAACACTGTCCTTTCATAATAAAGACAAAATGCCCGTCCAAAAAAAACTCTTAAAATGCACGCCCTTTAAGTTTATATCATTACAACACTTAAATCTGTAGAGTTGGATTCACACCCCACAGGAGGACAGTGGTTTCCACCTATGGGGGTCACGTTGAGCTTTCCTACAACTTTTATTTTGTTGAATGCAGGATTTAAATCAACAACCCAAACATATATAAATAAATCACTTCTCTGTTCATAATGGTAACAGCTGACCCCCTCCACCTGCCTGTGCTCTGTCTTAGAGCCGCCCCGGCCTCGCTGTTTACACCTTTTAACATTATTGAGAAAAACAATATGCATCAGGAGATGGACTGAGAGTTTTTACTGAGAACTACTAAAAAAGATTGAAAATCCTGCTGAGAGCTGTAATCCTGACCTGACCCTGCGACAAGTCATCTTATTTTGAAGATCCATTTAGTTCCACTTCAAAATAAAGGTGACAAATAACGGTGAACTGCAACACAGCCATGGATCACACCTTTAGAGGTAGTGATAGTGTAAAATGACACATATGTGTACATGTATATATGTATAACCCCATATGTGTGGGTGGCACAGTGGTTTGCACTGTTGCCTGCAGCAAGAAAGTTCTGGGTTCGATTCCCTGCTGCCTCCCACAGTCCAAACACATAAACATTAGGTTAATTGATGACTCTAATTGCTTGTAGGCGTTGATGTGAGTGTGTGAGGTGTTTATCTCAATATGTCGACTCTGTGACAGACTGAGAACCAGACTGAACTCCGCCCTCGAGCCTACGTCAGCTGGGATTGGCTCCAGCCTCCTGTAACCCATGGATGGATGTTTATACTCTACAAACGGGACAAAACGACGAGCTAAATGTTGACTCTTCTTTACATCTCTACCCAGTGTGAACCCAGTCCTCGTCCTGACCCTGACCTCGTCCCAGCGTCCCGACTCAAAAGTGCTTTTCACACTGCTGTTTCAGAGGGACTCGGGGAGTTTTCTAATCCCTGTATAATAAGCTGATTATCATCGTTGGGCTGTTCACATGAAGCGTCACCGCACAAATCACTGCAGAGGATGAAACTGCAAAACTAAATCAATATAAAAAAAAAAAACCACACACTTTTCTTTAATCCATTTTACAAATGAACAAAAACTACCCGATGCCGTTTCTGCAGGAGAGGAGGTGCTGGGGGGCACGGGTGCCACAGGCCCCTGGACGTGCGGTCCAACCGGAGCTCATTTGGCGAGAGGTGAAAGACGGCGAAGCAGCGAGCGCAACTAAAAGCCCCTTAAATCTCTGACTGTTTGAGTTTTGTGTGGCCAAAGCCCTCAGTGAGACACACAGAGGCTCCTGGAGTCAGGCCATCGCCTCCTCTGTATGTAGAGCAGGAGGGAGGGGGGGGGGGGTTTGGGCAAAGAGAGGAGAGAGAGTAAAAGGGAGGATGGAGGGGAGGGGTGGTGATGTTAAGAGGGGGTGGGAGCTGTCAAGGCTTTACTCTCGGGGTACTCAGTGAAGGAAAAAATAAGCCTGAGAATCTAGGATGCCTTCAGGTGTTAAAACATTTTTAGATTTTTAATCATTTCAAGTGGGGCTGCAGGATACGACAAAGCGAATCGGAATTTGTAGGCTAAAAACGAAACGCAACGAATATTGTTGTTATTATTTCTTTATTTTTTCTCCCCCCCCCCCCTTTTTCCTTTCCTCTTCAAAAAAAAAAAAAAAAAAAAAAGACTAACACAGCAAATCACGAGGCACGATGTCCTGTTTATGCTCCGTTAACATCACATAACGTTTAATAAGATGTTTTTCTCTGAGGAGATCACGACACAACGACGACGACGATGATGATGATGATGATGATGAGAGAGACGCCGGTGGATGACTTCAGGATGGTCATTGCTTTTCATTAGATGAGACAAAAATGTGGTGGGAATGAATTTGCACCAAAAAAAAAAAAAAAAAAAAAAGAACAAAGCACTGTCAGCAACATGAAGAGGAATCCAATTACTTCAAATGCTGCTTGCAAAGAGTAAAAATCAACCCACTGTGTTTAAATGTAGAGATTCATGTGCTTTATATCGATGGTCTGTGGTTAAATGATCTTCCCTTGCAGCTGTAAAGCCACAAAACGCCGTCTAGGGACTTGAGATAAATTGGTAATGCATACAAAAGGCAGCACGGTGTCAATTCATAAAATATTCCTCAGTTCAGCAGAGGCTTAAGTGCCCTTTTCCTACCATTACCGCCGCCTCTCTCCTCTGTCTTCTCACACAACTTCAGTTTCACTGAGAAAACCTGTATCAACAAGTTAATCCTAACATCCACTGCTGCCTGCAAAAGCAAATGTTTCATATGAGATGTGCAAAAAAAAAAGAGAAAGAAACATAAGTATATTAATGTCTGTGTGTGGTGTGTGTGTGTGTGTGTGTGTGCAGTCTGGAGAGAAAATCCTCAATCTGTCACACGGGATTCGTCTCTTGTATCAATAACTGTATAAATAGCAACACTTAGAACAAATGAAATCAATAACTGTATTAAGATGTGTCAATAAGCCGCTCGCTGAGAAGATGTCGACATGAGGCACGGACATGTGTGAGATGATGAAATGTGTGTGTGTGTTTTCCTTTTTTTGTGATTTACGGCACCACGTGGTTGTAAATACAACCAGAGTGACCTCTGACCTGCCGTCGCTCATTGTTACAAGAGAAACAACCGGCAGGTGGAAGAAAATCGATCATATTCTCAGACAAATGTTGAATTATGAAGCAGGATACAGCAATAAGTGATATGAATGCATTTCAGATTAAAAGTCCTGTGTAACCGTTGTTATGACGTAATGAAGTACAAATACGTTTCTACTGCAGTTAAGTAGTAATTTCATGTATTTGTACTTTTCTTTGTCATTTATATTTCTGGCAACTTTCACTTTTAGTCCACTACATTTCCTGATTAAAATCTGCACTTTTACTCTGAAACACATCCATGAAGCCTCTTTTTTTACTCATTACTACAAAATAAAAGCTGGAGAAGAGTCTGCATGTTGACTTGACGTGATGCCTGCAAAACGCCAGGTGCAAACTCTGTGGTGGCGACCAAGATGATGTTACTCACTGTATTTATACATCTGTATAGTCTTTGTACTTATGCTTCATGAGAGTGTGAGAAATTCACACTTTACCAAAAGGAGGCCTAAACAGAGTTCATAATCAAAATACTAACTGCAACTCTTACTACTTTTACTCCTGAAACTGGTACAGTAAGTATCAGATACTACTTCTTTAACTTCCATACTCCAGGTACTTTTACTGCACTGGTGCACTCTGAGCTCACCTGTATCGAGTTCTCCTGCAGGTTGAGGTATCGCGTGTTGACTGATATATGCTCTCGGGCACCTGCTCCAGGTTCTGCCTGGTGCAGATGACTCGGCTCGCCTGGTTGGAGCAGGTGCAGAGGGAGGGGCAGGAGGAGGCGGCTCCCACCAGCTCCGGCCCAGGGAGGAGGAGCCGCAGTAGCAGCTGGGCCAATAGAAAGAGGAAGGGGGAGGGGCCGGGAAGGCAGGTCAGCGTGGCGATGCGCATGGCAACTGGGACATGACCCTGCTCTTTAATCCGAAGGTACAGGTGAGGTGACTCCGCTCCGGTGGCTCCGCGAGAAAAACTTCACTTCCCCTCCGGTTCTCCAGCGGCAATTTGTTCTTTCTAATTCCGCATCCTCGGAGATGTTTCCTGTCCTCCGTCGATCTCTGTGTTTTTCTCTCCTCTTGTTTTTTGAACATAGAAATATGCAGATAAACAGATGTTATTCCCTCTTTTTTTCCTCCCTCTCTCTCTCTCTCTCTCTCTCTGGTGCTGTCTGGGGATTTGAGTCGAGGCTTTTTGCGAAGTGAGAGGAACCCAGGAGTTACTGTGGAAGCACAAAAGAGGGAGAGACAAAGAGAGAGGAGATATTAAAGGCAGAACACACACGGCGCGTCGTGTTTTCACCAACAGAGAATGAGCAGAACAAATAATAGGTAGACGACTACAGTATAGCTCATCGTGGGACGGCCTGTCAGGAAATCTCTGAACAGCAGCGGCACAACTTCTGAGTCGCTGCTCGTATCGAATCCCTCAAAACCCCTGAGCAGACGTTTTGTTGGAAATCAAATCCTTACAGCCTGGAGGGAGGGGTGAGGGGGTGAGGGTGAGGTGAGGGGGGGGGGGGGGGGGGGGGGGGGGGGGCATCTCTGTAATTAATAGTTCAAAGTGTCGGCACAGGAAACAAAACAACAACATGGCAGCCTGAAGTGGGACAGCAGGGTATTTCTGTCGTTAGCATGTAGCATGAATAAATCAGGAATACATTAAAGTTTGAGAGGAGTGTGTAACAAGAGGAGATGAGCTGCGTGCACACACACACACACACACACACACACACACACACCAATCACAGTGGCTGCATAAACTCTCAACACAACAGAAGTGTTTCTGGGGACATAAAAACGTGACGGACTCAGCTGATGCACTTTAGTTCAACTCTTGTCAGCCTGTAAGTGATCACATGATTCAAATATGATATGACATATATGTACTGTTAGCCTACTGTTAGCCTAGCATTAGCCTAGAGCCTGGTCCGTCACTTTTCTGTGTCCCCGGGAACACTTCTGTTGTGTTGACAGTTTTGCATTAAGTTGTTTTCTGTGTCGTGTCTTTGACTTTGCTTTTTCTTAAGTTCTGAAGTGTTTTGACCTCTCAGGGCCACCGTAGCAGAACCCTCACTTAATCCCGCCACTGCTGTCCAATTCACAGATGTCCCCTAAACGCCTCATGTGCAGATCATCAGGATATTCAGAGGTCAGTCCTGTACTGTGCTGGAACTTCTTCTCTTCTTTTTTTTTTTAAGTAGGACCTCAGGAAGCTGTGTGATCAATACGTTATCATTTATGTGGAATAAAAAGTTAATCAGAAGTTACCTGAGCTGTTTGTCTGATCAATAATCAATGAAAGAAAAAACTAAGGATTTCCTTGAATTCCTGTGATGTTAAATAGAGAAAAAGTTGTGAAGCTTTAAGTCAGGGTTTTCTTGATTAATCACCCCGATCGTTAATCAATAATGAAAACCGCCAGAAATTACATTGCGGTGTGATTAATCAGCCGAGGAAGGATTTATTCAGACGAACAAAACGGCATCAATACAGCTCTTTCTTACAAACATGGAGGAGGAGGAAGAAAAAATGGCCTCTGAGTTGTGAACAGGAAGCAGCAGGGGTTTCTGGGACATGTGGTCTCACAATCAAGAACCATTAATAACACCACCGCTGGTGTGAGGTGGAGGCTTCCAGTCGTCTCATTTGTTAACGCTAATTATACCGAGGTTTAACAATTAATACAACAGTGATGTATTGATGTTTGAACACGCTGCCCTCGCCACCTTTAATTAAACTCGCACTTATCAGAGACGCTCGCCGTCCTTAAAATCAACGCTAACTCCACTCACAAAATGGTGCAGTCTACGTTAATGCTAATAGACGAGCGGCTAAAGTCAGGCCATACCAGACCGGAGGTGGAGAGGCAGGAGGGGGGGGGGGGTTCCTCTCCCTGTCCCACCTCTGCAGGTTATTGAGACTTTAAATAAGGACACTCAGTCATTAATGATGACGGTGTAGTGACAGGACTTTGACACACAAACTCATTTGACACGCTGAGCATCCTCACTTGGCACAGTAAGAAAAGGATGTGTGTGTGTGGGGGGGGGGGGTTGTATGGAGTGTAAAGGATGGGGGTGGGGGGCCAGACAGAGAATGAGAAGGAGAGAAGGATTATTAATCTGATAGATGACTGTATGGCTGCAGGCAGAGAAGGGAATTATCAACACTACAGTAATAGATGAATACTGAACAGCTGCAGAGAGCGGGCCGCAGAAAGAGAGAGAGAGGGAGAGAGGGAGAGAGGGAGAAGAGATGGAGACAGATGGAGGGAAGGTTGAGTGAAAGGGATGATGAAGTAAAAGACCCGGAGAGAGGTATAAATAGTGGGAAGAGCAGAAAAGAGATCAGTAGTAAAAGAAAGATATAAAAAAAAAAAGTGGAAGGAGGGAGGGAGAGAAGAGAACACATTAATATTAATAATCTCTCGCTCAGTGAGAGAGAGAGAGAAGGAGAGAGGAGAGAGGAGAAGGGAGGGGGCTCAATAGAGAGATGAATATAAAACAGAGAGAGATGGAGGGAGGGGAATGACACACAGAGACGCATATAAAACAGAGCGATGGAGGCAAGAGACAATACAAGGGGATGAATATGAAACAGGTGGAGAGAGAGAGAGAGAGATGGAGGGAGGGAGGAGGGGTTTCTCCTGAGCGTCGGACGAGTGGGAGGAGAGGGGAGAGGGAAGTTGGGGGGGAGGGGGGGTCAGATTGATCAATAATGCGTACCTGGTAGTTCAATGACATTAAAACATACACAAGGACACAACGATAAATCATATCAGCAGCTACATCTCTGATCAGACGGCGTCGTCGTAGTAACGGTGGGACGACGCCTGGGCAACAGCCAGCCAGTCAGGAGCCGGCAAAAACTGCAACAACTGCCCGACGTCTGTATAGGTCCGTGTGCCGACACGGAGCCGACACGGAGCCGACGGATGAGGAGCCACTCGTGTGTTATTTCTGGATCGACTCTCACACTCGTTCTTTTTTCTGTATTTTAATTTCCAGCCACCTCTCTCTCTCTCTCTCTCTCTCTCTCTCTCTCTCTCTTTTTTCTAACCAGTGAGAACTAAGTGCCAGAGCTATTTCAGGTAGACGGCGTCTGAGCAGAGTGGAAAGGTGCGGAGAAGACAGAGAGGAGGAAGAGGAGGAGGAAGGAGTCGGTGGGGTGAAGGTGGGAGCTCAGATGTTGGGTGGGTGGGACTGAGACTAGTTGGAGCTGACAGCTGGTTAGAGGCTGCTAGATTGTGCTGTGCTTCGTCGCTGTCACCATCCACATGTTACAATAGTCCCTACCTGTGACCCCCCCCACACACACACACACACTACCACTTTGCCCCCTCTCTCTCTCCCCCCGTCCATCTCCCCTGATATCTTCTTCCTCCACCTGTCGCCCCCATCTCCTCCTATATAAAGCCAGGTACACTCTCCTCCTCTCTGAGAACTCTTTTGCAAACTCATACAACCCCCCCTCCCTCCCTCCTCCCCTCTCTCTTCCAGCTGCCTCCCCTCTATTTCCTGCCCCCCCCCCTCCCCACCTCCCCCCTGTGTGACCACACTGTAGTGTCCACCGGCGATGGTAAACGCTGCACTGACCTCGCAGTTTGATGACAGATTAACCTGCAACAATGATTCATATTAACCCCTAACCCCCCCCCCAAACAAACCACCACCACCACCACCACCCTCACCCCCCCTCACCCCTTTAAATTCTCCATCCACCGCACACCACACAAACACACTGCAGCTTCCTCTCCCCCCTCTTTTTGCTCTCTTTCCTCTCTCTGCATTCAAATCTTAGCCAACAGAGTTACCATGGTTACCTATTCACCACAGTCTCCCACTCCGTCCAGCTGTATCCCACCAATTCCACATCCACCAACCCCCCCCCCCAACTCACCCCTTCCTCCTCCTCACCCCTCCTCCTCCTCCCTCATTAGCACCCTATACACATTCCTACACAAATGGCACAGAGCAAACATGAGTGTGAATGACAAGGCGACCCGCAAAGAAAAAAAAAACAAAAACAAAACAACATGAGGCCGCATTACCGCATCCGTGTTCACCCATGATGCACTTGGATTCGCCCCGAGCGCGTCACCGCCGAATGACAAACAACCATAAATCACAAGTATAAAGGTCAGGGTCATCTTTCCTATGAGTAATGACGCAGTGGCAGATTAAAAGGTAAGGAAACCGACATCCTGGAGACTGAGGAGGAATTAAACAGACAAAGGAGAAATAAGCAAATTAAAGGCCTTGTACATGTTAATATACATGTTCTGTCATATTTGTGTTTTAATCCTCGGCTCAGTCTGGAAAGACGTGATGCCACATACACCCATGAGCAAATCAGGTCATCCTCAGCATCATGTGAATCACACATGTTTGCGGTTTGTGAACGTTAATCAATAAATACATGTTGCTTATTTAGTCACAAACAACAACAGACAACAGGTTGGTGTCAGCCAATCAGAAGAGAGGAGGCTCTAATCCTCTCTTCTGATTGGCTGGCTGTTTCTTAAGTGGCCAAATATAAATGGTGCTTGGTGTGACTGCTTTTTGTGACATCACAAAGTGACAGGAAGTCCTGACGGCTGGTTCTAAGGCTCAGGTCTGAATACAGGCTGTGTGCATTTCTCTGTGGACTGAGGCTTTGATACTTTCACAGTATTAATATAGAACCTAGAGCTGCTTTATAATCACACTACACATGGACATCTGCCTTTATACTGTATAATATGTGACCTCTACACATATTATTTGTATCTTATATCAACAGAGGATGTGAGAAAGAGGGTTGCTAGTGAAGGGATTCATCATCTCTGCGCAGCTTTTTTTTTAGCGTCTTTCAGCTCATGTTTTGGTTTTTCACTCGCAGCATCACGGCAGCTGTTTTCAGAGAAAACACTCCAGTAAACCCACTGTACACTACCTGCCCACAATCAGCACACAGACAAAGTTAGAAACGAAGCTGGTGAAAATAGCGGAGCAGCGTTGGGGAGCATTTAGCAGCTAAAGAGCCAGATACGTCCCTCAGGAGCGAGTAAAGCCAAAAACAGGAGCTAACGGCAGAGTAAATATTGGACTTACATTCACAGGGACTTTAACTAAACCGTGCATACTTTACTTTTTTTTTTTATATATAAACCATTTTCCAGTGAAAGGTTGAAAACTTTTTTTGAAAGACCTTTTCCAATTTCAGCTGAAGAGCCAACAATGCATTACCTGTACGGAGCATTAACGCAGAGGTTATGTGCAGTGTGTTGGATTACAGCAGCACAAGCAGGTTTTTTAAATGCGCTAATAGATTTTACAGCGATAGAGAAATAAACAGAAACCAGTGGATTCTTGCTCAGACACAGAAGCATGTGAGCTGTTGTATAGAGTTGAATTGACTGGTAGCAGATGGGCTAAAACATGTAAAAAAAAAAAACAGAAAGAAAGAAAGAAAACACCGAGCCTTTAAATAAAATAAAATAAAAATCTGAACCCATGCCCCCACCCACACACCCTTAATCGTCGACTCTGAGCGTTCCCAGTATTTCTCTTAAATTTTCCCTTGAGCTTCAAAGAGTAGCTTCAGTAGTTAAATAAAACATTTCCCCTCACTGTTACATATACAGTATAATCTCTGCTCTATAAAATATTAAAATCCAAGACCGTTTTTTGAAGCCGAATGATTCCATCACACGAGAAAGACACAAAAAACGTTCAGACGCCTTGTGCATTATTCTGCAGACACAATGCTCCCCTTTAACTTCACCCACTTACTCATTTATCTTAAGGATCGTCGCAGGATTTCAAGATAAAGTTTTTGTGCAGCTCTTGGTCCAGAATGAGTTGAAACCAGAGAGTTTGAGGTATAAAAGAACAAAAATAAACAAACTATCCTCATGTTTTTGATCCTCGCTCCAATGATGTATCCTGCAAATTTTATTTCATAAAGATTTATGTCGGCCTCTAAAGGTTGGGTAATTGAGTTTGGATAATTTTACCCTTCACTACGTCTCCGCCTGTGACCACAGAGCCATCATGTCGGGAGGGGGGGGGTGGATAAAGAGGATTTTGCTTCTTCTTCCTCCAGCAGAAGCGAGTGATCATCAGAGCATGCTGCCCGTGAATGGAAACTTTCTACCTGACACAAAGGGTGAGGGACAGGTGGAGGAACGATGCCGACGAACAGTGCGCCCCTTCTCTCCAGTGTCCTGTCTGCACATCAGCATGGAGGCCCATCTATAATGACTTGGCACACACCAAGATGGCAGCTCATGCAGCCACAAGCGGGCAATCAGAAAGAAAGAAAAAAAAGAGGTAGCGAAAGAGTGAGAGAGAGAGAGAGAGAGGAAAGCTAATAATGTTGGTTTTGTGCGGTGGGAATAGAGCCGTGACCTTTCCTGATCACGGTGACATCTCCCCAATCAGGGTTGTGTCTGCGACGCTTTAAGACAGTAGAAAATTTGTTCTCGCACGCCTCAATCTCTGAGACGAGGAAGTGATTTAAAATAATAACATGAAGCAGGTTTGATGACGCCGTTCACACGAAGGATCACTCCGTGTTCACTCAATTCATTTTGCTTCATTAACATTCAGTTATGGGCGGGTCTACGCCTGGTGTGATGCATATGATAGCCTTTTTGTGATCAATATCAGTATTGATCGACAGGCCTGTTTGAATCTCTTTATCTGAGCTGAATCCACAGAGGGCAGTTACCTTTTGTGACTGTCTTTTAGAAACCCCCATGTTTTGCAGTGAGTGCTGTCGCAGAGGTTTTTTACCGCCCAGAGAAAATAAAAATCAGAGGGAAATTGGCTCCTTCGATCTAAACGGCGTCAATATCGGTCTTAACAGCCCACATAACACGCACCAATAAAAAACGATTCAGAAACAATCTTTGCAGGATTTGCAGCAGCAGCCCGCAAAGACGTCTGCGTAGGGGAACACGCTCGCCGTCTTAATTGCTGATCACGACTGGCACAGAGTCGGTGTAGAGGGGTGACGGAGAGGACGGGGGACTCAGAACCCAGATCGGCCTCCTGCCTCGTTCCCCTCCAACCCTCTGCCTCTCATGTTTTCAGCATGAACGCCGACGGCAATGAGGGGACGTCTCCACACAAGAGTCTTGGCTCCTCGAGGCAATCGCTAGGGGGCGAAGTTCTCAGGGGACAAAACGAACAGAGGACTGTCCCCCGCTCTGCCATCTTTGTGGAGATTCAACTCCTACACTGTGAGGACAACGACGGCGATGACACATTTTTGGTGCTCACTCCAACTGTCAACTCTCCGGAAGACCCGACTGACAGACAGTGGCTCTATTATTGAAAAAAGGACAGTGAATAGTTACACATTTTGAAAAGGTTTTGTAAATGCAATATTAAGAACAGATGTAGTTTGTACCAGGGCAGTGAAAATGCTATGTGGAGACTGAAAAACAACAAAACCTGTGAATAAACACTGGCTGCACTGCAGGTCTTTACATAATCATAAAATCTTAGGCTTCCTTCTCTCTAAATACAGGACCCAGGCTCTCTACCAGGGGGTCAGGGCCCCCAAAGCGAATGTGGGGAAGCACGAGTCATTACCAAGTCATTTTCTGCAGCGTCTGCAGCCGTCAGCTCTTTCAGTGTGTTATAGAAGGACTATACTTCTTTTCCAATACAAATCAAGTTGTTGATGAGTGTTTTATACATTTTTTATGAATCTTTCTTGATTCCAGAACAGACATCTGTCTGTCTGTCATCTGACTTTAATCTCCAGCCGTTTTCTGAAACAAGTTTATTTCTGTTGGGAACACATTGACAGTGTCACCGTACCGATGTTTCTAAGAGATTGAGGTTTGATATGGATCAATGGGAAACAAAATAAAACAATAAAAATGTTGTTTCTTTCACTTTTTTTTTTTTGTCGAATACTGGAGTGACTTCTTCAAGCTTTAAAAACCCTTCAGATGAAGTGCTAAGAAATAATTCACATCCACGCTGAGGTGTGATGAGTGTGATGAGGGCCTTGAGCAGAAGCCTCTTCATTTGAAAGGGTCACAAGTCAAAAGGTTTTGAGAACCACTGATCTCATGAAAACTTAAAACAACAATGTGGACTTTGGAAATGAGCTGTGATTATCACTCTTTAAGCTGATAAGATGATACATGTTAGCAAGCCGTGTGCTCCCTCACACAGAGTCATGTCTCTGTCCACTTGTTGTCTAGCTGCTAAAGTTTTCACTATGCTAGTCACTGTCAGAGTTAATAGAGCTAATTGTCACAGCTAGTGCTAATCATCAGCGTTACTAGAGCTAAAGCTAACTGAGATAGTTGTCAGAGCTAACAAGAGCTAATTGTCAGAGCTAAAGTGCTACATGCCAGAGCTAAGAGTGCTACATGTCAGAGCTAACAGGGCTAATTGTCAGAGCTAAGAGTGCTACATGTCAGAGCTAACAGGGCCAACCTTTCAGAGCTAACAGTGCTACATGCCAGAGCTAAGAGTGCTACATGCCAGAGCTAACAGGGCTAACTGTCAGAGCTAAGAGTGCTACATGTCAGAGCTAACAGGGCTAACTGTGCCAACAAAGCACAAGGACCAAACATTAAACTGTAAAGCTGGAGCAACAGTTGCACAACAACTTTATCTAAATGTACTTACTAAATGTAGCTAAATATCACAGTATCATATAGAGCTCATTTAGCTTAAGGTGGCTAACATGATCGGCCATTACACAGAAATGCCATTTGTCTCTATATCATGACTGACGTTACACAAGTTTAATAAATCAATATACACCTCTTGTAAAGCTGGTTATGTTGTCTCAGACTTTTGGACTTTACTGTACATATATATTATCATATATATTAGGCCTTGGACTGGATATGTATTTATGTAAGGTATATCCAAAACAAGTCTACTCACATAAAAATTCATATGGGCTAGTAATATATGTTGTTATATGCAATAGTTTCATTTTTTGTTTTATATGTACATTAATTCAATATATGTACATACAGTATGTTATACATTTGCATATGGGAAGATACTGGTCACCAAACCAAGCAGAAGCTGCAGCAGTGAAACCCCACAGTGCACTGAAGTAATCAATAATGCATTAATTTCATTGCTAGAGAATTCGACTTCTTTTCTGTAAGAAGAAGAAGAATGTTTCATTTTCCTTCTCACCCAAAATCATGGCTCACCTATAGGTCCAAACATGGCCCATATACAGAGCTCCAACATCTGGGCAGATTGCACCTGTTATGTGGCTGCAGTGCTTCCTGTGTGTGTCCCAGAACCGGTCCAGATGTAGAAGTGTCATCATGTTATATATGTACCAGACTCCAAGTATGGGCTGGATTATTTTCCTATCAGGGGAGTGAGAAGATAATTCTGAGCACGTTCATCACTACAACAAAACAACCCCCCCACACACCACACACACTCATGAACTCATGTGATCTGCAAGTTAATATAAAAATATTGATATTGATTATTACTGAAAGTATTTGAAGCTCTGTCTTCTCACATTAACTGGTGAACGCTTAAGGCTTCGCTGGCACATCCGACTGTCGACCACGGAGCCGTGGCAGTTTTTCTCATCATCTAAAAGTCATTGACCAGCAGACGAACGTCCTCTAAATACCACATCAGCTCAATCATAATTTCACAAAGTGATTCAGATTTCTAAAAAGGCTGGCCCCCCTCCGGTGAACCGCATTTGAACACAAAGCGCCAACCCAAATCAGTCTCATCTTGCTGATTCTTATTAGAAGGGAATATGACGGACCACAATACAATCAAGTAGGCTGCCGTGAGGTCTTTCACTTTCCCAGACGTTAATTTCTCCAGGCCTTCTCGGGCCGAGGCGGAGCTGCTCTATCACAAGTGTGATCTCGCCGCTGCACAGCTCATAAGAAGCAGACAAATTTAGGATATGATAAATCAGCACTAATATGATTACCCTCAGTGTCTGCTGGTTAACATAAACACCACTAAATTTTCACTTAGCAGGCGCTCCTCACTCAGACGCAATATCTTGTTTGTCCCAGCCGGGGGGTGGTGTGGTGGGTGGTGTGTTGGTGGGGGTTCGGGGGTGTGTGTGCAAGGAGAGGAGAAAATAAAAGATGAAAAAAGCAGCTCATGCAGAATAACATACAGTGAGTTCCACAGAGGCCACACTAAATATAAACCGTGCCACCTAAGCTGAAAAGTGCATTCAGAATTTTTTAAAAATTGAAATATATAACAAAACATTTCATTTGTTTCAGCATCTTTTTCCACAGTGGTGTCAGCTGATAATCCTGCCACAGAGACAGTTTCACTGTAACCAGCCTATTAGCCTATAATCCATCCAGACCGTCCACAGTCTGCTGCTAACCAGCATTAATTTTTAGCTCAGTCTGCTCATCTAGCCTCATTTCTTCCCTCACACTCAGCCCCTTCCTGGTCCCAGGGTAGTCTATCACACTTAAAGCTTACACTCTTCACAGGCCCTTATAAACATTTAAAGCATTTGACTAACTGCCAGGCAAAATTGACTTTGGGATGAAAGACCGGGGGGGGGGCTTTTAAAAAAATGAAAAGGGGAAATTCTGCATCAGGACACAGAAGAGCTCTGATTTAATGGAAAACAAAAAAAAAAGAAGGAGTTTTATTCAGCAGAAGCAGCCGAGTCACGCACAGGGACAGGGTTTTCTCTTTTTAATGATCAGGGACGGGGGGTGGGAATATGGGGGCTATGACAGAAGGTGCTTGTGAATGTTTTTAAATGGGAAAGAGGGTCGGCATGGGGTGGGGGGGTTGGTGGCTGCTGGGTTGTATTGTGCTGGATGGGAGAGAGGAAGCCCCTGCACTCCCCCACTTCCTTTCCTCTGTCTCCTCCGCTGTGTTTACCCTCCTCCCACCCCCTGGGCACTGAAAGAGCTGGACGAAACTCATGGCCATGCTGGTGAATGAAGCTCTGACGTCATTTGCCCACACACACACACACACACACACACACAAACACACGCACTGTCAGCAGTGTGACTAATAGTGTATTAACGTCCTTTGTGTTGCCTCAGTTACACCTGATTCATGTCTGGCTCCAGGGGAAGGAGCCCCCCCCCTCCACACCCCAGGTTATTGAAATATTCAGAGATGTAAGATGTTGGTACAGATGAATCAATGATGCCAGTCGATAACCCCCACCACCACCACCACACCACCACCACAGCCACTCTAACAGGGATGTAAAGACAGAGGTGTGTGGTGAAAGATTAAAGACTGTCGTACTTCATATACATTCATTTCCCTGTGATTTCCACACTAATATGGAAACATATTATGGTCTGCCTACCTACTGACTCCACCTGTTTGATGGTTAATACCATTCAGTGACTGGTATAGTTGTAACTGGACAGGAGGGAACCGGGGGTGTAGGTGGTGGATGTGGTTTTAAGTGTAGTTCACTCTTATTATTATTATTGATGGAACGAGGCCATAAAGAAACCGAAGCTTTGTGAAGAGGAGGTTAAATGTTAAACGATAAAATCCATCTACATAGATATTTAATGTGTTTTACTGTGAGACCCAGTCGTGTGAATTATTGTAAAGCCTGGTGATGAAAAATGTGATGAAAACATTACTCAACATCCCTTTTTTCCCACGATCAAGACAATACTGACGCCATTAAACACTAACTGAGACTTAATATCCGTGTAATATTGTTGATGAGAAAAGGAGAATAAAACTTTGATTAATATTTTTATTGATAAAAAGCTGAAATTATTTAGTTATCCTGAAAAAATAGCGACAGAGTTCACATTTTCTTTCAGCGGCTGCTGTCTAAAAGTAAAAATGTCCTTTAATTGACCTTGACAGTAAATGTCACAAGGTCAAAGTCAAATGGTGAAGAATGGGAGAAAAATGTCTCCAGCAAAAAGAGAAAAACAAAAAACAGGTTGGGCGTCATACGAGAAGATGTGTCAGTCAATACACAATCATCAATTA